>OZ010731.1:48196681-49396681 GCA_963932275.1 Andrena praecox | reverse complement strand
AAGGTGGCGCGAGCTCGATCATGCGGGCAACCGAGCGCAAGAAACGCTGGATCGCGGTGAAAAAGTGCGACGCGATAGTAACGCGATGAATGATTGCCGCCGAACACACAAATCGATCGATTTTTATCTCTCTAGATGGGAACAAGCGTTCGCCGGCTTAATTATACGATGTCGACGGTAACGAGGGTGTATCAGGCCGATCAGAATGCGTATGGCAGTGATAATTACCGGGTACACGAGGCTCGACGTGGCTTTGCGTATTTGAGGAGCGATCGATCTGCTACCGATCCCTCGATCGACGTTCGAACAGACACTCCCGTCTCGACGCTAATTCGCGCCAGTTAAGAGTACGCCACAATTTAATCGCTGGTGTCAGTAGCGTGACGATGTAAAACACTAATTAGTCAAATTAATGATGCCATCAAGCTAATGCCTCCAGAGCGGTAACAAACACAGACTCTCTCTTACAAAAATTCTATCTCGCCAGTTCCGCTTCGATTGAACTTGTTAGTGCCGAATCCAATCTTCCGATCCTCCTCTATCTTCCCTGCTAACTTCCGTGCGATACCCATCCATCACACCTACCTGCCGTCCTTCCTGAGAGTTCCTTATCACTCTGTGGACGATCCGCCGCGAATTCGCGTGAAGTGGAACGATCGATGCTTCATTGTAGAGATGTCCACGTGGAAGGTTGGCCACGAAAAAGCGATAGGAGCCCGCGGTGATTCCAGTCTGCGCGCTGACTGTGGGAAAACGATCGACGCCGACGAAAGAGGCGCGGGGATAAAAAGCGTTAAACTCGTGATTAGACGCGGATGCCCTTGCTCGCGTCCGATTCCCCTTTGTACCTGCCGTGGCCCCGGCTTCCATCTCGGTGTCCTCGCGTCCACCTCCCACCGCGTTTCTTTCCGCCACTTTCCTCCTTTTCTTTTTCCTTCTTACCCCCATCCCACCCCCGGAGCAAGGGCCGCGGCACGAGTTCCCCTTTCGATTCTCGGGGATTTTCGAATCGGTTGAACGCGATCCCCAAAGCGTGACGGAGCCACGGCGGGCTCGATTTAACGCTTCCCTCGGCGGGCGATCGGGCCGCGAGCGTGCGTCGCGATTTCAAGCGAGCCCGCCAGCCACGGAACACGGATCGAGGCCCGCAATTTCCTGTCCCCATTAGTCGACGTCTTGTCCCCGCGCTACGCGTTTCGTTGGAGCGCAAATAACTGGACGTTTCGAGCGAGTTAAAGCGTTATCCCGCGATCAACGCCGCGATAAAGTGCGCCCGGTGGGCGTAAAGAGCCCCACTGGGCGCTAAAGACGCGCCATTTCGAAGCGGCTCCGTTCCCAGCGGCTGAGATACGCGTTTCTCCCGGAAGCGCGAGACTGTACGAAGCGTTTCTGGGGAACGAACGGCGGAGTTTAAGACAGAGCGGTGTCCCGCGGTAACACCGTATGGGCACGCGGAATGTAATAGGAGCAAATTGGCGACACTTTTCCCGCGTCCTTGCGCGGACGGTCGGCTGCAAGTGGCTGTAAATAAGGGGCCGCGAGACGCTTTTAACGCCGCGGATAGCTTCTTCTTCAGGCATCGGTGATTGCTATTTAGTGGCTCGTAACGAAAGGCTCGATCACGGGGATGGTTAGCATTTGAAAGGAGTTATTAATTAGCGCGCAAACGTAGGAAATGAACTTGGTACTGCCCGATTCCACGGCTCATTAAGTGCGAAGCTTGCCCCTGTAGCTGTTCGAGTATCCTTTCTCCATCTTGTTTAAAATTGCTTCTGCAAGCGTGGATTCGACAATGTAGAATCTGTAGTAGGTATCTGCTTAGTGTCTCCTATTATGCGTAGGCACGCAGACAAGATTGCCTTCTCCTTCTACTTACCTGTTGTATAATATCAGGGATACGCAAGCAACTGTCTGAGAAACGAATAGTCATCGTTCACACGGGAGGCTTAAGATCCCACAAAGGCTCGCGGTTTTTGGACCGCGGCTTCGTCTAATATCATAGTTTCACGGTGGATTCGAGGTACGTATTTTTACGCGGCGGTAAAAACACCTCGAATTAAGGACGTTTATCGCACGTGCTACCGCTGCTGGCAGGCAAGGTGAGAAAAGATGGCTGAAGGAAGGGAGGGGAAAAAAAGACGGGGCAAGTAGCAGCGAGGCACGTAGCGTGAGCCAAACGCGTGACAAATTCATCGTGTCACGCCGTCTCACGTGCTACGAAGGATCGTGGACCACCTTCACGACAATGTAACGCAATCGCGCCCGTTTTGTCGGCCATGTCCGGACGCTGATTTAATTTCAACCTAGAAGAAACGCGGCCATTAACGCGGCCATTAACGTGCCTGACCGTGCGTGACTCCCTCCGGAGTTTGGCTTTCAAAACGGCCCCTCGGCGGACCGCGTAGATCACCCTCCGCCGGCTTCTCATTAACTTTCACCCCCGATCTGCAAGTCGGGTGGTTCGATTTACCTTCTAGATACCTCTCCGTCCAAATTGCATGAAAACAGTGTTGAAATCTGTTCCCAGTAAGTTTGCGTGCACGAAAATCCGCGTTGCAGCCCTGCGCGCGACGCACGATCCTTCAACTTTCTTCTCCGCGAGCCTCCATACTGATCCCACAATTAGTAAATCGTCTGCCGAGACGTAGTCCCGGCGGAGTCCGTACCAATCTTATCTGTCTCCGACATCGTCCGGCGCGTCACCCATCGATCAATCGATCTCTCATCGGATCTGAGCGCAGCGGATAGCGGTCCAGGACACGGTTGACCCGGTTCCAAATTCCAGGTTCGCCGTGGACGTCTGTCGCGGGGGATCAGTCCGCGGCGGCGATGTCGCTGTTTCATCGCCAACCTGGCCGAGGACTTGAGCGAACCGGAGTGGCTGGTGGCCGGTGGTGCAGCGAATACCGACGGGGTTGAGACAGAGGGTATATGGGACCGATACATCATGGGGGCCCAGCGGGGCGCCTCAGATACCATCTTAGTTAGCATCCTCGAATAGACGCGTATATATACCGGCCTCGACCGGCCAGCCTCGTCATTATACCTCTATCTGCTTATCTGTATCGGTCCCAATATCCACGGAGCACGGCCGAGCCTCGAAACTACGCGAGAACTATCGGCTTCCCATGCAGAGACCGCTCTATCCGCTCGGTACTATGTAATGGGGTTAACGAGGCGCTTATATGCTCCACGGGCATAGTCGTATGTACTTGCCTTACGGGGTGATCGCAGACCCATTAAGATCCCGCGGTCCCTGTTTCGGGGACGGGTCGGAAAAAGGTCCACGGCGTAAATAAAAATCTCCCCCACTTAACGGCGGCGGAAAGGGAATATCTTGGATCCCCGAAGAATGCTGGGTCCCTTAATGCGTTGATGAAACGATTAGATGTACACGCAAACAGGGTTTACTTTATTCGCCGCTGCCCTTGACGGGTTATTACGAACGAAATTTACGATAATGCCCTCGAACGTTCTCTTATCTAGCTGTTCCTTTTAATTCCACGTGTTTCGTGAACGGCGCGCGCTAATGAATCTCTCTCGCTCTATGGCGCTGAGGGATTTAAGGACGCTGGTTCTTCAGCATTCATGGAAGAGCGCGTTTGCTGTAGGTAGTTTTATGTCACGTCAGCGTCGCCACCCGCGTTTTCCACGGGCAGCGCGATTATTAAATCTTGGGAATTAATCGCGACGGAAATGCGCGAGTCATAAAAGCCGGAAGCGTTTTTCCCAGCCGTGCGCGCCTGGCAGTGATAACAGCTGGGACCTATTTTGCTATTGTCTTGCGAGGCGACTGTTAAGTTCCAATTACGCTGATGCGTCGTGCCGGTGGTCGATCGGTGAGCCTGTAGTACGATACAGTGCTGGGCTCCTGCATCGAATGGCTATAAAATGGCCTTTTATTATATTTGCGAAATAATGCTCAACAGTTGATAGCGATCTGCTGTCCCACTGCCAATGGATCTTACGCAACGCGAAGATTCAAGCTGGAAAAATAGAGCGCTGAAATGAATTTCGTAACCGCTGCTCAGTGGAGTGTCTGTTGCTAGAAAAGTTGCAACAACCGTCTGAGCATTCCGCGTCCCAGACAATTACGGGCATCGATCGGCTCGGTTACGCCTACGATCGCTCTTGTTACAAAATCATCGGCCGGAGAGATTAACAAAGGGTTCGGAAACTGCTTTATCTGGTCCCGATCTGGCGGTAATAAAAGTTCATCGCCGCTCCGGACGGAGGAGAAAACCACCGATACCCCCTTTCCCTACGCTCGTCGTGTCGACGTTCCCAATAAAATGCCCGGCGAGATCGAAAATTAACGAAACGATCTAGCACAGTTACCTTGCCGATCCGACAATCGACCCCTTACGTAAAAATGCCTTCCTTTCTCTTCATCCTCCAGCTCGCCTCGGACACGGCATCGTTCTACATAAACGTAATGACCAGACCAATAATAACCACGCGAATTATACAGATTACCAGCTATCATCTTATTATTATACTTTCTTAGCGAACGATCGTTGCGTATTGCAAGTTGCATTGTACGTCCCTTTCAATGGTACTCACTCGCCCCTCTGCAATACGTACAGGACGATTAACGGCCCCCGGAACTTGTTCCGAGACACAGCTGCGCGAAATCTGCGTCAACACTGCGCCGAAGGATCGGAGCACGAGGGCTTGCGCGCGATCGGGTAAGCCCACGAACCGTCCGCGCTCGCCAAAAACGAATCGGCCAAGTTGGAACGATCGAACACGAGGCACGACGTACCGGACACGGTAGCGACGTTCCGCGGAGCGAGGAGCCAGCGTTACCGGGGCTCATTTATTCAGCCGGCGGACGGTGGAAGCCGCCTTGGTCCCGTTTACCCTTTAGCCTTCTCTCCACCCCGTTCGAAAGCCCGGGGGAAGACGACAAGACAGCGAGACGTGGCTCATTACGCGGCACGGTCCGCTTTATTGTTCATTACGGTAATGAGCGGCCGGGCCTCTTGCATTTCGGATTACCCGGCGATCAATTAGCGGCCACGACAAGAGAGGGGTCGGCCAGGACGAGCGGGGGAGAAGGAAACCCGAAACTGCGGGATAAATAAAAGGTGGAACGTCACGCGGCCGGCCGCAAACCCGGTGTATACCGGCGCGGCGGCCCAGCGTCTCGGGTTAGGCCTGGCTACATAATCGGCACCGAATTCGAGAGAATGCGAGACACGTGTATTAATTTCACGGGACGGCTCGTAAAACTCGTGCCTTTACGATTCTAGCGCAGATACGGCGCTGCCCGGGTCTCGGCGTCCCCCGGCCAGACAGGTAGGTACAGGTCGGCGCAGGTTCAGGTGTATCCGATACGTTGCGCCCAACGTTCATTTCGAACACCTCCACCGCGGTGCCCGTGAGTAATATCAAACAGGGTGCCTCGAGGATCCTTTTTCCACGTTTCCTTTGAAACATCAGTCGCGGTGTTTTAATCACGTTTGGGTCGCGTGAATCGCGGCACTCGTGCACCCTGCGTGACCATTGCACGCGTATAGCCGACATGCGAGGGATTTTAATAATTTTATTTACGGGACAAGCCCATTAAGCGCAATAAGAAGGGATAATAACAATAGATTACAATAAAAACAATAAAAACAAAAGAGAAAAGGATAAGAGAAAAAAGATAAGAGATGGCCGTAGAGAGACAAGTAGGTGCATGGGGAACCTCTATGGAATGCCTTCCGCAATAAGGGCTCTGCGAATACTAATTTTGAAGCCGGAAAGAGTATCAGCAAAGAAATCGATGCCCTCGTGGAGTTGATTGGCGATACCACAGATCCTATGAAAGGGGTCAGCATGACCAACCCAGGAGGAGTAGCCCGGTGACCTGAACAGAGGTGTTTCCCTAGTACAGCGAGCGGGGACGTTGAAGTTAACCAGCGCAATAACATCAGGGTTATCAATCAAGCCGTTCAGGATCCTATAAAGAAAGGATAGGGTAAAAGACCCAATTACTGTCAGGTTAAGGATTGATTCTGACAGTATCGCATAGTTTTTGTATTTATTGATCACAGGCATAAGTTTATCTATTTATTTATTATTATTTAATATGTTTAGTTAAAGAAAAAAATTTGTATGACTCTTAAAATCTCTATTTTTATTAATAAATTTATTGATTTAAAAAAGATATGACGGGAGCTAATACTGTCACCTGTGATATGTGTTCAATCGAATTACTGACATCCCAATTATTGTCAGCTTAATTATTACAATTACCGCCTTTTCTTTAGTGCCTTGTTTTCTCTGTCGCTAGTAAGGAAGTTGTGGTTTTCATTCTTTTACCTAACCAACTTAAAACTTTTTACCATCTTATCAAAATCAATGAAGAAAAATTAAGTCCTGCTTTTCCTCGCATAAAATACCATTTTAAATGTATGTCAAAATTTTTTCGTGTATGAATTCACATGGTTTAAGGCTTATTTTAAGTAAAACAGCATAGGGCGACAGTAATTGGGTAGGTGAAAGTAATTGGGTCTTTTACCCTAGGTCTGAGATTCTCCTCCTGTGTTCAAGGGACCATACCCCGAATCTGTTCATGATCGGTACATAGTCATGGTCGAACCACGCCAGGGGCTGGCCAGCTTTGAACGCCAGATAGCGTAGAAAACGATGCTGAACTCTTTCGAGTTGACTCCTGTACTTCGACCACCGCGGCGCCCAGATAACCGACGCGTACTCGATGTCCCCTGATAGATAAAAACATCCCCCCGCGCCCACACCCGTCTGTTCACTTGTCTTTATGAGGATTATCATTTCGCGGCAGCTGGGCCCGTCGCGATATTTACGAACAGTTATAATTCCACGGCCAGCGTTCTTGTCGCTGTGTTTTACGCCCGTTCCGACCCGTTCCTCCGCGCCGACGTGCCAGCACTGGACGGCCGTCCAACGAAACGCTCGTGAGAACATCGATCGAAAACCGGGCCGTTTCTTCCTGTCGGCTAATCCGCGGACGGGGACGCGTTGTCGCGTCGCGGATCACGCTGTTTTATTACGAATCGAGGCTACGACAGCCTTCCGCCTCGGCGGCCTTTTTCGTGCCGTTTCGCGCGCCTTTCTTTTACGACGCCAATTACTTGGTCGCCGATGGAACGGCCTGCCGAGTATTGACGAGTGGGTTCCGTTATGCACCTCGGAGGGGCAATCTTCCATTCCCGGCGCATCGATTTGCCCTCGAAATCGAATCGAAACGGCCCCGACTTCCCGTCCGCGTTATGTCAATAACAGTAACCGGCGGGATGGGATCGAGGAGCACCGTGTAAACGGGCAACTATACTTTATCGACGACGAGGTGGGCTTCCATGCCAACGCCGAATGAGATAGGCGGGCAGATAAGCGTACTTTATAATCCATTTCTTTCCGATTTCAATCCGATCTACCTTCGCTCACTCCGATTACCATTATGCGCGCGATTAACGCGATTCGTAGGCACCCGCGGTGTCCCCGGGAGCGAGAGGCAGTTAATCAAACGCGGAGCGCAGTAAAGAGAAACTCGAAGATCGATCTCGAGTGTTACACCGACTCCGGGCAAACCCGTTCTCCCCTCCATCCGGGGATTGTCTAATTTATTCGGATGATCGTGTAAAGACCATCTCGAATAGCCGTGCACCTGTAAACGCAAAACATCGGCTAGAGGGATAGCCGGCCGCGCAGCTACCCATAAAACGTCCTACTAATAATGCCGCGATCAGAATCGTAAAAGCTGCCGATCGAAAACCGGGCCCAGACGATTCGGGGGCCTCGAGATCTGCCTCCTCTCGTCGTTTTTCTCTCGGATCCTTCCATCGCCGATGGGCCGACCTCGGGCGACCTCCCCAACGTTTTATCTGTCGACCCACGCCTCGAGTGATCTCTCGATCGTCGGCCCCCAATAAATGCAATTAATGATCCGTCACGTTTGATTCAAGCTTACCGATCCGGCCTCGAGTCCTGCCCTTGGCCAGCGTCGATATGTAGGTACATACCCGGCATTACACCGCGGGCTGACGATTCCGCGGCTGATCCAACAGGGCCAGAATTTCGTGGATTCGATCGGCGAGATACCGAGCGTGGCTCGTTTGGTTGCCTCTCAGGGAAGGCAAGAGATTTCAGCTCGTTTCGCGTCACAAAGAAATCCTCACGGTCGTGTTTCACGATTCGTCATCGCGATGCCCGGCGAATCCTCTGGGTCCTCGATATCGGTCCGATCTAATCGACGCCTCATTAAGGATCTACCAACGTGGCTGGCCGTCCAGTTGTTGCAACCAGTGGTTCTCCGTTCGGGCCTCTTCGAATAATGCCTTGGTCGGCCAAAAGATGGAAACGGACACACCGGGGAATATTTAATTCCGCGTATCTGATCCTCCTGTCGCCTCCACGGCGATATTTTATCCGCCTCGGCGGTGGTCGAGGAAGCGACACGTTGTACGATCTTGGGAACCGTTTCTCGTAGATCCCCAAAGACAATTGTCAGTTTTGGAGTGGTGCGGCGCGGGCAGCGGTTCAACGTCCCCCTGTAATTACCACGGAGCCAGCCAAAGGACAGATATGTAGCCGTCGACGGCTGAGAGCTGGCCGAACGGTCACGTAGCGATCGAAGAAGGTGGGAATCGAATGGATTGTGAAACGGAGCGCGGCCGAAAAATGCGGTGAAAAAGAGCGGGAAGCCCGCGGAGAAAAAAAAAGGATCTCGAAATAGAAGACCGACAGCGAGCAGATCGGGACGATCGATGGGTAATTACGAGAGAGTCCTGCGCGAAGGATTCGCTCTGGAGGCAGCTCGTGCCAACAGGCGTGACCCCTCTCCTCCTTCCACGCGATTCCCTTTGTTCCGCGTCCTCTGCTCGCCGCGGTTTCTTGTTTCTCCGACTGCAGCTCGCAGCCAATAACCGTGGCACCTACCTTGATGAATTCTGGGCACCAGACGCGAAACACGTCCGCCAGGAAGACAATACCTTGCGATGCTTTCTCGTCGACTTATTGGATCTTGGGCTCTTCAAGGAACGGCAGCGAAGCTGTGATCCCACATGGCAAGTGGTTCTCCGTCGAGGCCCTAGGATCGCTTCCATGGCGATTATGGAATTGGTCTGATTGTCAGACAAAACTCGAAGAAATTGAATTTATTTATTGAATTCATTAGACTTTCAGAATCATTAAAAAATGATCGATTTTTTTCTTGAAGCTAAAATAGTCCACTACTCCCTTAATTCTACTGTTGGGGTTCTTGTAATATCTCTATAATCCTGGCACCTTAAAGACTTTCGAGTAGGGGAGACCGGGGCTAGTTGACTAATTTTTTACATTTCTAATTTTTATAAATAGACCATTAGTATTTTGTTGACTTACTGCATACCAAAAATTTCCAAATTTCATTAGGTATAGGGTAAATCCGGGAGACGCGGTCGACCTAATATAAAATGGCTATTAAAACTATTATAGATATTACTTATTTTATCAGAACAAACCTAATATGTTCAGAATTTTATGCCGATTCAGAAAAACTGGTCGATATTTGCTTTAACATAATATTTACTGTAAATCGGGTTGAAAACTGAAGTCATGACATCTGACCACCTCTCCCGAGGCGCCGGGAGAAATGGTTTTCGTCGTTGGCAGAGACCACTCACATAATTATTCATGGAAAATTAACAAAGGATAAAGCAAAATTATTTATGAGTGAATACAACTACGGATTCATTGATATTTAATTTGTTTACGCCAGCGATGCCCCGATGGGCAGCCCGAGAGTACGAGCATCCATCGCATTTTCCAAAGCTCGCGTGGAAGGGGGTCTCGAAACCAATGAAGTTGCAGGCATGTAACGGATGAGGAAAACTCGAGTAGTGTGCGTGTAGGCTCGTACCCTGAAATCAGCATGTAACCGTTACATGCTGATTTCATTGCGATTAAATTGATTTGACTTCTGGTTATATGTAGGCTGATTTCAAGTCGTTTGGATTTGCGGTTATGGGTTCTATTTTTTGATGACAGGATAATTTTTTAAACCCTGGGGGGTTTCTTTTTCTTCATAATTTTGTATTGTCATCCAAACTACGTATGCCTGCAACGTTTCAAGTCTATTGGATAGTTGGAAGTAGGTTAAAATTGAATTTCTAGATTTGAACTGAACAAACATACATACAAACAAACACACAAACAGAGGATTGAAGCTGAATAAAAATCGTTTAATAACAAACTTTTTGTTAATCAGAGGTGTAAGTGGGAATGTTCAAGTCTATTTCGTCCAATTACATAATATTATTGTTTAATCATTAGTCAATTACTGTTTATTTTCCTAATTCCTAAAATGTAGAACACTGGGGCTCCAAGAGTCCCAGTCATATAAGCCTACGGGTACGAGCCTACACGCACACTACTAGAGTTTTCCTCATCCGTTACACGCCTGCAACTTCATTGGTTTCGAGACCCCCTTCCACGCGAGCTTTGGAAAATGCGATGGATGCTCGTACTCTCGGGCCGCCCATCGGGGCATCGCTGGTTTACGCTAAACAAGTACAGAACACATCAAAGAAAAAGTGAATTCCCTACTGGCGATTAGCAAAGCAAATGAATACAAAAGTGAATAAATAAACTAAATAAACAAAAGTAATAATAAAATAATAATAAAAAATAAAAAATAAACAAAAATAATAAAAAAATCCTAACTCGACCATCTCACCTTTCTGCAGCGAGACATGGTCTTCTCGTTAGCTTTGAGAGGAAGAGTTAATATGGCCAAATACTTTGGCTGCGTTGTCCCTCAATATCTCTACTATCTCATTATTCCAAACATTAAAGGAAAATAAACTTAGAAGTATATTTTAAATACGATTCTGTACAACCGCTGTTTGACAAAAGAGGTTAAATGTAACATCAATTTACCTTTTATACCCTATAAATCCAGAAAAACACAGAAGGAAGCGAAATAACGCTATTCATTCAACTATTTGGCTTCTAGAGAAGTACTTGGTCTGCACTTTAATGCATTTTTACGTATAGACTCTGAAATACAGCGACACGACCAACTCTCCGGCCCGACCGCGTCTCCCGGATTTACCCTACAGGCATAATTTTTAAAATCGTTTTAATTGAGTCTAGGTTGTAGTTTTTATTGTATTTAGAGTAGTGAGACGAATAAGTCAACAGACCCCGGCTACGGGGTTAGTTGACAAATATGATGGGGTCAGTTGACTTGACATTTAATTTTTAGTTTTAACCCTTTGCATGCGAAAGGTGTATATATACGCTGTCACAGTACATCAATATAATGTGAAAAACTTATATAAACGCTGCCAATTCCACCAATATAGTATACGAAACGCGTACATATGTATACTACGACCAATAAATTTTTATATTTTTTTTTTCACTCCTCCACAGTGTTATTTTTTTTTATTATTTATCATGGTCTAAGATACTGTAATTATTTTGTACTGGTTTATTATGGTCTATTTGGAAGGCCTGAGAGTTTGAAGGGAGGATAGGGTGTAAAACTAGTAGGGGTGAGTTTGGAAGGATTTGTGGTGGGGGAAGTGGACTTGAGCAGCTAAACTCTTTGCCTCGACTGCATCTTGAGCATAAAAAATGCAATTATTAGTAGTATTCCTATGCTTAGTCAAGTAACCCCGTCCGACATTGTTAACATGTTAAGGGTTGTACGTACAAAACCTCCACGCGCCGGATAAAATAAAATACCGTAAATTATAGTCAAGGTATCACGTTTCCACAAAATATTCATGAAATAACATCAAGCAGTACTTAGTGGACAAAAATTCATAAATAGTCGAAACGAAAATATTTACACCCAGCCGACCTTTTTAGATTTTTCATTCTCACTGACAGAACACGCAAGTTTTTGTCACGGCGACACATTAAATGGCAAGCTGGTCATTCATATGCTCCAATATTGCGAATCGCAGCATAATTTATTCCATAATACAAGAATTAAAGGGAATTAGTCAACTAACCTCGTTAGTCAACTAGCCCCGGTCTCCCCTACGCTGAGAACTGGCCCAACATTCATCTGGTTTAAAACATTCGCTACCTACTCCATCTTTCTTCTTCGGGAAGCTTCCCTGTTTCGCGCACGTTTTATCATACGCAGCACACAAGTGTCTACCTGCCTCGCGGCGTTCAGTGACGCGTTGCAAAATGCTCCGTTGTGAAATCAGGCAGGAATGACTCAGCCGACGAGCACGATCGGAGCGGTTGCATTATCGCGGTGCAAGATTTTCAAGGTGACGCGGCGCGTCTCCCACGAAAGCAGGCTCGCGATTACACGAGTCCCCAGTTTCCCGTACGCGCGCGTACCCTCCTCGCCGGCTCTTCCTTTTTCCCCAGCTCCTTGTTCGGCCGGCAGGACGGCCAATAATCGTAACATCTCTCCGTCGGGATTCCAGAGACCGAGGAGGCCGACATCGAGACGCGGTCGTCGTGTCTCTAATGAGAAAGCCTCTCGTGGATAGCCATCCTCCCGTCGCGAGGAGGGACGCGCGCTCCGAAAGCGGCCACCATTTCCGTCCCCCGGCTAGTGTGAACGTTCAGGCACCTACTAGATGATTCATGCTCATGCCCATCCGCGTGGAAAACGAGGAGGGACGCGGAGATCTGCCTGTGACACGGATACCCAGTCGATCCTGGTAACCGTCCTCTCAATTCCCCCCCGCGCGCCCGGGGTGCCGTTAATTGCAACGGCTGCAATAAGACGGATCGTTGATCCAGGGTACTGTAGGCGCGTCAACTCGGTAAAAATGAAAGCTTCCAAATGAAACGGGAAGTAGTTGCCACGGATTCCAAGCGCGCGATACACGCGGGAAACGGTGGTCTGCAACGAGACATCATTAAGGAATATGCATCCATAATTTGGTCTCCAACACACCTAAAATACCAACAAATCCTGGAAAAGGTGCAGCATACATTTTTTTAGATACGCAGCTTACAAGTTGGATAACCGGTGTCATTTTTAGATCACGATTACACCCTCGTGTACGCGGACTGGTCACAGGCTTGACTTTTTTGGCTAGAATAATAATCGGCCAAGTTGATTGTCCATCCTTGGTGGAACTCATAAAATTATATGCTCCACCCAGATCGCTCAGGAAAAAATCTATCATAGCACGCATAAAACGAAATACCTAAGGATCTTCTGATCCGATTAACCGACTACTACAACAAGCAAACTTGTACGCTGATTCGATTAATTTTTTTTCACGAATCTGCGGACATATTAACCCTCTAGGGACGGGGATGTTTTAAACTTAACGTAGAATTTTTTTGAGCGTTAAAATAGTCTATTTTATACTTCGGATTTGGAAACTACTCGTTAGTTTTTTTTTTCAATTTTTTTTTTAATTTGTTTATAACAATATAACAAAAAAAAGTTTAATTTCGGGTTCTGATGGTACAACAGTTTCTTCTCTGCCTACTAAAGGTCACTATACCTATCAAATCTCGATCTTATTGATGGAACGTAAATAAAAATGTGTTAATCTGAATGGGACTCTGGAGTCCCAGTCGTCCCTAGAGGGTTAAAGAGGACATTACACAGAATAATCAAAATAGCTTGTAATCCGTTAACGCGACTAAAACTAAAACTAAATGATATAGGTAGGTATACTGGTACACTTCTACTTTCACTTTTAATTTTTCACTTTTATTCTATTTTCTATGTATTTTCTATTTTGATTCTCATTTTCATTCTCATTTTCATTCTCATTTTCATTCTCATTTTCATTCTCATTTTCATTCTCATTTTCATTCTCATTTTCATTCTCAATTTCATTCTTATTTTCATTCTCATTTTCATTGTACATTTTTCATTCTTCACCTTTATTTTCCATTTTTCTTTCATAGTTATGTATATTTTGATATATTATGCATTTAGGTAGATTTATTTTCTTATTCAACCTATGCACACACAATATGTTACGTACTTGTTATGTACCTAAGGGCTTCTAACCCGTTTATGACTAATAATAATAATAATAATAATTAAGCTTGATGACAGTAACGTTTCGATATTGTCACGAACGTGGGTAAGCTGAGGTTATATACAGTGAGTTATTGGATAGGTACCAAGGTGCTCTGAACGATGTCACCTGTATCGGCATTTTTCTTCTTTGAATCTCGCTAACTGGCTCGTATCTTTTTATGTTTCATCGTGCAGATGGGTCCAGAAGGGTCACGGTTCTATATTCGGCGTCTGAAGGTGCAAAGGGTTTATATCCGCGGTGCTCGACACCGTAGCTCCTCGAGGATTCGGGGAAAAGCTCGGTTTAATCAACAAAGTGTTGGACCAAGGCTGCATCGTGTCCGACCCTCCCACGGTAACGATAGCTTTCACGTTCGGTGTCCAAAACCCAAACTGCCAGTGTTCGCTTACATCGGCTGCCCATCGATTTCGCGTTAAAAATAGTAATACCGCGACCCCGACCCCACGGTCTCGATTACCGAGATCGTGTTCATGGAAGGAGCCCATAAACGCGAGAGGCGAGCGCGCGCCTGCGAAATTTCGCGGCGGCGCGGCACGGCGGCGAGCCGGGCCCAATTTTCGTCCATTCGGAACAGGCGCCCGATAAGAATTATCGTATTAGCAGCCGAGCAGCCGGGCCAATCGAGATAAATACAGCTGGGGGACTAGGCGAATGGAATAAATACTAATCGCGGTCGGCAGCCTCTCTGATCAAATCACTCTCTCGTCCGCTGGTCGGAACTTTTGTCCAATAATAATTCACGCGCTGCTCGTCCCTTTCCTCGTCACGAAACGCCGCGCGGTGTCGTTGCCCAGTCGCGAATTTCATTATTCCCCAAACGTCCTAACGAGTTTTGCCTCGAACACCAACGAAATGGCGCGAAACAGGGTCGAGGGCACAGGGCTGCCCTGAGGCTCGATTATCTCTCGAGAAGCAAGCTTGTCAGTGAAATTCCAGCGGGACAGAAGTCCTCTATCCATCCAGAGATAGGGTAATTGTGGGAGTGCTGCCGCACGTTACGCAAAATTGTCACCGTGTCTAAATTTTGCAATGAAAATGTTTTCCAAGGATACATATTATTAGTTCAACATCTTGTGATTCTACTAGCATTAAAAAAAAATAAAAATTTTAATATTTGTCACCCTTAAAAAATTGAAACTAAAAACATCTCTTTAGTAGGAGAGACGCCGCACATGAGGGTGTGGTGCCGCATATCGAAAAACGTTTACTTTTCGATTTAAACTTGTAAATTCTAACGGATGATTAATTCCCAAAGATTCGGCAAACTGAAATGCCATTTTACGTACTCCTACTCTATCGGGAGAAAAGCCCACTTCGCTCAAACGCATAATATGTTCGGCTAGACGTCTTTCGTTTTTGTATCCCAAAAGGCCTACAAATAGGTATGTAAAAAAAGTAAATAAAAAATTATTATTAATAAAAATAATAATAAAAGAGAAGTCAATAGATTCTTGCAATCAGGTCCTAATCGAGTTTTCGTAGTGTTGTTAGTTTCAAGACGTCTTCCTAAAGTTCTTGCCGGAATTCCATAATATCGTTCCGCTTCACGTTTGCCGATTTCACCAGCTTTTATTCGATGTAATGCTTCAATCAAAGTTTCTTCACTCCACTGAGCTTTAAGCTTAGCGTTAGATTTTCTTTTATATTCAGTTGGCATCTTGAAATCAAAATAAAAAAATGTGGAAAAAGAGTAAATAGTCCACAAATATATGTGGATTATAAGATTATTCATTTAGAAATAAATAATTTGCCTAGAGATACCACGTTAGCTATTTTAAAAAACTTTTTTGGTATTTTAAACATTAAATACATCATTTAAATCGACTTAGTTTCCGAAACAGTACGTTATCAATGTGCGGCATCTATCCTAAGAAAAAATGCGGCGTCTATCCGAAATGGCCGGGAGAGGCGCCGCACTTTCGTATTTCCACATGCTATGTCGAAGGTAACCTATTCAACCGAGGAAATATTCTACAAGGTCCCTTTAACGTATTACAAAAGTTGTATTAAGAAAAACTATGAACTTTAGCTACTATGATAGTAAAAATAAAAGTGACGTATAACTATTCAGGCGAAGCGCGCTAGGCTTACCTCGAAAAACAGCAAAATCTTTAAGGGGGGACTCTACTTTGTTGGACCGAAAAATTGCATTTTTTTTTTTTTGATGTTTTGCTTTGCAAAGTCCTTTATGGCCCTGGAATAGCTTAAATAATGGTAAGTAGTCAATTTCTATCCTTGTACATAATATGAACTTTTAAACTCGATTTTCTCGAACCTACATTCTTCGACCTGGCGTTGAAGAAATCTCGACAACCAATGAAGCAAACAACTTGAAATTTTACATGCATGTTGAGCAAGCGTCTGTCTATCTATGGTAGTAGATTTATCGCCGTATTGTAACCGTTCCTAATTTTACTTAATGATGGTTTGCCGATTTTTGAGAAAAATTCGATTCAATCATATTCAGAAGCCTGCCATTTTAACATTTCTTTGTTTATCTTAATGAATCTACTACCATCGATAGCCACATTCATACAGATTAAGAATCTCTTTCGTTTTTGTGTTTCAGATTATCCTTCGAGTACATTTCGTTAACGCCAGGACCACCCGATTTTTTTTCAACGCCTCAAGTCAGCGCTCTGTATCAGCCACATCTTTTTTTTACCGTCACACAAAAATTTATAACAAGAGCTGAAGATACAATAAAACAGCCTGTGAAACCGCAAATTAATTTGTCAAACCGTTTTTGTACAAAAAATTCACCAAACTCATCGATTTTTCGGCCCAACAAGGTAGAGTCCCCCCTTAATAATAATGCAGGAAACACGCTCGTGCTTGGTAAACTGGTCTAGATCAACAGTCGCAAACAAATGAAATCAACAATGGTCTGTTTAATCGACGACATCCCCGAAATACCGATAGTGCGGCGTCTCTCCGAGTGCGGCACCTCTCCCACAATTGCCCTACCTACCTGTGCATAAGTTCCACCACTTAAATTCATATTCCTCTAAAACGATGCCCCGCGCGACACCTGTCCACCGGCTTTCACTCAGTCCCTAAGTGTCGTTGCTGTCCCCACGATTCCCCTGCGCTCCCTCCTCGCGCATTTATTCGCGCGCAATCAACGGAGACCCAGGATTCCATCATCGGACGTCGCATCCGCCGCGCGAATGTACGTACTAATTCACCCCCCTCGAAGCGGCGTGCAGCAGCAACGGAACCCCCCGTACGCCGCCGGGCCCACCTGTCCGAACCGGTGGTCGTTTCATGTCGAATTACACGAAAACATCTCGCCGTCCCCTCTCCTTCCGTGTCACGGCCACGGGCATCCTCGGCGCGGCGGCGTTCCTCGTGGTCTTTTTGATTGCCGCGGTGCGTCGAGCGTCCCAGGGGCGGTCGTGTCTCGTCAACGGGGCCACCGGGATGGCCGGTCGAGAGGTAACGACCTGCAGGGTCAAAGACGGGACAGGAAGGACAGCCGGCGCGAGGTATTCGCGACGGGGAAAAAGTCACCGCCGGTGGAAACGTACGTATACGTACACCTACTTACTCACGGAGTCGCGCCTCGGCGAAGGGCCCGACCGGACCGGCCGAGATTCGAAGGTTGCCGTGCCTTGGGCCCGCGCGAGGGGGTGGTGGTGTGTGTGTGTGTGTGTGTGTGTGTGTGTGTGTGTCGGGGCAGGGTGGGGCGGGGCGGACGGAGGAAAAAGGAGATCTACGGGCGAGATTCGATCGACGGTCGGGGGCCCGTCTCTTTCTCTGCTCCGCTGCTCTGAGGGATCGTCGACGCGAAGGAAGAAGCTCGCACAAACGGATCACCCTTGTATACCCCGCTCCTATACCGCCGTATAGCCGGCGCTCCGTGGCTAGCCGATGGTAGTCGAATCCTGTGTTGGTAGACGAGAAGAAGTTCCGTGTACCGTGGCGTGTTCGTAGGTAGGGAAGATGCACGGTGAGTACGGACAAGAGGAAGAGGCCCGGTACATACCACGAGCAACGGCGGGCCCGACCGAGAGGGGCTGAGGTTTGGCGAGGGACGGGGTCCAGGGAGCGTGATGGAGGAAGGAGGATGTCGTTGGAGAAGGGCGAGCGGAGGGCGATGCTGAAGGGAGAGTGGCCGATCGGGGAAGCTGGAGGATGAAGAAGGAACGGAGGCTGAAAGAGAGGATAGCTCGGGAGCTCTCGGGTAGATGCCAGAGTTCTCTTCGGAGGGAGAGTGGATATGCTGGCGAGCCTCGATGGACCACCTACCGTTTCTGATCCGATCTCCGTAACGCTCGTCCGTCTGTCCATCCGTCCGTCCATCCGTTCGTTCGTTCCCCCGTTCGCCGGTTCCTTCGCTCTCCCGCCCGATCGCCCGCGTCTCGCGCGGTCCTCTCCGTTGCTCGGCTTCGCCCCGGCCCCGCTGCTCCCATCAATAACGCTTATAATGTCTAATTAATCACAAATTATCTAGATCCCGAGGGCTGTAAACGGAGAAAGCCGGCGGCGACGGCCGATACGCCGATCGCCGCCGGTCGGCGATGTGTCAATAGAACTTACGAGGCTCGTAGCGTAAGACATTCGTGCGCTATTTGTCAAGCCCGTCGCGGATGATGAAATTGTCGAGGAGCGGGACGACGGCAGGAGGGCGGAGGAGGGCAGAGGCGAGCCCAGCTTCGGGGGAGGGTTGCGTTACGCAAGCGATTAATTGATCGTCTCGTTAACCACCGGCGATCCGCTGGATACGGCTGGATCGGGATTAGCCCGCGAATCATTAATTTCCACGTATTTAAAACGCGCCACGTTTCGTGCATCGCCGTTCCTCTTTTTCTCCCTCCCCCCCCCCCCCCTCTTCCCCTCTACGCGCGCCCGATGATTTATGAACGCCGCGAAAGCGAGTCAATTGAATCTAATTCGCCGCCGAATGAACACATACGCCGCCTGCACGGGCAGGGGAATTATCGTTCCTACGCACGGCCTCTTCCGTGTTCGATCGATTCACAATGAGTTCGTTCCGTTGCCACACAATGAACGCCACCGTGCGCGCGACACGCCCGTATCCACCTTGGCCAATTCCCCGATGAATGATAAACGTAGGTGGATATGCCTACGCGATACACGGCCTCTTAGACGTCCACCAGACGCGAGGCTAATCCGACGGGTCCGGCGGGGCCTGCTGGCATTGTGATTCCCTGCGAACAAAAGGAGCGGAACATTCGACGTCGCATATTTCTGAATCTTTCCTCCGGCTTGGCGGCGACTCCATTGGCGTTTAATTAAATCCACGGCACACCGTAATGGGTGTCAATATTGGTGTTTAATTAGCCTTTACAACCGAGAGTTAAACTGGAGAACCATAAAATAACAGGTTGGAATGGGACGACCGTGAACGTTCTCATCCGAGGTTCATCTTATCCCACCAATGCGCCCGTCGACTTTGAAACGCACTGTACCAGCCGCACACTCGAAACTCGCGACTCCAGGAAAACGCATGGATGTTCCCAGGACCTGGACGGAGCGACGTTGACAGGTTACGAATGCGACGGAGGGAATAAAACCGGCCAGGCATCCGGCGGCCCAATTAAATCTATAGCATGTATCACGGTTATAGAGAGTGCTTTTTTGTGGGCGTTGGGGATCACGCTAGGCGGTCCAAGAAGGCCGTTCCCGTGCCTAACGCCGCGTAGAAACGAATTGGACGGCTGACCAGGCGACGGTGAAGGGCGCAAAAAAACGACAGGGAAGGGAAAAAACATTGCTCGAGGAACGGTAATGTAAGAAGCACATTGGTTAATAGAATAAATGGCACGCTCGTGGTTGCTATCCAGAATCAATGTCGATCGTGGATAATGGCGGATCTTTGGTATCGTGAATTAAATCTGTCCGAGGCGTTCGATTGTGAAAGGCTTCTCCTACCCCTCGACCCTTCTCCTCGTAAAATTGGGAACTTCGGTTTGAGCCGGTGCTCCAATATGAACATATTTATTGGAGCCATTCGATCGCACATTCGATGAACATTGTGGCCCTTATTTATACGTGTTGAAATTTTTTATGTGTATTTATTTCCTCTCACCCCCTAGAACGGTGCCATTTGATAAAAAAATAGTCCCTGAAAAAGATTAATTGCAATTGGACAACAGGAAAGGGTGCCGACTAGGCCTTAAAGTTTAGAATTCATCGATAGTTTGAATTTAAAGAATTTCTCAAAAATGGTAAGCGCTATCGAAATTTTGTTCAAATAATATTAAAAAAGCATTCAATTTTCTACAATTACTGTATATATAATTTTTTCGCGCTTCCAACCATTTTTTAGATAATAGCGTTTGAATATAGAGAGGTCCGCACTACGCGGGTATAGACAATACGTCACGCCGTACAGGTGGGTCCCGCGTTCAATTAATTACCTGCGTTCAGTCTCAATCGCAGGCCACTCTGTATTCTTCCCTCGTCAGTCGAGAATAATTTGGAGGCAGTGTCTTTAAACAGAAAATCCTCCCTTGCCCAAGCAGCCTTCTGTAGGGTAAATCCGGGAGACGCGGTCGACCTAATATAAAATGGCTATTAAAACTAATATAGATATTACTTATTTTATCAGAACAAACCTAATATGTTCAGAATTTTATGCCGATTCAGAAAAACTGATCGATATTTGCTTTAAGACAATATTTACTGTAAATCGGGTTGTAAACTGAAGTCATGACATCTGACCACCTCTCCCGAGGTGCCGGGAGAAATGGTTTTCGTCGTTGGCAGAGACCACTCACATAATTATTCATGGAAAATTAACAAAGGATAAAGCAAAATTATTTATGAGTGAATACAACTACGGATTCATTGATATTTAATTTGTTTACGCTAAACAAGTAAAGAACACATAAAAGAAAAAGTGAATTACCTACTGGCGATTAGCAAGGCAAATGAATACAAAAGTGAATAAATAAACTAAATAAACAAAAATAATAATAAAATAATAATAAAAATTAAAAATAAACAAAAATAATAAAAAAAATCATAACTCGACCATCTCACCTTTCTGCAGCGAGACATGGTCTTCTCGTTAGCTTTGAGAGGAAGAGTTAATATGGCCAAATACTTTGGCTGCATTGTCCCTCAATATCTGTTCTATCTTATTATTCCAAACATTAAAGGAAAATAAACTTAGAAGTATATTTTAAATACGATTCCGTACAACCGCTGTTTGACAAAAGAGGTTAAATGTAACATCAATTTATCTTTTATAGCCTATAAATCCAGAAAAACACAGAAGGAAGCGAAATAACGCTATTCATTCAACTATTTGGCTTCTAGAGAAGTAATTGGTCTGCACTTTAATGCATTTTTACGTATAGACTCTGAAATATAGAGACACGACCAACTCTCCGGCTCGACCGCGTCTCCCGGATTTACCCTACACCAGATTCAGAAGGAGGCGATCTCTCCTCACCTCCATCAACTCTATCCCCAACCTCCCCTAACGACGCCCAACGGGCCGCCAAAAATTGTACCAGAATGGCCTGCGCTGGGGCGCCCTCCTGCTCCTCGGCCGCCGAGACGGGCCGCCTGGTACGACGCCGCAGCGAAAAGAGAAAAAAGAACGGGAGCGTAAAAAATCACCGGTTACGGGGATTCATGGAAACGAACGCGTACGGGAAGGCCGTGGATCCGCGTGGCTGTCGGTGTGTTGCGAGATTGAAGAGCAGCTCTCAGACAGGGCGATGTAGTGTTTGCACACAGCGTCGTCTATGTATGAATCCGAAGCACCGCCTAACACCTACCCCATTATAAAACAGTCGCAGCCATAAAAGCTTGCTCGCGCACCTAACATGCCCGCCATTATTATTTAATAGACCCATTATTGTAATTGATAAGTAGTCAGCCAGCCGGTGCTCCCCCCGAAGGAGGGCTGCTACAGCAACGCGGTTTTATTACGTGGACCGCTGCACGATACCGGGGTCCCTTCTTGCCCGATCCCCTTAATGAACAAAACTGCTTAACGCCGCTTGATAAGAAGTCGTATTATCCCACCACCTGGTGGTAACCGCCTCCCCGATCCGCGAGCACGCTCACCTACACGTACACCACCGCGAGCCACTTATAAATACCTGTTTAATTATGTTGATCTTTAACGGTCCCAGTTTTATCGCCGTTACTCCCCTTGGCAACTCCTCCGCCCGAGCACGTTGATTTTGCATGCGCCGGTGTGTACCATTAAGGCGTGGAATTATCACTGATTACGTTATTAAAGCCATTACATCGCGCCTTCGACGCGATATCCACGGGTCAGTCGTTATCGCCGCGGTCCTTTTTTCACGATCGTACACCGCGATCCTGATCTTCGTAACGGGCCCCATTATAATTACGGACGCGCGAAGCTCGGATTATCGGTGGTTATTAAGTGAAAATTGTCACGCCGCTCGGTTAACTTGTCCGACAGCCATTAGCTTTCGCTTTCAGCGAGGCGGGAGCGCGGAAAGCAGTCGCGCGGAGTGACGTAAGCGCGTGCACGCATACGCGGGGGAAAGGAGGGATGCGGGGCTGGTTATTAATCGAGATCGTAGCGAAAGGTGCTTCGATCATCGGCTCCCTCGGCAGCGCTCCCAAGACAAAGGCTGTCGGGCGTTAAATTAGATTTAATGGGGAGCACTTCCGATGGAGCGGCCGTGTTCGACGAGCCACGGTCCAGTGAAAATATTAGCAGAAATTTTGCGCGGTACGCTGCCTGCCTGGCTCCATCCAGCGCGGATGGAGACGCGGGGCTACGTCCGTGGGGCTCCCTTATGCGCTTGTATATACTAGCGTAATGATGGTTTATGGCCGACGGAGGCGCAGACCCCGTGGCGGTCGTGTTGGACATGCGGTAAACCGCAGAACGCAGCCGCGGCAAAACCTACGGCGGAACACCGCGGACAAGAGGGAATCGCCGGTGGCTTGCGAGACGATGCGCGTTAAGCTTAATTACCTCGTCCTGGACCTGCGGCCACTGCAGGATGTCTCGCGTGTCGTCGTAAAATCTCTGCGCGCGACCCTTCAGTCCGACACTCCGCGGAAACTCGCGAAATTTCAGCTTCCTATGCCTACCTAATCGCCGAGGAGTTATTTACAATTATTCGAGCGGCCTCTGTAACTTCCCCCTGGATACACGATAAACTTGCGCGTCGAATTCTTTTCCCTCCACCCCATACAGCACACCTCGTTGCAGCAGTATTGCAGGGACGTTGCTGCAATATTACGTTGTTGCAGGTTGCATTGCAATATTGTAGGAACGTTCCTGCAATATTGTCGTGCATTATTGGAGTGGCAATGATCCTACAATATTGCAGCAATATTGCAATTTCGTTGCCGTGCAATGTTCCGTTGGCAACGATGGTACAATATTGCTGCAATATTGCGCCCACATCGTCGTGCAATGTTCCAGTGGCAACAGTCCTACAATATTTCTGCAATATTGCGCGCACATCGTCGTGCAATGTTCCAGTGGCAACGATCCTACAATATTGCAAGAACGTTGCCGTGCAATGTTCCATTGGCAACGATCCTACAATATTTCTGCAATATTGCGCGCACATCGTCGTGCAATACTGTAGTGAAAGCTTGTGGAAACATTACAACAATATTCTGAAGCAACTATGACTTTGTCAAAATTTTTCGAAATATGTACATGACGTCGAGTGGATTCTGCGGCGTGTTTCATTTAACTGGATACGCTAGAATATCTCGTTGGCCGTTGAAGATATGAAAAAAGTGTTATCGCGGGAGTTGTATGTAGGTACATGAACTTATAGAGGAGATTCGAAGATCAATTTAATTTTTTTAGATAAAGTAGGTACTATATTTTTTAATGTCTGAAATTATTATAATTATTATTAAACGTCTTTATTGCACAAATACGTATATACAATCTAGCAAGAGAAAAGAGAGAAGAGAAGACAAATGTAAAGGTTCAGTCAAAAGACTGTTTTCCAACCTAACCTAACCGACACCGGGTGAAATTTGTAGTACGCAGCTATTAGTGTTACAAAACCCTAATGGGGTTTGTCAAATGAGCCTTCGTTTTTGAATAATTTGAGTTTAAAGTATTGCACGGTAGGAGTATAAGTTCGAATACGTAAGCAATCTTATCAATCAGCGGTTGTAGCTGCGGCGTTAAAGTGTTCGTCTACGATGCTACAGGTCCTCGGTTCGAATATCCCCCTGGGGTAAAAGAATTTTCTATGAGAAAAAGACACACGGGCGTTATACTACTACGATTCTGCACACATTCACGTCGTCGCGTCCCTCACTGCCCGCGAAACGTTGCGGCGGAAATACACTCCTGCAATATTGTTAAGGCGGACATAGGAGTGAACCTGCAACGTCTCTGCAATGATGCGGTGCAATGGAGTTGCAGGGATCATTGCCACTATTTTGCCGTTTCGTTGCAGGACTACATATTCGTACTGTTGCCGCAACTTTGCAAAAATACACACCTGCAATATTGCGAAGGCGGACATAGGACTGAACCTGCAACGTCTCTGCAATGCTATGTTGCAATATTGCCATCTTGCACCGCATCATTGCAGAGACGTTGCTGCAATGTTATGGTGCTGTGTGGGACGGGGTGTCAGAAAACTTCGCGGTGCAAAAACCTTCTTGATAATCCTCCCCGGTGGAAGTGGTCCCCCATCGCAGGACACCCATTTCGTCGCAGGTACATCGGGCATAAAGAAAAATCGCCCGTTGGAAATTCGTCGATTTATCGTGACGCGGGGATCGCGCCACGCAAGCCACGGTCCGAAGGCGCAGGGTCTGCCCGTTTGATCGAACGCCGCAATGATTGCCTCGACTGATATCTGCTCCCGCATCTCCACCTAATGATTATTAGCCGTGAGCCCTCTTTACCCGATTTTTACCCCCGCCTGTGAAGCCCGCGCACCCCTGCATCCATACACGCCGGCCGTGCACGGCCGCGGATCGGATCCTCGTGGCACGAACTCGCCGGATCCTGCGAGCCATCGAGTCATCCAGGTAGGTAGATAGGTAGACGGACCTTCCACGTGTAGATATCGATCCGGGGGGATCGTGACTTTCGGTTCCCGGTGTAAATCGCACGACGTGATAAAGACCGATCGCGCGCACCGTCTGCTTGGCCCTAACGTCGAAGATGAATCAACGAATACCTGGGATACCGCGCATGAAACGTACCCGATGAAATTTGTCTGGAGAAAGCTGCGGCGCCGTCGATATATCTTCCGCAATTCTAACGCGACTCCGTTCGAACGTAATCTCTTTTATCCGGCCGCGTGGAGATCAACGCGAAATAGTTAACGATCGTTGGTCGGTGATTAGAAGTAGATCTCGTACGATCGGGTTTTTTATTTGGGAAGAATAAAGTCAAGGGATCGATGAGATCTGTGCAATTGCTCGATCGTTTTGTGAGTTGCTGGCAGTGAAGGAACATTGCTGCGACAATACGAGCCGATCGCGATCGGAGCGGGCTACTCGGGGGGGCTTTGTAAGCGGAGAATAATACGTGCGCAAAGTTACGCCGAGTTCGAGGTTAGGGAAATTAATAATTCGATACCTTCCTATCGACGGACTCCCTCGATTCTAAATGATCTCACGTTCTGGATTAGACTCGGAACGCGACCGTTGCTGTCGCTCCGAATAGTAGAGCGGCGTTTGCGTAATACGCGTTCGAGCACGCTCGTGTATCGCGATATTAATAGGATCGATCCGTTTCAATCGGTAATTTCATCATTTGCCACTTATTTTTATTACACCATTAAGCTTGCGTGTCTACCTGTCCGGGTCAGCTCCGACGACGAGTCCTCGCGCCGCATAGCAAAATAATGGAATGTCAATGATGCCCGCGTCACGATTGATAGGAGGGAAGCTGCGAGTCACGGAACGTGGTCGTGACAACTCGAATTCGCGGGGCTCGATTGTGGCAACCCCCGAGTGGAGCTGAATGGCGACAGCCTCGTCAAACTCTGCAGCAACGACCGTCGGATCGATGGGGCTGGCTAGGATGACGCACGAATGCTCGGACCATATGGTAAGGATCTCACAATCAGCCTCGTACATGGAGCAGATTACAATTGGAGTCAATGGCGGCGGTAAGCACCCAACATCGAAACCGAGTCCCACAATCCGATGGCCTGCCTCATTAATTGCATCGACCCTGGCACCTCTCCTAATTGAATTACTCAATTTAAGAAACATTCTGCTCGCGTGAGAAATAAAAATCGAATGGAATAGAAAAAAAAGGATGGATCGGTGTAGTACGCATCGCCGCCTTGAATCCCCCTTAATCCCTCGGGCAGCGAACGATCCGTCGATGTCTCCCCGCGGAATCATTGCTGCTATCTCGCTATCTCCCTGATAGTAATTAATAACCGTGCACCGAGTCTGCCCGAGCGATTCCATCGGATCCGACCGATCAATCACACGCGGCCGTCCGTCTGCCTAGTCGGTTCTAGCCGGAGCTTAAATCCGCGCAATATCATCATTACGGGCACCGATCGGAACCTGTGCTCGACGTCGACTTCTCGTATCGCGTAAAAGCACGCCGTAGCGTTGCCATTCGTGCGGCGGGGTGATAGATTTGCGCCTTGTGCGCCGCTGAAGACCGCGCAAGATGAAAATTAATGATGGCGAATCGTGGGTTACGCCGATCACAGCCGATCTGGATTGCCCGGCATCGATCAACACGGTTCCGTTACGCATCGTGATTGCGATCGTTTTTCCGGGTCTCTCACCTTCTCTTTCCCTCTCTCCCGCCGTCGCGGAGCTCGTTCGGACCGATTCCACGCTCGTCCGAACTTTGCTACGCTGCCTGAAGGTGAGCACTGCGGAAGCGATCTGTTCTGCCTCGGAACGGCGGCGACTTTTCGATTCGATTCAACCGCGCCCCCTTTTTCAGGAATCGGTATCTCCCGATTCGCTCTTCTTCTCTCTTCGTACGTTATCCACGTCTCGATAGATACTTGCGGAAATTTTGCAGCTTCGCAACTGGGATATCAGACGCAGCTTCGTTTCCGCGGCATCCTTCATTTCCGATCACCGGCGCGCAGCGTTGCAGATGTAATCAGACTGCCTCGCTTCACCATGCATGATCCCTCGAGTATTTAGAGCGGACGCCGTGAAACGTGACGCCCAACTGTCGATCAGTCACAAGAGATATCCGCGATGCTGCATCAGTTTGCGGTGAACGAGGGCTCAACCCTGCCCGCGCACAGGATGTGGAAAAGAGCCGTCTGTCGCCAGTGGGAAGACAACAAGTGTCCTCGTCGACCCCCGCCGCACGCGCCACCCCTTCGCAGGCCCATCGATCCCCTCGTTATCGATGGCCATCGAGATCCCCCGCGGAAACACAGTGTCACCATACTTCTCCGCCTGGAGTCCCCTGGAGGAGCGGGGCGACGTGGTCGAATCGTTTGCGGCCGAAACTCGATCCGCCATCTGGATGCCGACACAACGCGGCGTCCGAAAGATTAGCCAGGTGGAGGCGTCCCACGTAAGCAGATTTCGCGTGCACGCCGCGAAAGCGTTTAAGCGTTCCGCGCCGGCCCGAGGGTTTCGTCTTACGCTTAGCGCCGGTGTGAGTTACGCGGGCGGGCGCGCAAAACTGAAAGCGCATGGGCGCGAAAGGGAAGAATGGAGCGGCCCGGCGAAGGGGCAAGGGAAGGAGAGAGACGGGCCGAGAAAGAGGAAGCGACGCTGCCCCGCGCAAAACGCTCCCGTTCTCGGATTACGAGCTGTCCTAAGCTGTCGCACGTGGATCCCGGCGCGGCGCGGCGCGGCGCACGAAAACACGGAGCGCGTGCGGGACCACGTGTAAACCCCGAAAGTTATCAATGCCCGCCTCGCTGCACCGTGAACAGGGGTCCACATAGGCGCAGGCACGGCTGGAACCTCGACCCCTTTTAATGTCCAATCGCTTACAGTGCTTACACTGTTTCGAGGTACATACAAACTACTTTCGCTGTGATGGCAGGAAGGAGAATCGCTGGATCTCGTGATTTCTAGCACAGTTCTGTTAGATTTTTCCCTCCACATTCGCAAGTTTAATGTTGAAACTTAGCCTCTTCGATTATACAGGGAATCTAACATTTTGAGTTATCGTTACCCCAATTCCACAGTCATCGAGCCTCAGTTCTCACAATCTAGCCCAGGTGTGAAGATCGCTAGACACGTAAGTACGAAGCTCGAGGCGACGTCAATGCCAGCGCGAACCTGTAGCCGGAAATAAGAGAATGAGAAGGGGGGGAGCGTGGACGGACGAGGGGGCTAGCGTACCCCCATTTAAATCTCCTCTGGCCTGCTGACAATGCCGCGGTGATTGCGACAGATGCGTGGCCGCGCGTGTCCCTTTAAAAGGACGTTTTCGCAGCCCCCTCGGCACTCGTGCCCCTCTCTGGCCCGGCTGCGAGGGCGCACGCTCATTCACCGCTGAAAAACGTACACAGGTGCGTGCCACGGGGTTCCCCATTGACGGTGCAACGCTTGCTCCCGGTCCCCCTTGTTGCTCCTCGACGCCCCAGCCCGTCCCGCCTCGTCCAGATGCGTCGGCGGCGCAACGCTCCCGCGGGCGCAAAACACGGGGGCGTCCTCCCGTCGCGCCGCGTCCCGTCGGCTGCATCTGGGGCCCCGACACGGCCCCCGGCCTTTTCGTAACCGGATCGAAGGTAAACTTAGTATTCCCGCGGCGTACGCTCGAGTGCTTGGGATTCCAGGCTTCCAGCACCGGGCAACTCTCCGAGAGCGGTTTACGAGATCTTGCGACCACTCGGCGACTGGACACCTCGTTTTATGTCTGTCATGTATCGATCCCTAGCAGCTGAAGCCAAAGGTTTTCAATCATACTAGGTATATAGTTCGTAGTTCCAACGATTCCCATGAATTCGGGGACTTGTACTTCGCCACAGTGCCCTGGCGATGCTTTCGCTCTGCCTACAAATGGGGTAGAGCGAATGAAAGTGACGTAACACCGAGTAAGGCGCCGATAAAGACGACTCGCGCGAGTAGCGATCGAGAGGAGACGCGCGAGGGATCAATGGCGATGTGTAACTTAATCCGTTCTCTGTCGCGGCGAGGTTGAAGCGCAATCTGTCAGATCGCGATCGGACGGTCCATTTGGCGGGCCGATATCGGGGCCCGATTGGAAACTCGATCGAAGCCACCGCTGCTCGCGCGCGCGTACAGAAGGTTGGAAACGTAGGCTAGCCCCCCTCGTAATATCTGGCGACTCGATCTACGATCGTATCGGCCCCGCTGGAACATCCCGGGTTGGCAAACAGGAATCGCGATAGCGCGGGTCGGTCTCCGCGCAAAGCTCAAAACCGCGATTTATATTTATGGTGCCGCGGCTCTCGGAGCCGTCGCGAATATTATCGTCGCTTTACCGCGGCGAAGACGCGGCGAAATCGGCCCCGGAGTGGGCATCGCGCAGCTTCCCATCGTTATTCCATAGGCGATCGGGTAATTTTCATCATCGAACCCGCAGGTTGGGTGGATGGACCGCGGTGGTGACGCGTAACCCTTCGCTGACGCCGTTATCCGAGGGATTAAAAGAACGCCAGGCCATTAAGCCTCCCCGTTCTGTCCACCCGATCGAAGGTGGGACTTACTATTCCAGCGGCGCGCGGAGATAATCCAGCGTGGAAAATACTGCTTCTGCCCCGTAATATCTGGCGACTCCATCCGCGATCGTATCGAGCGCGGAACATTCCGCATGGCAAACGGGAGCCGTGATATCAGCAGCTCCGTGGACGCTCGAAACCGCGGCTAACGTCTGTTATTACACCGGTCCCGGGGCCTCGACAAATGTTCGCCATAAGGCGCTCGTCGTTTTCTGCAACCGCGGAAGATCCGCTGGATCCTGACGCGATCGCGCGCCGAGGGTAGGCTCTGCTTGGGAACATTAACGCGTCACCGTCGAGCATTTTCAACCTCGTATGGCATAGGCTACGTTAAACGACACAGAAGAAACTAACGAAAATGTCGAGTGTTCTGAAGTTAAACGTGATTAACTCCCATTACGCCATTTAAACGTGGTTTGTTTGAAGTTATATGGTTTCAATGCAGTCGACGAGGTTGCGTGAAATGGCACTGCACAATTGAATCACTGACTAACCCGCGAGAGGGCACAAAATGGCCATCAGTATTCAAGAGCCCTTTGGCCATTCTCACGCGCGTTTGCACGAGAAACAATCAGCCGTTTGCGCTCGTATAGCACGCATAACAACGTGCACTTGCCGGGATATTGGTGTAGGTTGCCGTCCAGGTAACCCGATAATCGGCATATCCAGCGAAGGTGCGACTATTAAGAGCCAATAACGACACGTAATCGCTCGGGTGTTACGCCGTGGCTACGGCCTCCACTTCCAGAGCGACGTTTCCAGTCACTGTGGGAAGCAACGAACTCTGCTTCGTGGCGTGAGTAAAGCCTGAGACCTTGGTCACATCTGCAAGTGGGCCATCCTTGTCTAACTAGACACCTCGCGGGAATATGAAAATTCTTTAGTGTCCTACGCTGGCTCTGTGTGGTCCGGGATACCCGGGGTTCGTTGAAAAACTATTCCTGGAAGGCGCAATTAAAGACAGTGACGAAGGAAGCGCTACTCTTGGTTCGTGGCGATATTTGCTTCCTTCTCGGGTACCTGAGTGTCCGCGGGCTGAGGGTTACCCAATTTGGGTGTTAATTACTGACGCAATAGAGAGGAAAGGAATTTCTATGATAATTGTTGGGAAAGTGCTGGGTAACATTCGCGTGCACCGTCAAAGGCTGAGACAGTTGGAGACAATCTCCATTTGTTTCCTGCATCCCATGAACACGCGGCCACGCCTGAGGAACGGTACCTACCATCCGCGTCAGGCATACGTGCGTATGTTCCTCATTGTCCTACCATTCCTCACGTGCAGAATGTAGGTACCGTACTGGCCGAAAGAAATGAGGCATTTGATGGAAAAAGGGCACATACGCCAAAATGCCATTTCGAGTAAATCGGTTTCAAAGCTTTCATTATAGTATAACTTAATGAAAAGTAATGCAATTAAATCCAATTTTTTTTAAGGATGTAGTATCATATCCTTCAAACGTTTCGTAAACAGAAGTCATGATTTGAAAATGATATGTGTCTTTATTTAATAGTTTTATGCAAGTGGTTTATGTGCCCTTTTTCCGTAAATAGGGTAAATTCGTAACAAAATTGCTTCTTTGTTTAGTTATTTACATATAATTTTGTTTGCATACTTCGTTGGCCATTTTTTATACATCGCTTAAATAAAAATACAAAATGAAGCGCAAAACTAAACAAAAAATGTTATGTTTTAAGTAAGTATTAATTTCTCCGATTTTTTGCAGCAAGCTGTCTTACAAATCACTTTCATCTTTCCTAAATTCGCTTCTTTCCTTGCGGATTCGATACACGCCTCACTTTCCATAGTTCCTCGCTTACACAAAATCAAACGTATTGCACGACTAGACAGTAGACAGCACGGCAGCGCGACCGGTCAGCGACTATGTAGCTGCATGTCGCTCACGCTACGTAACAAAACAGCGTTTAGCTAATTTAAACGTGGGAGAAGAAATGTCCTTGATATATTATATATATATAACATATACCTGAGTCGATTTAACCGATTTACGGAAAAAGGGCACAAAGGCTTATGTGCCCTTTTTCCATCAAATGCCTCAAATGCTAAAAATGGTACTGCGAGAAATAGGTAGGATGTACTCCCTTCTTGCTGAACCATGGTGCCGCCATGTGTTACCTTGTGCTACCATACGATACCGTATCTGTAGCGTCGTTCGCTGCTTCACCACCGCCAAGTACCCAGCAATTATGCGATGCCAGTCGAGACCTGAAAGTTTGAACGAAACGGCCATCTCCATTCCACGATTTGCCGCGGACACCTCCAGCCCCCCAGCGTGCATCGCCGATTCGAGGCGGCAATGGCAGCTCGGGTACCCCGGCAATTTCACGACATCCCCGGGATCCATAATCCAATATTCATGTATTCCACGAACCGGCGAAGTGGCGAGCTCGACGTGCCGCTGGAAGCTGCCACCGTGGAAAATGAAGAGATCGACGCCTACGTTTCAGCACGCCTCGTGTCGTGCGGGACGTGTATACGATCCGCGCCGGGCCCCGTGCACGGTGCCCGTAACGAGGACCCTCTGGACGGCTCGCGGGGGAATATCCTTGCCGTCCACGATCCATGGGATCCTCTATACCGTTATTATTCTGGATGTCGCACCGGCCGAGCGTGTTCTAACGGCGCGAACGAACGAGCTCGGGCGAAACACGGGGCCCCGGCGACGGGCCCGTAACGAGCGACGCGGCCCGGCGGCACAATTAACGCGCGTATGGGCGTTGCGACGTAAAGGGAGGAGCTGCTTCTATCTCCCTCTCCCTTTCCCACCCCCCCCCCCTGGCCCCACCCAGAGCCGTTAATTATCGCGGCGCGGCGTTATCACGAGCATTGCCGCGCTATCGCGGCCGCGATCGGTGCACCGGCTGCCTCGTACGTTCCACCTTTTTACTGCCTTCGCCCGCTTTCCCGCGTTCCGCCCCGCTATTAGCGGAGATTCACCGTGTAACCCTGGATACGCATGCCTCATCTACGAAATGAACGGTTCCCCGGGGACCAGCTCGGAAAACCGCGCCTCGTCCATTACGGCGAGAGGGAACGCGACCGCGTAATTAGAGATCCGTGTCGCTCCTCTGCGAAATCCGACGGTTGTAATTACGCCTTACGTATCGGGGGTGGAGGGTAAGCGTGGATCACGAAGGGAAGGGCGTAAGCGTGAAATAAACGTATAATGGGTCTGATCAGACTTTTCAGGGCCTTTTCAAAAAGGTTGACGAAAAGTACTGTAAGGGTTATCCGAAACACAAAAAGGAAAAGAGATTCGTAAACTATAAGAATGTGGCTAGGGGTGGTAGACCCAACCCCCACACCTAACCCCTTAAAGAAGAGGAACCGAATTGACCATCTATGCAAACAATTGGGGAGTTTCCAGTATTTGAAAAAAAAAAAGGGAAAAGTAGTGAAATCTACAGATTTATTAATGAAAAGCCTAAAATGATAGAAATATTAATAAAACACTTATTCGTTTTACCAAAATTTAATAAATAAAATTGACGTTTTTAAGTTGTGAGTCATGTGATCTCAAACGCCAATCACGGCGCGTGACGTCGTTGTGCAGTTAACAGCGATTTATATATAGCGACGAGTGACACTTCGCGCATTTGCTCATACAAGTTTATATTAAAAAATATCGTTTACGAGTACTTATTACTCGATTTCTTAGGTAAGGAAAGTAGTGAAAGTTAAAGGTAACTTCGTTAAAGGTGACAGCACAAATTTACCAACATTGGACGCTATTATGGTGGTTAGCTATTTCGCTACAAATCCAGACTTCTGTTCTGCCGAATACAGAAATGTTAAAACTTCTGTGTAAGTATATTGTTTTACTAGACAATTGCAAGCTAGAAATATGTTTGAAAGAAATTAAATACCTAAGAGGTTATGTACTCTTACTGTATTATTTCTCTGTATAGGTCTTCAAGAGTAAGCTACGGCGATGATGCAGTTGGCTATGTACAACTCTATCGTAACTCTGGTGTTGTGTACGGTGAAATGTAAAATGTTTGATAATAATTTTTATTATCCATTATTTTTGTGAGAAAAATTCACTCCTTACTGTCCCTAACCACAACTTTCGTTGTTTACTGCACGTTGACGTCACAAATGGTCACGTGACCATGCAGTGCGTTTTCGCGGCAATTTTTTTATTTCAAATAAAAATTACATTTTTTTCATGCTAGAGGTGTAGCAAAAAATTAATATTTTTTTTACAAGCATATTTTATCATAATGAACAGTTTTAAACACTTTTAAAAATCTTGTCAACTCCCCAATTCTGTTCCTGCTTCACCCGAAAAACGTTTCCCTCGCACCGTTCTCATCCACGTAGATACCATTTCCATTCCCACCGCGACGGAAGGATGCGATTTCGAGACAACCCCAGCCGCGCCCACGTGCCCTCCGCTATCCTTAAGCGATAATACATAGATCTAACCTACTTTAGAGGGCGATCGGTGGCTGAGAGCGCCCAGGATGCGGAAGGGCCCCTCGGCTCCCTCGTTCCGCCGCGTATAGTGCCCGATTTATGAAAGAAGTGAAAGCCCGATGTAAATCAGAGACGCTCGCCGCTCAATTAAGCAACAATTTATTGCACAATTACGACGGGGTCCGCGGCGCCGACATTTTACTTGGCCCCGACCGGGGCGCGGGGCATTAATATCCGCTAGGCGAGCCGTCCACCCGGGTCGCATCCGCGTGTCTGACCGCTCGCGGGACAAATCGCCGATGAAAGAAAAAAACGCGGCCGCGGATGGAAAGCGAGCAAAAGAAAACGCACCAGCCCCGACGACGCGGTGGCACGGTAATGAGGCCCCCGTCCCCTCGCCACGCCGGCGTTCTCCAATGCAAGAAATCGAAGAGCGATATCACGTCATACATACGTAATGACGGGGGCCATTATCGGGATATTCGTGGACCGCGAACAATCCACCGATAATTCCAGTCTAACGACGGCCGGGACGCCGAGATCGCCGTCCGCTAACAGAGCAACGCGTACGAGCACGGGGAAAAAAGATGAGGAAAGAGAGAGCGAGAGAGAGAGAGGCGCGCACGGCTGCACCAATACTGATCGCTGCTCCTAATACGCGCTAATTGGATGCCGAGTTAATCATAGTTTTCTACCTTGCAACGCACCGCCGCGCCGACCCGCCCAATTATCGCATCGACCCGCGGCGTGTATTAATTAAGTTATTTTTAACACCTGCCGCCACGTCCGACCGCGAGAATCGGTTCGCGGACCTCGACGGAATCGTTCCACGGGGGGAAAGTATCCTGTGGGGGGCAGCTCGAAACGCGGGGTGACTCTGTGAAAGGTGGCAACTGGACGTTGGGAAAGCCTCGATATGATTCTAGTTAGGTGTACGTAATTAGCGAAAATCTGATAGGCGATCGGATCATGGGTGTCGACTGTTTGGTCCGAGCTGTGCCAAAGGGGCAACCCGGTGAGCAGCTTGTCAGTTGCCCACGGGTGGTGAGAGGGTGCGTACGCCTTCTGGTACATGGTGAATTGCCTGGACATAGGTTTTTCCTGATACCGCTCTAGTCACTGTCACCGTCTCACTTTCCCTTCCTGCTGGACCCGTGAGAGTGTTCCCCGGGCCCTGACAGTCATTTTCTCGAGAAACGGTCAAGCGATCCGCCGATGACTTAACGGAGCAGGAAACGCTGATGTAGTCAAGCGACTGGCTGCCCGAGGCACGGCCTATCGCGAACGTTATCATTACATCGCACAGACATCGCAGGGATTTCGTTGACACTTAACGGGATAAGTACGCGACTCGTGTCCAGCTCACGCGATACGGGACGAAGTACAGATGTTGCAAAGTGTCTTCTTCAAGCTTGAAAGCCAACAGTCGTTTACTCTCCACAATACTCCATCCACTCGAATTATCCCGAAGCTTGATCGGCGCAGCTGCTACGTAACCTACTCGCGCAAAGTCGCATCGCTCGATCGCGCGTCCACTTACGCGTAGCAGCGTGCCCTCGAGTCTAATTAATATATCGATACCAGGCACGAAAATTGCCGGTCAGCTAACGCGATAATCACCCCGGACCGACATCGTGCAACCAAAATAATCCGCTTGCAACGCGGAGACTGGCTCGCGTTTAAGTATCATCGAGCCTGCGGACGGTGGTTACGTGCCCAGGACCCGGTCTCGTCATCGTTATTACCGTCGTAGTAAAAATAGACGAGTTTCCAATCGGCCGCGGAGAGTTACTTCGTCATCTGACGAGGCGCGCGTCCTCGCGGAGGATCGCTGAGGATCGAGGTGGATCACCGGCGTCTCCGGGCGACAAGCATTTCACGATCGCTTCATCGCGCTGCAATCTCCACTGTTGCGCCATAAACAATGCGCCTGGCGAATCTCCTTGAGATCGGCAATAAGTAATAACCGTGACGGGTAAGGCCATGGCGGGGCTGGCGAGCAACATTCTTAAAGGGGTCAGCCCGCGTGTCACGGGAAGAAAAAGTTACGGCTCGTCCCGTAGAAAGTGTACTCGGCCGGCTCCGCACAGCCAACGTCGACTGTCAAGAGCGGCTCTTAGCAAGTGTCCGATCGTCCGCTAATTTGTTGACCATTTTTCCTTGACCTCCATTTCCGCGCTGTCTCACGGTGATTTCTTTACCCTCCATCTGCGTGCCTCCTCTTTTTCTAGCCGCGCTTACTTCTCGGATGCTGCGCCGATTCGCAGCGATGCGCTTACTTAGCGCTAATACTTCAGAATCTTCATCGCATCGTTAATATGCTTGAATCACTTAGAGCGGAACGTTAGCTATGCCCGGCGAGACTCCGCGAGCAGTTTCGTGCCCCGCCAACGATGCAGCCTGCCTATGTATTGAGAAAACGCTGGGCATCGCCTCCAACGCTGACATTTAAAAGCCATTTAATAATTGTCATTTATCCCGCGCGCATTCCCCACATGATAGGGGAGACCGGGGCTGGATGCAACAGGGGCAGGTTGTTACAAAGGAGTTTAAATTTTTGTCGCTTGGACTATCACTTTGAAAATGAAGTGGCTGATGTGTTTTAACCATACACAGCTGTGTATGATGTTTTTTTTTTGTAATCGGTTCACGCGTCGGCGCGTTATTACAGTTTTCTGTGTTTCCACTGTGTTGTAAGTAAAAACCAAGTTGATATCTAATCGGGCCTAAGAAATAATAAGGAGTCCGAGAAAACATATTTCACCCCTTTTTAACCCCTTCGGGTTGGAATTTCAAAAAATCCCTTCTTATCCAGCACCTACGTCGCAAGAGGAATATATCCTCCGAATTTTATGGTTTCTAGGGTCAGCGGTTTGGACTGGTAGTCCAGTGAAATTGGACGGAAATCTGCCCAATCTTCGGAATAAATCCCAGCTAGCTAAATTTTGGTATGGGCCTTTATTTGGTCGTTTTAAACAATATGTCAAAAGTCCCCTTCGATCCGAGTGCCGCTAAAAATTTTACAGAGGGTTGAAGGTAAAAAAATGCTGTTTTTCGCGAATATCTCGTTATCTAGCAGTTTTGCGACAAAAATAGGTCTCACACAATTTATAACCTAGGAAATTCTCTACAAAAAAGGTTGTATGAGTTTTTTTCGTAGGAGTAACCATTTTCATGTGTGCCGGGTTACCAAGTTTCAACCCCCATACTTTTGACAATGGAAGATCCCGAACCCGGAAATTCAGAAAATTATGAAACTCTGTAAATATGTAGCGGAAGTCCTGCTGAGTACAACGCAATTTCGTTTGCTGCCCAAATTCACTCCAAGAGGGAGTGAATTGACTCCTGAAATTTTTTTTATTTTGTATTATTACTCGCGAATTGTAGGAGATAGAAAAAAAGTGTTCAGGAAAAAGTTACTTCTCTTAATTAGGACTAACATTTGGTAAATTATAGTTCTTACGATTCGTGAGTTATAACACAAAATCGGAAAATAGCCGGATTTTCAGGGATCTTTGGGGATAAGTAGAGGATATATAGGTATGTATTACTCAATTTTTGTTGCTGCCCAAATTCACTCTAAGAGGGTGAAATTGACCCCTGAAAATCCGTTTTTTTTTTAGATTTTGTGTTATAACTCACGCACCGTAAGAACTGTAAGAACTATAATTTACCAAATGTTAGTCCTAATTAAGAGAAGTAACTTTTTCCTGAACACTTTTTTTCTATCTTCTACAGTTCGCGAGTAATAATACAAAATAAAAAAATTTTCAGGGGTCAATTGCACCCTCTTGGAGTGAATTTGGGCAGCAAACGAAATTGCGTTGTACTCAGCAAGACTTCCGCTACATATTTACAGAGTTTCATAATTTTCTGAATTTCCGGGTTCGGGATCTTCCCTTGTCAAAAGTATGGGGGTTGAAACTTGGTAACCCGGCACACATGAAAATGGTTACTCCTACGAAAAAAACTCATACAACCTTTTTTGTAGAGAATTTCCTAGGTTATAAATTGTGTGAGATCTATTTTTGTCGCAAAACTGCTAGATAACGAGATATTCGCGAAAAACAGCATTTTTTACCTTCAACCCTCTGTAAAATTTTTAGCGGCACTCGGATCGATGGGGACTTTTGACATATTGTTTAAAACGACCAAATAAAGGCCCATACCAAAATTTAGCTAGCTGGGATTTATTCTGAAGACATATCCTAATTTCACTGGACTATGGACGGTGATGAATCAGTGACACAACCATTACCTATATAAATGATGTCAACCGGGGCTAGTTGTTACACAAGGCAAGGGTCATGTTGTTACATACGAAAAGGCGCATGTTGTTACAGAGGAAAAGAGGCAAGTTGTTATATTGTATTTAGTTATTAATTTGTTAATTTAACCCTTTAGTTGCCACGTGCCACTCTAGTAGCTTCCCGCTAAATGACTTTTTGGGCACGCAACGCCACTATAGTGGCTTTCTGCTAAATGATGTATAGATTATTCATAATGTTTTCTTGTATATTTAGTGTAATGGATTCTTACAACCGACCAACCGTAATATCCCCCTCCTCTCTGGGCGCAGGATACACCCGTAAATATGAAAACAATCACGAACCCCGTTCACGTTTCATCAGGATGTGTCGTCCCGATGTTCCATTATCTCCTTCCCCGAAGCAACCGCAGGCAGCGAAACAACGCCGCTCCATTTCTCCGATCGCATAGCCATCTTCCAATTACACCCGACCCTCCCCCCGCCGCCGGTGCTTTAATGAATATTTTCCCCCGCCGTTCCAATGCCAGTGTTTCGTGAGAAAAACTTGCCCGCGAATATCGACGGCCAGCGAGACCACCTGCGATTGCTAGTTCACGCCGCCGCGTGGATCCTCTTCCCCTCCGCACCGCGCGATCAGTAAAAACCGCTCGCCGCCTCCTACGGCCTCGCGGCACTTATTACCATTATTCCCGAAAACTAATAGCAACGGAGCGTCCGACCATCGGAAATGATACGTTGCCGGGCCTCGGCGGCCCCCGGGGCGCCCGGGCGATTCGTGAATGAAACCAGCCGCGTATCGACGTTTAACGACCCCGACGGAGCCGGTAGCCGCCCGCCGGAGGATCCTCGTCCCGTTTTCGGCACGTGAGAGCCCGCGAGCGTCGTCCATCGAACCCGCGTCCACTGGTCCGGGGCGGTTGTTCACCGAGCGAGAGACTCGCGGGGTAGGAATTCCACGAGGTGCCCGCTTTTCTTCCGTCCGGTGGCACCCGGTCGCGGCCGATGGCCGACGGCTGATGGAATCGGGCCGTATGGTTGAATGGGGGACAGTGGGGGCCCCGGCCGGGGCGATAATACGGCAGTTAGTATGCGGCCGGTACTGTTACTTAATGTTAATGCCGGGGGCCCCCATTGATACTTGTGCCGTGGCACGGAGCGAAGAACAGATTCCAGCTAACGAAACGAGAAGACACGCCACGGCTTTCCCTCCTTCTGGCCGTGGACGGGGTGGTGCGCGCACGAAGAAGCCGACTCCGGAATGCTACGAGTCCCGATCCGGTGTACAGTCCGCGCCCGTTCCAACCTGTCCGACGTGTACCACCGCGGAGTCCGGTCGACGTGGAGCAAAGGAGTCGGGAGCGGGTCGGGGCGCGGGGAGGAAGAGGGAAGAAATCGCTTTATCGCGCCACTGGGGCCCTTCGCGGGCGCTCGGAGGAGCAGGAGGATCGAAATTTCGTATCCACCTCGGCTGCTGTACCTTGCGCTCGCGTAGCTTTGCAAATTTCTCGCCCGATGCAGGGGAAAGCGCGGGAGAATTGTATGCAGATTTTCTGCTGCTGTTCGCCTGGTAGGTATGCAACGAAAGGCGTACGGTTTAATTGCTCCTCGCCAGCCTCTCCCACTGAACTCGATAATGACAATTATCGGGGATAATCCGTCGACCGTGCCCGGCCAACAATGGAACAAACGTTCTTACCAGGCCCATTACCTGTTCACAGTATTTTAATGGAGCCCGCGGATGTCTTTATTAAGGGGGGACACCTAGGAGCCGCAGGATCTACGGGGCCCGTCCGACGGACAGCCGCTTGGCGTTTCGCGTCACGTAGATCCATTTAATCTACGCAGGTATAAATCAGGTTGATTTCTTAAATGAGGCAACGCGAGCCTACGGTCTCCGAATTAACCTTGCCGGCCGTGACATCATCTTGTAGATTTCTTCTCTCGGCTTTTTAATGGCGTCGAATAATTCACTCGGAAAGGGCGACGAGTGAAAAGAACAACGAGGAGGCGACCGGGGGTGGGGGGGGGGAGGGAGAGGCGGCGGGATAGAGGAGAGGCGAAGAAGAGGAGCCAGATGGAAACGTAACGAGACGGAGGACGAGAAAGGGAGAGAGTGAACGCGAGGGCAGGGCGGGAGAGAAGAGGAGGCAGAGTTTGGTCATACTGCGGCGGAAGATATTTTTATGGGGTCCCATCTACGAGCTGCGAGCTCTCGGCGGGAACGCCTGGAATTTTTAGATCCATTCCCCGCTCACTCGTAAAGCCGCACGCCGTAATTAAAAGCAACGGGCGATCGCAGGGATCTTCGCGTTTAGTGTCGCGGACGTTTTCATTACCGTGAGTTACTTCTCCGACGGATACGACCGGAAACGTAATGAGATTGCCGCGAAAGTAGGGCGCGGCTAATGCCCGTGCCAAATGACTTTATCGCGCGTGAAACTGGTATATAAACCTATTGGGTATCGCGCGCTGCGCGCCAACAGTTTAATTAATAAGCAATGAAACTCGTTACCGGGGCACCTACGCCCACTGGAGTAACCGATTTAATTACTTCCGTTCAATCGCGTCGATTCGAAGCCCCGCGCCTCGCTAGGGGCCAGAGTCCTACGCCGGGGCGGACTTCCCGAGTTTCCTCCGAATCGGTCACGTTCAATTGCCCCCCGAGATCGCCGGAAGGCAGGGCGCGCCGGTTAACGAAAGGGTCGCCCGGCGGATGAAGAAAAAGTAGAAAGCACGGAGAGGGAAAAAGGGGTAGAACCGGTGAAAGATATCGAAGAAGAAAGACTTGCGCCGCGAAAGACAGAAGAGGAACCCGGGAGTCGAACGGAGCCAAGATAGAGGGAGCGCTGAGGGGCGGGGGGGAAGAAAGGGCGAGTGGAAGAGGGACGGACTACCGAAGATTCTCGAAGGATGGAACTATGGAAGCAAAAACAGAAACCAGTCTCACTGGCTCAAGGCTGCCTACCCGAGAGTACCCTGGCCGAAGCGAAGCCGAGAGCTGAGCCTCGGCTACCTGGTCCGCCTGTGAGTACCTGTCTGCCTTTACCTCCGATTCCTCTCTTCCTTCTTCATCCCGCGTTCCTCTTCCTCCTCCTACTCCACCTTCTCAGACTTCTTCTTCTTCTTCTTCTTCTTCTTCGCCTTCTTCTATCATCGTCTTCCTCTTCTTCGCGAGTCAGCTCTTGTCCAAGAAGGGATTGAGGGGGGGGGGGCAGGGGGGCCCTCCACCGTGGGCTACCACCTTTATCCTTGGTCCGTGGCACACCGATACGCACAGTCGTTTCACGCAAATTCACCGGGAACGCCTTCGTTGAGTGCGGGACCCCGAACTCGTTCCCCCGTTAAAACCGTGACGCATCGGTTGGACCGGTCGAAGCCCGGCATCGTCCAGCGCACGGGTATCGTCCTCTTTGATCCTTCGACTTGGCGAAAGGACCCAGGGACCAGTTGTTCGATTCTTTCCACGTAATTATACCGCGGCCGCGTCTCGTCGCCCCCCAGATAACGCGGCCGTTCCAGGCAACGGCGATTCCAATCGGCAACGGATTAGACAGCCGCTTCAACTGGACGGCACCGGCACCGACGACTAATTAAGAAGGACGCGATAAATCGGAGAGGGGTGGACGAGATAGGACGGCTGCAAGCGGGATGGATATTAGACCAGCGCCCGTCCACTGACGCAAACTATCTCTGATGAATCGATTTCACGCGCACCCCTGGACCGCCGCTAATGGCGCGCCCTATTCCGTCGCGGAGAATTCCAGATCATTTGAAAACGGACGACCGCGAGGAACGTCGATTTGAATTGCAAACGTTTATTTGCCGGGGAAACATTGGGCTTCGTATCATTTGGGGTGATAATCTGTATATTTCATCCACGGAGGAGATTCCACGCTCTTCCCTTCAACGGATCAACCGACAATCACTTCAGACAGTAATCACCTCGCGATACATTGATATTCTTCCAAAAAGATCGCAAAGAGATGGAGCATAATCCAGTTTCAATGTGACGCCTCAGATGCTCCAGATGAATCACTTGAAATGCATGTTGATTACATTCTAATACGCGACTGCCAAACCCCTTTAACACCTCGTTGAGGCAATATAGTACCCCAGGAGAGGATCGTTACCCGCGAGTAACGAGAAGCAAAGCTCCATTTCCCCCTCGCGGCTAGCATGGAAAAAATTCGCCGAGACACCCTTACGAAACAGCGAGTGTGACTTCATAACAGACCATTCCTCTTTCTTCAGCCGCGCCGAAGAATGTGAACTCGTTATTTCAGCGAGCGCGGGCACCGCGACACGAAACCCGCGGCATTCCATCGTATCGGCGACGTTGCTCGTCTAAACAAACCCACCCCTTCTATCCGCGAGCACCGGCATAAATCGTAATAACGCGCATATTCTCACGAAGCGGGCAGCATTGCCCGGTCCCGATTCCCCCCGACGCGCCGGTCCCATCGACGACAACGTCCCACTTAGGCCGATCGGCCGGTATAACAAACTGCGAGAGGCCTGAAACGCAGCCAGCGAAGCCGGGCGAGCAGTCGCCGCGCCGGTCGCGTTTGTAATCGCGGAATAATTGAATCTACGCTCACCGCACGCACCAACCAATCTCTCTCTAGCTCTCTGTCCCACCGTCCGACTTTCCCCTCTGCCCTCGCGCCGTCTCTCTCCGACGCTGCGTCTCTATTCCACGGCGAAGCCTTTATTTATAAGCGCCCGGAGCCACCGGCATAAACGCGGCGAGGACTGCATTCATAAAGCCGGGGATCGCCTCGGGCTGCCGCCAGCTTTCCTAGACCAGGTCCGCGGTGTTGTTGTTGTCCTCGTCGCCGCGGTCGTTGCTTGACGCTGGTGCAACCGACGACCCCGTTTACATCGGCTCCGGCGTGCACGGGCCCCGGGGCACGCTACCTCGCTTACTCGAACCGAGAACGATCCCCCTTTCCTCCCCACTGCCCCCTTGTTTGCCCCGTTTCACCGTCTTTCCTCCTTTCTTCTCCTCCCGCTAAACGCCGGGCTGAGATTAATGCCGCATCGCCAGCGATCTCTGCCTTCGTCTTCCCCCTAGGCTCGCGCTTCCGGGCCAGCTACCCGGGCCCGGAGACCTCTCTAGGCGCTCATATTGCTGGTCCTCGTCCTGCCAGCGCGAAAGGTCGGCGGTAATACACGAGGGCGAGGGATTACAAATTGCCCGGGCCCCCGGGGGAATGATAAAGGTATCGATGCTCGACCTGTATCATTTTCGGCGCTACCGTGGTTCCTGGGTGGAGCAGGGGACTATTAATCAGCGGTTTCTTTGGGTCAGGCCCAGCGATGTCGGGAAGCTCCTCTATCGACGCAGAGCCGCTGGTTGTCCTTTATGCAACGGTGGCCGGGAATGGAGCCCCGCTGGATTCTACTGCCAGCAACAATGCCGCATCAAAGGCTGGCGGAACGTTAATGCATCATGCTCCTCGGGAGCCGCGATAAGGAGGATGCCAGCGCCAGGGGAGGAAGATCGCTGGCCCCGCGCCGCGAGCCAGCCGACTTTAATGCACCTGAGCAGAAGCTTAAACTCGCGTAAAGAGGATGCGAGTATCCTTGAGTGCAGAAGGCTATTCCCTGGCCTTGGATGTGCGTACGTTGTAGACGCGCGCGGTGTGGAAACACCTCGGCTCGTTATTTTCCCGAAGCGTTGTGTAATGAAGCGCGTCCCTCTCCCTTCCAGCACGCCGCTGGTATTTATTCCGTATCGCTATTAGATCCGGACGGTGTCGTTAGCGCGGCTATATTCGCCGCGGGAAGACGATATCTCCGCGGGCGAGTAAGAAAAAGCGGACGATGCTACCGGGTACGTGAAATTATTTGCCTGCAAGCTCGTCCGTAGTGGACGGTGAGGGAGGGCGGGTAATCCTCCTGCAGCAACCGTGGCGGGGAAAGAATCTCGAGGTGGAAGCGCAGAATGTTTGAATCATCGGACAATGCGGACGTGTCGTCGACTCTCTCTCTACGCGAACGAGAGTCCTGGCGGATCAGCGCACCCTTGGAGAGTAAGAAGCTGGATCCCGATGTACGCGGATGTGTAAATGGACATTTACATTTTAATACATTTTCAATAAAATCTTTGAATGAGATCTTTTCGCGGTATGAACCCAGTACTTTTTCCATATCATCTAAATAATTTTGCAATTTCGGTGATACATGAGGTCAAGGATTTGGGAGTTCAGTTTTCATCCACTCTAGATTTTTCCAAACACTGTGCTACTATTGCAAACACCGCCTTGAGGACTCTGGGTTTCATATCGCATTTCTCCTCTGACTTTCAATGTATTAGCACAATCAGATTGCTTTATACCACTTTAGTTCGACCATCTTTAGAGTACTGCTCCTCAATTTGGTCGCCGATCCTTGCGAAAGACAATCTAATCATAGAGAGGGTCCAACACAAATTCCTTAGGTTTGCCGCTTATAAACTGCGACGTCCAATGTCACGCGATGATCACAATTATGAGCAAATACTGGCGTCTCTGAACTTATCTACTTTATCGGAACGAAGGCGTATCGCTGATCTTTGTTTTTTATTTAAAATTGTTAATAGTTGCATCAACTGTCCTTCACTTTTGCGGGATATCTCTCTCTATGCACCATCCAGAATTTTAAGAGGAAGGACATCCTTTTATTGTTCAGATATTAAATCTAAGTTCGGTGCTCGTGATCCTGTAAATCGGATAGTCAGTGTTGCCAATTTATACTCAGACAACATTGATTTTTTCGGCGGATCCTTTCAAACTTTCAAGAGCAATCTGTGCAAAATAATCATTGATAAGTAAGCTGCAATGTTCAATTTTTTCCTTTTTTCTTTTTTCTTTTTAAGGCTGGATGTTTTTGTTTTATTTCTTTCTTTGTTTTCTTGTACGTAGGCTACTATTGTCTTTATTGTCTAAATTGGGCTTGTCCCGAAATAAATAAATAAATAAATAAATAAATAAATAATTAAATAAATAAATACATAAATAAATAAATGAATGAATGAATGAATGAATGAATGAATGAATGAATGAATGAATGAATGAATGAATGAATGAATGAATGAATGAATGAATGAATGAATGAATGAATGAATGAATGAATGAATGAATGAATGAATGAATGAATGAATGAATGAATGAATGAATAAATAAATAAATGTAGGACTGGGTAAGGAGAAATAGCCGATACGGCACAGGCAGGAAGAAATATGGCGAGTTATTCAGTAGACTAAGTCCTGTTTATTTTTCACACACGTACCCTTGGCCGCGTCTGACTAACGACTGTCCTGTTATTCCTTATTCCCGCTTGCCTTACATCTAAGGTGCGACGTACGGCGAGCCGTCCCCGGTGGCAAGCGGGAGATTCAAATTTATAGTCTAAATAAATAAATAAATAAATAAATAAAATCGTTTAACTTAAAAAACATATTTTAATATATTTTTATCAATCACGCTGCCATGAAAATTCTCCTACTACATAAATTTTAGAGGACCCAATAAATACTATTCTAGACTCCGTGATCCCTAACATCCACGAATTTCCACGATTCAAGCGCGAAGTTGTCCGTGCAGAGTCCCTGCAATACTACTACTCCAAAGTCCAGTCCCACGCCCGTCAGCCGTGTCAGTTTCCTTAATCTCCGTCCGAATTAACCCACTTCAAGGTCTCCGGGCATATCGCGGTGCGTCGGTCAGGTTCAACGGGATTCATCACGCGAAATAATCCCCGTGCATCCGATTTTTTCCAGCCCGTTAACCTGGCCGCGGACGATCCAGTGTGTTTGCGCTCGCTCGGCTCGTTGCTCACCGGCTCGCGTTTAATTATGCGCGCGCGATAATATATCCCATTATCGGTCCATAAATTGGCGCGCAGTGGAGCGCGTCCACTGTACAAACAATATTCAAGAAACTCTGGCCCGTTACTCCGGCTGCCTCGCGGTGATATACAGGAGTTCTTGCGACGGGAAATCAGCGACGTCGATGGGGTCCGCGATATAGGGAAACGCGCAAGAACACGGCGACCGATCCGTGTTTTACGTTATGATTTACCGACAGGATTCAGCCGCAGCCTAATTGAGCCACGTACACACTGCGAGGCTCGCCAGAATGGAGCCTCTTTGCACAGCTGTCGGGGACGTAATCCCGTTCCCCGGTCACGTGCATGCAAATTGCGATAGTGGCCTGTCGCTGGAGATCCTTAAAGATTTTTATGCGCCATTTCGAGGGAAGAAATAAAGGCAATTATTTTATCATGGGACCGTAGGCTATTCTTCGTTGGTAGAGACGTATGGTACCTGAGTTTATAATAAGAATCCCGATGTTCATAGCTTCCCTGACACTTGATACGAGTGAGTAGGCACAGAGTACGCGGAGCACGCAATGAAACGATCGTCAACGTTCTAGCGGGATGAAAATACAGGATATTTCAGCGAGTCCGTGGGACCGATCGAGAGAAAATCGAGTCTCGATATTCCCGTTTCGAGGCTCGATGGCTGTACACGCGGCTGAATGGCCCCGCAAGAACCCGCAGGGGTTTCTATACGCTCCTTTTAGTCGGCTCTGATCCGTGACGAAATATTAATTGACACAAAAAGTAGTAGCTCGGCGGACCTTAAGTCCCTCGCCACCTTACGAAACTACTCTCGACCGTGCACGTCCGATTTCTATGGACCTCTGCTCGGACCTCCGCCACGTAACATTAATTCGTATTAAATCGTGGTTGCTCGTGGAATAGGGACGGTCTTTGTTATTGAGGCGTTACCATTATTAGACTTTGGGTTTACAATTGGTACCGTGGGGTGTGAAACACGGCACGTCACGAATTGTTCGTATCAATTTTGGAAGATGACGTGGTTTTGTCGCGAGCCGAGCGCATCTTCTGGTTCGGAGCTTGCTCGATAGGCAATTGGAGGGTGGGAACGGTGGAGAAGATACAATTGAAGGACGTCATTCTCTTTCTACTTCGAGAAGAGGTCAGACGTCAGTCGAAGGTATCGTCCCGGAAATTGTATCAACAGGGAAGACGCACAGTCACGAAATCCACAGATGCTAAGATAGCGGGAAAACGAGAGCACGGGGGCAGTAAAATTCTACGGTATCTTCTTTTGTCCTTTCACGAATTCACGAAACGCTCTTACGGCCCCCGGACGCTCCTCGTAAATCGACGGCATCCATATAATATTCCGCTGTAAAAGCGCGAAGATAAAAAGGGAGGCGAAGCGGCACTAAAGTCCTCAGCCAACGAAGCTGCATTTTGCGCGAACGATCGGCCGACGAGTTTCTTCGAATCAATTTTCGCCTAAAATAAATACCACCTAACACGTTAATGAAAGAACTTACCTTCGCAGTTCTTGCAGAGTAACTCGTAACTTCTGAATTTCATGCCCAACGCGTCGAGGTAACTTAAGGGGGGAGCCTGGTGTAGCGGGTCGAAGAAATCGATTTTTTTTTTTTTTGCATAAATCAATAGGTAGTTGAACATCACGATAATATATTCCCAAAGCCGTAAAACGAAATTCGAAAAATTAAAGCGGGTATAGCCGGTTTTGCTACGGAGCGCCAGAGGTTACCACAAAACTTTAAATGCGTTTTTCTCGAAATGACAGTCTTACAATTTGCGGGCAATGTAACTCCAAAAATATTCAACCAATCGACTTGGCCTTGTGCACGGATATTTGTGAACATTTTCTTCACAGAGCTAAGTTATTGGTATAATGATATTGTTTAAATAAATAACTTTTTTTACACATTTAAGGGGGGAGTCTAGTGTAGTGGGTCGAAGCAATCGTTTTTTTTTGCATAAATCAATAGTTAAACATCACGATAATATGCTCCCAAAGCAGCAAAACGAAATTCGAAAAATTAAAGCGGATATAGCCGATTTTGCTACGGAGCACCAGGTTACGAGAAAACTTGAAATGTCTTTTTCTCGAAACGACAGTTTTACAATTTGCGGGCAATGTAACTCCAAAAATATTCAACCAATCGACTTGGCCTTGTGCACGGATATTTATGATTATTTTCTTCATAGAGCTAAGTTATTGGTATAATGATATTGTTTAAATAAATAACTTTTTTTACACATTTAAGGCAAAATTTCGTTGGAAAAAGTTAACTTTTTTTTCAAAAGACCGCCATTTGTTCAATTTTGCATCTTTTAAGTTATGAATTTATACAATTTGTGCGTACAGTCATAAACTAAACGAAAATTGTTCGATTTTTGGTTTTAGATGAAACCAAAAGACGCTACGTTGCCCGCAGTGCAACAATTGCGTCGCCAACGGACTGGGCATAAGCCCTTATAATTTTGTTATTTGCCGCTCATTTTTAATAAAATTTTGTTTTTATCTTCCTTAACCTGATAATACAATATCCTGAAAATTTCAGAAAGATCGATTAAATACTTTCTTTAAAAAAAATTTCCGAAAAATGCCTCGATTTCCAGCTAGTTACACCAGGCTCCTCTCTTAAGGGGTTACGCCACCCTGAAAGTTTTGAAAAATCGATTTCTTTTTTTTTGCATTTTCTTATTACGTAAAGTTTTAAGAATAATTTGAGTCATGGTAGACGCAAAAATTCCCCAAAATAGCCGAGTTATAGACTTTAAACGAGGCGCGGATGTCGATATTCCGCAGCAGGTAGCGACCATTCGACTTTTCTTCTTTTGTGTTTTCTCGAAACTACATTTTCAAAGGTGACCTATCAAATATCTCCAAAACTATTTGTCCGATTGATTTCAAACTTGGCACGCATATTCTTAATGGTATTATCTACGATGTAGCATATCAGTTTTTCCATCCGATAACCCATTCGTATATAATTAATGGTTGAAATTCGTTTTTCCACGTGAAAAACGTATCATTTTCTTCACTTTGCTCTCATTTGTGCAATAAATTTTTTTTCTCAAATCCGTCTGCTACATTGCAGGTATTTTATTAAGGAACACGAAAATCATCATGTTTTTGATTTCAGACGAACCTGGGCGTTATAATTTGTTAGGTCAGTCACGCGTGTAACGGCGGACGAGCTTCGCGGGAGGACAAATAACTCGGTCATTTTTTAATATTTTTGTACAATATTTATACAATATATGCACTAATACGTGCTCTACACATAAGAAGAAAGTAAATAATTTTCAACCTCATAGTATCAGTAAAAAAATTTGTCTAGTTTAGTGCTGTTTCGAGCGCCTCAGGGTGGCGTAACCCCTTAAGCTTCGATGAGTACAAGTTGATACAGAACGCAACTGTGAGTCTTCATTCGCAGTAAATACAATTTGTGGAATAGATATTAAATTAAATTAATTTGAATCGTAACATATTATATTACAAATCCACCGGATAATTATTCAGAGAACTCGCCAGTGCTATTACACTTAGTATTGCACGCGCGTTGAACTCCCCAGAATTAAAACATTCCCGTTCCCCCCGTTGGCCGCGCGTAATTCCCCTGGATGGCAAATCAACTCGACCGTTTCTCTTCGTTCCTAATCCGTGGCTGTAATCCGGTTACTCGAACGCATTAGCCCCTCGGCCTCCTACGAGTGTCAAGGTATGACAGGTGAAAGGACGGGCCCCGTGAAAGGTCTTTACGACTTTCGCCGTCGCCCCGAAAGAATAAAGGCGGCACCGGCCCACGAAATTCCCCGATGGAAAGTCCTCGCCGGCCGGCTTTTAATTCGTCCGTGTCTTCGTATGGTAGCGTTAAATAGTTTTCTGCGATAGCACTGGCCGCCTGTCAAGCCGGACGTAATTGCCTGCGACAAGCTAATCTGGAGCCTACGATAAACGCCGCGATACATCGTTCCCCTGCGCGGTTCGCCCGAGGGCTGTCGAATATCGCGATCCGTGCCACGTTCAATTCATTCGCTCCTCTGCGGCGCGATTAACCTGGCCAATCCGAGGCGCCGTTGCTTCGGTAAATTCGTGAAATTGAATTTCACGCAACACCGGAGCCCGATGTCTCACGCGCGAAACCGACGCACCGGTCTCATAACACGCCAGCTCCGCCTGCGCAGCAACAACAGCAACAGAGCACATACATTAGATACACCGCGGAGATTAAAAGAAACAGGGCCTCCGACCTGCGGGGCGAAAGGGTACACGAAAAGCCCTGCCGAGAGATTCAAAAGCCCGTTTATTAATACCAGCTTCGAAGGCTCGGGGGCTCTCGGGGAGAGCCAAGGCGGCGAAGCGTGCTCGCAGGGCTCCGCGGCGATTAGCCCGACTCGGCAGGGCCTCTTCGGGCCCAGCGCGGCCCAGAAGGGGCCACCATCGCGGGGGCGCAGCGGCGGAGGTGAGACGAGCAACGTGCAATTTTTAACTTTAATACCACATTCGGGGCCCACCCGAGCGTCTAGCCGCCGCTCGGGCCCGTCGTGCGTTTCAGGCCAACTGCTCTCCGAGATCTGCCGAGGAGGAACGAGCTTAACGAAACCAGAAAGGGACGCTGTCGAGGATCGGGGAAGCCGGGTGAAACCTTTTTGGTCAAGCTGTGGCCGGATCCACGATAGCGGGAGCCGTGGATGGTACCGCACGAGGAATGTTAATTAGTTAATTAAAACGTCTCGGCCCGTTTCCACCTCGGGATATATTTAGATAAGACCAGTGTCCTATATCGGCCGGTTTTTCGGCCGGGGGAACCGGCCCGTGATTACGTCCACGGGTCCCGATGCATTCGACCGCGAGATAAGTCCAAGATGGACCGACTGGTTCTTGATGGCGGTGCATTTAGAAGGCGGCTACGAGTAATTGGATTATTCTACCCGCCGGGGAACGGCGAAAGGTAACGATTAATTGATTTATTGCAAAAAACCATCGGCGCGATACGAATCGCGCGGACGTACCTACTCCGGGCCCGTCCTGGAATCCAATCATTTGCGGTTACCAATGAGAATCGATACGCCTCGATTATTACACCTGGCCGCGCGCACTGGCAGACCATTTCGGCACCTCGCGCTGGCTTCAAACTGGATGGACATCGTTCGATAAGCTGCAGAGATCCTTGGCTGCTACAGGACCCCACCCTTGTAATTTATACTTAAGGAATTTTTTATTGGACACAGAAAGCATCAGTGGTTAAGGTGTGAACGCTTACGGAGCAGCAGATTGCTTTCACGCCTGCGATGTTGGTAGTATTGGTACCGCGTTAAAACTGCGCTCGCCAATTCCTGGCGAGGCTCCTCGCGACCGTGTTGGATCGTCGCGAATGAAACCCCAGGTGAGCGCGCGTGATGTGGACCTTGATTTGCATGTCCCGTTAATTTGCACGGATACCACGTGATACCTGCGCAAATCTGCGGACACTCGCCGGAGGCTACAGAAACGCGCAGAAACGTACATTGTCCTGCGAACACGACCACGATATTCCCACCAGTGTCCTTGTTCCATTTCCACGCGCCTGGCGTCATAATCGCGATTAGATCCACAGGCGATGATCTCGAATCAATGGGAGTCCGATCGATCGTTTAGGGCACATTTTCCGCGCGATCACCATTCAGCTATCACTCGCGGCTATTACATAGCCGTGGCGTTCGCATTATTCGACCAGACGTTATTGAAAACCGCGGACGAGGAGCAAGGACCGCGGGGCGATCGCAATCTTGACATTGATCCCAGATAACGGCCAACGCCGGCCTCTATCATCGATCATTAGTTTCTACCGGACGTCCACCTAGATTCTAGGGGCAAGGGGCATTGCGAAAGGCCCCTGGCTCGGCTCCTCGGCGCGATACAGAGCGACCCGGAGCTTTGTTTATGTCGTCCCGGCCGGTCTAAAAAGTTCCTCGAACGCTCGACGCGTACATCCTCCCCGTTGACGTACCGAGATACCGCGGCCGCCACGTATAGTGATCGATCGCCTCCGTCGAAGCGAGACCATGGCGGACATTCGAAAGTCCGCCCGCGATTCCGCGCGCGGAGGCCTGCCTCCCCCGTGATCCCGAGAGGGAAAGGCGTTCACCGGGAGGTGTCGAAGATCAAATGTCCTACCGCGGTATTAGGAGGTGGGCAGGTGGCGTTCGCGCGAGTCACTCGAATTGCCGGGCGGGAAACGGGAGACCCCTGGCTAAAACCGCAAACGGCCAGGTGCAAAGTTTGCGGAGTGGTAAAGCGCACGGGGCGAGCCGCGTAACTTGATCGCCTCAACTATTTCCTGCGTCTAGCTGGCGAGGTGCAAATTATCCTAGCCGCAATATCTACTCTACTGCAGTAGAGGCTACTATGAAATTCGTGGAAAGTGCCTGTGGTCGGCGCTCGGCCCCATCGAATCAATCTCCATTTGTCACGCAAGTTGGTATATGTATACACACAAAGGGACATGCATTCCCACTCTATTTGTGGTACTGGAATTACAGTTACCACTTGCTGCGTCCCAAGTGGCTGGCGAGCTCGGACACCTTGTTTAAGCCGGGCAAACAGGGCCGTGGATTCGAGGCTCGGGGCTCCCAGGCCAGCGGGCGCCCCGGTGGCCACCCCTGGGGAGGACGAAGACCAGATTTGCGTGGGCCAATGGACCGGGTCCCGTGCTGCACCGAAGCAATTACTCGTCGATCCTGTTCGGAGCACGGGAGGAATCTTCATCGGTCATCGGCGATCCGGATGCCCGTCACGTGGCGGCGTTTTGCGTGAGTACCGCCGTAAGGCCCTGAACAGCGGTCCATTGAATGGAGGGCCGCTGAGCAAGAGGGCAGAAGAAAGAGACGGAGAAGGGACGAGGAGGAGCACGCGGATCCTGAACGACTGTCGCGTCAATGCAAACGTCTAGACATTACGAATAAATGCGGCCCGGCCTTCCCCTCCGCTTTATCCGCGCGCATGCTTTCTCGCGACTCTTACCGACTCGATGTCCCGACGATTTCTTGCGATTCGGCCCGATGGGGCGTTGTTCGGGGAAATTAATGACCTTCGGCGGTGGCAGAGCTGTACCTCCGCTGGTCCCTCGCTCCCTCCGACTGTAAAAGCTCCGAGACCTATCGCCGTAGGAAAAGCTGCGCTGGCAATGGCGGGACCGCGGCGAAATCGGTGCTGAACAGGAATTAATGGCCCCTGGAACGGGGCATGAATATTCGTGATATCTCGCGGGAGATCAGTCTCGCCATTGGTGAAAGATGCTCGCCACTCGCGATCCACGGAATACGCTCGCGTACGTCCGCGAGAGATCGAACCTGTAATTTATAACGACACCGTCTCGATTCCAGGTAATTCAGGCCCCGAGGGCAGTTTTTCCCCGGGACTGCTCGCTGGTCGCGGAGATGCGTCCTTGTAATTAAATACTCGCGCTTAATACATTCTACGCATGCCCGCTGATATCAACTCTGTCATCCTCGGCTCGTTACAAAAATAACCGCGACCCTCGGGTGTTCCTGTAAAGTAGTGTGAAGCCTGACAGTCGGCTGCTCCCCTCGCGACTTTATTGCACGCGAGCGTTTCGCTAAAATAACGCCGGCGTAATGGAAGGCTTCTCACCGGGCGCAGGGGCGAGACGCGAGGGCCCACCTTTTTCCTTCTATTTCGTTAACATTCTACGCATTTAATCCCGCCGCATGAGAGGCTGATAAGCCCCGCGGTCCCCTCTTATCTTTATTAACGCGCGTCCTTGTTAACTCCGAGGTTAAAGGAAGAATGGAAGATCGGGCGTCCTTTACCCTCCCCTTGATATTCTTGCGCGGGACCGCTTTCAAAAACTCATACGCGTGGAACTAAAAGGCTCGGTGGCGAACGTGGTCGCTCGCTCGCTCGCTCGCGCGTGCACTCGGTCCCCGCGGCCGCTGCAGCCGATCGAGAAACAGCGGGGGAGGGAGAAGGAGAAGAGAGGAGCCGGTTGGCAAGAAATTCCTGCAATTTAATGGGATTCTTTGATTGGTACTTGATGCCAGTCGCCATTGGCCCGATACATACGCCACTCACGTACCCCGAAGGCATTTATAAGAATCGCGGTTTCTGGCCTCGGCTGGGATTTAGGCGTCACCGATTCTGCTCGATCTTTCTCCACATTTTCCGCCGTCCCCAGAAATATCGCGGTGAAAGGAGTGCCTGGAGACTCCGTGCAGCCGTCTTTCGCCCAGCTTCGTTACCGTAAACTGGGGTGACTTTGCCCGCCGGGGTGACATTGCCCACCTTTCGGAAAAACTTTATTTTATTTTATTGTGAAGTAATTAGAACATATGGTGTTTTGTAATCGATAGCAATAACTTCTCCAAGGTCTAACAAAGAAAACAATAGCGACTTGAATCATATGGTGATTATTCAGTCAGAGTAAAAAATTACACAAACAAAATGTTTTTTCCAGGTGAATTCTGTGATCCCCGAACTTTGTACTGTTGAGAGATGTTGCGAGCAAAACACAATGTAGCGGGTTCGTGGACAGCTCGGACCACAACAAACGCTCGCGAAGCGCGACCTCCCCTCGCCCTTGAGAGAGCCGCGGGTGAATCCGGCGTGGAGGAGCCAAGCGTGGCCCGGCAGTTCCACGAGAGCGAGCGATCGACTAGCGACGAACGAAATCGAATAAACATATTATTTTATCTAGTAGGTAACTCAATGCCACTTATTTTCCTACAGCACCCCTATAAGAGAAAATAAGCCTTAAAATCTCGTACAAAATTGTTACACAATGCTAAATATTTGATATGATCCAAATATTAGAAACAAACATACATTCTGCGACGACATTTCGGCTTTTTTTTAAATAAATTTTTTTTAAAGAACATATGTTTTGATAATACTAGTCTTATGTATCCATTAGAATAAGAACGATTGCTCAATCATAACTCAATAATGAGTTTTAGGCATGTTTTCACTGTAAAATTTGACGTGGGCAAAGACACCCCAACTGAGCGGGTAACTTTGCCCACCATGTTTTTGGAATTTTAAAAGCGTACGTTTAAGTAAAGAATTTTTTTTAAAAGCCTATTTAAATCTACGCGCCATCTACCGTATAATAGTATTTTGCAAAAAAAAATTTAATGCTCTAGGAGTGCTAAAAAAGTTATTTGAAGTTCAAAAGTGGGCAAAGTCACCCCAGTTTACGGTACGTCTGCCCAACCCCTTATCCGTTGGTATCGACTTTACGGCGGATCGATATTGCTGGGAAGATGGACGGGTCGCTAAACTCGAAACTGATTACGCGTCGAACGTCACCTAATAAAATTCTATCTGAGCGAACGATCTGAAGGATCGTGCGAGGATCGATCCGTGAAAAGGGATCGGGGGGTTTATTCCACCGACATTCCGCTGGGAAGTTTTAATGCTGATACCTCGATGGCCATCGAACGCCTCGACGATTCCACTGTGGAACAGTAAGAATCTCCGCTGCTGGTTACTTAGAGATACGTTCCCCTCCTCGGTTCATAAGTTATGGCGCGCAGAGTGGTTTCCTCCGATCCCGTTGAAAAGCCACAGATCGTTACGTTCATTATTAATCCCCGGGGAACGTGGCTCACCTAGGCGGAAAATTGAGCAACAAACGATACCGCTATCGCCCTTATAAATAACGCGGTGCGCGTACCCGCGAGATACCCTCTTCGGCTACTTGCTATTCCTCGTTCGCCGCGGAACCGCTCGTAACGTATATCTCGCGGCTTTTCGCGGCGGGCATTCCAGAAATCTCTCCGACGACCGCCGGGATTCCGACGGTGGCGCCTATGGTCGCAGGATACACGCGCGATTAGCCTCGACTTAACCGCGCGCGTTTCCCTTCCGCGTGTGAAAATCCGCGGTGCCGCGTCGCGCTCGACCGAGGAGCGTCCTCGAATAAACTATTCGATTGGTGTCGACAGGGACGCCGGAGTTCCTCCGCGGCGCCGCCACTTTCTCCGGGATATTCCGAATATTTTCGAAATTTATGCCACCTGGCCGCGGCGCCCGGAGTCTCACGCGTGATAAGGGATCGTCGAGGATTTCAGTTGAGATGGTACAGTGGGGGGCATGTGGACGAATATACCTGGGAAATTCTTTCAAGCCTTTCGAACCACCGTGACGGTCCAAGGCTCTCGAGTTTCACGGTTAATCTACCATCTATGCGTCGTCGCGTCGTCGAACTCCGAAATCCACCGGGGCCCGGGTCTATCGAGTACGATCTTCCCCGTGTTCCTTAACGAACAACGAACACCAGTCGTTAATAACCGGACTGTGCCACCTAAGGGGCGTCTCCCGATTTTCACGGCAAACAAACACTCGCTGGAGGGATAAACGCCCAATTTCCTACCGGGATAATGATCGAGTTCGAGAGCTTAGCCTGGTAATTGACAGCTGACTTTTCGGCGCGTCCGACCGGCGGATGGAGGGTCCTTAAACGTGGAAACCTGCGGCCCCTGATAATCTGTCTGTGTCTATATATTCCTTTAAGTCCTCGCTACCTCCCGGTTACCTTATTTATCTCCGCCAATCGTCGGTTTCCTGTGTTTGCAGAGAATTGTAGTTCTACAGCCCTCTCGTTTGCTGCGCCCTTGGTGGTGCTTGTAGCGACATAATACTGCTGTTCACGGTCAGAGTTAGAGGAACTACTTAAGCAGCATACATACAGCAGCAGGACGGTAGATTTTCTTAATTAGTTATTCCTTATTCCCCTGAATTTCGATGAGGAATCTGCGAAACACGGTGGTTGCTCCCTGTGATTGTTAAACGCGGCCCGATGAAGGGAGGGAACCGCGGCAGCAGGTAGAGGAGACACCTGTTGATCCCAGCGAGGCCGAAAATCGATCTCTCCCACGAGGCACGACACTCGGGCTCGTTAAAAAGCCACCTTGCCCTCGCTCCCAATATATCACGACGGTGGCATCTACACGGCTGACACGGACGGACGGACGAACGGACGGGGACGGGTCCTCCAGAAAACCAAGAAATCTTTGGGACTAATGGGATTTTAACTAACGATCGGAGGAGAAGAAGCGGACACCACTGGCGACGAGCTGGGCCCAACGATCGATCGATCGCTGCCTCCACGGAATTAACGACGCTGCTCAATCTCTCTCTCTCTCTCTCCGGAGAGCTGAATTCTACCAGTCTTCGATAAATTGGATTCTTTTGTCCTGTGAATCGATCGCCTCGCATTTCTTCGCTGAACGTCGCCTCGATGAATTTCCGTTTTGGTTCATTGGCGGCGACGCATCTCCGCGACGTCCGGAATTACGAGAGTCGAATAGTTCAGGAGGGATTTAAAGAGAACCTGAATTTTCAAAGTGATATCAGTCTGAAGATCTGCGACATCCATAACGCCATTAACATTGAATGATCCGCTGGAACAGAAGTAAGGAAGAATCGTCCCAATTATATAGATACTTGCCAGCGCACCGGCACTCAGGGGTCGGGAAGATGGACTTGGACAGGCATCGAAATCCCCAAAGGCCCCACGTTCCCGCCGCAAGATCGATATCGGAGAATTAATCGAGCTACCCTGGTCTCAAGATCCCCGACGTCCCATGACACTATCGGAAGCCAGCTTCCCGTACCGATTATAAATCCACGACGAATCGAGCGCACGATCGACGTCCGATTAATACCGCCAAAAATCAGTATCAAATTGCCCGAGCGCAGTCGATGTCCGTCCGGGTCGCCGATCATTAAATCTTTAATTAAAATTCGCTGATCGACTTTCCTCCCACCACGAGCCTGCCCCCCCAACTTCTTCGTCCTCCCTTTTTCAACGCGGCACGGAGAACGTCCCGTTGTTCGAGGCAGATAACGAAGAATATCCTCCCTATGCACGCGAACCGGTGGCTCCTAATGATCGAGCCCCGGGTCTCGAGAAACCTGGATGCCGATCGTGGATGCGCCACGACCGCTGCCGGAAGATTAGATAGCGCCCCTTTACTCGAACTTTTACTTCGATCCGGGCCCGATTATTTCGTTTAACGAGCACAATATGCATACGGGTGGAAGTGGCGGCTGCTCCCACGGGGAACGCCGCGGGGGAAGGTGGTCCACGGTCCGTCCGTGAGCCGGCGCATCACGCGAAATCACCGATGCACGCACCGCCGAACCTCTCCGCCCTTATCTGGCCCGCCCGCCCCCCCCCCCACCCCCCCCCTCCCATTCTCGACCATTAATTAACCCGGCCAGGGCTTATCGGCGCGCTGGAACTCGCGGCGGACGTCGGGGTCCGCTCTCTCGAGCGGTGACTCGGCGATCGGGGCCCCGCAGAAAATTGAACGATCACCCCTCTCCGGGGCCGAGGTCCGTGCGTCGTCGACTCGTGATTATTCGATTATTACCGGGGCCAAAACGTCCGTCCCCGCCCCCTTTAACGACGAAACGGTAAGAAGCGGATCACCCGTGTAATTACAAATTTTTTTGCCGCTCCCTCCCCTCGAACGCGCGACCTGGAGGTCTTGTTGCGCGTTCGCGGGCCCATCGAGGAAGCGCGTGCAAGTACTCCCGTGCAGCGTTCGGCTCTCGCATAATGAAATCGCACATCGTACTTTGGCAATGGGCATGTCGCTCTTCGATAGCTTGGCGCGACAGCGCGGGGACCCCCGTGCAAAAAGGAATGACGCAGCGTAACACCTGAAAGGGAGGGGAATTCGTTCACGGCGACACGCATTAGCGGTGCCCCTCGTCGATTTTTCCCCGACTGATTACACGTGTAAACGTGACCACTTGGTCGATAAATCTCTCCTTTATACCCGTCCATCCATCTCTGCGCATCTTCCGCTCGATCGTTATTGACAACGTCACTGAATTAACGGTACGACGATAACCGCGTCTTTCCACCTTTCCTCGGCCCACCTCTTCGCCTCCGCGGCTGAATGCCAGCGATGCGCCTGTTGAAAAGGACGAATTAGAGGCTGGTGTACCTACACCTCTGCCAGCGTCAGTCGTGACACCGCCGCGCGTTCCGTCCGCGACGAGCACAATTACGAATCGACGCCGTCCGTGTCCGATTCGTGGCGCATTGGCAGCGCGAGCCAAAGAGACGCGGCGGACGTGGAACGTGTAATTTGCTGAATAATATGTTTAGCCCGGGACGCATTATTAATTCATGAAATCGGCGGTGTCGTCGCGTGAGCATGGGCGAAAAAAAGGCCGTCCGCCGGGCCCCCGGTGAAAAATTATACATTGTTGCGAGAGGACCTCCTTTTCCTTCGCCACCCCTCATCTTTCCGAGCTCTTCGAGGAAGAGTCAATATGTTATTAGTCACTGGAAGTTAATGAGTCGGGGCCTGTGTACACGCCGCGGCGTTGTTTCTCCTTCCCGCTTCGAAAGGGAATTTGCACGTTGTTAGTCACTCGGAATTTAATAAAATATCGGCGTTCCGCACGAAGATTTCTTTCACCGACCGGCCGGTCGGATCGTTTCGCGCGGCTGCTTATCCGTCGTCCTTGAGTTTTAATTGAACGAATTTACGACGATCGCGCGCACAGACCCAGACGCACGCGCGCGCGCCCGCGCGCGCCTTCGTTTTCGTTCGCACCGAACCGCTGCTAATTGCGCGGATTTTATTAAGAATAAAATCTGCATGCGCGCCGATCCAGAGAGAGTCGGCCAGGATTTCGCGCGGCACCGCTGCGAGACGTGCGCGCGGAATGCCGCTTTATAATTCGCGGGCTACGCGTAACGGGGAACGCGATTTCAGCGCGGGGCAATTAGCGGGCCGTGTCAAAAGGACACCTGACGTGTATTCGTGGTTAACGGAACCGAGGAAGCCGAGCTCCCTCTTCCCTCGTGATACGCATGCAAATCCCCTCGCGGCGCGAGCAACGTGAATTCCGTTGCGCGAAATTCCACCCGTCCTTGCTTCCTCCGTCTGGCACGGCTTGCGAAACTCCAAAAAGCAACTGCTTACTATCGATCGAGGCGATAGAAACAGTTGGGCGCATCGGAGGAACTCGGGTTCCAGGTGAGCTGGGTTTATTTAAATAATAACTGGCAAATCCGCGACAGCGTGGCGCAGGCAGGAGCCAATAAGCTTCCTCGGTGGAGGCAGGGGATGCAGCGAGCTCGGGTGGAATCTGGTATCTATAGCTAACCCACGAATACCTGAGGAGAGATCATTAAAATCCCTCTGCGTACGGGCTCGCGCGGTTTCCATCCCGTCGCGTATCCATTATGCCTTAATTTCGCGAGGGCCTTTCGGTAAACCGACCCGCCGATTATGCCGTCGAGGAGTAATCGAAATGGAAAACGAGCGGGGAAACGTATCCAGGGAAATGCCACGTCGTAAACGCCACCTAAGAACTCGAAATGAACTCGGTAAGCAATCCCAAAGAAACGAAGGTGGCCATAGGGTGTCGTTAATATGGAGCAAAGTTCAGGGAGTACGGGAATGCCCAACGCACGTTCAATTTAGCTTCCGCCAGGGTTCGGATAACGGAGTGTTTGGGTAAATACGGCTCGGCTAACAGAGGGATTCTACCGCGCTAATTATCCGAAGGGGATTATCCGCGGAAACGGTTTCGTTTCGCAGGATCTCTCTCATTTGGACGACGCATAGGTAGAAGAAGAGGGATGCCGGGGGGGGGGGGTGGAGGTAGCCGGAGAACACCCCGACGAATTCGAAACGATCTCACGACACGAGGGGAGACAACGAAGACAAGGCGGATGAGCACGGCAGCAACGGGCAAGATATCAGGCAGCACAGGTGGAATCTGGTATCTGACTCCGTGGCGAGGGCCGCTGGGACAGCCAGAACGACCAGAAGGATGAGAACGAGGGAGAAGAAGAGGAGCAAGAAGCGGTCGGTAGGAGACGAAGAAACTAGCTGGAACGGAGGGGGCGGCGCGCGGGAGGGGCGGCGGGGCCGAGGCACCTAAACACCCCTGCGTGTATACGCTCGCGCGCTTTCTCCGTCCGCCCAGAAGCGCGTGTGCGTTTCGCCTCGGCTTTAGCCCCCTTCGCGAATGCCCCGCCGCCGCACCCCCTCGCACGCCCGCCTCCTCTTGCCTTCTGTTGCGCCTGTAATAATGTGCTCACATATTGGAGTACCTAAGGAGGCCCCGGGAGGAGAGAAAACGGCCCGATGGCGGAGGAGGAACGAAGAGGAGCAGGGCCCCCGGGAGGGAGACTGACGGGGGCCCCCGAGGTGGACCAACAGGCCCGCGTGTACGTACGAGCGGCAGGGGCGGCGAGTGTGTTGGGGCCCGAGCGTGCCCACATGCCCACCGGCTCGGGTAATAAGAGAAAATAAGTGAAACCCTAAGGTACGAACCGGAGGGGGCATAGGGCGGCTCAAGGTGGACGGTGGCGAGAGGGGGCCCCGGGGCGGAGGGGTTGGCGGGGAGGGGAGATGTTGGAAGAGCGGCGATGAGGGGGGGAGGAGGAGGAGGTGAACCTGTTCCCGAGGGAGTTCCTTGACCCTCGGGGGGGCACACTCTCCTGCGAGCCTTCGAGAGACGCGAGAAGCCAGCGGTGTAGCCACCATGATGCCCGCCGGCTAACTCGGGGCCCTCGAGTCAGCCAGTCCCGTGGAAGAGGGAGACGGTAGGCGATGGGCAGGCTGCGGTAGGCAGACGGAAAAAGATGAAGGATGAGAGGCCGCGGCTGCAGAGAGAGAGACGATGGTACGCGGTGGGAAAAAGGCCCGGGCGAGGGAAGAGGAGCGAGGAAAGAGAGAAGAGGAAAGAGAAATGGACCAAACAGCGCCACGGTATCCCACTACCGATGGTCCGTCCATCCGTCCGTGGACCATGGTGCACCATACCGCCAAGCCACCACGGGCATCGTGGGGCTCTCGGTACACAATCTCGAGGACCCGGTGAACGCAGACACAGAGGAGGAGAGCCCCGACGTTCCGCCGTATCGTCTCGAGTACAGGTTCCTCCAGGGTAGGCTGACCTCGGTGTTGTAACGAGCGGATGATCAGGGCTGCCGGGAGGATCGCGAAAATTTAATTTCGATCGCCGCGGGGATCGTTAAATGGCCGCTCGTTTTTGTTCGGACGGAGATAGATGTTCGCAATTGGCTGGGCCTGGCGATCGCGCGCCGCGGTGGGACACCGGGCCACCGGGCCCTTCTTCCCCGGCTAAAACGAATTCGGCGATCTGTAACGTAATGGAGAATCAATGATCGAATGGTCCCGAGGACTTTTAGTACGGCGCTCTGACCCTCGAGCGTGGGCCCTTCTCTCGCACGATCGAAGAGGCTCCTTGTAACAAAGAAGGTAGGTATTGGCTTCTCTTTTCCAACGCAGCGTCACGTTGTTTGGGCTTGCGGAGTGTATTTGTGGGCCTGTTAATTATGTGAATAGAGTAGACTACCTGTATAGTGATTCGCCGGTTCGCTGGTACATGTAAGTATACCCGGAGGAGTTACGCGGCAGGTACGGAACGTACGCAGAAGTGTTTTCCGATTCCCCAGCAATCCATTTCGCGGAATAACGCGCGCCGTCTACGAGACGCGACTAGAAAGGAGTTCAGCAAATGGGGGCCTTTCCCCCCTCCGTTCCTGGCGATAATTTATTGCCATTTAACCGGTCGTCCCTTCGGTTTGCGCGATAACTCGACACGCGAATTACGTGGAACGTCGTATACGGGGGCAGAAATTCAATGACGATCCGCGCCGATGGCAGTTCTCCGCGAGGAGCAGATTACCGTGGCCCGATAGCCCCCGCGTAATGACGGTGGACACGCGACAGGACTTATCCATTATTCAACGTCCGAAAACATTCTTCCGGAATATACATAATTTCGTCCCATCGGGGCGACCTCCTTCTGCACCGGCAGCCTCTCTCACGGCTCGCCCTTTTTTTTTTTACCCCATCGCTAAGAAGGGTCCCGGACAAGTATCATTATCGTTCGCGTAACCGTACGTTTAATAACTTTAATTCTCGGAGGTCCCGTTTCACCGAAATAACGAGCTAGACTCGTAGCTTAAGAAGCGAGGCAGCGCGTGCATCCACGGGACGAGGGACCTCGCGAGGAAGGGCTTCTTTTTAATGGGGGTTGCTACCAGTGGCCGTAGAAATGCTTCACGACCTGGAGGATGTCGAGATGAAGTTCTCACGTTCTTGATATCCAAGTAATGCAATGGGTACGATCTCGTATGCAACATTTGGGGGGGGGGGGGTGGAAAATCAGTTGCCCCGAAGAGGCAACTACAGGGACGGCTACCATGGCCAGCGGTCCCTGAGAAGTCGCAAACGGCCGACACCATTGGTGGCTGACATTATAATTTTGGACCCGATTCCATCCATTCGACTTCCCCTCGCCAACGAGCAAGATCCACGTCCTACTAAGCATCGACGACCAGCAAACAGTCCGATCGTACCAACTCTCCGGCGAAGGTGAGAATACACAACCGGCGCGCGGTGGACGTCGGCGATGAGGCCCGATCGTAAGAGATATACAACGTAGAACCACGAGCAGCGTCGCGGATATCCACCAAGGCCCCAGCATCCACCGGCCGGGGCACAAGTGTACCATCGTGTAATGCCTTCTAGAAAGGCGGGGGGAGCGGCGGCGGCGAAGGGCCTGTGGGCGAACGGAGACGGAGAGGCTCTCCTGCGGCCGCGGTGCACGCCGGCGCGCACCGTCACCCTACAATTCCCTTTACACAATCGTAGCCGGGCATTGCGCCAACACAGCCAACGGCCGGGGCCAGCGTCTGTACGCTCCGTCCAGCCCGATGTGGGAACGCGAGAGCGGAGAGGCCGCGCTGGACACACGAGAGAGGCCAAAGCAGCGTGTATAAAGAGGCTACGAGAGTGGAGAGCGAGGACCCATGGGGTCGGGGTGAAGAGCGTTTCCCCCCGCGATGGTGGGAGTCCGCCGATGCTCCCGGGTGGAGGTGGAGAGGCTGGCAGGAAGGGATGGCACTCGGGGGGTAGGGGCTGAAGTGATGGCGAGAGGGAGAGACAGGTGGCGATGGAGCAACGGAGACGCAGGGCAGGGAGAGAGAGCGAGCGAGAGGCAGCAGGGGGGGAGGCCCGCAGGCCGGCCTGCGGCTCCGACTCAGTATCCCCGGAGCGACCGACTCGTGTACCCCGCGGAGGCGCTGCGTTTTCCGTGCTCCACCGTGCAGAATCGCACACACGAGCGCACACACGCGACCGAGTACCTGTGCCCCACGCACGCGCACACGCACACACGGTGTTTACGCGAGCCGCGCACGCACACGCGGACACGTCAGATAGAAAGGCGCGCGTCCGTACACGGGGGCGACGCGCGCGCGCGCGCGCGTGTGTGTACCGAGGTTTCACACACCTGTTCCGCGGGACCAGGCATCGCCGATACCTGGCGGACCGCGGCTCCTCGACGACGCGTGTTTGTCGCGATCGTTTCTGCCGCGCGTGTGCGCCCGGGCTTCGTCTCGGCCACCCCCTATCCCTCGGAAGAAGGGTGCAGAGGGATTTTCGGTGCACGGTCCTCCGAGTGGAACATTGAGAGCGAATAGTGGTCCGAGGTATCGCAAGGTGCCCATCCGTTGGTTGAACCGGGATCATTCGGTGAACCCGTAGTCGTGTGCACGTGACAAGTGACTGTCCGGCGCCGTGTGGATTTTAGTATTCCGAGGAGTGAGGTGGCCCAAGAATTCGAAGGGTGTCCAGTGAACTTATAGGCGGAATAGTAGTCGGGAGGGAACAAGAGTCCCCGAAAGGTGGGCTGGATCGTTTCCGCGGTGCTGAAGCACGTGCTCCGAAATTGGCTCGCAGAGAGAGAGAGCAGGTTGTCGCGTACGGAGTCGACGGCCACGTGTTAATCCTGCCGCGGTGCGTAAGTGGGTCATCCGCGAAGGATCGAGGAGAGGACGAGGCATGGGTAGCAGGTCCGCAGTCGCGTAAACGGCACCGCTGAACAATTAATTGCTCCGCTGCCGGAGTGAAACCAGCGAGCAGCCGCCGGAGAGAAAGGGGGGAAAACGAAGAGGATCGCAACGATCCGCCGATATCGCGGCGATCGAAGGCGACGCGTACGAGCGAAAGGTACCTGTCGCGGGAGCGTACCCGCGCGTAAACATCCTCGGTGCTCGGTCCCCGCATCCTCGATACACCGTTGGAAAGCGAGGCGATCTCTCGCCTGCCAGCGGCTCTCCGACCGCCAACTGGTCTGGGACAATATTCCGTGTCGGAGTGCGCCATCGGATGCCCGCAACCGTACAGTGCTAAACAGTGTAGCGAAGAAAAGTGTGTTGGGAAAGGGATCGTAGATCGAGCGCAGTGCCGCTCCCGTTCCTCCTCGAGTTGCACGGTAATCGTAATTGGTGTGTGCGCGGACCGGAAGCAGAAGTGAAGTGTCTTGCCCTGTCGGCCAACGGATATATACATGTATATCTGGCGGATCTTCTGGTATACGGTGTGAAGAGTGTGGAGCGTACCCGAGGGATATTAACCGAGGGAGTTACTGGAACAGGAGGGACGACAGATATAGTATTAAATACTTAGGAGTGTCTGGGGAAGAGGGCAGGTGACCCACGGGGAATGGTGATGCGGTAGTCGAGGGATTCCTCGAGGGAAGACATGAGGGCGGCCGCCGCCTACGTCCTGCTCCTTGCCCACCTCATACAGGTACGTGTACGCTTTATCTGCCCCGACCGCGAATCCTCTTCCGTATCCGGCTCATACGGGCATGTAGCTTGCCGACTCTGCGGTAATGGATCCGACGGGGCGCGAGTCCCGTCGCCCTTCGGGGGCTACGCGGTGAAGCCTCCATGGCCGAACGGTGCGCCCCAGAAGAAGTCGTAGAAGTAGGTGAAATCATCTTCCAGCGCAGCGGACGAGCTGGAATCTCCGTTGAACCGTGTCTCCTTAATCGCAGCGCAAAGTCTGATTAGTGTTCACAAAGCGATCGCAGGTATTTAGCGCGTAGAAATCGCGGTAGATCAGGTCTGATCGAGTCCCGATTAATATTGATGGGGCACGGACAACTTTACACCGACATCTCTCATTCTCGAGCCTACGTGCGACCAAGATTGCTCCATCACGCTTCTAGCCAGATATCCGTCGACCAGCCACCGTCGAGAACAAAATAATAACTCGTCGATGCGTAATGATAACGTCCAGCATCGCGATAAGCCGCAATTACTGGCCGTCGGCCGTCAGTCGGCCGAGCGGGCGCATCGATTGCGAGCACGCAGGATTACATATTAATTACATGCGTCAGGGTGACCGAAGCGCAAACTGTCGCAAAGTGGAGCGATTAGATAAGTAGCGGCGGCCACCGGGAGTATGAATCATTCGATCAGGTTTATTAACTTATCTTAGACACTAATTTGATGAGCGCGTAAAGACGGTCGCCCGAGAGGGCGTCTCTCCTCGCTCCGTTCCCTCCTTCCCATTCCGAATCCATCTTCGCGCTCGATGAAGCCATCCGTCTCTGAACAGCCGCGCCACGGAAAGCTCTCAAGCGGAGTTACCAAACTGTCCCATTGTCGACGCCGTCGCCTCTTCCGCCCGCGCGGACCTTTCCACGCGTCGAGCCCGCTCGCTGCCTGGCATCCGCGGAGCCGCTAAACTTGCAGCCAGTCGCACTCGTTGCGTTACCTTCGCTCCACGCAAGTGCATGCATACGTAACGTCCGCGAACACGCGCTGTCCCACGACGTTTCGCGGCGTTTCCTCCGCGGCGTGCCTCCTCCATCTCTCGCCCGCTTCCTTCGCCGTCTTTCGCCGCTTGCACAAGGATAGCCCGGCACTCCGGCGTCCTCCTCCTTGTTCTCATCAAGGAGATACATACTTACGCCGCGACCACGGCCTTTTTTCCGCCCGACGTTGCCTCGTCACCCACACTTATCATCTCGACCCGCGGTATCTCGCATATTGCGCGCGGTCCTGTCTGCGTTTCCATTGTACTCGCGTGGCCGCCTTCGCCCGGCTCCCTCGCCCCTTCCTCCCTTCCCTTCACCCCTCGTCGAAAAATGTGTAACACGTTGCGTCGGTGTAATGGGACGGTCTTATTTGTATCTTCCTGCGGGTTATTACACGCTCTCGTGCACGCGCGCGTTGTGTATTCAGGAAGTGCGCGCGGGACACGCCGCGGAGCAGATGGAAATTTTCTTGCTGGCGATGGATCAGGCGGCGTGACTGAAGTTTAGACGCGGCGTGCGGCCGATGCTCGCTGGGAAAGTAATTCGGGATGGAATTCGGTATCCTTTTTATCGCGTCGCGAAGATGAAACGTTTGTTCTGGGGTTCTTGGGAGCTGTTAGGAATTTTGTGGGGTAGAGTAGGCTGGGGCAAGAGCGCTACAGTAGTAAAATCCTTGGTAGTACACTGATAGCACATATCCTTGTGTAAGAAATAACTATTAGTAGGGTAGGCGGCCCATATTTCGTCCCCCATTTGTATTTGACCCTGTAGAGGGTGTATACAATGTTAGAATGAGCTGGCGCTTGGCATGAATTTTCTTTGAACATTTCTCTATGTATCCATGAATCGCAAAATGAGATTATGTCATGTCAATACGAGATAATAAATAAAATGTGAAAACGTGCAAAATGTGAGATCTGAAAAAAGTGTTCCTAATTTCGTCCCCCCAGAAAATGTTTGTAAAACAGGAAATAAATTGAAAAATTAATTTTTTTATTGATACAAGCAATCGTACAGTTTATGTGTGCAAGCAATCACGGCAAATGAAGGTCGTCTTTTCGCATGGACTACTTATTCCACTGTTTTCGTTTCGGCATCTACAAAACTTTAAACATTTCTACTAAAATTGCTTGAAGACCTAAGAAAACATTATTCACTCCTGTAACTGCTCATGTTTCAGCCTTTTTTGTTTCAAATAACAAATTTTCTCGAAAATCGATCTCAATTTCCTTTAGAGTTCCGGGGACGAAATTAGGACACCTCCGGGGGACGAAATTTGGAATTCGCGCGGTTTCAATATGGTGATCGCTCTAACAGACCACGCGAGTGATGGCCATCAAAGTTATTGCGTATAAGAAACTACACGATATGCCCGACAAAGTGCTACAACTTCGAATTCGAAATAATATTCACTTCTACGAGTAACATGCTATCATACCGAAGTCTGTAAAAATTCACCGTGCTCGAAAATCTTCTTCTCCTTCGCAAACGTACAAACATCTAACTTAACACTTGCAAGTCTCTCAGAATACTGGCGTATACTGATGCAACATTTTCCACCAGATGACACTGCAAATGCAAACATAGGAATCGAGAAATGCAGGGGGACGAAATTAGGCGCGGGGACGAAATATGGGCCCCCTACCGTATCCCTTATTAGTCGATAGGGACTATAGGGAGTGAGTCATGTAAATTTACCTGTCACAACGTATATAAAATAAATTTTTCCAAAATGTGTCAAACTACTGTACACCACAACTATTGTATGTAGGAAAATAAAACACTATTATGGAAATTTCTCGTTGCGTTCTTTTTCCCCATAACATGCGAACTTTTGCCCCACATATCGGGTAAAAGTTCGCATGTTATGGGGAAAAAGAACGCAACGAGAAATTTCCATAATAGTGTTTTATTTTCCTACATACAATAGTTGTGGTAATATAGCAAAACGACTAATAGTTTACAATTCATTTTTTTTTAATCAACGTGACAGTAATAGCACATAACATTATCCCCACCTTCGTAGTTTGCGCAGGCATCAGCCTTCTGGAGGATCAGTGTATTCTTCTTCACACGCAGGACAAATTATTTTTTCCGTAGACGTTGATGGTTGGGCTATCTCGTTTTGCAACCGATTTGTTTTGTTCCTTTCAAATTTTTTCAGACGTAGGTATACGTTATTTTTTTTTTTTTTTTTGCTTTTCTAATTATTTCTTTGCACGTTCGCGTTCAGATTTTCTTTTCATTTAGCTACTTCAAGTTGATATTTAAACGGAGAGTTTGCATTCGAACTCTTGCCCCCACAGCTACTTTTCCGCCGTTTGACCAATCCTGCGATCCGTGAGTGAAACTGAAAAGTACTACCAGTACTCGTGAAAAGAAGAATTTCGGATCTTTCAAACGACACGTTACATAAGATATTTGCAGATCAATTTATGGGGATAATATTGATTCCTAAAAATAAGAATATTACATCGAAACTAGTGAATTCAGTACTTACCGGCACTGTACGATAATAAAACGAAGTATAGCTAAGTACACAATTCCACACTGGTGACTCTACCTCGATTGACAATTGACTGACAATCAGTACAGCCAAGTACCGCAACTCAAACACTGAAATTCACACAGTGCGAACTTTCGCCCCACTCTACTCTAGTACTGAGAGGTTTGTGTGGAGGAAATTTGGAGGGTCATTTTTGAGGGTTAAAATTGTTACAAGTTTGAAAAAACAAGTAAAATACTGTTATTATTAGCAGTACGAGTGTGAATGTGTTTAACGATCTAAAAAGAGCCGATTTTTAGGCTACCGGTCGATAAACACTGGCCTATTACTTTGGTTCCACGGTGTTTGACATTCGAACAACGTGGAAGATTCGGGGAAAGCTGCTGCTCGAGAAACCTCAAGCACTTAAGAACCCATAGAGCTTCGATCCGCAATTTATTGGACGGCTAAACACAGCCTCCGCGTTCAGAAACCCCAAAACGGTTACCGGAGTGTAATTGGAGCTTAGGAGCGAAAAGCTGGTGCAACGGCCGCAAGATTTACAGATGGAAGCCTCTCGTCCCCCGTTCTCTTGCAAAATCACTTTCGAGGAAGCGCCGCTCGCGCGGGAACAGGGCTCCTGGTTCCTTCGTCGTTCCTCCCCGATGATTTCGACCTAGTGTAATTAACCGCCGCTGCTGCTCTCTTTCAATTACAGTCCCCGCGGAATTGCCGTTATAACGCGCGCTGCTTGCCAGCGAAACAAGTTCGGCAAAAGTATCCCGAGAAGCCGATGGATACACGCCTGTCACGTTGCTGGGTCTGCAATTCGTATCCTTCAGGCTCGTTCTCGAAGGGAGCTAGTTCTACAATAGCATCCATTCCAGATCCTACGATAGAAGGTGTAGAAAACTACCTATTCTGTCCAAATTCGTGTTAGTGTGTATGGACAGAAGGAAATGTAGTTCACGTGCTTCCTCTAACGCCAGCTGTTTACAGACACCCCATAAAACGAGGTTTATCGCTCCCCATATCGGATCAACGTAAAAAAAAAATAAATCATTGATATTAAAACAGACTGGCGAGCAATCTAAAGGGATTCGCCGATTTCACGATCCTCCGTTGCTCGCGAGCTGCCCGAGTCGAGAACAATTTCACGCCGTTTCGCAGACCGTTGAAATCCGTTGGCCGATCGCGCTTGGACATGGCGATTTTCCACGGCGCGCATCGTACACGACGCTGGAACCTCTACGCACGGTCCGCCGCCAGTCCATTAGGCTTGAAATTGCAGGATGCTTCCAGCAATTATCGTAAACCTCCGTTACGGAGGAGGCTCGTGAGAGATCGATCTCTCCCCGAAAGAATGCGCATGCGAAAGGCCCCGCTCCGAGGATCCACTCGGGCGACTTTTATCGGCCCGATTATAATTCATCGTCCACCCCTGGATCGGCGCGTCTTAATTACCCGCCGCGAACGTGCTCGAGATGGATCGACCCGACTCCCGGCACGAAAAACGTACAGCCGGAGCCGAGGAGGAGATCCAGTCCGCCAGCGATCGGTCACGCTTGTACACGCTCCGGACAAACGATTCCGGAGTATCCGCTCGCCGCGCGACTCGCCCCCTCGCGTTCTGGTTTTCGAGGGTTTTTTTTTTTGTTGACGCGCCGACGGTATTTGACTCGCTCGGAGTCGGCTTTTTTTGCCACCGCGCCGGATGACCGACGGCGGCGGGACACCGGCAAGACGATCTCGCGTACAAACGCGGCAAGAGAATGGAGAAGGGTTGGAGAAAAAGACGCCTCTCGCATGGCCCGCGGCGTTCGATGACGACCCGTTTAGCGCATTAGCGCGCCGCTTCCGCTTTTACCCTGGGAACGTAATCCCTGCTCGCTGCCTCGTACGGCCGCTCGGGCTGCTTCTTGTTCCTCTTCTTTCCATTCCTATCGCCCCGCGGTCAATTATCAGCGGCGGCCAGTCCCCCGAAGCTGCGCGCCGCGCCGCGCCGCGTCGTCAGATGAGCATGCTCGCGCGGCACCGGGGTCTTGGTGGCGTGACGCCCGCGGGAGCCGGGCGAAATGGCACGGTGGACGGGCGGCTAGCGTGACGGAAATGATAAACGCGGAGGGGCGGGGCTCGAACAGGTGGAAATACAAGGACGAAGTCGTGTTACACGGGCACGGAAGTACCGTTCGTGGAAAGCGCCTGGTCGATCCCGCATCCGGATAAGGGAAATGCAAATGACGGCTAGTTCGGGGATATAGAAAAAACGCTCGACTCGGTTCAATAAATTATTCAGGCGAGATCGAGCGAGAAGGAGGACCGCGGCTGGTCGACGACGCGACTCGAAGGTCCCGGGGGCTGGCGAACGTCGAGCGGAGGAAGAGGAGAACGCCAGGAGATCGCTGGAGCAAGTACACCTCGGCGTCGGGTGTGAAGAGACGGGTGAGAAAGGGAGGAAGAGAGAGAGAGCAAGGCTGAATACCGGGAAGGATGTGAAAGCAGGGAGGAAGAGAGGCAGCGATCCGAGCTGCCGAGGCAGAGCCGGGGCGGGTTAAAGCGAAGCGTTTAGCCAGCGGTCACGCGAACCTCCTATAAAAATCAGCCCCGAGGCGAGCCTCGGCGGATGCTACGCCAGATAGACAGATAATGCCGTCTGGTGGTGTTGTGCGACGCTGTGTGCTGTGGCCCCGCGATTTTCTGGACCACGGGGCACAGGTGCGTGCCCGCGAGTCCTTTCTCCCTTCTGCTGACGGTTCACCAGCCTCCGCGGTGGCCGAGGCGGGCAGGCTACCCTGCAACAGCCCGGTAGGATGGTTTTACGAGTTCGTGGAAAGGGGGTGCGTGGAAGAAACGGGCCTCGCGTAATCTGCGATAAATGGCAGCTCCGGCGGGGTGCAATCAAAGAGATATGTACATACCTACTTTGGGGATGAGTCTTTTCACGTTAGCGATGCCATTGTTGGCTACCAATCTCTTTAGAGTAATGGTGAAAAGAAAGGTTAGTACACGAGGGTCGAAGCTGCTTCAGAAATCTACGAATCGCAGTATATACGGCGCAATGGAGGACCTTGCAGGAAAGGGGGTGCAACTCCCAACTGTACCGACTTCGAGTAAATTAGAAAAAAAACTGTTTATTAATGTAATTGCTTTGACTTGACATTGGAAAGAGAACACTAATTGAAAAATATATATTTTCACAGAATAAGTAGTAGTTATTGAGTTGATAAGTGTTTATTTCTATTTTTGGCGAATTTTTCAAATCTCTAGCTGCCAAAACGTGCACCAAACAATGTAAAATTTGGACGTACCTATTACACGACGTCTTAACTCGAAAACTGTAACAAATGGGGTTGCACCCCTCTTGCTGCAAGGTCCTCAATTGTGTCCTAATATACATAGTCAAAGCTTTAAAAACCCAGCGTCCTTCATGCCTCCCAAGACTGCACCCAATGGATTCCCATGAGCGCAGCCTGCACCCCGCGCGGCTTGACGTGCCGGGGCCCATTTTTCTCGCTGCGAGCGCGTCTCGGCGGGATTGAATTTTTACGGGGGCCGATCGGCATTTTCTCAGGCGATTTAAGGAGTAATCGTTGCGTGGGCGTATCGTGTTGCCCGTGGGAAGGGCCATGGGAAGTTGTCGCGGCGGCAGAAACGGCAGGCCGTTATCGATGAGCTTTTGTTGGCCCGGTCAAGGGTGGATGAAACAGGATCGAGGCTCGCCGCCCCCGGGGATCATCCAGTTTCTTCAACCTGATCCGTCTACCTGGCGGGAATGGAGCGCTCGACGGCAATAGGAACAGGTGTGAGTCAAGAGCGTTCCGCGGCGGGCAGCGTGTGCAACGTCACACGGCGGTGTCCTGGATCGGGCGCAGCGGCGGACACGCCGCGCCGGCTCTCGCTCTATTAACCAACGCGTGTGTCCCAAACTTCGGCTGGGAAGAAGTCTCAATAACAACCTGTTCTCCCCGGGGCCTGCCGGTCGGCGGCTGCATTCTGTCGTCGCGTCGCTTCCACGGCAACCGAGTAATTTATGTCCCACCGTTCTCATTTGTAACCATCGGGCCGGATGGTTTTATGGGCCAGAATTAATCAGCCGCGGCCGACGACACGGCGGGGAGATCAGCGGAGGTGTCAAGCCCGTGATCGACGCTCCCATATTCGCGTGTAAATTTCGCCGTAATTTCGCGGCGGCTTGCTCGAGGGGAGCGGTGGTGGGCGAGGAACGCGAAAAACAATCAATCCAGGCGCCCGGGGGGCTGTGAAGCCACTTCGGCGAAAGAAACGCGGCGCACCGAGCCTCTAATCAACGGGCCATAGATTCCGCGGCCGATTATACGTTGCGTAATTACGCGTGACAGTGGCCGACCGATTTGCACCGGTAAATCGAGTGTCGCGGCGATAAGTTAAATGGGAAAAACGAGGCCGTAGACGGAGGAGGCGGGCGCTAAAGGTGCACGCTTTAATCATAATCGACGACGACGTCGCGCCGGTCAAGTTCAGTGAACATGAAAATCAGCGGCCAGACGGGCACGGGGAATCGATATCGGAGGTGGTGGAGAAAGCGTCCAGATGGCTGTAATATCTGGCACCTGATGGTGAAGTGTACACGACGCGCCAATGGTGCACTTTAAATCAGTGATGCAAACTCTAATCCCTCGAACGGGGTACATAATCAACATCTAATTCCTCTGATTCTAGTGGAAAAAAATCTAATACTCATTTCCAGCTATCATCATCCACTACCATCTATAAAGCTCGCAATTCCGACATCGAAACTTTCACCGGGATAGGGTAAATCCGGGAGACGCGGTCGACCTAATATAAAATGGCTATTAAAACTAATATAGATATTACTTATTTTATCAGAACCAACCTAATATGTTCAGAATTATATGCCGATTCACAAAAACTGGTCGACACTTGCTTTAAGACAATATTTACTGTAAATCGGGTTGAAAACTGAAGTCATGACATCTGACCACCTCGCCCGAAGTGCCGGGAGAAATGGTTTTCGTCGTTGGCAGAGACCACTCACATAATTATTCGTGGAAAATTAACAAAGGATAAAGCAAAATTATTTATGAGTGAATACAACTACGGATTCATTGATGTTTAATTTGTTTACGCTAAACAAGTAAAGAACATATCAAAGAAAAAGTGAATTACCTACTGGCGATTAGCAAGGCAAATGAATACAAAAGTGAATAAATAAACTAAATAAACAAGAATAATAATAAAATAATAATAAAAAATAAACAAAAATAATAAAAAAATCATAACTCGACCATCTCACCTTTTTGCAGCGAGATATGGTCTTCTCGTTAGCTTTGAGAGGAAGAGTTAATATGGCCAAATACTTTGGCTGCATTGTCCCTCGATATCTCTACTATCTTATTATTCCAAAACATTAAAGGAAAATAAACTTAGAAGTATATTTTAAATACGATTCTGTACAACCGCTGTTTGACAAAAGAGGTAAAATGTAACATCAATCTACCTTTTATAGCCTATAAATCCAGAACAACACAGAAGGAAGCGAAATAACGCTATTCATTCAACTATTTGGCTTCTAGAGAAGTAATTGGTCTGCACTTTAATGCATTTTTACGTATAGACTCTGAAATATAGCGACACGACCAACTCTCCGGCCCGACCTCGTCTCCCGGATGTACCCTACTAAATTCCCACACGAAAGAAAGAGCAAGCTTCCCCTCGGAGGAATAAGAAACACGCGTGGTACTTAGCTGGCCGAGAACCGGCCGGTGGATTAAAAGAAACGACGAATCGAATTAATTCGCTCGCAGCCTCTCCACCCACCGAAGGAACGATCCCGTCGAAGGCCGTTGGAAGAAACGAGAGGGGCGGCGATTAAAATCGGAGAAATTCGGCTATCGTCCGCGATCCTCGTCCTACGGCTTGTCAGAGCGGCGAGGGGAGCGCCTTCCCACGCGGGGTAACAGTTTTTAATTATTTCGGTAATTTGTGGCGGATCGACGGGCCGAGATGGGCCCCCGAGGCGGCCGATGGAATCGAGTGGGTAGCAAATAATATTAAGTATAGGCCTCTTCGCGGAAAGAGAGAGATATATGGTCGGCGGCGGGTTCTGAACGCGCGCGCGCGCGCGCACACGGATTCGCAGCGCGGATGGGGCCCCGACCGGTGTAAAATTAAATGGTGTTCGGCGGGTCTATTCCAGCGGGCCAGGTAGCGGCCACCGGTAATTACTACCTACGACTTAGGAGCTCAAAGATAAAATGAAAGGCCCACGGACGATTTTCGAAACCGAATTCGCGTCAGTTGTTGTTGTTGTTGCCGTTCCCCGCTCGTGAACCACTCGTCGGGCCCGAGCAGTCCCAGCTCTGCCCTCGTGTTGCTCGTTTTCCGGCTCCGTCGTGGGTAGCGTGAGCGACTGGTCCGTCCCGTCTGCACGGGCCCAGCGACGAGGCTTTTCGAATTTCGATTCGAGATCAAACGACGGGATCGTGCGAATGGTCCCTTGCGGAGGTAACGGCGGAAGTGAATCTCGCTGGTGGAGAAGGGGTTCTAGGGCTCTGGAAATTGGAACACCAGGACGCTTGGAACCTTTAAACGTACTGGTTACTTTCACAGAGCTTGTTGCAACCGCACAAGCGCAAAGTAAACGGTTCGTTCTGAAAATCATGGAGCGCCTCCGTGTTCCCTCTCGCATTGGCTGCCAATCGACCACCATCGCCGTTTCCTTATTTCCCAGCTTCCTGGCTTTCCAAGCCAGCCAGATCTACCCCGTTTCTCTGTCACCCGCTGATTTGTGCACGTTAAAACCGCGAGCGGCACGATTTTTCAGCGGAATTCGTGCGCGAGCACCGCTCCGCAGCGCTAATTAGCGTGCGTGCACGACGCTAAAGCTGCTCTCATTGATCCATCCCGCTGCGATCGGGCCCGGTTAGCAGGTTCTCAATTAAGATATTAAAGAACGTACCACGCCGGGGCTTTACATAATTGCACCCGGCTCTAATTAAGCATTTACATAATTACACGTATTCCGTTCGTGCGCTCCCCGCCCTCGTTTTATGCCCGCTAATGAGATCGTCGATAACAATTAACGCGCGTAACTGGACGTCCGTGTGCCGGCGCGCCGTTTACCTTCGATTATCATCGTCATTTTCGAGAGTCATCTTGTTATTAAGTCGATTGAAGGGCACCTGGCCGGGGGGAAATAAACTTTTATCGACGCTCCCCTTTCCACGGAACGCGGCTAATGATCAGCTTCGTTCGGCTATCTCCTCCGTCCACTTCTCCGAATTATATTTTTTCACCTGGCGATTACCGCTGGAGGAAATTCGTGTACTTAAAATTATTTCGGGGCTCGTCCGTTTACCGGCGAGCCTTCAGCGCCCAGGAAAATAGTCCCAAACCGAGGAAGCGATGGGTCCGAAGTGAATCATTCGGAGGGTCTCACGTCGAGCCGCGTTTGATTCCCATAAATTGCCCAGAGAGATGGCCCCCAAGCACCAAGTATATTGTATATATATATATATATATACACCGCGAGCCCGTGCGTCCGAAGAATAAACGGCCAAGGGGGGGAATGAAAGAAGTCGCCAGAGCGGAGGAGTGGAAAGAATGGTAAGAAAGAAGGAATTCCTCCGATATGATGCCGGACGGGAGGAGAGATCCCACGGAAAAGTGGCAGAAGAGGAGACGGTGGGCTTCGTCGCTCAGTATGCGCTCGGCTCGGCCGTTTTTTCGCTCGAATGAGTTATTCGTATTAACTCCCGCGAGCCTGGACGTGTATAAAACTGAGAGCGAGCGAAGGTATGGCTCGCTGCACCTTGGCTATGCGGAAAGGAAAGGCTGGCTCCGCGGCGAATCGGCTCACGGACCAGGGGAGAAACGTGCGGCTCATCCTCGTGAGCGCGAGCGCGCACGAACTCGTAACAAGTCGCGCGGAGGTGTATACACGCGCTGGCGGCCACGGTAAACGCTCCAGAAGGGGTATGAAACGCGCGTAAAACGCCCTTCCTGCCTCCGTGTGCCAGGTGCCCAGAAATCAATCCCGCGACAGCAAGCCCGCTCCTTTGTCTCGCGTTGCCAACGATCCCTCGGCTCTTTTTACCGGGGATCCTTGGTGGTCCGCGTGAAATGGAACTTCTGCTGCCGAGGCTCTTTGCCGCGCGAGGGTCCCACGGGCGTGGGTCTTTCCAGAGTATTTCGGATGGAATTAATCGACGTGGAAGAATCGGTTGGGAAAGCCTAATGATTCCTCCGAACACTTCGAACACTGACGAAGCGTGGACGAAGAGGATGAGGTTGACACTTTAATGAATGATGCGACGGTAGGTTCGCTCGTCGTTTTTCTTGCGCATTTAACCGGTTACTGCGTTAATGCCTGTTTATATTACGGTACCATCGCGGCGATCCTACTGTGTATTCGCACGAATCGAACGTCAAAAAAATCGCGCGCGACTCGGTTCATTGCACTGGTAGTCGCCGGTGCACACTTAGCTCGAAAGGCTACTGACGATCGACTTGACGGCTACAGTATGTTCTCCGCGGATAAATCGTGGAAGATTTATGTAACGCATCCTCTCGATTACGTTAACAGAAAACAGGAGTAGGGTAGAAGCCCCAATTACTGACACATTAAGGACTGACTCTAATATTATTGCATAGTATCTGTATTTATTGACTAAGAGTATAAGTTTTTTATTTTTTTTTTTATTATGCTTTAATATGTTTACTTCATGAAAAACATTTTGTGGGTCTTAGAATTTCTATTTTTATATATAAATTCATTAATCTAAAAAACATATATCTAGATCTATTACTGACACCTCTAAAACGTGTGTGACTGAATTACTGACACCCCAATTACTGCCAGCTAACCTAATACTGTTTATTACTCATTTTACGATTATGTCGTCTCATGTACATGAGCAACTACTGCTATGACAGTAATACCAAAATGCTTGAAACGCTTGTACCAATCACTATCACCCATTTATTAATTAAAAAGGCTTAACACTAGTTCTACCAAAACCAGTCAAAATGACTGGTCTTTAAAAAATACGTAATAATTCCAATGAAAGCTTTCAATTTTGTTTTTGTTAGGGTCCATTTTTTACCCAAAACTCGAGAAGCTTCCAATTCCGTGCAAGATATTATACATTCAAGCATATGGTCGTCAATTAGTAAAGGAAATGCGGTATTTACTTCATTTTTAAAGATGTTTCTTTTGGCACATCCTGTGTGACCGGATATGTCTTTGAAAATATTATGAAGTGGTAATCTTCCAGGAGTAGACCCTTCTTGTATTTTTCCCCAACAGATTCCGTCTGCGCTAATTTCATTTTGACATTTTGTAAAATACTTTCATTTTCATCTTCAGAACTTGAAAACACTCTAGCACGTCTTCTTTTACGAAAATTCAAAGTATTTTCAAATTCACTTTCCGAGGACTCCTGAACGTTTTCATTGTCTAAAACCTCATAATCACTATGCTCACTATCAAAAAGTTCATCGTCACTATCCCATAGTTCAATTTCAGTTTCTTCTGATTCACCTCCACAGCCATAGAGTTCATCGTCGTGGATATCAGAGCATTCCATTGGAATGTCGTTCAGTATTTGCAATACTTCCGAGGTTTTCAATCGTTTCGTCATTTTCGGGACTTATAAAATAAAACTAAAATTAAAAGAACTCGTAAAATAAAACTAGTGATTATAAAAAAAATTATATTTGTATTCATTTTTCTCACTTCACACTAATTGAAATAATATGTCGTTTATTGAATATATTGTATGGTGAAGAATGAATGCATTATTTTTGCATTAGCATCGTAATCGATCCGGAATTTTCCTGATAATTATCACCATCATATTGAATGATACGCAGCAAACATTCTAAAAACGTGTGAAAAGTTGTACAAAACGAGGAAACTGGGTAAATCAGGTTCGGTAGCCGGATTATGGAACCCTTTTATACTTTGACAAGTACCAGTCATTTTGACTGGTATTGGTAGAAGTAGCCATGACACAAAATTATTTTGATTTTGATTACATAAAAAAAAAATAAAATTCATTTTATTATATCTTTCGTTATCGCTGCAAAAGTCATAACATCATCGCGGAAAAAAAATGTAACATAAAGTGGGAATTTTAAAATGAAATAGTAAAACCAGTCATTTTGACTGGCGTGGTAGTTCTAGTGTTAATTAATCGTTATATTACGATCGTTGTGACTTTCTATGATACTTATATTGTACTAAGAAATTATAGTAATATAGTAATTATAGCCCTTTCGTTAGTGCCCTGTTTTCTCTTTCACTAGTAAGGAAGTCGCCATTTCCGCTGTTGCTATCAAATTAAAATTTTGTATCGTCTTATAGAAATTAATGAACAAAAAATATTAAGTGGGGCATTTTCTAGCGTATAGACTGTAGGTTGAATTACATAATTCTTTTTGTGTATGACTTTACAACGTTTATTTATTCGTTATTTTCAGTAAAATAGCTTAAGGTGACAGTAATTGGGTAGGTGTCAGTAATTGGGGGTTCTACCCTAGATCTACTGAGTCGCGATACGCTGTAATGTAGAATGCTGAGTAAACGGGGGTTGCGAACTGAGAGTATCGTAATATAATCGCTCATCGTGCACGAGGGAAAAGAACAATCGCCATCGCCGTCGTGGATCCCCAGGAAAAATGAGCTTTCGCACAATTGACCTAATAACCGTGAAAGCGAGCGGAGTGATTGTTCCGAGGTTGAAAGGTGCGGTGCGCGATGGGAAACGGTCGCTAATACCGAGGTGTCCACCTTCATTACACCTCCCGACAGCTCTGGCAGACTTCAATTATCGCTGTGTGGCGACTGAACCCTAGGCCATGTGGGAAAACACCGGGTCGTGCCCATTACGTAACGCCCAGCGCGATCAGGACGGACAGAAAATGCTAAACAAATATAAACGTATCTTCTGATACAGCTGGCACGTTTCTCACGATCGGCGAGTGCAAGTTAAAATCCGCCATCGCTGCTGAAAGTGCAAGAAGAAGCCCAGCTACGTACATATATACCTGTGTGACCGATTCGATGAAAAAGTGTACCGTTCCTCTCTTTTGTCGTCGCCAGTGACATCGGTCCGGTTGGAGCTCGACCGCGTGAGAATGGGAATCCGCGAGTGTCTATCGGCTGTTAAAAATTCCTGCCTCGTTTTCCGACTCGTATCATCGAACGACCGATCCCAGTTTTCGAAAACGTCTCTTCCGTGTCGGCGGCCGGCTGAAAGCTATCTCCGCGCGCTGGGCAATTTCACGTCGGCGCGTGATCGGACTGTGCAAACTTGGGGCCCGCGCGAGCAAACCGCGCCCGGCCCTCGCTCCGCGCCCCGGCGCGTTTTCAGCTTCTTTCGGAGGCAGCGCGGTTACCGGGCAGAGCCTCCAGAATAAGTATGCACGGCTAATAAAACTGGCGACGGGTCGTTACACCGTTCTCTCGTCAAACAGAGGGAAACCACCGCGGGATTCGAGCATTCGTCGTAAACGCCGCGGCCATCAGCGGCGAGCCCTTACCAGGACGAACGTCCTCGCGATGCCCGCCGCCGGACGTGCCGTTTTACGGCCACGACAATTCCATTTCGCATACCCGATTGATATATTCCACGACAACGACGACGGGGGCTCGGACGTCGACATTGACGGGCCTCGACTGGACGCGCTCTCGCCTTTGCCACGAACCTCTCCTATGTTTTCGCATGCAAAGTGCATACAGGATGCTCCATTTTCAATTTACCAATGCGCGCGCGCATCGGTAACTGTATTCAGTTGGGGGGGGGGGAGCTGGTTTCGGGGGGTTGTTGTAGGGTCGACGGAAGTAGGTACATAAAAGCTGAACTTGTAGGAGAAAGGGCTGTGAATGGAATCGCATTATTTCAAGTGCCTTCTGGTTAAAGTGACCAGATGTTTTATATTGAAATGCAGGACGTGCAAAAAAAAAGCTTAACGCATTTCGCGAGGACACCATTTTCTTAGTTTATTCAATTATAAAGACATACTTCTGATAAATTAAGAGAAAATTAAAGACACTTGAAAAGGTTACATGCCCAATAGGGTGGAGTGAAAAAAACTTTTTTTCGATGATCAAATTCTAATAGTGCGGAAAAGTTGTCTACTTGGCCCAATGAAACGTGTAAAAAATTTCAGCTCGATCGAACAATTTCTTCTGTGTGCACCAAAGGCGTTAACTTTCAAAATTTTAGTACAAAACTTAAAATTTAAAAAAATATAAAATACAAAATACATAAAAAAAACAATGAAATTATTTTAAGAAAAACCAAAAAAATATAAAATACAAAAAACAAGGAGCCCGACGTACAGCTATCTCCGCGGGGTGAGTTCTGGGCCACTTGTTCCGTTAGGAAAGTCAGCGAAGACCTGCATTTTTTTTATAGTTTACAGTGCCATTCCTATCGTTCCGAAACCAGCCACGGGTGTTTCTTTGCTTCATTTACGCAACAAATATAGTCCTGGGTAAGAAAAAAGGTAGAATCCACCAGCTGAAGAAAGTTGCACTTTCTTAAGTTTTGTACTAAAATTTGGAAAGTTAAGGCCTTTGGTGCGCACAGAAGAAATTATCCGATCGAGCTGAAATTTTTTACACGTTTCATTGGGCCAAGTAGACAACATTTCCGCACTATTAGAATTTGATAATCGAAAAAAAGTTTTTTTCACTCCACCCTAATGTCCAATCCAGGACACTCTCCGGGGCAGTTTTCAATGCGGGACAAGCAGCTGAAATCCGGGACGCCTGGTCACTTTACTTATGGTACACTTTTTCTACAGAGAGATATTTGGCGTACTCCGAGGTTCCCAGATACCCGATCCGAGGCAATCAACGTGTCGACAGAAATTGCGCCCAGGGTACCAATGGCGCTCGCCACGCAGACCCTTGGAGAGTTACCATGCTGTTAACGCGACGCGTTTAAAAGGCGAACCCAAGTACCAGTTGCGAGCCCGGTGGTTCTCCAATTGGCCATCGCGAGTTACATAGTTCCCCTGCGGTAACGATAATGCGAGGACATGTTCCCCCGGCGTATTCGTGGAAGAATTCCTCCTCGAAGCGAGTCGTATTGTCGCCCCGCTGATGGCTCTCCATTTCCCGTCCGCGGCGGCCGGGCATTATCCGTGATTTACTCTTCAATTTCCGCGAGGATCCATCCAGGCGCTCGCCTGGCTCGCTGGAGGAAACCGCAGAAGCTCGGGCTCGACGGCGAAAATGTCACTCGCGGCACGGTATTATATAACGTAGTAGGAAGCGCGCCCCGCTGGAAAGCAAAGGCCAGCAGACGATCCTCTGCGCTTTCTACCTTCGATCTTACTCTTACGGTAATTACACGGGCCCCGCGGCCCTCGTACGTGTGCGCGCGCACGACTCGCAACCACACGGACGGGGCCCGATGGGTGCACGTGGCTCCGATGCAACCGCCTGCATTCGATAGGTGTAGGCGAAGTGTGCACGTAGCCGAGGCTTTCGTAACCGCGATCGACGAAAGGAAGACTCTCCGCGTCGAAAACCAGACGGCTTTTCGAGCGGCAACGATCCCTAGTGGTTTAAGAAAGTACCGTATTTATAAATAAATGTATCAACAGGTTTGTAATAAGTGTAGACTGTTTTGCAGAATAATCTCCTTGCGGAGATTAAAACTGCGTTAATAATAAAAAAACAAATATATAAAAAAAAATTTAAGTTAAACGATTTTATTTAATTCGATCAACAATGCACTAGAAACTAAAAAATAATTCTTTTCTGGTACTAGGTACCATTGCGAGGGTGGTGTCACTTTAAATAAAATCGTGGGGCAGGATATTTCAGAACAGGACATGAGCGAACCTGTTCCGCGATTTTATTTAAAGTGACATACCACAAAAAAAAGATTAAATTTTGTTTTTATATATTTTTTTATTATTTACTTTTTAGTAATTGACTTTTGCCTCTAAAAAAAACTTAAAAAATTTATGGGTATGTAAGTACGTGACGGATCATTTCTCGATAAATTGTATATTTACGGAAATCGCGACGCTACTAGGCAACACAGCGACTTTTTGCCGTTTTCGAAAAAGACGCGAGGGGCTGATTTCAAGTCGATTGGATTTTTGGTTATAAGTAGATTAAGGCTGCCGTCTCATTTTTGTTATGGTCCGAATCGATCGAAGCAATTTTTCCAACCCCCGGGGTTTTTTTTTAAAAATGTTGTATTGTCATCACAACTACGTACCTAAAATTCAGTTACAAGATTACAACCAAACCAGCAAACAAACGGGCAGAGGATTGAAGCTAAATAAAATCGTTTGAGAAGCACGGTAAATCTCTAATCGCGCAATTTTGAGCGCAATCAGGGCAGGGGGGGAGAAATCCATTTCGGAGAAATGCATCCTAGGATTGCGATTTCTCTTGTAAGTGACTCTTCATAGTTCGGCGTGCGGTTAATATGGTATCGGGTGTTCTCATGCACGCTTGAGTTTATGATTTGTATTTGAGTAAATTATAGCTGCAGGAAGTTAGATGTTTATCGTGTTTCGTCTTGATCGCTGGTAATAACGTGCGATTGAAAGATGTCGATCTTATTTGCGAGTGCATAATTTTGTGAGTTGGATAGAGCAGGCGTGAGTTTGCTGACAGAGCTCCAGGCTTCTTAAACAATCTGTTGTGATAGGAAGAATATATGTGCCGATTAACGAAACACCGAAATCGGTATACGAAGTCGCGGGATCGTGGTTTAATGTCGTATGCAGGAGACACGGAGGCGCAATTTAAACGGGCGCGCGTCGTGAGTATCCATATGCATGCACACGTCGCGCGATAGGTATCACGGGGTAACAGGGCGCTCTGATATAAATACAGGGAGCTTCGGGAAATTGCCAGTGCGGCTCGTTTCGAAACCGCTCGATTTCTTTCACCGAATCGCCTAGAAGCTGGCGGCGCGCTCGTAACAGACACTCGAGGGGCCTTTCGCCTCCTGGGGCCTCTCGAGCCGAGACTTCCGTTTTCACGAGACCAGCTGGGAAATCCCCGCTGTTTTATTATGCCCATTAGAAAGAAACGGACCGAACTCGTGGCCTGTTTAATACCGATCGTTTGCTCCGCGTTTAACGAACCCGTTCGATTCACCTTTTGAATCGTAGAAGAGGAACGTAGGGGGGCTGGATGAAATTAATGGGATTATTCGGTTTAATACACTGCTCGAGGTGATCAGGGAATGAGAGAAGTTAGAGTACGAGCTGCGTTAATAATGGCACAGGAAGATGTGAATAAGTACCTTGCGAAGCTCACTTTGAAATCCTTTTCATCTCTAATTATATATATTTACCTGCTTATTCGAAGATTTAATCAGGAATTGTAACACCTTCTCTGAAGACTAAATAGTTTTAAGATTGACAAGGCTCCCTATCTGAAATACATTTGTTGCTTACTGTCACAGGCGACGAACGCGAGTGGATTCTTCGAGGTGCAGATCCTCTCGCTGACGAACAACAGGGGCACCCTGGTGGACGGTAGGTGTTGCGGCGGGGGTGGAGACGGCGGAGGAAAGGGTGGACTACCACCCTGCACGACACCGTGCTCCACAGCCTTCTGGCTCTGCCTGAAGGAGTACCAGTCAAACGTCACCGCCATCGGCTCGTGCAGCTTCGGCAACGTATCTAGTCACGCCCTCGGCCAGAACACCTTCACCCTCAGCGAACCGGTCACCCTGCAACTGCACTTCACCTTTCGATGGACGGTGAGTAGACGTCGTGATCGCACAATTATTTCTCTATAGAGATGCCGATTGAAAAGCGAATCGATTATTACATACGCAGCGCGAAGAATTTGGCTGGAATTCCTTCTGCGCGAATCATCCAGTAGTTCCCCGTGCCCCGAGCGCGACTTCAACCTCGGCGGAGGAAATATTTATCCTCCATTACGCTTCAAACAAGCCGAGGCCTTCCTCCGCTCCGTCCTTAAATTATCATAAACGGCACAACGATATTTTCTCAGACGGATCGCAACGGCGCGGGAATCCGCCGAAAGGACAAGACGGTTTCGAAAGCGTGGACACGTTTCATAAAGCCCACTCGGTCACGAAACGGCCATCCAGCGCGTTGCACAATCGTCAAAACGGGCACGATTCGATACCTATGATTAATTTTCGCCGAAAGGTCCACCGCTCGACGACAGAGCGGGGAATGATTTCAGGTAGAGGAACGGAGACGCGATCCTGGCGTTTCCTTTCGAATTCAAATCGCGCGGAAGACCTATTTAACGGGCCACCCCTGTCCCCCCTGGGCGCTGTTAAAAAACGGCAGCCCCAGTTCTCGAAATCGTCGAGTGCCGACCGAGTGAATCTCGAGGCGAGAGAGCCGCCGTCACGCCGTTTCGCAACAATACCAGATCTCTTGGAAAAGACTTGCACGAGGGGCCATTGTATCGCGGCGCCGATCGCGAAATTTCTAGCCCGATTCCTTTGTCGATCCGCTCGCGCGAGAGCCATCGAATCCAAAGGATTTCCGGTCTGCTGCTCCCTCTATCCCCGTGGGTCGTTACGTAGAATTCCAGTTCGGTTCCAGTCGCTTGGCAACACCTTCTGTTCTGTTCCTCAACCTCTCCTTCTCGCCCTTTCGGAGGCTGGCCTCCGACCGCGGAATTTTCCCACTCGTCTCCGGTGGATTAACCAAATCGCGGTATTGTAAAGCAAACAGTGGAACCACTACCCCCTAGCCGTGGATGCGTAATGGAGGGAACATTTAAGACGACTGGGGCCGTTCGGCGAGCGTTAAGTTGATAAGCGCTGTTCTAAGAATAATTGGGACTTTGAGACCAAAAAGGGACGAACACACATTGAAAAAAAATGAGTTTTTGCTATTTTATATGATTAGTAAAGCCTATTGGAATACATTCCCTAGTAGCATTTTTGGTTGGCATACAGTTGGGCCACGCACATAATATTAGTTGGCCAACAGTTAGATTTGGCACTTTTTTTCAGGTTGGGCCAACAACAGATGGCCAAGGTAGGCTTTCCTACTGTCGCCCAACCATTTATAGGGCCTACCGTACTATATGTAATAGTAATCCAACGGTAGGCAAACGGTTGGATTTTGAATTATACTTATTATTTATAGGTAACGGGAAAATGTTAGAATTTCAACTGGCAAAATTAAAAAGTTAGGTGGACTCATTTTAAACTAGTTCTCTTCGTATATGCTCTAAGATCCAGTATAACCGTAGCCTTAAACAATGTACAAAATGACGGACGGGACCATTTCGCTCGCGAGGCGGCTTGCGTCCTGTGACTGTCGACGTCAACCGTTCCACTCAACCCTCTCTTCCCCCAGACAGTCTTCATAAAAAGTGTAGCCAATGTGGGTTCAAAATTCTTTCAATTACTTTGGGATATGATTTTATTTTCATCCGAACCTATATATTTGTTTTTATTATCTTTAACTAAATGTATTTCCGTAGGGCATTATTAGTTGGCCCAGAATTGGTTATTCGTAGACAAATCACCGGAAGATGAGTGCAATATTAAACAGTTGGCCCAATAGACGGGGTTTGTAGGCGAAACTACTAACCACCTCCCAATTGATTCCCAACCGTAGGCGAATTGTCGGGATGCAAATGCAACATTCAACGGTTGGGCCCTGTAAAGAAGGTTTGTAGGCGAAACTACTAACCACCTCCCAACTGATTCCCAACTGTTGGCTACCGTTGGCCAACAAAAATGCTACTAGGGTTAGTGCTACTATCTGAATTTTGTAAAAAATGTGGGTTAGTCCGTTTTTACTCTCAATGCCTCAATTATAGGTACTCAGGAAATGAGTTTCAATTTTCAATTTCCAATTTATTAATCAACGAACGTGTGATCCCGGTGCATCGAGTCCTAGTTGCATGTATACACCACGAGCTCCATATATTCTACCCAATCGACCCCACTCTGTCAGTCGAGGGGTAAGGAACGCTAGCCAACGGCTCAGGAAACAAGTCAGACGATCTCGAGCGGCGCTGCCCGTGGTTGTTCCATGGTAACAATAAGTGGAAGTCGCCTTCCGATTATCGTGAGGCCCTCGAGAGGCACTCGAGCTCGCTCCAAACATCGCTGCCAGGCAGCGGCAGTATATCATCGAGTAATTAAAAAAGCCGCGGGTCCTCGAGGCCGGCCCGAGGGACGAGCGAGGAGTTGCCAGCGAACGATTGCCGGCACGCCACCCACGTGACGTGTCACCAGGCGGTGGTTGTCGAGCGTAATTACGCCGAGACGAACGGCCGATTTCGAGCGGGCCCAAGAGGTCCTCGGAGGACCCTCGAGCTCGAGATGACGACGTGTTTCCGTCGGCGAGGGGTATGCGCGGCGCGACCGGCCGCGTCGAGGGCCCTCGTCCCCGGGCCTAACGGACCGAGTCGTTGCCGTATAAAACGCTCAACCGCACGAAAAAAAAAAAAAGAGAAAAACACGCGCACACATAGGCAGCGGTGGATTATTTGAAGAGCGCTGGCGTGTTTGTATATTTCATAACTCGCTCGCGAGGCTCTAAGAGGGCCCATGCGGGGTCCGTTCTTCGAGGGCGACAAAGGGTGGGCCCCGTCTTCCATCTTTCCTCGTTCGGTGGCCACTCGAGGGACCACGGGGGCATAAACAGAGACCCCTAAATTGCTTCCTTTCCCTGAAGGATCTTTCTCTCCCCTTCGCCCCCCTCTCCCCTCTCGCGCCCTCCTTGCCCGGCCGTGCCGTGTATGTATACACGCTTCTCTTCGAGCATTTAGCGCTGCGCCCGAGCTAATTCAATTATGGGCCCATGGGCGAGCAATAAAAAGATATACGCGTAAAGTAAATAGACCGCGTGCACGTGCTTTTTTCTACGGGGATACGCTAAGCAGAGGGAAACGCGGGGCGAGGCTGCGCGTAATATCGAGCCAAATAAAAGGGGAGAGCGGGCACGGGGGTTAGAGATTGAAAGGCCCGCCAGGATTGCCACGGGTACGTTCTCGCCTCCTGTAATAACTGCGAAGCCATTTTCGCGGCGGCCGCCTCGAAAAACGGTACAGCCAGACTTTCATCAGTTCTGCGGATAATTCCGTCATTACCGTCTCTGGTGATTGAATACGGTACACATAATCTCTTCCGAGCGCGATACAGCGTTCTCGAATACCACCTTGCGTTTAGTCTTCCTGGGAATGGTCCGTGCCTTCCTCCTCTGGCGAATCCTGGAATCTCATCTCAGGAGGAACGATGTCTCGGTGCTTTAATGGCGGCAGCACTGTCGCCAAGCTAACTATCCTTCGAAGCTGATCGTTCTCGCTCTTCCAGCGTCTTTCCTCTCCACGGTGTATAAAGAATCCATCCGCGCCAGTTGATAGGAAATGCCCCTCGTCGCACAGGAAGCTGTCATTCTCCTTCTTGCGCCGAGGGCACCATCCAAGCCGAAACGCAGTTTCAAATTCAATTGTGCTTCTCGGCCATCTGGACGAAAGTCACCTTAGACATCTGCCCGTGCCGTTAAGGTTCGCGGAATATCCATCGCACGTACGAACGGTCCTTCCTTCGGTAAACTGATGCTGAAGCACGTCTTCGGCTCCGTGGCAATCGTCCTTCGACTTTCTCCGTTTGCAATTTCAATAGCGGCGTAAAGAGGCGCGTGTAAGCAAGGAATATAGCCACCTTTTCAGCGGTAGCATAATGGCACAGGAAACGATCAGCGGGATGAGAGTACAGCGAGGTTTTGCACAATCCTCGCCGCCTGTGTGTGCCTCCGAGGAGACGTGTGTACGTTTCGCATCTTTCCTTTCTCCGACCGTGCCGCGCGCTCTGTCCCCGTCGATCTCGCTATGCGCCCGTGTAGCGGCCTCCTCGTCGCCGTGTTCCTCGATGCGTCTCTGTCTCTTCGATTCGGGGCCCCCCCGATCATTTTCCTCGCTCTTTTCATCGCGGCTCTTCGCTCTTTCCCACACTGCCAGCTCCTCCGAGGCTGCCAGCAGCCACCGACCGACGATCCCGTCGCGCTGCCACGTCTGAATGTGCACACGCGGACGTCGCAAACGCAGCGAATCGCGTCGAAACGAATAGGTCTATTCTCGGCACAATATCCAGGAGGCTCGTGACGTGGGCGCCTCTATCAACGGCGCGACCACGTCACGGCTGCTTTGCCCACGTGGACGTTACCGTTGCCCTCCTTGGCGTAGCGTTCGCGATTACCCAGTCGATAGCTGGCTCCGTGTTTGGGACTTTGGGGGAGGCGAGACGCCTCGGCGTGTCGTCGCGAAAAAGGGGAGTAAAGGAACAACCTGGAACGCGAGGAGGTGAATGAGTTGAATTTGACGGGCTTGTTAAATTGGGCGGCTGAAGTTGATTGAGAACCGGTGTAGTTCCTCGGGGAGTGACGCACCCAAGCGGGAGGGGATCAAGGGGCCCTGGCACCCCCCAAAAAGGGGCTTTATAAAAAGAAAAGAGAGCTGGGTTTTATTCTTTAACTATATTTGTGTAATGACCCAATGAATTTTATTGAATTCGCGTTGAAAATATTTTTATTCGTTCAACTCGGCTCCCCCCAAGATTAAATCCTGAGTGCGCCACTGTCCTCGGGAGAAGATATCAGACGATTGAAATAGCACTTATGTGATCCTGATCGTGCCACATAACTTTACGAACTTTATTCCCCAATTTATCTTGAATTCGATGCAAGACACAACTGTATTTGCGCACCGGCAGCTGTTCACACTCCGTTGCAGCATCTAATCATACCTACGTCCAGTCGCGATTCCAGCTGCTGGCAGAGTTAAGAGGGATAGATAATTATTTGCACGATAGCCCGGTTCGAATATGTTGATTCACCATGCAACGGAGTTAACTCTCGAGCAGCGAGTAAAATCGATCGCCCGAGTTTACCTAATTACCGACGCAGACTTTCTCACGCGCCGATAGTTTCGTAGTATCGCTAGAAATTTCACGGGCAAACATCGATCGACGCAACTGAAACCGGACCAATGGTACTTACCTCTACGACCCACTCTCGCGTAATAGACCACACCGGTGCGAAATGATTCGAGACGTCGAGCCTCTCGGGCACCATCGGCCGCCACAATTAGCACGGCCGTATTAAAACGAACGATCATCGCGGTCGAAATGGGAGAAGAGAAAACGTCGACGCAAACACGAGTCTTGGTGGCTTTTACCCTCCTTTCTCCCGGCGCGTGATAAATCCCGATAATTACGGGCCCGATAATGGCCCGTGTAATGATAAACGATAGTCGTCTAAACGATGCTCGCCACGGAGGACGGATAAAAACCACGGAGAACGAAAATGAAGGAGTCAGCGCGATGGCACGCCTCGAATCCCCGCAGGGGATCTGAATGAGTCAGGTCCAAACAGGTGTATCATCGAGTCTCGGCCACATCTTGCCAGCTCCTTGCGTACTCTCCGAGGCTGGATTGTTCCCTGACCCGTGGCCCAATCTCTCGATTCCTCTGGGCTCAACATTCCGTAGATCTGATATGGTACTCCCAGAGATATGTACAGCCTCATCTATCAAAGGGACGCGCTTTGAAACCTGTTGGTTCCCATGCGAATGGAGTGCCTTAACTCTCCGAGACGGACATGACTTATGTAGTGGCGTCACGTTTTATTGTAGGTTATTCAAAAGTAATAACCGCGTAAAGAGCGTAATAACAGAGCAACAGTGCCTACCCGAACCTGTCCCGGAGACGCCACTCCGTCTAGCTGCTTCGCGTATCAGATACGTCGTATTTTATAATATTTAAATGAAGACGGCGGTCCCGTACACCCGCGGTGGATGTCCCAGATAGAGATACTTTGCGACGCGTCGTTTATATTTTCGGCTGCGCATGGGTTCTAGCCGCGCGTATAAATCAACGAGCAGACAGACAGAGACACGGAAGCGGGATCGATTTGTCAGAAGCGAACCGGTCGTTAATCGACGGACGAAACCTGCCCGAAATCGTTGCGCGCCCGTTCTAGCCGCAAGGGATCGCGATCGATGGTCCCTCGAGATCCGGATCTACACCGAAGCCCCTGAAGAGCGTCCGTTCCACATTTTCCTCAACTCCCGCGCTTTTCCAGCGACACCGCTCTAACGAATGCCACGAGGACTGCAAACCGGTTGCAATTAGCGCGTACGAATTCTGATCGATCAAGCTGATTCACGGGCCTCTTCGACTCGCTCGCTGCTCCTCTTCCAGCTTCCTCGAAGTCAACGGCCGGCAAGATTTATCGACGATGCGACGCGTCGATTAAAGTCCGTCCGGCGAACGGAAGCGCGGTCGATTTGTCAACACTTCCGGCGCCGATTGGTCCCCGAACGAGAGGACGATATCGGGCCTGGCAATTACAGCGAAACTGGCTCAGCCCGTGTCGGCAAGATTTATCGCTCCCCTCCTCTCCCCTGCAACGAAGGGATTAATGCGTTTCCGCGTTCCTGATTTAAATTCAATCGCGGATTTTTCTGCAGGCTCGTTAATTCCACGCCGCGTCTCCATAATTCCCTGCGGGGCCTCCCCGCCCCCACTACGCTCACGGCAAGTCGATGGACCCGATTATTAATTATTCTGGAGGGGCCGCTAGCCCACGGAGTAAACGATGGCCCGCGCGAGGCTCATCGATTACGGCCGAATGCCCAGGGGAACTTGCCCTCGTTGACGCGGCAGGGGGTTCCGGAATATCCAAGTTTACGGTCCAGATTTACGCCTGCCGGGGCCGACTTATTGGTCAGGTGTACAAGCACGGGCCCCCGCACACAGGTGTACGCGAGGCCCGCGTATGCAAATGAAGGGAAGAAAGGGGGAAACTGTCGCCCCGGTTTGGGCAATGCCTCCCGAGCTTCGGGCCCCTCGCAGCCTCCCCCACCCTCGTGCCTTTCGGCCGTGTGTGAACCCGCTGCGCGGACCGCATACCAAACTCCTCGCTTCTTGTCTCTCCTCGTCCTCTCCTCGACCAGCCGAACAGAACTGTCCCTCCTGTCCCTTCGCCGCTAGTTCGCCGCCGTTCCCCCCGCGGGTCCCGAGAGTCTCGAGACTTCTACCTCGTTTCTCTCCTCGTGGTTACCTTCCGCGCGCGTACCTACCTTGCGTATCGTTATTAGCGGGCTTTTGCTTCGGGGTTGGATCCAGCACACCGATGCGGCAAAAAAATGGTGACTGAACGTGGATCTGTGGAGCACAGAAATTAAAGCAGCCGCTCCCGAAGGCCATGAATTGCAGGCAGAATCGTCGGTGAAACATTACACGCAGCACCTCTTTGGTTAGAGTATTCCTATAACCACCCAGCCCATCCAACGTTCGCTCACGCAGACGATCGGGCAGACCGTGGCTAGCTCCGAGGAGAGAACGTCTGAGAGGCATTTAATACGAGGAATGCAGGGATCCCTTGCCCGGCCCGATGCAGGTAAACCCACCACTACAACAGCCACCGTCAGCATCCCAGACTGACTTGGCGAACCTCCCCCTTCGCCCTCCCCCGCCGCCCCTTACCGTTGAAGCCACGAGACGAGGGGAAGGAGCGCGCGACATCGTACGAAGGCTTCTTGGCCTTGTGCCCCTCTGAATAGTGGCTACCTCGGACCACAGAGGATTCTCCTCGTCCCCTGTCGCTCGAGAATCCTCCCGCGGTTCTTGCCCCCTCCCCCCGCCCTTTCTGCTCTGCCCCCCTCGCGTCCACTTCCTTCTCCCCCCCCCCCCCCGGTGCCACGTTTTTTTTCTCTCGTCGCGCGCGGTCCTCCACGGTTCTGGGGACACCGCGAGATTTATTAGCCGGCCGGCTAATTGGGAAGCGAGGACGAGGAAAGGATTCCAGGACGAACGCTTCCCGACGCTACGGCTACCTTCGAGGCTGCCCTCGGTATTTCCGAGCGACGAGGAACAACCCCGGCCGTCCTCGCCGGGAATCGTCTTCCACGGGGGCGAAGGACGGCGGCGCGAATTTATCGCATCGCGACGCCCGACCTCGGGACCTTTCCACTCCGCGGCGGAGATTTAGGGTCAAGGGTGACCGTGGCAGCGTCGGTGCTCGGGTGTGATCAAGGGCTGGTATTTCTAGGCGGTCCTCGGCCCCTGCCCGGTGAGATTCCCCCCGGGCGCAGCGTTTGGAAGTAACTGGGAGAAGCTCGGGAGGCTAAGGATTTTTGAAAGCGGATCTGAATTGTTCTGGAATTGTAGGACAGCAAGGATTTCGCAAGCGGCGGGATTATTGCTGTTGGAAGTTTCGAACGTGACCGAGGATTGCGAGAATTGAACTTTTGGAATCGCGCTGTATTTAATTGAGGTATTACGGCGAACACGTGAATCCGCTGAAATAATGCAGCACGATGAATAATGCATCGTAGCGATTTTACGTAAGGCGCTTTCACAAAATAAATTGGTCGTAATCGCTGCGTAAATCTCGGCCGAAATTCAAACAACGGCGGGATACGATTCTTTTCGAAGGAGAAAGGCGGAGGATGAAAAATGACCAGAGTCTGGCGCGGTCCAAGTTGGAAAGCTGATGGATCCAATGTACACGGGATTCGCTTTCCGTGCGCAACGAGGTTCATCAACGAAGAATATTATAAAAGCTGCACCGCGAAGCCTGACAACTCTTTCGAAGGGAAACTTCAAATTCCTCCGCGAAAAGAATGCAGCCTTTCACCTGCTCTGGCTATCAAATATCCTGCATTCTAAATTGAAAACGTCCCCACCCAGTATCCTACTTTCCAACCTACTCTACCCCCAATAAATTTCTGTCCCATCATTATCTTACTGAATTTCCCCAGCGCCCGTTGTTCGCCCGAGAACGATGGAGGAGCCCAAAGAAAACCGTGCACTCTCATTCAAGGTTCCCCCGATCGTGTCAGGCCTCGGACGTTCTCCTCCGCTTAGTACGCGTCCTCACGTGCCGCTCGTTCGATCTTTTCCGCGAAACCAAAGACACGTTGCCTGACATAGAGAAGGAGACGCGTTCTATTCGGCGTACGTAAGTACCTACGTGCACTTACGAACCCACACACGGTACCCACCCGCTCCCTCCCTCTGTACGTGGACGCGTCCACCGTGGCCGGGGCACCGCGATGGAACGACAGCCAGGCAGATAGAGGCTCGCCGTGGCCTGTACGTGCCCGCGCCGCTTCCGCCGATCCCCCTGACCCGCGAATATCGAGCTTTCCACGGCCCTCCTGCCGCCGAAGGTCGCAAAAATTGCCGCGGACCTTGACCAACGATGCCCAGAAATTAACGCTGAAAACGCGTGTCGACCGCTCGCGACGGTTAATTCCGGCCGCTCGGCGAGCCACAAGAAATGAATTAATTGGTCCCAGCGGTGGAGCAGCCGCGTGTGGACATGCCGGCGAATAACATACGGCTTAATGAATTTCCTACGCCTACATGGCCGTGGCGACCCGTGTCCATCCGCGGGGGGATCGATCGATGATCGAGTAGCTCGGTCCACCGGTCGTCACTCTTATCGCGGGCACGATCTTCGGCAATTTATTGGCCGATCCATGGTTTGCTGTTTAGTGCCCACGTGGATGCTTTTAGCGAGCGCTAGTGAAAGGGGAAATTCGTTGAGTATCCAGTCGTGAAGCGGTTTTCTGCAGGACGCCCACGCGAATTCCTAGATTCACCGGTTACTCTCCGCGTGCCATGGCTCTTCGTTGTTTTCACTGCAATCGCACGTTCTCCTTTCCCGGGACGCTAGGAAGGGAGCTGGTGTTCTATCACAGTTTTGCTCCAGATTCTCCTAATCACCGGTCGATGCGAGACACCGGGCTTGCTTCTCGTGGCGTTTTTTTTTTTTTAACGTATTCAAGAGGCATCTTTTTGTTCAACTCTGTTCCCGTTCCCCGGCCCGATCCCCGTCGATAGCGCTTCAATGGGGAAACGAGGGAGTAATAGAAATTTTATCCGATGGAAATTCACGGCGCTGACTCACATCGATTAAGGCTGGCTCGACAAAAGGGAACGTCTGCCGCGTGCAAAGCGGCACAAAAGAACGCGTCGCCCGCTCTTGCCGAGGAAGCCGAGAGCGACGGACGAATTAGAATATAGGTATATATAGACATATATATACACATGCAGCAGGAGGTGTAAAGAAGAAAAAAGGCGAGCATGAAAGTCGCGGGCGTGGGAACGACGGGCCCCAAGCGAGCCACCAATTAACACCAATTAGCGCTCATCTGCTCTAGGTAGTGGCTGCGACGAGGAGAACCGACTTTACATTTAGCGCGAGACGTCTGACTCGCCGCGGATTGGTCACAACGTGCTCTTTGTGTAGTCCAGATCGGGACCAGAATTTTTCACTTCCGTGAACGGTCGGTGAAAAAAGGAAATTAGATCACTCGCTGGAAGGAAGCTTTATCTTTTCTCTTCTTGCTTCGTAGGTGAAGCGAAACGACGAGCTTGTTGAATATCTTCTGTATCCTACGATCTTTCTGTCTTCCTTGTCATCTATTTTTCGGTATATAGGTAACAGGTGTACCACACTGCAATATACAGAGTAGACTAGAGTCGCGGGTTTAATTTGCAATTATAGAACGTCTAAGTTGCAATAACCTTTTAGTGACTTTTAAATTCCCTTGTCCGATGTTACGACCGTGAAGTCAATTTTTCTTCCATGGCAGACTTTCTGCTGCACAGCCACTCCTGTAGTCGACTGCTGAACTATATAGTAACCGCGACATCTGTGTGCGAATTAGGGAATAAGATATAGATGACGACAGGTTATGGGCCCAGAATATATTAAAAGTGGTTTGTAGCCTGTATTACTAAAAGCGAGTACAAATTAGGGATGAATACGCGTAAATACAAGTATATACTCGATACTTTCATTTCGGTATAAAGTGCTTTTAGTCTCGATACCTACCTACGGTTGTGATAATTACTTGGTATCGTAAACAAATACTCGTATCGAATGGGACGAATATCGACATTCGTCATAAAAGATGAAGGCGAAGAAAGGTAGACAGGGTAGACTCGTTCCATGCAAGGATACACTGTTGATTGGTAGGAAACCGGCAGGGAAAGCGCTACGAGCAATCAGGGGTGTCAGATCCGTGGGAGCTGCGCAGATCGGTCGCAAATCGGTCGAGTATACGATCTATTAAGGTGCGTTTAGACCAAAGTAACGAATGCTCGTTTGCCCCCCCCCCCTTCACACTGCGAAAAAAATTCATGCTCATTCAGTGTAAACTGGTGTAAAAGGTAATCGAACAATGTTCGTATTATTCGTATCTTCGCGTCGAATGCGAGCGAATGTTCGTGCAGCTTATATGAGCCGAACATTTGTTGAACGTTCTTCATATATTCAGAATTCCAAAACGTTGCGCGAATTTTGTTACCAAGCATAAACGAATGCCCCTTTAGGCTTGAATTTTGTCGAAGTGGGAGGCAAACAAGCATTTGTTTCTTTGGTCTAAACACACCTTTACACCGTGGTATATGCTATTGGCGAAGCCGGCATTTTCTAGCGAACAATTGCACATCAATCGTTGTCCGTTGATCTTCTTCCTCTGTGTTTCTCTGTACATTAAACGCTAACATGGAACGCGACACATTTTTCCAAGTTAACGTGGAATTTTCGGAATCTAACATAGAATTGCTGGAACGTAAGGAGGAACCAAAATTCCGGGAAGACATGTCTCCTGAGGGTCGAGCCATTTTCAGGAAACTGTTTGAACAGATGAGAGACATATCTTTTATAGACACATACCACTTTCTCAGACCTGGAGCACCTCGCCCGAGGAATTGGAATGAAGAAGAACTGAATTCACGGGCAAACGGTGTAAAATTCCCTCTGGCGATGAAGGAAAAACCAATGATGAAATTGATTATCACCAATTTTTTTGATTACTACTTCACCGGAGCTCTGCCGCAAGAAGCCTCAGCTTCTCAGGTGGTACTACCCGTTATTGCAACTCTTCAAGTACAGACTTCAGAAGGATCGCACGACTATTTATTCCCTCCCACCGACTTTGCGGTTGAAAGCTTTCTGTCGAAAGCCATGCCTACAGGACCCAGAGACATATCGTCCAAGGAGGGGGATCTACTGGTCGCATGGAGTCCTTTCATTAGAGGCACGCATGTTCATAGAGCTACCAATGCACTATACGACACTTACGAGGTCAAGAACTTTCAGAAGGCAGTTAGAGCGTTGATAATGGGCTGGGATACAAGAGTCGCCTTTACGCAAGAAATCTTCCAGCTCCTAAGTTTGGCGGGTTTCCTGGCGCTAACTCTAATGTGTGGCCTGACAAAGGACGCGGGTCAATTAAGTAGGATCTTTAAGGAAAAGCAATATAAAAAGAATGTGTTCAATCTCACAATGTGGCCAGCTGCTTATTCATTCGCTCCTCCATGTCAGAAATGTATAGCCGAATGTGCAACAGGGCTAGACAAACTGGTTGGATCCAGTGTAAAGACCTTCGCCCTGTTACTCACAAGGTGGAGAGACTATCAAACCTCTGATTATTGCAGCCCCTACATTATCGAATACATTTATCATGGTCTTCTGATATATACAGCGGGGCATGGAATGGAGACAGTGGTACTATTGTTTGTGGCAAGGGAGATCTTAGGCATTGATGTTAACGTGATGTTGGAATGTACTCTAAGCGAACAAACCAAGATAACCTGGAAGACCTTGGTCAAGTTTATAAAAACCCATCTCCCTCTACAATTCGATTGTGTTGACAACTCTCGCCCTAAATCAACCGCTTTTTGGGCTAGAATCTTCGATGATGGCTACTTTACTGAATTAATGACTAGGCATCATCCCAAGTTCTGTGGCATGATGGGTGGAATTATGTCAGCTCATCAGGCCACGGGATCCATAAAAGAAGCAGTCTGGTTCAAGAACAATGTTGTGCGAGCCGAGGCAGGGTTTATATTTGGGAAAAACGTTGTGGAGACAGATCCTTTTACAGAGCGGTGGAGGAATCCAGGACCGTGGATGCAGCTTTATGAGGTGCAGAAAAAAAAAAATGGGACAGGAGCTGTGGATAAGGCAGTAAAGGCCGCGATGCAAAATCAAGCATGAAACTTGACGATAGTACCAACCGGTACAGAAGCTATAATAGATATTTAATCAGTATAAGTGTTTAATGGGTATTCATATATAAATTCACCCTTTTTATTATTTCTGACTCTGTGATGCGAACACTTGTTACGCAGCTTATAATATATATGTATTAGACATATTTGTAGTAATACAAATACAGTTTTATCAAACCAATACCGTAGAACTCCACCGCAGGCCTATCATTGTCCTTTACCGTTAAACGTAGAATCCATTTTAAATGTTTTTCAGCAGATACATGCAAGTTCCAGAAAACCGTCCAACACTTAGCGCGATCGTTTCCTTCCAAAGACGTTAGCACAACTACCCTGCACTGGAAATGTCGCGGTGGTGATCGCGTTACTTTAGAAAACGAGTTCCACGCAAGGAAGCGCTACCGTGTGGACGTTAGGCTCGCGTTATCTAAGGATTTCGCCGATTCGGTATCTGCAGTGCGGTGTGACGGTCGGACGGTTAGCCGATTATTGGCGCCGAAAGCGAAGAACGAATCGATCAACTCCGGGGAAATAGCGTTCCCACATATCGGACGGACGGAACCCCGCATGGTGCCATTCTGGGCCGGGCGATAATCGAGTCGGTGGCACAAAAGGAGAACGGAGGGATCGACGAAAACCACGAAATATCTATTACCGTGCATCATTTATTACAGCAGGCTCGAACGTGTAACCAGCGTATTTTTCACTTTCCCCCTTGTTGCCCCCACGTTCGGGGAGGGCGATCACGCGAAACACCTGCGGTTCTAATTAAAAATATCCAGAGGCCCCCAGGTCGGCTCGTCGAAAGTCCCTCTCTCATTGTCTACCAGCGAGGATCTTCAAGTTCATTAAACCGGCGCACACAGGCGCGCGAGCACGCGGGACATCGATGCGCGGTGATCTTTTTTTCCACCGGGACCGGTTCCATCAGGAACACTTCCAGCTTTCTATCGTCAGGCCCCTGGACTCTCCTGGACACCCCTTTGGGGATCCGTTGCTGCTGCTTGTGCTGCCGCCGCTGCTGATGCTGCTGGGACGAACAGATAGCCGCTGTCTTCCGCGGCAGCGCGATTGGAATTTATTTATTGCATTAGCCGCCGACCGTCACTCACGGGCCTTGATTGGTGGTACCAATCAGGTTCGCCGTTGCGACGAGCGTAGACGGTCGGTGGACGCACGGACGATGGACAGACGAAACCATCGCGGGACCACGCCGCGGATGGTCGCGCAAACCCGGTGTAATTATTCTGATTTGTGGGGGGACGGTGCACGGAGGACGTCTCTCGGCTGTGCCTGGGTGAAAAATGTCGGGGAGGATTTGATTACACGCGGATCGGTAATTATTGCGGATGCGGTGGGTACCTACGTTCCGATGGGGCATTCGTTTCGCTTCGTTTTCTTCCTGTGGCTGGCCGATCAGCGGAGTAAACCCGAGCCCTCGCGGAACAGGGGAGCCATTGATTGTGGGAAGAATGGGGATTCCTCTTGATTCGATTATCGATGCGATTAGAGGTCCCTCCTTTTGGGTGGTCTCCAAGCTCGTGGGTACACTTGCCTCCCGCTTGATGGAGTAGGATAGATTTAGGTGCTTTATCAGGAGAATGAAGGGGACATCGAATTTTATGGGACTAAATGTGTGATTGATTGATCGTAGGAGAAAGGGAACGCAACGAACTGTGCTTCGCAGTAAATAGGTTCCATGTCTGCCTTTAACACGTTTAATTTCTTTAATTAATGGACAGGGGAGAGCGAAAATTGGTAATGCTATTCTGACGTGTTACGTGTTGCCCCCGAGGGTCAGGAAGCGCTATATGAATTTGCAAAACTACATCTCGGAAGGTTCCACTTAGGGCCACTACCGCCGAGGAATTATTCAACATGGGCAAGGGTTAATTGCTGGCTTCATCAAACCGACTCCCTTCCTCTTCCAAAGCAGCCCTAGACGCGGCGCGTTACGTCACCGTTCCGCATTCAATCCGCCTTTACCGGAACACGGTAATTCTGGACTGCGACGTCTACAGTAGTAGTCGCAACACCAGAGAATCTTCCCGATGTATTCTCCGAGTATTTAAATTCATCTCCCAAGAATTCATTCCTCACTTTCTAATTACACGAAGTTCGACGAACCTATTCTGTCCAACGCAGAAACCTCGACGAACTCGTGAGCCACCGAGCAGAATTCTCGAGGAAATTACTCCTAATTCAATTACAATATTTCAACAGGTGCTGCTGGTAAAATGCAAATTGAAACAGCGTGCATTAAGAATTCCCAAATGGGTTGCTGACACCTCTACGTTTCATAGCGCGTCCGATTTCTATAACACGGTCCAACCTAATTATTCGATCTTTTCTTCCGACAGAGGCAATTCACGCTGATCCTGCAAGCGAGAGACGAGGCGAGCGCGGGCGTGATCGATGAGGCGAGTTACAGCGGCATTGTCCTGCCAGGACCCACGTGGCACACCCTCAATCATCAAGGAAGAAACGCTCATCTGGCGTATCGCGTTCGGGTCCAATGCGCCGATCATTATTACAACGCGACCTGCACCAAGTTCTGCCGGCCGAGGAACGACATATTCGGCCATTACACCTGCGACGAGAACGGCGACAAGGTGTGCATACAGGGATGGAAGGGCTCCGACTGCGAAATTGGTAAGCCGATATTCATCACCTACACCAGTGGCGGATTTAACGGCCGGCCGATGAGCAGTTGCCACCTGGGCCCTTGCCCAGAATGGCCCCTCCCCAGGGCCCCAGCTTTCCAAAAAAACAATTATGATTTTTATCCAAACACTGTATACATTTTTGTTCCCCATAATTCTCGTGCCACACGCGCGTAAATTTATTTGTAATTCTGTTCTCTGGCAGGGTGTCCCGGAACTTTTGCCACCCCGGGCCTTCTTCCTAAATCCGCCACTGACCTCCACTTACCAGGGTGAACGAATGATGATTATTCATAGCGTGGACATTGTAAGGTCGAGAATCTCACAACCGTTTCTCATGTATAGCCCTAATTCCCGATGGATTAAATTCATTTTTTGCCACGCGTTGCGCGCGACAGTGGCATAACTGTTCCAATAACAACTCTTAGACTGAATCCATACTAAGCGACGTGGATTGAGAGCGCGATAAATAAAAGATCAAGTGATCTTAATACGATCATTTGCGTCCTCGTGGACACTTTACGTAAAGTTCATTCAGCGTTTCTTGCGCCCCCCTGTGTATAAGTAGATCCCGAACTCGTCTATAATTGCTGGCACTGTGCACGGTCCGGTAATCTAGTCCGGTTTTTACTAGCGGAAGTATCGGGACGAAGGACGGCCGTGCTCTTCAAGTGGAACGACACACGATCGAGAGGAAAGAAGGGCACGGTTCTGTAATAGAATAAGGGACCGTGACGGGGCGGGGGGGGGGGGGGGGGCGGTGGGGACGTACGTCCCAACGTTCCCCGCGAACAAGCCACGGAACACGCTTTTGTCGTTCTTGCCATCTCGTTACGTATGCAGCGAAGCGTCGCGCAAGGCGAGGGCCTTGCGCGATATTGGCGGCTAAACGATTCCCCCCGTGGCCTTTTTTTGCCCTCGCCTCTCTCCGCCGTCGAAGGAATAATTAATCGATCCTCGAAGCGTGAAATCTCGCGTCGCACGTAATCGCGCTCGCGCGACTTGCGCCGTTTCTCGCCTCGCTTTTCTCACGGACGGCTGCCCCCGGAGCTAACGAGCCACTGGCTGGGGATCGATCGGGCTGGAATTTTTAACGAGACCGGTTGTCTCCTTTATCCCAGCCACGGGCGAGGGAAAAAAAAATATATTCAATTAATCGGCTGTATCGCGGGGGAAAAAAAGGATCGCGAAAAAGAATTCGGTGACCTTAGATTTCAGGCATCGATACGCGTCTGCGAACGGAGGGGAGTTAACTTTGATTCGTTAACGAGGCTGACGTTCATCCTCCGCTGGATTAGGTGCGAACGATCCGCCACGCTCTTTCAATAGATCGTGCTCGATTAATTATTGCCGGTTGCTCGAAGTGCAACGAGATCGAGGTGCCGTTTTCTTGGAACTTAAGCAGAATATAAGTTTGGAGCGTGAAAGCTTTGCAAGTGAAAAGGCTGAAATGCAACGACGGCCATCGCCCCGACCACCGTTACATTTGATTAATTGGACAAGTAACTTCGCCGCCTCCTGCCAATAAATAATCCACTTTAACGCATCCACTTATACAAGACACCTTCCGCCTGGCTATCCGAAAAACAATTACACCGCGGCTGTAAATGCCAGTGGGATATCTTCCTGGCTCGCAGGCGCGATTGGTACCTTTCTTGCGTCGAATACGTCGAGGAGAAAGTGAAGATCTGCTGGACATTCGTTATGTACGGACGGAACCGCGAATAGAGGTGCTTGCGTCTCGCCGTGCATCCTCGGTCGGTCCGTTCCACGCGGAGGTTTCGCGAGCTCTCGGTTTCCACGCCGGATAGCGTGAAAGCGCGGTGGACGTCCGCGGATCGACGCAAACAAGCGGCACAGCGAAACACACGCGAATTATCTCGAAGCGTGCCTCAATGAGCGGACGTTAGACGCATGTCGTACGATCGTATAAAGGTAGCAGCATCACGCCAGATCCCCTCGCACAATGCTGGCCCGACTAATGCGCCAGCTCTTTCTTCGCTGCTTAATCGTTACTTCCGCCTCCCCGTGTGTACGACTCATCCGAGTCTCGTAGTACGCCTTATCCCTCCCGCCAGACACGAGGACTTCAACGATCCACGTACGTACGAGCTGCGCTCCCGTAAATTTTCAATCGATTCGGTCGTTGCCCTATTCCGAAGAATTCTTCAAGCCTCGATGGATCTTGAAACGTCTCACAGATCTTGAGATTCTCGATGGTCCTGGGGAGTCTTGATGTTTGTCAGGCGTAGGACAAGTTGTCGTCGAGGCTTTTAAAATTTAATCGAGAATGCGATGCTCTTGTGTCTTCTGTAGGATGGTTGGCGTCGTTGAGAGCATAGCCAAGACCTTTTGTGGCATTTATGTGCGTTCTTGAGGGGAGAGAACGTCTTCCTCGAAGGCCGAAAAATTGTGCAACATTTACAATAGAATTTAGCGTGTCTGCGAAGCAGAGAATGAGACGAAATTGGAATAATCGCCGGTCGCTTATGAGTTACTTCTGTGATTGCAGTTTTCCTTCGAGCGAGCGTCTTAAAAACCTACTTATTCCTGGTTTTATGAATATGTACATTATTGACGATGCCGGCGCTGAGACTGTGGGAACCGCAGAATTTCATACGCTTCCTCCTTTTTTTCCTCCTCATTTCGAATGCAACTGTCGCGCGCGATTAACGATTGATCGTTATTCAGCGGTGACTCGACCAAGGCCCCGAAAGATGTTAAGATGAGAAAATAGAGTAGAAGCATCTAGTTTCTTCTGTGAGGCAGTAATTAGTAATCACGCTAATATCAAGCGAAACAGAGCTGCCCCAATTCGCTGTTGGTAATCAGGTCTGTGATAAACATCGCTTCGACGTCAACTTTATAATAATAAATTCGCTGCGATAATGTCGCGAAGGAAAAAGGATGGCTGGCGAGGACTCGGCCAGTTTCCCTTGACACTGTGAACTTTATGATTTCCCTGCTGGCGTTAAAGTGCGAAGCCGAGCGTCGTGGAAATGTCCCAGGAAAATTCTTTCCCGATTCTCTGCACAAATTATTATTATTATTATTATTATTATTATTATTATTATTTAAACGGGAGAACCCTTTAGATTACAAAATTTTGACACAATGTACAAGAAGTATACAAAAGTATAAAATATAACATTAAAATATAGATATAGATAAAGATAAAGATAAAGTAACAGAAAATAAAATGAACACAAACATAACAGTCTAAAAACACGCAACAAGACTAAACCAATGAACAGACATTACAGAGATGGCAGACTCCTTAGAAGTAGAGCTCTAAACGTGGTTAGGGAGTCCATACACAGGTCAATATCGGCAGGGCACTGGTTCAACTCACTCATAGCGCGATTAATGGGGTCCGCCGAGTAATGCAACCGATGTCCAATGCTGGAGCAATCGGACTGCACGAATTACTGAAATGTAGCTTGATCGGTTCACCTCTGGTTGCGCAACTTCTGACGGAACATCTAAAAGATCTACTGGAAGCTTAATAAAATGGCCGCCACATTTAATTTCCATTGAAATCACTGGGGATATCTGCGAGTCGCGAAATGTTCCATCGAAACGGGGCGAGTAAAAGGTTTCTTCTACCATTGACGAATGATAAGTGAAATGATCCAATTTAGAGGCTAACAGCAGTCAGGGAGCAAGTATTCCCATAGAAAGTGTCTCCGAAGGAAAGAACCAGGTCGCGTCCCCTCGACGCCGGGGGAATATTCAACCGTTTAACGATGCAGGAAGATCATATTATCGTATCGCAATTAGACACGTTCCACTTTCGTCCGCAGCGCCGTGGGGAAAAACGAGGGGGGGGGGGGCCGACGATACCAATTAGGGATTATCGGTGGAAATCGTGTGTTCGTGAGACACACGATGAGGCTTACCGGTCCGCCGCGGCGAGACGGGGAGAACTGGCTCCGGCATTTTTGTCACGCTGCGAAAGGTCAATACGAGAATTTCACTCGTGCTGCATCGTCTTCACACGAGCTCTATGCACGAACCGCATCTCGCGCAACACCGCGAACAGGAGGGAATCGTATTCCGGCGCACGTTCGTTTGCATCTGACCCCTTTTCACCGTAAACCGCGCTCGTAAAACGGCTCTCGGTGTTTTCGCGAAAACTAACCGTAGACAGGGCCACGCGAGCTATTGCAAGAAGCTGATAGCGCTTATCAATGGGCACAGACAGAATAACAAGGGCTAAAGTTAAAGGGACAGGGTGTTCCGTGAAACGTGAACGAACTGATCGACCTAAATCTAATTTGGACGCTGTTCGGGGTCGCTTTCGCCCTTAAGGGGACCTTCCGGTCTAAAAGTCGATTTTTTTTTTATTTCATTTTTCGAATGTTCAACCTTTTAGGAATACGTGTTTAAAAGGATTTGTTGAAATTCGTAAAATTCCCGAAGTTATAGGCATTTGAGTAGCGGCAAATGCATGGGCAACAACCAGCCATTCGGCGCTCACGTAAAACTTTAATCGCGTTTTTCTCGAAACAGTGTTCTCAAAACGGTGGGACCTGTATCTCCAAAAGTTATTATCCGATTCGACTGAAACTTTTTTTATTTTGAAGAATATACTTCTGGCTAGGGGGGGGGGCTAGAAAAATTACAAAAAATTGAAAATTTATAATTTTTAAAGGCTTTGAAAGGACGAAAAGTACAGGGAAAAGTGATTTCAAACTTCAAGTGTCATTTCATCAAGTGTATTTTCTAAAAAAATGTCATTTTTTAAATTTTTTTCTAGTTCCCCCCTAGCCAGAAGTATAATCTTCAAAATAAAATAAGTTTCAGTCGAATCGGATAATAACTTTTGGAGATACAGGTCCCACCGATTTGGATCAATTTTTTTACGCCTTGACTTTAACAACTCCCCAGGGCCGTCTGCAATGATTAATTATAAAACAAAAAATATATTTCTATAACTTAAGACATCCTTAATACAATGCAAAAAGTCCCATTAAATTATATATAGTAGTTTTCCTTTAATTAATTCCTAAAAATCACCTATTTTTTGGGGCTCTAGACCGGAAGGTCCCCTTAAGGCAAATTATTGGAACGAAGGCGCGATTGTAAGTTGGAAGTAGAGCCAGGTAAAGTGAGCCTTGAGGGAAACGAACGTGCGACCTCGTTTCGGTGACTTCGGGCAGCTGAATTAAGCGAATGCCCTTCTGGGGGCTCGCAGGTCCACGTCTCGTGGCGCACGCTGTACGAGCAGCGAAATGTCGTAGTTAATAGCGCAAGGCGAACGGTCGTTTTTCCACGGAGAGATTATCGGTGCGCCTCCCGTGGGCAAAGGTAAACGTTACAACGTGAAAGTCGTGAACCTTCACCTGTAATCCGATTCTTCGCGCATCTGTTCCGTTCACCAGCGTCGCCGGCTCGCCGCCGATCGGCGAATAAGAAACTAAAGTGGCCCGCGGCGCTACGAAGATGAATCGCGCGGGCTAATTTGCCTACCGCCGGGGAATTAAGAAAAGAAACCCGATGGACGTGTAACTGTAGACGCTGCAGGCTGGATTTATAGATCCTGAACAACGGGCGAACGGTACTGTATACCAGGTGTTAATGAAACTTCGACACGGCGACGAACAACACACCGCGATCTCTACCTCCTCAGCGAGCAACACCGCGCGGATACCGATCCAAGCAACTGGAACAGATTGGGAATATTTATCGCCCGATAGCCCTCGTTAAGGCACTCGGTCCTTTCTCCCTCGAATTACTTTTATTCTCGCCTAGAACAGAGCTGCAACCAGCTCTCCACGGATCCTGTTACAGAATCATCCTCCGCGCGAAAGATCAGCGTTTCATTCTCTTTACTCTTAATACCCCGCTCATGCGCGAACCCCTCTCGCGTTCCCAGCCAGCCCACGCGGATTCACTCGACTTCACGCGTAGACAAGCGTAATTAACGCCCCTCCCCGCCCCAACGTGCCCGATCGATCCCCCAGCCTCCCTGTAATTGACTTTCCTAAACGAACCGCGAATCGCCGGTCACGAACGCGAGCGGCGTCTCCGTTCTCTCCGGCGACTCTCTCGCGCACCTGTTGCTCCTCCGCGATGAAGAAAGGAGCCGGGGGGCTCTAGTTCGTTCCCCGAGCGTCCGGGGCTTCATCTAACCACCATCTGAGCACTGGTTCCCCGGGGTTCGAGGCCGTAATTGCCCCGACACGAGGTAGCCGCGAGGGAAATCGCGATCCTCCCCCGTCTCCTCCGCGCAACAATTGGAAACCGCGGTGGCCGTCGGAGTTCGATCGTTCCGCAACACGATCTTACACTCGGGACCGATGCACCGAACGCAACGGCGAGAAAGACCCCGTGGTTATTTAGGGCCTCGAACGTCACGGCATAAATATCCACGGGAACGTTCCTTGTCCGCGAAAGCAGCACTATTAATCATTAAAGATCTCGGCCTCCGCGTCCTTCGCACACGCGACGCTCAAAGTAACGCTGCCGTACGTACATCTTGATAGCTGTGCTCGGGGCTTCAAGTTTGAGAAACAGTTGGTATGCATTTGGTCGTGTATAGGAGCAGTCTATCCTAAATTCACGTGGACAGATCTTGAGGGGTGATTGTACCTACTGAAAAAGAAGGGGCTGTCGAAGTTGCTTTGGCGACGCGGAGGGTGCATTAATTGATTTCATATGCGATTTTATTAACATTAGTGATGTTATCGGAATATATAAAGCAGAGAGTGTTTGTGTGTTTGTCTGTCGCCTAAAAACTTTCGAACGGTAAACTCTGGGCTTAGATACGAGTTAGGGTCAGTTAGTCAACATCGATTTACAAAATTTACCATAGCTCTGTCAACTTTAAATATACGGCAATGAAATTTAAGGGCCTACGTAGAAAAGAATGATGAATCTAATTATGCGTTTTACGCGAATAGGGCCAGAGTGTCCTAAGGCCGTTCTTGCATTCAACAGTACAACTGTAATAATTAGGCTCGCACTTATTTATACACCCTCTGTCTATCGAGCACCACTGAAGGAAGAGGCAACCGCGACTCGACCCCCAGCTACTTAGGGTAAATCCGGGAGACGCGGTCGACCTAATATAAAATGGCTATTAAAGCTAATATAGATATTACTTATTTTATCAGAACAAACTTAATATGTTCAGAATTTTATGCCGATTCAGAAAAACTGGTCGACATTTGCTTTAAGACAATATTTACTGTAAATCGGGTTGAAAACTGAAGTCATGACATCTGACCACCTCCCCCGAGGTGCCGGGAGAAATGGTTTTCGTCGTTGGCAGAGACCACTAACATAATTATTCATGGAAAATTAACAAAGGATAAAGTAAAATTATTTATGAGCGAATACAACTACGGATTCATTGATATTTAATTTGTTTACGCTAAACAAGTAAAGAACACGTCAAAGAAAAAGTGAATTACCTACTGGCAAGGCAAATGAATACAAAAGTGGAGAAATAAACTAAATAAACAAGAATAATAATAAAATAATAATAAAAAATAAAAAAATAAACAAAAATAATAAAAAAATCATAACTCGACCATCTCACCTTTTTGCAGCGAGACATGGTCTTCTCGTTAGCTTTGAGAGGAAGAGTTAATATGGCCAAATACTTTGGCTGCATTGTCCCTCAATATCTGTTCTATCTTATTATTCCAAAACATTAAAGGAAAATAAACTTAGAAGTATATTTTAAATACGATTCTGTACAACCGCTGTTTGACAAAAGAGGTAAAATGTAACATCAATCTACCTTTTATAGCCTATAAATCCAGAAAAACACAGAAGGAAGCGAATAACGCTATTCATTCAACTATTTGGCTTCTAGAGAAGTAATTGGTCTGCACTTTAATGCATTTTTACGTATAGACTCTGAAATATAGCGACACGACCAACTCTCCGGCCCGACCGCGTCTCCCGGATTTACCCTAATCCTTCTTTCATCGTCCCTCTCGTTCGACTTCGATAGTCTCGCTTTTCTCGCGTCTATAACTGCATCTATCTTTTTTCGATGCACCTGCAACATCTTCCGTTCTTTGGCTGTTCCCACTTCTTTCCCCTCGATGCTCCGAGAGCCGAGAGTAGAGGAGGCCGCGGTAACCCGATCCTCTGCTCCCCCTGTTTTCGTCGCGGACTTCGCCTGCCCTTTTCGCACGCGCCTATGACTCCGTTTCTTCTACTTCGCCGTTCCTCTCCAGCTACTTGTTTGCACTCTTTTACCCTCGCGCTTCATCGAGCAGCGATAACAAACCCGCTCGACCCTCCACCTTTTGTCTGCCTTTTTTCGCACGCATCTATGAATTTGACTGTCACTCCTTCCGCAGCTAGTTCACACTTTTTTCTCTCCGCGCCTCTCGGCTGCCGGCGATAGAGGACACCGCCACGGCTCCCCTTTTTCTGGAACTAGTCGTTCACACCTCTTTTGCCCTCGGTACGCTGAGTAAAGAAGAAGCCGCGACGCTTCGGGTCTCGTTCCCCCCGTGCTTTCCTTTCGCTCGGGTACAACTTCTATCCTCCTTGCACGCATCTAGGAACTGGCTCCCCTTTCTTCCGCGCATGTACAACCCTGTTTCCCCTTTTCCTCTAGCCACTTGTCTCACACCTTTTTCGCATCGATGAAAGAAGAGACCACCGCGGCACGAGTCCCCGCAACCTTTCAGATGAGGAAAGTAACCGCGTCGGATTTCGCTCACCCCTCGTGCACGCCCGTTACGGGGGATGCTGCGCAACTCTACGGATTTTCCCGTAGATCTACGGATCTACGGATTGTAAGCTGAAATCTACGGATTTTTTACCTTTTTCATGAGTTAGTAACCTATAATCAGCAAAAGAATCACTTTTTTTTAAGAGACTAATAACGACATCTGTTGCCACACATTTACTGTTTATTTAGAAATCATTTACTGTTTAATTTGACCCATTGATTTTACAATCCAAACCGCCGATTTACTGCGGGTCGCTAAATTCCACTTCACTACAAGAGCTTTTCATCACAATTAATCGCTGGAATTCAAGTTATTATTTTCTAGTTCTACTACCCTACATTTTGAACGAGTACAATAGGAATTAGCAAAGTTGATTTCAGAATCTTTGCATGTGAACTTTTTTAATTCCTATTCGTGAATTTACGTTGGGACGAAAGTCTTTGGCGAAAACGACTTTCGGGGAAACATTATTTTTGGGAATAGCTCTTGTACTGAAGTGGAATTAGTAAAAGTCAATTTCACAACTTTTGCACGTGAACTTTTTTCGTAATTTGTAAATTTTTGTTGTGAAAATAATTTTTTTGACGATGTTAGGGGGTGGTCGAAATGTAAGATTTCTGGAAAGGATTTGGGAAAGGACGGTTTCCATGAGCAAGGGAATTAGCTTCTTTCATACATGTAATAATTAACACTCATGAAGAAAATCCGTAGATCAACGGATTTTTCAAAGGCGGATCTACGGAATTCTACGGAAAGTTTTATTCTTCTCTACGGATTTTCAAAAATCTGGGTTGGCAACGCTGCCCATATAATAATTGGTCTTTTCATTGAAGGCTTGTATGAATGAGTTGATGAACTATTTACTGTTTGTAATATAAATTATTAATTTAAATTTTAAGTAAAGATGCTTAAATTATATGTATTATGGGACGAGAAGGAAGACCCTATAGATTTTTATAATTTATCTAAGTTAAGTACAAATTTAATTGAAATAAAATATTTTGTTGGGAGGATATTTAAATTTTTTAAACTTTAAAAAATTGTAACCAATTATTTCTTATTAAGTCTCTGCTGGAGTCTCCAAACTTCCCCCCTCGGACGCGATGTTAACGAGCACCGAAACCCAAAGTGTCTTCCTACACTGTTACATCGAGCATTCAAAATTGAACTTTTACAAACGTCGTACAAGTGCACAGACCGACGGCGATGAATCACGCTGTATTCCCATGACTCGGCTCTTCACGAAGCGGCCGTGGTAACGGTAAAGAGTCTGTACGTCGGTGGAAGGTTTGAGGGGATATGTGCACGCGTGTCGTGCCGCGTGAATTTTCGTTTCACGGTCGCAGGGATAATCCTTCTCTCTGTCACTTCTCATCCGTCTTTCTGTCCCCTTGGCTAATTGAGTTGCCCGGGCCTGGCCACGGATACCCGTCACCGTCCCTCTTTCTTTTTCTCTTTCTCGGCGGTCGAGGCAACGAAAGCGTCGTTTCCAGAGATACGGTACCCCCGGCCCGCCTTGCCCGCAACGAAATTGGATTTCGTCATCCTGCCACCTGTAAGATCCGACGGATCGTACCTGTTGCCACGCCTCCGTCGACGTACGTCTCTTCGAGGTGTACGCGAGAGACGCTCGCGAACCGTATAATCCTCCATCGCGGACGTGGAAAATAATCCGACACACGGCCGCGGCGACCGTGGGCGGATTAATTGTTCGCGTTTTAAACATTCATCCGCGGCTGCCTTTTGTGCGGTGGGTACATCGATTCCCATTCGTTGGAGGATTACCCGATTGAGTTATGGTTAATGTCAGGACCCTTTGTCTTTCTATAAGAAATATGTTATTGGAGGGTACCTACGATTTGTGAGAATGTGAACTGTCGGGGAATGGGAATTGAATGGCTGTGGGATAGATGGGAGAAACGGAGGGCACTATCACATTAGGATAAGCTCTTAGAAGATCCAGCAACTTATCTAACCACACGCAATTCCTTCCAGCGGTGTGCAAGGAGGGCTGCCACCCTGTCCACGGCCACTGCAACGTGAGCGGCGAGTGCAAATGCCGACACGGCTGGCGGGGTGAACTTTGCGACCAGTGCACGCCATACCCGGGCTGCAAGCACGGCTACTGCAACGGTTCCAGCTGGCAGTGCATCTGCGACACGAACTGGGGCGGCATCCTCTGCGACCAGGACCTCAATTACTGCGGCACCCACGAGCCCTGCCAGAACGGGGGCACGTGCGAGAACACCGCGCCCGATCAGTACAAGTGCACCTGCCCCGACGGCTTCTCGGGGCCGACCTGCGAGAAGGTGGACAATCCCTGCGCCTCCAACCCGTGCCTGAACGAAGCGACGTGCAGGGAGCTCGGCGAGAGCGCCCACTGCGAGTGCGCCCCCGGCTTCACGGGCCCCTATTGCGCCACCGACGTCGACGAGTGCGCCTCGCAGCCCTGCCAGAACGGCGGCACCTGTGTCGACGGCAAAAACGGCTTCGTCTGCAACTGCCCGCCGTCCTGGCAAGGCGTCCTCTGCCAGTTCGACGTGGACGAGTGCGCCCTGAAGGAGTCGCCGTGCAAGAACTCGGTGACCTGCGTGAACCTCGCTGGCGACTACAGGTAAGCCGCTCTCCTACTACGCCGATAGGTCTCGCACATCTCGGGTCTTCATAAGATGTGTCTGGTTTTTGCCTTAAGGCCACTTGTCTGCCTAACGAGTGTCCTTAAGGCTTGCGTCCGAAGCACTAAAAGTAGTCGTTTATTACCAGGCTCGTTAGGCAAAGCTGAATTAGAACGTCTTTATCTCGCAACGCTCGGAACAACGTAGCTCGCCGGTAATGTAGCGCGGAATGAAAACGGCCGGTGAACGTTCTCGCGCGTTACCATCCTTTTCGCTTCGCGTATGCAGAGTCGGTTTATTCGAACCGTTGATATTTCGTTTCAATCGCCGTGAACTGATCGCCGCGTCCGGAGTATGTCGAACAGCTCCACCGCGGCGCAATTGAACGGTAGAATTTATCTATCGGAACGCAGCTTCTTTGTCCCACGGCGCCCCTCATCGCCGATCTCTCGGGGGTTTCAGGTGTCGCTGCACAACTGGCTTCACGGGGAAGAACTGCACGAAGAACATTAACGACTGCATCGGCCAGTGCCAGCACGGGGCGCTCTGCATCGATCTGGTGGATGATTATCACTGCAGCTGCACCGCGGGATACTCGGGCAAGGATTGCGACGTGGACAACGACGAGTGCGCCTCGAAGCCCTGTCAGAACGGCGGCGAGTGCAGGGACCTGGTGAACGCTTACGAGTGCGTCTGCCCGGTGGGCTTCACTGGCTATCAGTGCGAGATCGACAGGGACCACTGCAGCCCCAATCCCTGCAGGAACTCCGCGCCCTGCTTCAACACCCAGACGGACTACTACTGCCACTGTCCCGAGCAATGGCAGGGGAAGAACTGCTCCGAGCCGGCGTCCCACAATCCCCAGCTGGGCGTCATGGACGAGGAGATCGGGTGCGGCAGCGAGGGGACGCCCTGCGGCGGCAGGGGCAAATGCAGCGGCGGCAGATGCATCTGCGATCCCGGCTACACCGGGATGCACTGCCACGAGAACATCAACGATTGCCGTGGCAACCCGTGCATGAACGGGGGGACGTGCGTCGACCTGGTTAACTCGTTCCAGTGCATCTGCAGGGAAGGCTGGACAGGGGATCTGTGCGACCAGGGTGAGTGGGTTTCTTAGCCGCCAACGCTATTCACTGTTCCTTTATGTACCTCTAGCGTATCTCTTAAATGCCTCGTAAACTATCGAGCATCGTCTGCCCACGAGCTTTCGCTAAAAATCGTTGCGTAACGCTTCCTGTAGCCCTCCGGTCAGGACAGCTAAGAACCGTGTTTCCTTTCCAGACGTGGACGAGTGCACCACCTCGCCCTGCCGCAACAACGGCACCTGCGTCGACGGGGTCGCAGATTTCACCTGCATCTGCAGAGGTGGTTGGAAAGGCAAAACGTGCGCCCTTCGCGGTGGCCACTGCGAGCCGGGGACCTGCCGCCACGGAGGGACCTGCCAGGACCGCGGTGACGGGTTCACTTGCCACTGCCCGCCCGGATGGGAGGGCGCGGCATGTCACATAGCGTCGCCGGCGTGCGCGAGCAATCCCTGCGAGAACGGGGCGACCTGCGTGAACACTGCCGACGGGAACTACAGATGCGTATGCAGGGAGGGCTTCGAGGGGCCCAACTGTCGCCGCGACGTCGACGACTGCCAGCCGTTGCCCTGCCTGAACGGCGGCAAGTGCGTGGACGGGATCAACTGGTTCAGGTGCGAGTGCGCGCCAGGCTTCACCGGCCCGGATTGTCGCATAAACGTGAACGAATGCGCCAGCGACCCGTGCACAGGCGGTTCCACCTGCGTAGACGGCATAGCGAGATACTCGTGCATCTGCCCACCAGGCAGAAGCGGCGCACGCTGCGAAATCCGCACCGCGGGTGGACCGGGCTGCATGGTAGCCAGCTGGGACGACGACTGCAACATCTGCGAATGCCGCAACGGGAAGAATCAGTGCAGTAATATCTGGTGCGGCCCCGGGAACTGCCTGAACGGCACCTCGTGTCTGGCGCATGAGGTGTGCGTGCCTAGCCCCAGCGAGAGCTGTTTGTCGCCACCCTGTCCAGCCTGGGGTGAATGCAGACCGGTGGAAACCGGTAGAAGAGTGGGACCGCCGGCTCTGCCAGCGCCGCCCTCCTGCTGGCCCGGCCAGGCAACGCCAGGGCCGACCTGCTCCAGGCTCACCATCCTCCTGCGGAGAGACACCCTTGCGGCCGGCACCTCGGTAGAGATACTCTGTCGACGGCTGAGGAAGCTTCTAGCCGACCCCAGGAGGCCTCAGTCCATCGTTCTGCTGTGCGACCTGAAACCCGGGGACAACGACACGGTGGAGGTGACCGTCTCCTCCGAAGCTGCCGCGGACGCGGCCAGGGACCTAGGCGAAGCGCTCAGCCGACCCCTGGGAAGGCCCCTCGCTCTGGCCTCCGTGCTCGAGGTCAAAGTGGAGACGGCCTTGCTCAGCGAGCCCAGTTCGGTGAACGTGAGCAGCGCGGGCAGCTACGTGGCCGTTTTGGGCGGTGCTCTCGCGACGGTGCTGGTGCTGGCGCTGTTCGGTGGACTGTGGTATCTGCGATCGGTCAGACAACGGTCCAGCTTGACGGCGACGACCAGCAGCGAGACCTCCCTGCACAGACACCGCAGCGACCTGGACGAGAAGTCTAACAATCTTCAGAACGAGGAGAACCTTAGGAGATACGCGAACCCGTTGAAGGATCAGGACCAAGGGGAACCAAGAGTGTCCGTGGTGAGGCCTCTGTCCGGCACCTCGCTGGGCGGCCTCGGCGCTGCCGAGGAGAGCCTCGAGATGGTCTCCGAAGAGGGCAGACATCGCCTGCCGCCGCTTTACAAGCCGCCCAGCGCGGAAGCCAGGAACAACACTGCCAGTTTCAGCTACGAGGAGGGACCCCACAAACCGTACAGCAAGCCCAGACTCCAGGAGCCGTCGTACTCTCACCAGCAACCGGGCACCAGCCAGACGTCAGGACCGCACCAAGTATTGACGGTACACGTGTAACTCCGAGCGGGAAGCATGCGAATACTGGAACTTAGTATCGTTACATCTGCCCGCTTCGTCCGCAGATGTACTAGGCAGATGCTAGTGATGAGTTAAGAAGAAGGCATTGACCCGAGGTGCATAAGAGCATCGTAGAAAAGGAGTGTCGAACCGACGTCTTCGTTTCACGTACTTCCGCAGACGTTTCTAACGATCGTACTATGCCCTCTTCGGGCACGAGGATTGGAAGCTGTTGGCGTCGAGACTTCTTTTCCGGTAGGATTAATTCGAAGGCAGGGGTTAACCGTGGATGGATGTAGGTGGACAGAGAAGGGCAGGAGTCGACCGAGGAGGATCCTTAAGAAAATTATATTGAAAGTAAGAGCCAGCATCTTGTAAACTCGAGCGGTTAGCCTCCGAGATTCTGATAGACGCGCGACACGATTAATCCCAGATGACTCCCTGCCTGGCAATAAAATCTCTGTCTACCTTCACTCGACCCCTGGCGATACACGACAATAATCGATCGAGGATATATAATTGTATTGATAACGCCGAGTGTTGTTTTATCATTGTACATATGTACATAGCTCGTACTTATTAATTTCGCTAAGCCTGTATCACCCCTGTCGAGACACGCCGTCAGCCCCCTTCCCCATCTTCCTACAAGCTCCATTAAGGTTTAAGAATCGACGTTGTATCCGCGTGGATCATAGATCGCAGTGATCCCCCTGTCGTCGCCCGAAAGCTGGGATGCCCATGCGACGGAGGCGATAGGCGCGTAGCTCGTAGGCAAATGATTCTGCGCTCGCGCAGGCTTCGGACGTTCCGTCGGACGATATTATTGTGATACTCGTAGAGAGAGGACATCGTGCGTAAGACTATTTCCCCTTTCACTCGACCACGTCGCGCCCTCCTCGATTCCTGGCGAACGATCGCCGATTCCACCGATCGAAACAGCGAGAGAATGAGACGCACGCGTGCTGAAAGAGAATGAAAGGCTTTGCAGACGTAACGTTGCCCTCGATCGACGGTAAATATTATTTGTAGTTAATGGAAGTAGAGGTAGAAAAGGACTTCTTCGTGGAGGGTGAGCGACGTGTATAGCGATCGGTAATGATCGCCCGAATCGCGCGCGGCGCGCACATTTTCGACGTTCGCGTCGCCGAACGATGTATGTATATAGATCCCCTCCGACGTACATAGTTCCAGATCCTCCCTCGTTCACCGAGTTCCCGACGAATCTTACCCCCAACCCCACCTACCCCCGTCTTTTACCTATGGTCTACCCCTTTAGATGTGCAATTTTTATTTCTTTGTCTTCTTCTCCTTCTCTTAGTATCGTTGCAACGTCACGAACATGTACACTAGACGTTGACGGAGAGGAGGGCGTTGTAGCTCGTTATTAAACGGTACGTAAGTTGTAACGGAAGGAAGAAATTTTTATAACAGATACTTTATTTTATAAAGAAAATCTATATTATTATACAAAATATATAGAGAAGCGATGGAAAAATATATATAAATATATATATATTATATTATATTATTTTATGTTATATTATATTATTTTTATTTTATTGTCTTGTATCAATTGTCGCGAGATGATCACGGGCAGTTAGTTCCTCGATCGTTCCTCATTCGTTGCCGATCCGACGATCGGCGTGTCCCGCCCGGGGCCGAGCCGATCCGTCCATATCCACTCGATACGTAAACCTTCTGTCGCAATCCGACGAACTAATGTCCCTGGTCCGCCGTAGATAGCTAATGGATATCCCACGCCGATGTGATCAGCCCCCGTTGTGTCAGATAGTACCGAGAAGGAAGCGCGAGCGAGCGCGTGTGTATGTGTGTGTGTAAATAATAAGCTCCTTCCGCCCCCAAGAACCCCCTCTCCACACTTTTTCTCGCCTAACGTTACGAAGATGAAAAGAGTTTCAATAAAAAGTACAACCCTTCGACACCGCCTGGTCTCGCGCACACTTTATTCCACCCGCCCGTCCACCAGCGAACGAATTATATCACGCGCGCGCCCGCGCAAGTTGCATTCGAATCACCGAGAACACAGAATCGTTGGCAGACGTCCCTTCCGGGAGCATCCGACGACCAACTGCACATCAACGCGCAGGAACGTTGCCTGCTTTCGAATACTCTCGCGTCGAGAAGATAGTTTAAGGGGACCTTCCGGTCTAAAAGTCGATTTTTTTTTTATTTCATTTTTCGAATGTTCAACCTTTTAGAAATACGTGTTTAAAAGGATTGGTTGAAATTCGTAAAATTCCAGAAGTTATAGGGTAGATGTCCCGATTACCGTGCTCGGTCCCAGTTACCGTGCTTTTGTACTTAAAGACGCCGTACAAAAAAACTCGCGTAAATAAATAAGGAAATAAATTTTTTTAATTAAGTTAAACTATTAATGTATGTGTTACAAACGAGAAAGTTGCGTTTTTAAACAACTAAAGCATAGTAAAAAAAAATTCAAAACGGTAAGGAACACGTACTTTACAGAAGTGAATAAATTGATAATTATCATGATTTGCACTCATGTAAAGTGTTTATTATATCATAAAAGGTTCAAATTTTATTAAAAAATAGCCAAATGAGCACTTTTGAAACGTTTTCGTATTTTTAAAGTGAATACGGTAATTGGGACAGGTATTTAACGCTTGTCCCTATTACCGTGGCCCTCCAAGCCCACTGGCGCCCGCTGTAACTGCTAAACCTAACCTTACTTTCGTTTGTCAGAACGGGTGAACAGAAATTTATATTTGCATATTTTGCTTTCGTAATGAAAAGGTCATATTAAAATTACATAAAAACACCTCACGTAGAGCATAAAAATGTTTCGAACAGTTCAAAGTTGAAAGACATAACCTAACCGCGGGAACGCTATTCGAAAACGGGCACGGTAACTGGGGGCACGGGAATTGGGACAACGCATTTTTTCAGGGCACGGTTACTGGGACAAAAACATGTCTTTTTATTTCAATTAACAAAATATGAAAAATTAACATTTTCAATCCGAAAAAAATGCCTTAATAAAGAGAAAGGTTCAAAATACCAATATAAATTTTCACCAAGCAAAATTATAGTGAGAGAAGTCAGTTATTAATTCCGTCGTGAGCAAGTCGGCGTCAGGGCACGGTAATCGGGACATCTACCCTAGGCATTTGAGTAGCGGCAAATGCATGGGCAACAACCGGGCACTCGGCGCTCACGTAAACCTTTAAACGCGTTTTTCTCGAAACAGTGTTCTCAAAACGGTGGGACCTGTATCTCCAAAAGTTATTATCCGATTCGACTGAACCTTTTTTTATTTTGAAGAATATACTTCTGGCTAGGGGGGGACTAGAAAAATTACAAAAAATTGAAAATTTATAATTTTCAAAGGCGTTGAAAGGACGAAAAGTACAGGGAAAACTGATTTCAAACATCAAGTGTCGTTATTTTCTAAAAAAAAAATGTCATTTTTTTAATTTTTTCTAGTTCCCCCTAGCCAGAAGTATAATCTTCAAAATAAAATAAGTTTCAGTCGAATCGGATAATAACTTTTGGAGATACAGGTCCCACCGATTTGGATCAATTTTTTTACGCCTTGACTTTAACGACTCCCCAGAGCCGTCTGCAATAATTAATTATAAAACAAAAAATATATTTCTATAACTTAAGACATCCTTAATACAATGCAAAAAGTCCCATTAAATTATATATAGTAGTTTTCCTTTAATTAATTCCTAAAAATCACCTATTTTTTGGGGCTCTAGACCGGAAGGTCCCCTTAAGTGGTTGAAAATTAAGGGGGCCGTGTTAGACGTGAAACTCTGCCATTCCGTGTTCCTTGGTGGAGGACAGCTTGGTTCATTGATAGATGATTCTCTAAATAGTCGAGTGATCTATCGCTCGGAGGATTCTCAGGTTTAGATAAAGTTACCTTCAAACGTCACACACGCCGGGTGTTCTGCTTGTCCGTATTTCCTAATATGAAATTCGATCAGCCGTTTGTTTTCTTCCTGAGTCTATAGCAGGGGGAGTATCCAGAAGGAGATGCACACGTGCTCCGCGTTAGGGACAGTATCACCGCCTGTTCCGGATGTCTAATAGAACCGTGGGGAATTGAATGAGCCGTCGAGCAGCCCCGACCCGTGGATCCGGATTTCGTCGACGGCAAAACCGGCCACGGATTTCAATAGATCGTTTCATTGAGGATAATACTGTTCATTATCATCGAAAGCGCGTCTGAGATTAACAAAGGCCCGGTGCGGGCAATTTCGCGGCCGAGACAACGGTGGGCCATCGGGCGAGCTTGGCCGCGACGCACGGGCCCGCGTGTGTGACCACCGCTGAATGAACGAGCTGCCGAAATTACAATACAATGGCCCAGAAGAGCCACTTGACGAATACTCGGTAAATGAGTCAGCCGTGACGGTGGCCGAATATGGCCCGTGTGAACTCGCGCATGTCCGACAGCCACGACATAAATGGGATGCCTTGAGAAAACGCTGCAGCCGAGGCTGCAACCCGGTCAACAGCGCGAAGAAACGGCACACGACTCGCTAAACTCCTATCGCTAACCGTGGACCAAATTCGCCGCGAGTCAGGCAGAAGGATTCTAAAGAAAGAAAACATCGAACGGGGAAAGAAAAAAGGAGACGCGGAGGCTCGTAGGTTACATGGAACGATTGAAATGGAGGTTCTGGCAGCGTCAAAAGTAACGTTACGGCGTCTTCGCGATCACCGGGCCAGACTCGGGACGCGCAATTTGGATTTCAGGCGGTGGACGACACCGACGTTGCCACCTCGGTATCTGGATACTCGGATTACCAATTATGGGGCGTGTATTATGGAGGCGAGGGACACGAGGGCGAGATGCTCGAGAGCTCCGAGGAAGGGCTAGAAGGTCTCGAGGAAAGGGAGGAGGAGCAAGAGGATGCAGATGTAATGATAGATGAGAAGAAAGAGAAGTCTCGGGAATTGGTTGGTGTAATTCTGTTTCGGTAACCGGTAGCTCGATTGACGCGTCATTCCCGAGGTCGGTATCAAATTTGTAGGTCGCCAAGGATAAGGATGTCTCCGAGGAGACGCTGATCACACCAGAGGAAATATCCGTCATTTCTGTCGAGTCGTCCAGGGAGAGCTCCACCCACCCTTGCCTCTTAGACATAGAAATCAGCGACTCCCAATTGAAATTGCAAAACATGTACACGATGTACCCGATCCCCGATGACCCCGGCTTGGTACCGGCGTTCTGGACCATCCACGAGCACCCAGCCTATTACCCGGAAGACGGAGTGGCAAAGTTCTTTGACTTAGCGAATTTTATGAAGGTTCAGCCAATAAGGGCTGTGGCGGATATGCTGCTATCCGACAAGATCAGTTTGCAGTATTATGGATTGAATCCGCGAGTCATAAGGCCCCTCTGCGAGGCCCTGATGAACAATCTTTTGGTGCAGACGATCAATCTCACGGTAACGCAGAGATTTCTCATCTTCCATCGAAGGCGCCGATTAAGTATTCGAATGAAGATGCCAGGGCTCGGACAATTGTAACTTGACACGATCGACTTGTAGGAAAACTGGTTGTCGGTGGATGCCTGTTATCACCTCAACGACTTGCTTCTACGGAACCAAAACGTGAGCACGTTGTTGCTACCGGGGTGCCGTATCGGCGCAATAGGAGCCGCGAGGCTTCGAGACGGTATATCGAACAGCACGACACTCATCACCCTGGACCTCTCCAAGTGCGAGATTCGTAAGGAAGGCTTCGAGCATGTGACAGAGGCAGTCTGCAGCAACAGCAGCCTAGAGAGCCTCTCCCTGAACGACAACCACCTCGATGAATCTTGCGCCGACGATCTGGAGAAACTGCTCTCGTGCTCGAAGACGTTGAAGAGCTTGGAATTGGCGTGGAATTCGTTGTACACCGCGAACACTTGGAGGAGGCTCGTCAGTGGAGTCTTGGAGAGTGAGGCTTTGGTCGATCTCGATTTATCCTGGAACGCGCTGGGCAGAGAATGCGCCCCCCATCTTCGTCAATTATTGGCGCGTTCCCCGAACTTAACGAAGTTACGTTTGACTGGTAATACGAATGACTCGGCAGTTGTAGGGACGACTGCTTATCACAGTTATCAATTGTCCCAGGGAATCGATTTTATAACGAGGACGCTGTGGTGATCGCGAGAGGCTTGTCGCGGAACCAAGTTCTCCAAGAGCTGTACTTAGGCAACAACCCCTTGAAGGGAGCTGGTGCGCTCGCCTTGGCACGAGCAGTCACCCCAGAGAGGTCTCCTCAGAGCCAATTAGAAGTCCTGGACCTTACAAACGTTTGGGCGAACAAAGATATCTTGCCGATATTAGAAGTTATCGAAACTGGCAGACCGGAGCTTGATGTCAGGCTGGGAGGCATTCTTGGCCACTACAAAGTCGTCGGACCGGATGTGAAGGCGATACTTTTAAAGCGGGCGATCTATGAGGCGATGAGAGTGAAGAACAGGCGACGGCGCAGGAACTTCGGTCACTTTGTACTGTCGTTGACCGATAATCCCATTACTAAAGGTACGTGAAATCGGTGTGACATTAATTCTCGTATTTATTATCAAGGCAAGGATCTGCGAACAATAAATATGCGCGGAGAGGAAGGAGATGGATGTGCATCCGTGTATCTTATTCGTAAGGAGCACCTCGATGTTACTCAATAAGTTCTACTTTATAGGAAGGTTCACGGGACTTGTGAGACAATTCGGAATGAGGTTGTCGAAGTCTCTGTTAGAGGAAATTATGAAGGCATTCGCCGGCGAGAGGAATACAGTCGATCAAGAATTACTCAAATCCGTTTACATGACACAATATCCAGACACGCGACCTCCGCCGGAAAGGCCTGTGAAGAAAAAGAAAGCTAAAGGGAAAAGACCGAAGAAAGGGAAGACAAAAACGAAAGAGAAAAAGAAATAAGGGGGGAACGATTTAAACGAGTGCCTACCGTCGAATCGATGTAGATCGAAGTAATAAGAAATATGAGAAAGCTCATTGAATTTTATTTCGCTCTTATAACGTCGTTACAATGCTTCTTTGAATAAAAAATAAAAAAATCTGTTCTCTACCGGTCAGGATATAAATATATTAAATAAAAAAAATTATGACACTGGCAACATTGGTTGTACGATCTAATACACATCTCGGTATCAATCTATGTAAAATATTCTTGCCGATATATCGTCGACCACCCAGTTTATTCCTTCGAGAAGATTTTCTCCCGTCACCGCCGAACATTTATATATTTGCCAGTGGTGTGTTTTAATATTGGGCAGTTCTAAAACCTCCGCGATATCCGATGCAGGCAACGCTCCAGGCAAATCTTGTTTATTCGCTAGTATCAAAAGACTTGCGCCCTCTAATCGTTCTTCCTGCAACAGCTTGTACAATTCTGTTTTACAGTCCTCCAATCTTCTCCTGTCCGCGCTATCGATCACCCAGATCAGTCCATCCGTAGATTCAAAATAATTCCTCCAATAAGAACGCAATGATTTCTGTCCGCCCACGTCCCATATATTAAGCTTGTATCCACGATGCTCCAAAGTTTTTATGTTGAAACCAAGTGTTGGCGATATCGTGTCGATTGGTTCCCCATTGATCCGTTTCAAAACTGTAGTCTTACCAGCATTGTCCAAACCTCTGTAGAGATATATACGCAACTTATAAAAAAAAGATAGAAATATGTGCGAAAAGTATACTCTGTTAGATTGTGCAGATGATTTTATTAGGGCAAACGCTGAATTATTCGATATGGAAACATAGTTTTATCGTAGGACGCGTAAATGCCATGAAAATGACAGCAGCTCGTTTATAACCTCAAAAATTATTCGATCGTATTAAGGAACCACTACTTACAGCATTAAAATACGCATTTCTTTCTCTTTTTGCTTCAATTTCTTAAGTACTGTCAGCAGACCCATTACAATTTACATGAAAAATATCACTAACGTCAATTTTAGACGGTTAAATAAGCAGCGACTGGGTGAGAGGCGCTCAGGAGTTGTCAAACAAACCTAACCTAGATCAACAAACTCTGCAATTCAGTTTCGAATGCGTCATATGTACTATATATAGTGGAATTTATCTTAAGGGGGAACACCACTGTGACGGTCGGAAAAGTAAGCCATTTTTAAGAATTTTTTTCAGGAATAATTTACAGTTTTCATAGAAAATTTTTATTATTTATCTTTAGTACGCTGTCTTAAGAGACTATACAAAAAAAATAAATAGAAAAACATCCATAAATTTTAATATATTAATTAATCTTCTAGGCCTCCCCACGCAAGCTGGTCGAATGTGTAACTATGGAACAGCAGGTCCGAAATCAAATTTCATTTTTTTTTTATAAACTATATGAGTGTATATAGTTTCCGTTGTACGTACGGATTTCCTAAACAAATTATTTTTGTAAAAATGGTGCGCTTTAGAAGAAAATTTTCGAAAATCCGCGAATAAGATGGACAGTTTTTCAAACGTATTTAAACAAATTTGTTTTCAATCAAAGAATCCGTACGTACAACGGAAACTACACTCATATAGTTTATAAAAAAAAAAATTAAATTTAATTTCGGACCTGCTGTTTCATAGTTACAGATTCGACCAACTTGCGTGGGGAGGTCTAGAAGATTAATTAATATATTAAAATTTATGGATGTTTTTCTATATATTTTTGTTGTATAGTCTCTTAAGACGGCGTACTAAAGATAGATAATAAAAATTTTCTATGAAAACTGTAAATTATTCCTGAAGAAAATTCTTAAAAATGGCTTACTTTTTCGGCCGTCACAGTGGTGTTCCCCCTTAAGGAAGGAATATTATACAATCGAAATGTTAAGAAGATAGAAGTACATCGGCTACTTTATTTACAACGTCCGGGTGACAAAGCGCATTAATAATACTTTCAGGTAATTGTTCATTCGAAAAGCCCGCGCTTTCAATGTCGATATCCGTTTTAGAAGAGTTGCCTGTTAATTCAACATTGTCTTCGGGAAATCTTTCGCTCTTCAGTTTGAGAAGCTCCTCTAGTTCTTTCGTCGTAAGTTCATGAAGGATCTTCACGTGAATTGGGTACCGTGCTGCTAAATCTTCGATTGTCCACGTACCGTACTTCATCCTTTTACACGGCGGTTCCACGTTTTCTATGTTTTTACACTCCTTAAGGGCAACGCCGAGCTGTAAATTAATTTTAATACCTAACGTCTATGCGCAAGAGTAGTTACACCATTGATAATATTCACACATAGTTTATCTCTCATAAATTACCAATTCCATGCAGTATGACGAAGTACAGCGAGATTCGTCAGAATTACTGGAAACATCGCTGCCAATTCTGGCCACTATTAGTTTAACAATAGCTTCTTTAACTCGCGATACATTGTCCGTTATTATCGGCAGCCATACGTTTACGCTGACGCTAAAGTCCAATGATTCTACATAGTGCCACCACCCAGCAGGTACTAGCAAAACGTCCCCTGGCTCGAGAGTCACCAATTTCGGTTTGTCTCGTATGTTTAATAGGCTTATTTCATCCTCTTTAGTCGGACAAAAGAGATTGCATTTACTGTACACCGTTGATTCCTCGTAAGGAACCCTTGTTGGTCGAAGAGAATTGGTGGAGCCAGGAGGAAACAATAGCCATTGTTTTCTAAAACGTTAGGAATAACAGTAATTTTATCCGTATAAGTAACGAAAGAATTTTTGTGTATAAAAAAAAGATGCGAAATACAGCCAACCTTCCATGAATCTGCGCTACCAAGTTACAGCCATAAGAATCTTGATGGCAATTTGTGTGAGCGCCTTTGCTTCCGATCCAAATGGTAGAATCGGCTCCTGTTTTGTCGAAACCGAATCTTCTCCAATTCACCGAATCCATTACCTCTGGTTTATCATTAAACCATTCGTGCATGTACTTGTAATCGAAATAATACCAGCTTTTGTCATTGTCATTCGTATTCACTTTCCGAACGAACTCTAGCAGTGTCATTGAGATCGTAGGGCAATTTACCTCCCACTGCGGACCCTAAAGACAAAGTACGAAGGCTTAGTGTGTTAAGCTTTTGTATCGTGCATAAAAACATGAGATCAATTTAAGGGCAACAGTAATAATATACCGGAGATCTAGCATTATGACCAACTCGAAATGGTAACTTAATGTCTCCAAATTTCTCAGCTAATTCCGACAAATTCCATTCAAGTAATTTCCAGGTATAAGCACCTGTGGCATCTTGCAACAGTCGGTGAAATAATGCGGGCTCCTTTATTTCTGTAATTGCTTGTTTTAAAATTTCATCGGACGGTGAATTCAGCTCTGCCATTGTTAATAATCATCGGCGCGTCCAGTTCAAACAATTCGTTTCGCACTATCCAAAAACCTAAAAGCACGCATAAAAGACTTACATATTGGGTTCATTATTTTATACATTTAATGAATCTTAAATTTTGTTTACTGTTACTGTAGCTCATGGTGCACGATATTGCATAATAAAACTGTTGTTTTATTCTTTTTGAACGTAGATCAACCAACGTAAATCGTACATATCGCCATAGCCACCTAGCTGTAGTGGTGGAGAACTATCGAAGGTTCCAGAAAGTACCATTATTACCGTCGTTACCGCATTGCGTGTCGGTAACATAGGGCGTGACACTTAAATGGTAAAAAATAATTTCAAGTCGCCAAAAATCCTTCCTGCAATCATCATTTTTGTCAAAAAAGAACCTACTTTCAAAATTTCGGCCAATTCGGAGCATGGGGATTTCGGAAGTGCAGCCTAGACGCAGGCCCGGATTAAAGGGGGGGCTAGGGGGGGCTGCAGCCCCGGGCCCCACTTTCCAGGGGGGCCCCGTTCTAAGCCTTCAGTTCTAAGCAATTTAAACTCGTTATTGTTTAAATTTTTGTTACCCCCCCGCCCGGCTTTTTAACCATGGGGCCCACGAAGGTTGGATAGCCCCGGGGCCCAAAAATCTTAATCCGGGCCTGCCTAGACGGCCCACTGACGTGTTTTAACGTCTATTTTAGTTCATACTTTTCACCGCTACGCACCAGTTCTGTGCGAATAAACTGATAAACTGATCGAATTTTTAAAACGCTTTTTCACTCAATAAATACACAATTTTGGTGTTGAAAATTATTGCACAAGGAGTCACGATGACTCTACAACAAGTCTAGGTGTTTCAAAGCGGAAAAAAACATAGAAATAAACAAATTATTATGCGTCCACAAATCGAGCGGGTCCTTAGTTCACAGGTTTCGCCGCTAGATGGCTCTAGCGAACTTTCTCCATAAATTAAAAAGACTTGCCGTAGGCCTATACAATGTTGTTATGGAAACAATTACAGTACCTTCTTTAACAATATATTTGAAACAATTTGTTTAAATTACAAAGCTTCGTCTCCAGGAAAAAGCTTAAAGCTCGGGTTCCTGAACTATCGGAACCAAACCTAAAGCAACTTCACTGAACTTAACATTAACTTTACAGTCAAACGTATTTACTAAAGAAATAAATATGTTGAGGTATACAAATCTGTGTATAAGTCATTTAAGAACACAGTCAACGATGCTTCTCTCCAATCAGATGGATTTATTAACGCAGCAAACTCGGGTAAGGTTTTATTAATAAGCCTCCAGTAATAAGTATTGATACGAAAGCCTCGTTCAGTGTAACTTATGAACTATTAGTAAATGGAGAATCTGTCGCGTATAAGCTTCGATTAATAAAACGTCTTTTTTTACTATAGAACACGTTTATCCTAAAGCGAAGGTATCCAGCTCGTCTGCACAGAAAGAATCAAAAACCGCCGCCGATGAAAGCGAAATTCTTCGTTTACGATCTCGTGGAGAACACAGTGTGCAAAAAACAAAAACCAGTCGATCTTATCTTACTGGAGAATGTAAAACACATAGGTACGAAGGGCCAAAAAGTCACCGTAGCTCCTTTTAAGGCTTACAACAGTCTCTTGTTACCAAAGCTGGCTGTATACGCGACTCCGGAGAATATGAAAGAGTATATAACCGACGACGACGAAGCAAAGAAGGATACGACTGTACAAAGTTCTATGTTCGTGGATAAAACTCTGTCCACTTTGTCCCAACATTATTTGTCCGTACAAATGTCTGCGTATACACCGTGGACGATAGAGAAGTGGCACTTGAAGGCAAGTTTTCGTAAGGAAGGTATTATCGTTCCCGAAGACGCAATGACCATCCCGGAGAAAGCCATATCCGGGCCGGATTTATCGATCGAAAATAAAGAGTTCTATGTTACCGTCAAGATTAATAACTGCGAAGAAGTAAAAGTCAGATGTAAAATACACCATTGGCCTTCCGATGTAAACAATCAGGCAGGCGCGCAGGGTGACATACCGTTTTGGGATTTGCCTAGCGTAGCAATCTTTCCAGAGGACCAGCCTATCTTGGATTCTCTCCCGAAGCATCCTTTGTACAAAGAAAGAACTGACGAGAATGACGAGTGAATGTATTGTAAATAAAATCTAAGTTGTACAGAATTATACCTCGAACAATTTTCATATCCTTATATAGTCACCTGTACTATCCAGTATTAGATAAATGAATAAATTTTACCAAAAATCATATTTAATTAACTGAATTTGCTGATAGATTTACGCGAGTTTTTCGTATCTCCTGTTCTAAGCATATACGCTATATAAACTGATACTTAACAATTATGTACAGACGCACGCATAATCAATCGATTTCCGCAGTGTCAAACTGTCCTGACTTTATAAGTACTTAATCCGTTAACCTGACTTTTAAATTAAACTTTTCAAATAATGCGTACGGCCCCTCGATCCTTCAACATTTAAAAATGGATGGCAAATATTTCGGATGGGACGAAATTACCGACGGACTGATACTAGGAGTAACGTAATAACATTCTTAAACAATCCTTCATTTTATACTCCAGTAATACTTCGTACGTTTTTATTCTGTATTTATATGCCAGGATATCGAAAGCAGAGGATGAGCCAAGTAAAAGACACCAACGGATACGTGATACCGCCAACAGCTCGGACGTCTATGCTCCACATGCATATTTAATTTTACACTTTCGTGAAACATTAAGCCAACGTGAACAGGTGAACGATAAGGGACAGATTATAGCGGTACTTACAATCCTTTCGTTTATTTAAATATATCCATTATTTCAGCTGAGATTTAGAAGGCATTATCTAAGACAGATATCCCCGAACGAGCCGAATATTATTATCTTACAAGACATAAAGGATCTTGTGCTGTTCCTATTAGCGAGCCCCGTCAGCCCGCAATTCATAAATTTCTTTCATTTGCCAATCGTCGATCGTTTCTTAAGAGCCATAATAATCTATTTTGAATATTACGTGGCGATATGGGAGGATTTAATGGCCGAGCGTGCGGCTACTATGAAAAAAGCCCCGAATCCCTTAGCCAGAGGCTACAGATCTAGGTACGCGAGGGAGATGCAAAATCTTCGGTGTATCTTGGGCAGAGAATACGCCGATTTAATAGTAGGCTGCCAAGATACCATTCGATACCACCATATGACCAGTGGCAATAACGGAATGACTTCCTTAACTCAATCGCAAGGAGAGAAAGATTTAAGAATGTTCGAAGTATTAATTTGTATGTCGCATCGTATCGTCTGGATAGCTTTAGAACGTAAATACTTTAGTTTAATCGGTAAGTTAGTCGAGTAGGAAAGAAAGCGCACGTAGTACGATAATCGGGGAGAATTTACATGCTAATCAGCGAGGGACTATTCTTCGTAGAGATAGAATTGCACAGATTATTTAGAACCGACGCGTACAACATGGCGAAAAGGCAAAGTACGAGCCACGTTGTTCAGGATACGTTAGCGGATGATATTCAAGTATTGCACGGTCGAGAAGTGCAGGAAAAGAGAAAATTATTAAGAAACTCCCCTATAATAGAAGAACTGATATATTCGAATACAGATTATCGCCTCCTAGCTTTAGGTGTGTTATTTCTTTTCGTTCGCCTGCCTCTTAATAAAAGAGAGTAATCTTATATTATAATCTACAGGCATCGGAGACGATTCCAACGACGAACGAGTCGTTTTTCTACAAAACGCTCTTCTCGCTCGGGAAGATAAGCTACAAGGATTGGGCATCAAAATAGGAATTTTGGGACTGAATAAAGCTGACTTTGATCTAATGTTGATGCCTCAGGAAGAAGAGCAGACCGACGAAATTCAGATATCCGACAGAAGAAAGTTTGACGCGAAGAAAAGCGCGAAAGATACTACTTTAACAAAAGATGCGGCGGTAAGTTTTTGCAAGTACCCTTTAACCAGGGACTTCTACCGCAACTGAAAATACCGGTATGATACCGGTATTTTTCGGTTCCATCTTCAAAACCTTTATAGAAACCGAAATACGCAAATACCGGTATGACGTCATACCGATATATGGAAATACCGGTATATTTACCTATATTTACCGGTACTTCTTTCGGTTTTCGGATTTTATTACAGTTTTCAAAATATTATTAGACAAGAATCTATACGCTACACGTATACTAATATATTGGTATTTTTATGAAAAGATATTACGTTATGTCGGTGTTAATAAGGGTTACGAAGATATTACAGCTCGAATTAATACGGGTTACGAAGATATTACTTTAATCTACCATGTCACCGAAAGAAGAACCGGAAAAATACCGGTATTTATTTCGGTTTCGGTACTTTAACGATTTCGGTATTCGCCTATTTCGGTTCTATAACGGTTTCGGTACACATCTGTTTTGGTACGATATCGGTTTCGGTATAGCTTTGTTGACGTAATACCGGTATCAAAATCATACCGGTTTAAAGTCCCTGCCTTTAACTATGTTACATTGTACATTTGTTGCCCAACATTGATATTACATATCTGTATTTTATATTGCAGGATAAAATTATAAAAACTCCGCGACTTCCACTATTCGAAACTGAATCTACTTTGGTACAAGATTTTCCAATTACTATAAAGGATATCGCACTTAAGGGCTATCAGACTGTCCGCGAGAACGCAAGAAAGAAATGGCTTGTCAGAGAACTTAAACGTCAACGAAATAAAGATGCTGATACATTTTCAATTGGGACGCTGTATGAATAATTTTCTATATACCAAACATTCCGATTTATAAAGAATTAAACGGCTGAAATTTTCTGTTTGTACGCTGGTCTGTATTGGTTACTGAGTATTTGTAAAGATTTGCTGGTCAGTAGTATCTGTGGAATGTAATAGACAAATTAACCGATGAATAATATCTATTCGCTGCGTAATTATCTCGGATCGCATGAAATCCGTACGCATACGTGGAGTGAAAGCAATACGCAAGTGGTATAAGTCAACAGATAGTCAGATACCTGCTAAGTAGTACAACCCAATGATTCGTAATTCATCCGAAAAGGATACGCAATTTTCTTAGAGAAACATCAACGTGGACAATATTGCGGTTGAATACATGAGAAGTAGCAGATGTACGTTACGAAGCGTAATAATCGATGACAAATAAACATTACTATTTTCTGTTTATTTAAGTATGTTTTTGTAAAATAAAGTAAAAAAATTAATGAAACAGAATCCAATAGTTGATCACTGTTTTAAGTCTGTTTTATTATTTGTATACTTACTTAATATTAATATGAATTGATAACAATCGAGTAATCGAACATATGCGTCTATATTTGATGCTTCAAAATAAAGGTATTCATTGTGGAATTTATTGACAATTGCCAAATAATAATGTATACCGGTTTTTCATTCCATATCACGGCCAATATCGCGTATGGAGGAATAAAAAATTGGAATCATTATCTAAGGAATATTTTCAATGATTATCGTAGATTACGAAAATTATAATGTACATCGGAAAATATGCGAAGTAGGTATTGGTGGATATTCTGCTGTGTAGAGTATGATTAAATATATAGACACATGTGTTCAAGAAGAACGCTTTAAGGGATACGTGATGAGGGTGGATAAAACTGAGTACAATAAGACAATGTAAAAAATATGCTTATTATAATTGATAATGCCTAATAATGAGTACTAATGCTGATATTTTACAAAGAGATACACATATAGGTACATTTCCAAAGCAATGCTTTTGCCTCACGATTAATTCTGCATTGTCCTTTTATAAATAATTACTGTACCTACTTACTACCGTTATATATAATAACAATATATATATATATATATAGATATATATATTTAATTTAATCCCAATATGGGTTAAATTGCAAATTATATTTTTTTGTTTTCATTTACAAGTGGCAAATTTACTATTTATTTGCGATGGTTTACATCTACCTAAAACATTCATTATCCAAGGTATACTTCTTTGCGACCTATTACGTTACGAATAAGTGACACGCATGTATGATGTAGAAAATTTAATCCCTCCGTTAATAACATTTTGGCACAGAGACTTCGACAATAAAATCTAGATCTCACAGGAATCTATACAATCTTGGTGTTACGTGTGAAATGTGTCTCTTGTTTTATATACTTCATTGACAGTTATATTCATAATCCACAAAGTCGTTCAATGTGTCCTTCCTTCGATTTCAATTACGATATGTATTAAAATTATGATAAATTTAAAGTTCTGTTGTGTATATCTTGAATCATTACATTTACACAGGCAACACTAGTATCAACGCTACAGCTATATTGAGATATTTTAAATATTAAATGGCAGTAAGTAACCCAGCCGTCCTTATGATTGACAAAGGCAATCTAGTTTTACTCTCAGAATCTGTGCCCCCGTTAACGTCCTCTTAAACTTTAGTTTCTAATGTCGTTACTTCGGATAATAAAATAATGCACAGCGTGTCATCTTTTCTCATAGGCTGCGAAAGAAATTTAAACGTATTATATATAATTACTAGAAATATATAAAAAAAAAAAAATGAAACTATTTCGGCACTTCTTATTAATTTGAATTTTTAATCGTTACAGCTATCTATCACTGAACATTTGCCTACATGATTATAATACAAAATGAAGGAAACGATGACAGCGATGATTATGCATGTGTCAGTAAGATTATTTGCGATTACTTGCGTACATTATTACAGCGGATAGATGATGAAAATGAATATGATTATGTGAGCGTGTAAATTTTTTTTAAGTTCAGTCATGTGCCCGTGCAACTGTATTCTATAAACAAAAGCTTTCCAACGAGAGGTAACTTGTTAAAATCGTTTTAATTTCCGTTCAAACGAAAACTAAGTTACACTTTTATCAAAACATGCATCGAGCATAGCCCTTGTACTTAATTCTTATCTTCAGACAAACGGATGATAGGATTTCTCCATCTTACTTACAATTAGTACACATTGTAACTTCACGAACTTGCAGGAGCTTCGTATTTTAATAGAATCGTTACTGATACTTTCTTTACACAAATAACTCGTTCGATTTCTATTATAATGGATTGTAAAATACTTACAAATCAATTCATTAATTTTTAATATTTCATTAGATGATTTTATGAATGTCGTTCGACCGTATTTTTAAAATCTATGAATATATCCTGTAGATACATCAGGGTACTTAGAAGCAAAAGAAAGATTATACATGAAAATAATGTACCGATAAGTCTGTTTATAATAAATCCTGTTCCTAATTAATCTCGCAGAAAGTAATAAATAATAAAAAAATCTATGTACCCTGAATGATTCGAATATTTGTTATAATTATTTTACAAAATCGTTTTCATGCTGCACAATTAAGGTGACACGGTAATTACCATGCTGTTATAACTACAAGATCGTAACTGATTTCTTTAAAGTATACTCGGAACAATTTACAAGCGAATTTGCAGATACAGTGCGATGGGTAAGATGAGACGATGGTATATTTATAATTATTTGTCAGAAAGGATGGAATTTTCGGTGTTTATGAGAAATGTGCGATCTATTGTACGCGATGGAAATCTAGCCATGGTATGACGATGTGTTCAATGATATTTATGCTAAATTAATAACTTTACTATTTCTTTTTTACTTTCTGCATGTCAATCCCTGCCGTTATCTTGGACTTGCATAGCTATGTAATGAAAGTCAATAACACAATCTTACATTTAGCAGCACAGACACAAACAGTATTTCTTTCTATATTATAAGGAACACACGCGAACTCGTTTTCAAAGTATTATATTATTATTAAAATAGACGGGGCTACGAAGCGATATCTGACATAAGTTGAGCCAACAAGGCCGGCTCTAAAAGTCCATGCGTTTGCCCCATTCTCTCTAAATTCCGTACATCTTTATCTACTGCCTCCAACGCTCGCTCCAATTCCTCCTCTTCTTCCCTTGACGGTTCATATTCTCCATTTCTGCTCTCTACAAAATAAACAACAAGTCTCGTTCTACTCTAGTGTTCAGAATAGGAAATGTTCATCAACTTGTACTGTAGCTAATGTACTCAATGTAGGGGTACCTTTGGAATTAATTAAACAAGAAAATGAATCGAGGAGTAATAAGTATATACCAGCCGATATAACAATATACTGGAATAATAATAGTGTAATTACCAATGAATATGTCATTAAAAGCGTCGGGGGGTAAGTTGTTGAGCACATTGCCGAAATCATGCTCCGCAGGATCCAATGAAGGGAACACTTCGTGATCCCCCAGGTCTACCTTAAGCCCTCCTCCGAGACCGAGCCCTAATCCTAAATTTAAGTTCGAAGAATGCGAACTTCCTTGCGCTACGGTATTCAAATTATTCAATGTTTTTGTCTGATTTTCACTAGAGTTTATTTGACTCAGATATTGGCTCTCTTCGTGCACCAAGGTAGGGCTCTTAGTCTCGAGCTTGTTAGCGGGAGGCCGTTTTCGTTTCTTCGGCCTGGATTTCGCTTTAGGCCTGGGAATTGTCGGGGATGCCGGCTTCTTACGAGCTTTCTTTGGTTTAGACTCTTGGGCCTTACGATGGTAGTTATCCCTTTTCCTCGCGTGCTCCGGACAAAGAGGTAACTCGTGCGCGACGTCGAACACAGGAATACAGCATTGCGTGTTATCGCTAAACTTGGCAGTGCAATGTTCGAATAAAAGCTGATCCCCGTTCAACATAACGTGACGAGAGCAATGACGCGTGCAGGGCAAAGACGTCTGCCGACATCCTTCGGCCCCGCAGAGCCCGCCGACCAACAGCGGCCCGTCCGCTACTTTACTGGTGCTCGGGGAGTCGATCAGAGCCCTGGCGGTAGACGCGGGATCTTTGTAAGCAGCTTCCAACAGACATCTAGCTCTGTCGCGTAGCAACGCCTCCGAGTCTGTCCCGCCTTTATGCAATTGAATCAATCGTCGCCTTAATTGCGAGCGCAATTGGGAGAGGCGAGCGGAGCGATTCAGCGCCGTACCGGCTTCGCCGGAGAACCAATAACGCTGGTATACCGTCACCTCGTCACCGCTGGAATCGCTATCCGATATTTCGTCGCCGGCTCTAGGATAATACAATAGGGTATGGTCCCGACTTTGCCTTCTACATTTCAATCTTTGCAACTTGTCGATGCGATGCCGCTTCTGCTGAATTACTTTCGCTATTTTATAATCTATGTTCTCACTGTCGCCACTACCGCCGCCGCCGCCGCCGCCGACGCTACCGTCAACGTCTATATCTATAGCACGGTCTTGTACGGCTTTGTATTCTGCATCTGGTACGGACGTTATCCTTATTCTTTGCTTAATACATTTCCTTTTAGATTTAATATTTTTACAACTTTGCATTACTTTAGGATTCTTAGACGAGACTACTGCGACGTTTCTCCCCGCCGCTGCAGCGAATGGCTCCGGTTCGCTGAAAATGTACGGATCGACATCCTGGCGAGCCTCGGTTTTCAGTAAAGCCTTCAAGCGATCCGAAAACTTCAATTTACTGTCCATGTTTGAGTTCTCGGATACGGGGACCTTCATTGATTACCGCTTCTCTCGCCTCCTGTTCCACCTGCATTCTCAAACCCTCCAAATCAACTTTCTTCCTATCTAGTTAAAACTTAGTTCACGCCATGTGCCAAGATCCAAGTGCGAACAGTATTATCTCTGAATTTATAATACTGGGGATAAAAAAATAAAAAATTACTTTTACAGCGTCGTGTATCACAGCTTGCTTCTCTCTGCCTGCCCTCGGAAACATTGATATTCGTACGCGTCGGGACGATATATATATATAACTAATAAAACGAACCTTCGTACAAAGTATAATAAATTATAAAATAGTCGTGCGCGCTATTCGTACTTGGAAACGCCGACGTAACGCGCGCTCGGCCGTGTATTATTTACATGTATGTGCATATGTACAAAACTCGGTTTTGTCATGGATTCCGCTTGGATAGAAAGTTTAAGATCCCCTATTTATCGTCTAGTATCGGAATATCATAGCGACAACCTTACGAAAGATTTGTATACTCGAACGACGACGAGATTTGTTCTACGCTTTAGAAGTGCGACTAATACTTTAGCTTGCGATAATATCTATGCCAGTTAAAGCTATTGTATCGGTTTAGAGCTTGGATTCCTGTATTCCTATGCGTAACGTGTACCAGATATTTACTAAAGGTCTCCTGGTTCAAGCAGTAAGCGTGAACTTAGTCCATGGCTAGATCAGGATAAAAACAATCCTTGCCTCGCATAGCAGTTCGTATCAAACGTATCCTACGCATCTTCGAGTAACCGCATCGTACGAGATCGTAGCATTGGATACTGACTTCGGGAGTTCTAGCAATCTCTGGCAAGTCAATGCCATATTAATAAGCTTTTTATCTCCGGTGTTGACATGAATACACGATGTTGACTATCAACACTGTTTGGTTATGTTCACTGGTTATATGGGAAATAAAGACACTGTGCGAGATATCGTGATTAAGTTTCAACGGCACAGCGAAGGAAACCCATCGAGCGAGCTCTGCCGCATACTCGCACCCATTAACAAGAAGTAAACTGTTCACAAATGCGCTCACGGGGTCCCCTTTATGTACTGAATGTTTCGTTTAGTTTGGCCGAGGTTGGGACAATGCACATTACTTCGAATAGTCCCAATAGCAATGGAGGTTGCTGCCCAATCAGGAACAATCCGACCTTTTTTCTTGGAAGATAGTACACTCCAGCGAGATTGAAGATTCACGCACAAATTCCAGGATTCATCGATAATAACATTAGAAAGACATGTCAGATGTAAGGGAAGCAAAATGGCGGACACTGCACACACGAACAGTTTCTGATGCGAAAAATCTTTGAATTCACTGTATTATCACTGTGAATTCAACGCGCGAACGTATCACGCCTGCTCCGAGCCTTAACTGACTTCGCATGATAATATACGGAATCCTATTTCCACAGGATCTCGGATATTCCCGTTAGAAACAATTAGATCGCTCTTCGTTACTTCATTCCGACATAACCTTTTAATTGCTGGTCGCGCGCGATAAATCTCATTTACTTTGTTCTCGCTCCTTACTTCCTAAGGCGTAGAAAATATTACTAAGAAAGAGAAGAATTAGGAGATTATGTTGCAACATTTCATTCCTTCCGCTTTGATGTATAACATTCTTGTGGATGGTTCGAAATTTTCATGTTGCGTACTATGTATTTAGAACAATCGTATTTGTTTTCTACAATGTTGTCATCCTTTTGTGCAATAACAGTTCTAAAGTTTCATACCACGCGTAGGATAATACTTCGTTACTATTTCACGGTATTAAGTGTTAAAAGAATTCTGCGAATAGTTTAGAGCGAAACGTAAGAATCAACTTTAAATAATGCTCTTTTCAAATGCGATGTGGGAAAGAACTGAATATAACTCATAACTCGATAAATTTATTTTCTATCCGTGACCTCCCATAGATCCTTGTAGTCCAGGGACATCTCGGGAAATTCGTGACTTAAACTGAACCTCGAGATTCAATCCCGGCTCTGCTATTTCATTTCTTCTATATAACTGCTTTCGAGTTCTGCCCAACATCTTTCGCACGCATGCCACCCGCATCGCGTATTCTTAACAATCGTACATACTTTCGCATGTGCATGCAAATATCTGCCTTCGAATTTCGCTCCTACTTTACATATCGATTGCATACAATTCTCTAGCTACGTTCACGTCGGTAGCGTAACCAAGACGACCAAGCGTAACAAACGGTAACAAAACAAGACCAATCTTCAATCTTTAAGCTGCTGTGGAAACTAAAGTGCTGGGCGAAACCCGGCCGAAGATGGCAAATAGAAATTTATGTAGATTTCGATTTCATAACACAGTTGAGGCAGTTCGAAAAGGAGGACGACTTGGACGAGTATGAATCCATTTACTGCATAACAAACCGACTGTTCTCCAACCCAAATGTGCTGGTGGAAGAGGCTGCAGCGTCGAAGGTGCAGCAGGACATTACGAAGTTCGAGAGTTTCGATCTTAAGTTCATAATGAAATCAATGTATACTCTTGGCTGTGGCAGTCGCAAATGACGAAGTGTTGCATCAGACGCGTAGAAAGATCAAGCTGATTCTCCTTCTCCAAAATTTAAAGGCTTCTCTGCAGTCTACAGTTGTCCCGAATAACTTAAAACTTAGTAGATGTAGGAAGTGGGGGCTGATGGTAGAGGAGTTCATACCAGCGATTAAGGATACCGCAATGGATTGTAAGGAATATATCAGGGCGCAAAGACCAGATGACCCAGATCTGGAATCAGTGCTGGTGGAGTTGTCAGAAGCAGGGATCGAAAAAGTTCTGAAACTTTTCAATAGGTTCCATTTAAAACAAATGCCGCGGAACTTTTTTAAAAATGTTCTCACATTATAAGTTCTCAGAAGAACCGATAAAATAAAAGTTCTTGAAAATAAAAGTTCTAGTTGGAATGGAACTTATAAAATATAAGAATAAAAATTTCTGTTCAGACAGGAACAGATATTTTGTTCACCGATATTAAAAAAGTTCTCAATCGTTGTAACAAACACTAAATACTATTCAATGGATAGTACTACAAGAATATTAAATAATTCATACAGTTAAATTGATATTTTGAATTTGTTATTTATATGTAATACTTATCTACGTAGATGTTTTAGAATCGTTATAATAAAAGTTCCATGAAAAGAAGTTATATTAGAACGTTTATTAAAAAAGTTTTCATAAGATAAAGAAAAGTACTAAACTATTAGGTACGAGTTTTATTTAACAATATAATTTTACGAGCAAAATATTGTCTAGGTTTGTAGAACTTAAATTACATCTACGGTCGTTTAATATAAACTTCAATAGTTGAGTACTTTTCTTTATCTTTTGAAAACTTTTTTAATAAATGTTCTAATGTAACTTGTTTCCATGGAACTTTTATTATATAGGTTCTAAAATATCTGTTCCATGAGAACACTTTTTAAAGATGTTCCTGAAGGTAGCATTTGTTTCATTAAAAATTCCACAGAAACAGATATTTTCCGAATCGAAACAAATAAGTTCTAACAGAATTTTTAAAAAACGAGGGTCCGAGAACTTTTTCGATCCCTGGTCAGAAGTAGCTGGAGGAGTCGCCACTAGACCATCACCGGAATCCGCGGTGAACGGACATGCCTAACAATACATATAGTTGTACAACATAGGGAAAATAAGTTTCACGCGTATGTTATAAGATTTCTTCGAAAGTACATTACAGAAAAACGAAAGAGTAAAGAAGACGATAGTATTTTGCATACGAAATTACACACGATACGGATGGTGTAATAATTATGTAAAACTGTAACTTACGATTAGAGTAATACCTATGTATCGCTGTAAAGCCAAATAAATATTTTGTACTTCTGTATTATTACTCGCAGAAATAAAATACAATTAAGATTCAATTGCTAAGTTAATATGTAACCGTCCGTTCTTCGTTCAATCAACAGATTCAGCATAATAATGAAAGTAATTGGTACCTAAATCCTGTAACCTTGAAAAATTGTTACCCACTGATCAGCTGATTTTGACATTTAAAAGATTATAACCTATTCGCGATGAAATGCATTGTCAGTGGCCACCTGTTGATTTGTATATTTTATCATTTTCGGAGAGAAATATTAATTATATATTATAAATAATCTATTATACGCTATCGAGAACAATTGGATTCGAAACTTACGAAATATGACTACATATTTCATTGATCTAAATGGCTGACAAATTAATGCCATAAATGGAAAGAATTTGCCCTAAAAGTATGCGTAAAAAAATATCAATGCAAAACGTGAATAATTGACATTAGTTAAGAAAATTATATTAACGTTATACTTAAAGCAAGAAAAACATTAATGCATTCATGATGAATATGTAGACACCCAGAATAATATGTACTACAACTTCGTTTTCGCTTATATTTCCGTTCCTTCGTTCTTTTCATAATTAAATATACACAATGATCATGTACACAGGTACAGTGTACAGAACATTGCTTTAGCTATAATCTTATGCCGTTACGAACACATACATCTACTACTGAAACCATTAACTATATTTGTGTTACGTACGCGTAAATAATATTATCGTATATTATAGGAACGAATCATCAACGTAAGCCGAAACATGGCCTTTCAGCGAGAATACAAGAGCGGTACAGAATTAGAGGATTACACAACGAAACATCGAAGTAATACGTGTGGAAACATATTTCTATTGCGTAAAATTGGGTTCTTTATATTCTCAGGTTCTATACAGAAAATAAAAATAAAATTTCGAACGATACAATACTCTTAAGTGACAAGATTGTTATTACAAATGTTCAACAAGATACTATACAATAAACTGTGTACACATAACACGTATTCGATCCCTCCGATCTCGCCTGCTTGATATTTAATAGATGTTTTTATTCGCTACGCTAGTAAAATTTTACGTGTTGGAGTTTAATGTGCATTACACATAGATAACAAAAGTTTTTATATTTATCGTCAATTTTCTCATCAAGTTTTCTCACCGAGGAATTCAAAGTGTGATTGCTTATATTTGTAATTGCGTTTGTGAATGGGGACATATAAAGCGATGAACAAAAAAAAAAAGAAAACCAGTAAAGAACTAGAGAATAGTTGAGCACAGAAGAATTTGAAATTGCGCGAACATACTGATTTGTTAAGTTCGTAAATAACACGAATCCATTGCGAAGTCCGTTATATATTGCAATCGTATAGAAATTATATTTCACCCAAACGATACGTAAGATAATCATACATAAACAGTATTTAATAATCTTCGAAAGTCCAACAAGAAATAAATGCACGTTTCAGTGAACGAAATTAAGGACACGACCTTCACCCCCCCCCCCCTTTTTTATATTACACTTATAAAACAGTTCTTCCAATTGTTTGAAACGTTGGAAATTCTTCTTCCTTTTTTTTCATTCTATATTTCAATCGACTGAATTTGTAATGATATTAAATTCTTAGTTTGAGGTATAGTTTGTGGTAGACCCAAGGGACGGTAATTTTTTTTTATTACAAAAGTTGTATTTGAAAACCGTTATCAATTAGGTAATAAATGTTTGTTACGTAGTCCTTCGTTGAGGTTTCTGTCCCTTAATAACAGCTGGTCGGCTTTTTATGTAACCTTTCTTGCGACGTGGTGTCTGAAACATTAATATCCAACCCCCCAAAACTTCAACTACGTTTCAGGATCAAACAATGGGATGCTTTGGAAAACGATAAACGATACGATAGAACATCCCGAAAATACAATCTTATGTTCCTTGTATTTTCGTATGGAATAGATCACTCACCTTTTTACTGATATATGAATTGGCGTTGCGTGCAACGATCCGTTTAGATATCGGAATACTAGGTCTATTAAATTCATTTGGTTTCTTCACCCTGCGAAATTTATTTATTTTCATTAAAAAAAAAAAAAGATATGTAATTTATAGTACGCAAATTCCGTACTTTAATTTCAATATTACCTGTAGATCCTAACAAGCCAGTGTTCGGTCGTGTAAGCTTCTTCTAGATACGTTAATTGGAAATTTTTATTTCCTATTTCTGCGTTGCGCGTGCGATCGTAACCGTAAGGTGACCGATAATCAATCTTGACTTCTCCAAATCGATAATAGCTTAACTTATACATTAATGAATTCAAGAGCGTAGGCGAACCCTCGGAATCCACGCGAAACTCTCCCCTTTCGGTGAAGTAATCACTCTCGCGGATATCCTGTGGATGTTCACCTTCAGCGATCCGTACCATCCAAAGGAACTTATTAACATCATCGCCAGAGTATCCGATCATCCCTCCGAAAATAACTAACACATAGTCTACGTCTAACGATGTCATGATTTCGTAGGCAGCACTTTCGTTTGAGCTCATTGCTTTCCCAACCAGAGCTATATGGGAATTATTCCAAGTATTATTGTCCACAAGTGTAGTTCTAGATTTCAATCAAACAGAAAGCATTCGGCATTAAATCGTGGGAGAACAGATAGCGACGGATGGTTTTATACACAGTTCTCTGTATGTACCTATTAGCCATTCCAGCAATTTGATAACCATAGTCCCACCAACTCATAACTCGGGCATCGATAGGTGTGTTCTGAGCTAGCCAATAGTAAGCCTCTCTGAAATCGTCAAGTATAGCTCTACCGCCGTCGTTACTATACGATGCCAAAACAATCGAAGGACTAGAGTACGCGTTACTTGTAATCCAAGTGCAGTGTAAAGTAAACATCATCATCAACATAAATGCACCAAGGACCACCCCGTTCCGGAGATTAACTCCTAGCCCGTCGCCGTTGCCTCTAGGTCTCTCGTGCTTCATTCTACGAAGTTTACCAGCTTTATCGTACAAGGCTCTACCAGGACTCCTTTCTCTTTCCTCTTCGCTCTCCTCTTCGCTACCATTACTACTCCGATCGTTTCTCTCGCCGTCTTCCTCTTTAAAGAATAATTCTAGGAGATCGCTGAACGCCACACCGGCAAGGATACAAACCACTGGGGTCAGAGTAAGCATAAGTCTCACCATTACTCCGGCGAAATAAACGGCGCTTAAAGCGTACAGTATGACTGTAAAATAATCGATTATTAGGTATACTTGCGTAACGTCGAGTAATATGCAATTTTATCGTCGAACTCTTACCAAAAACACGCTCGTCGTTAATATGCTTAATGCAATACCAGAGGCCAACGGGAAATGTCGTAACAAGAATGTGTAAGTCGAAGAAGAAGCTGAACCACGTCGTAGGTTGATGCTCGGAAACGGACGCTATTATCGGAATGTGTATCTTCGCGTAGCCGGTATCCCATAGCGAATAAAATCTTCCGCTCCAAGGAGCCACGACGCCGGCGTAGGTCAAAAATATCAGAACCATCAACAGAACGCCGGCGGTAACTGCGACTATCCCTCCGAAATATTTCATCTCAGATTTGGTAAGTACGGTTCTCAAATACCTACGAGGAGCAAAACCGAAGTATTACGCCGAGATACTTTATACGTTTCTATCGTCGATACGTTCGACGGACGCACCTGAGAGTCGCTACGAATATTAGTAGACCGAACACACCGCCCGCGGCCATGTGCTCCGATGTTCTTATCGGTTGGAAACCGACGAATGGTATTTGCATACTCAACAGAAGCCCCAGAATATAGAAAGTGGTGTAACTCGTGAAAAGGCGATTGCTGAATCGATTCATAACCAGCAGCGCGAAAACATGGAATGGAATTAGATTAATGATAAAAACATAGCCGCCCCACGCGGACACCATGTAAAAGTAGGACAGAGCGGTCATAGAAGCCCAGAAGATAGAGCCGGTTTTAACGGACTTCACCCAGAGATAGTAAGTGATCTGCAGCGCGAAAATGGCGATGCCTTCGTTGTCGTAGCTGCCCGCTACCGATCTCGAAATGTAGCCAGGCACGATCGCGGTAAAGCACGCGGCGAATAAACCGGCCCCGGCGCTCCATACTTCTTTCGTTAGTAAGTACGTAGATATGGCGGTGAGGCCACTAAAAATTGGAGCTAGGAATACACAAATATCCCTTATGTGCACCGGGATATTCAAAGAATGTAGTATATAATGTATCGAGCCGGACGTGATCATCAATCCGGGATAAACGGTGCCGCCCACGATACGGCCCAGCGGATACCAAGCTCTCTCGTCGAACCAATTTAAAAAATTGTAAAACCCATGCTGCACCATGTACGCCGTTGCTCTGTAGTTGAACCTATATCGAAAAAAAATAATCAATTTCCAATTCAATAATTATCCCGGTATTACCAATCTCGCGCACTTAAATGATAAAGGCATCGAAATAAATTATCCGCGTGTGCGTATGTTCACGTACGGCACACGTGTAAAAGTACGTACCAAGGATCGAATTCATGTATGATACTTTCGAAGCGAATCACGGCGAACAGCCGAGAGGCGAATCCTGATATCCAAGCGAGTAGCAAAACAGTAAAAGTGATGAGGGAACTAAGGCCAGCGGCGTTCGTTAACGTGGAAGTTTTCATTTGCTTCGGTGCCGATTTCTTATCGGGGAACATTATATCTTTCCTGGTATTTGTCGTGGACGATCTATTTGGCAACATATTTCCTTTATATCGGCGAACGTAATGGGAGGATGTTTCCGTTACTTTTCAACAGACATTTGCCATAAACATATTAACGTTCGCTTCCATCCAACACGTTGCAAATCAGGCAGCTCGCAACAATTTACCAAACCACTATGCCTAGGCTAGGAGGCTAAGACACGTCAAACACCGGCTACGTGTTAAACCATGACTCCCCAACAGCCACGATTCGTCGTACTCGCGTAAGAAATATGGTAGAGGAACGGGTCCGTTCGAATATGCGCTTAAGCGCACGGCCGCGTTCGATAAGAATATCAAGCTGCCGATTGGTTTCGTTAAACCAGACACGGGACAGAAATAGTTTGCCTGCCAATAAGATTAATATTGCATCGATATAACACATCCGGTCATCGACTATGATCTAGATATGAAGATATAGCCTCATATAACACGGCAATATTAATCTCGCAAGCGTCATATCCGGATAATCTGTCTCCTCTCATTAGTTAACTCTTTCTTACGATATAATACGATTAATGCGAAAGTAACATTACATGTCCCGTAACACGATTTACCAAGGAAATTCGAAAGCATCGATATTTTCCTTGATTCTTAGAGGCTGTAAGATAGAATCTTGTAAATATAACGCCCCGGAATAATTGCGTACACTTCTCGTATTAATTCCTCGATTAAGTTACCATTTCAAAGGGACATTTAAATCAATTTTAATTGCATTATATACACAGGGACGATAGTGACGTAATATTTTGAATAGGTCGATAAAAAGTTCGGTAACTAATGTTTACTAATAAGGAGCAATTAATAAAGCGCACTGGCAAGAATAGCATCGAGCGTTATGATTTTCTGAAACTTTTAGCTACGGAATTTCAGACCACTAAATCTAGAGGTAAATTTCTGTCGCGGAGATGGGTTAGCCAGTCACACATAACCAATGTCGATGTTACGAATCTTTTTACAGAAGCGAAGGAACAGGTATTAGCGAACCTTGCTAATTTTGCTTACGATCCTATTAATTACGGATACATAAGGCAACTACAAATAATTGATTTGTTTCTTCATACTTTGTCCGAGGATAATGCGAAGCTGGTATGCTTCGCGGTAGGCGGCGTTTGTAATCTGTGCCTTGGTAAGTATATGCTCGCTCCGGAGAATAGATCGTTAATTTAGAAAATGCTGCTCGGTAAATAATAATCGAAATCAACATTTACATTTTAGATCCGATAAATAAATTGTACATTTTACGCAATCGAGGCATCCAATTATTGACACCACTGCTCTCTTCGCACGACGAAGATATCGTACTTTCAGCAATTACTAGTCTAATATTTCTAATTACGCCCGAGTCTAAGGATCAAGTTACAACTGAAATAATCGAACGAATATCCGACCTTTCGAGCCATGAAAATAATCGCATAAAAAACTTGGCGACAATATTCTTGAAGGATCAATCCAAAGAGAAAGCCGAATGCGAAAACACTGAAACTACGTGAAATAACGCTTACAACTGATTATCATACGTATTAACTAATCGATAAAGTTACATAGTATATTCTACGTTAAGAATAAACATGAAGCTCGCAAAGACATTTCTGGAATTTTTGAAAAAGTACTGCACAAGCGCTTCCGACGTAACAAATTCGTCGAACGTTTTAAACGGTATAAAGCCTGCGAATGAAGTAACAATTATCAAAACGATAACAAACGACGATGTGCTAAATTTTGCTAAATTAACCGGCGATCATAATCCAGTACATACTGGCTCTTCGAACAACCTTGTCCATGGCGCTTTTCTTAACGGCTTGGTGTCAGGAGTAATCGGTACAAGAATACCTGGCCCTGGCACCATAGTTGTTCAACAAAATCTTACATATCCAAAACCATGCTACGCAGGCGACACGATAGAGATAAAAGTCCAAATTGTTTCTGCAAGAAAGATTATTAAATGCGAATATACTTGTATCGCGAACGGGGAGAAGATAGTTTTAAAGGGAGACGCAAAGCTCATTAAAAAGTCACGAAACACGGGGGTCCATTGTTAACGAAATCAACCACGATTCTTTGCCTGTATGTATTTGTCTGCATTTTAAGGGGTAACACCACTCTAGAGGCAGAAAAAAAGACCTAAATTTGACAATTTATTTTGGGAGTATGACAAACGGAATAGAATTTCTTTTCAGAGGGTTTATTTAACACATATTGAAGTGCGAAAAACAATTTTTTTATTGTCATTTTCATACAAAATGGCGGCGACAGAGCTCGTCGTCGAAAACAGCTTTTTTGAAAACACCGCCACGGGAGGACGGATTTCTCGGCATGTATGAGTCCGGGAACAAAAAATAAAAAAAATTTATAATCTATATACAATTGACTTTGGAAGTACGTAGGGGTTTTTTGTTTAATCAATTTTTGTGGAAGTGGTGCACTTTTTAAGAAATGAATTGATTCATTGCCCTAAACATGAGCATTAAATTGTTTATAAAAAAAAGAGTTTACATTCAATCAAAAAACGGCTACGTACTTCCAAAGAGAATATTGTTGTGAAGCTACTGTAAAAATTTCAAATCGATCCATGCAATACTCTCCGAGAAATCCGTCCTCCCAGTTTGAAAGAAGTGGTTTCGACGACGGGCTCTGTCGCCGCCATTTTGTATGAAAATGACAATAAAAAAATTGTTTTTCGTACTTCAATATGTGTTAAATAAACCCTCTGAAAAGATATTCTATTCCGTTTGTCATACTCCCAAAATAAATTGTCAAATTTAGGTCTTTTTTTCTGCCTCTAGAGTGGTGTTACCCCTTAAGATTGTGTGCACGCTGCATAAATAAAGTATACGCAATACGATTGCGGTATTACAATATTATGAAATATTGCTTACTCTCTGACCCATTTTAGATGCTGACGTAACAAAACAACACCTTTAACAAACCCTGCAGCCACTCGCTAATTTTCATTGAGTTCGTGCAAGCGATTCATTCAACGTGATCGATGTAAGTAAAACGAAACGGAAGATTTGTACTTTTCGTTCTTTTTATTGCGCACATTTTCATTCTAATACTAATCTGTTAATCGTTTATACGCGAAGCATTAAAATCACAAATTTTCATTTTTCCAGATAAATATGTATTCCGTAATTTTATTACTAGTCTGTTGCCTCTCACCTGCATTCGCAAACGTACAAATTAAATCGAAAATTTTAAACACTACCCTTCAAACCGCCGAGACGAAAATTTTAAACGCTACTCTTCGAACTTCAACCGTTGAGCCAAAAATTTTCAACATTACTCTTCGAACTTCAACCGTTCGGCCGAAAATTTTAAACGCTATTCTTCAAACTTCGACTACTGAATCTCCACCTGGTTGTGTTTGTGGGATATTTTTAAGCGGACAATTTAAAAAGGGCAGTAAAGAACAACCTACGGGAAATCCTGCTCTTATCCATGATCAACCCGGAATATTTCCGTGTACTCCAGGTGGAAATAGGATTTGCACAAATAAATGTTTGGAGACTGTAAGTTGATTTATAGAAATACATATGTCCATTTAATCATCGGAGGCTTTACTCTACTTTGTGATTTTGAACTCTCAGTAACAAACGTAAAAATTGATTACAGATTATTAAATACCTTCCGAATAGTTCCACGATATTATGCGGCTCGATAGATCGCGACTGCTATAAAGAAAGAGTGAGCATACAAATCCTAGAATAATCAAATAATTTTACACGAAAACAGCGCTGTATGTTCTTATGTAAAACAATGTGCTCTTTTTCGTAATAGGCTCACCTATTTATTAAGAACTGTAAACATGGATGGATCAATACGAATCTCTCCGCTGGAAGGGAATACTGCTGTAAGGATGGAGCGCCGTACAAATGTCCGATATATTGAAATACTCGCGATTTATTTTTTATAATATTTTTATTTTTTGTAAATCAATAAATGTTAAGCTACTTTTATTTCATACACACACTCCTACCGCTAATGCACTTTCTTCTTAAATGTCCCGCCCCCTTGTCTAAATATAGCTTCAAGATCGTCGCCTACACTCCACATAGAATCAAAGGAATCCCGGATAAATATCCGAAATCGTTATTCTATAATTAGATTTTTCAGATGTGGAACTTCGTTCTATTCTGTGCGCTCTGAAAAAGAAATGCTCCTCTCCAGTAAGCCCTTTGTTCTCTAATTGCGACGCGAGATATGATTTTGGCGTTTAATTTGTGCTATCGGGTCAAGTTCAAGCATAACCCCAATGACATTATAGATCACGATGTTAAATTTAAAACCGATCAGTTAGTTTGAACTCGCACCTCGTCAACTTTATATTTCAAAAGTTAGCGTCAGATCGGTTCTTAATAAAACCTTCGTCTTTGTTAACAGAAACATAAGATGCGAGGAGAACATTTATATCTTTGCGCCGTCCTCTGCTGTTAAGTCTATCGCGCCTTGTGTTCCGCGGCGGGAGAACGATATGAGACTGCGTTACAGTAGTTAACGTGGAAAATATACGAATATATAATAAATCTATGAATAAAGAATTTCTCAGAAACATGTGCGCACGACTTTTAGCGTGCCCTTTGTGCTCGCAACCAGGTTTTCTGACGCTGGACGCATTGCGAACAGGATTAATAAGCGTGGCGACTCGACCCCTTACGTGCCCCGTCTGTAACGAAGTATTGCTCGGTATCGACAAACTGACGATTCATTTATTCAGTCACGCTATTAATTTAAATGGAAACAGTACGACGGAGCCGGCGATACATACAAACGTTGCCGCTAACGATAATAATCCACCAGCGGCGTATAATCTACAAAATACTACTTTCCAAGATTGGAACGTACCTAAGCTACAAATGGCAGATATAAATAAACCTGCAGAGACCAATTTAAACATTCAAAACTGCTCGAAATCATCCGGGGACTTACACGCTACGGAAGCCAACAAAGTTTCCGTCGTAAATTCAGGGGTTTGCATTCAAGATCAGAGTTTACCTTTGAACGGCGCAACTCGAGTCACGCGTCTATCAGACTCGATGTGCGAAAACGAGAAAGTAAGTACGATTCATGAAAACGGTAAAGTAGCGCGGAAGTCGAATAAAGATTCTCCGCAAACGTTGCAAGGAGGAATAAAATCAAACTACGACGCACAGTATTATGCTACTAACGATATCGAGCATGTAAATTTGATACAAAACCACAGTCAAGGGGAGCATGAAATTATCCAAACTTTTAAATCCTGGATTCAAGATCAACAGTGTGAGCAACAAACTTCTGCGAAAGAAATTACAAATAAATTGAAAAGCTCTATAGACAGCGAAAGCCCTTGTAACAATAAACAAGACTACGATGAACGAATGATAGCGCCGAATAGATATCCAAATGCCACGACGGTTTCTAGTAGCGGTTCGTTGGAGAAATTTAACAATGAGAAAAACGCACGGGACGATCCGTCTACTGCGTGTAACGAGAGTCGAGAGGAAATTGTCGCAGACGATCGGATATTGCCTCAGTTAAAATTCTTCAAAACTTTGTCCACCAAAGAAAAGACCGAACGCTGCGATATATGCGGCTTTCATTTTCCTGATTATAATATTCTATTTTTACACAAACAATTAGTACATATGATCGACGAAAAAGATTTGCATGCCATTCCTGAAAATTTCCTTAAGAATTACTCGTGTCATTTGTGCTCTAAAGTATTCAAAATGAGAGGTAGTCTAATGGTTCATATGAGGGTAGCGCATATGGGATATAATTTGGGTAATTTGTTAAGATTATATTATAAGTGTAACATTTGGTAGAAGTTAACGAACGCGTGTCTTTAGGTTCTTTGGCTAAAGGTGGACAAGTAGAGCTTATATCGAATGAAAATAAATACAATTGTCCCACGTGCGGGAAAACATTTAAAAAGGTAATTATTCGATTATTTTTCTTCGAACGATTCTTGTGCGAAATACAAACGCGTTCGTCGGTTTCAGGAACAGCACGTAATACAGCATTTAAAGACGCACGAAGCCAAGCAGTGGGAATGCGACGTGTGCAGCAAAATGTTCACGACAAAGTATTTCTTAAAGAAACACAAACGACTGCATTCGGGAGAAATGCCTTATAAATGTAATATATGCAATAAAACGTTCACCTTCCAACAATCGTACCACAAACATAGATTGTATCACAAAGACGATAAGCCGCATACATGCGCGACTTGCGGCAGATCGTTTAAAGAGCTATCGACTTTGCACAACCACGAACGAATTCACACAGGAGAGAAACCATTCGCGTGCGAAACTTGTGGTACGTGGAATTGTTGGAACGAAACTATTCGACAAACATTCTAAGGATCTTAGCGTAATGCATGTTTTGTTTTCAGTGATTACTAACAATTTAACACGGACTGTTCTGTTTCTGCGATGTGTGCGCAATAATATCTCGTGACTATTACCACGTACGTTTTATACGAGCAGCTTATAAAGCGAAGCCGCAAATAATAACAGTGCGTGCGCCGACTAGGAACGTCTTCGGACTCTAATTTTGTTGAATTTGTAGAAGAAAAAGTAAAATTTTTCGTATTACTATAAGAAATTGATTAAGTAGCGTGGGAAAATGAAAAAATCTCAAGTCGCATTCGCATTTCAGGAAAATGCTTCCGTCAACGCGTTTCGTATCTAGTTCATCGCAGGATTCACACCGGCGTTATGCCTTACAAATGCACGGCGTGCGGAAAGAGTTTCAGATACAAGGTACGTTACGATCGCGACGATAAGATTCCTGAGGTCCCACGAATTATCTATTATTGCAGGTAAGCCAGAGAACTCACAAGTGTCCGGCGCAACAGGCGAACGCTTTAAATCAGCAATCGATGCAATTATCGAATACGCGAGACGCGAAAGACTCGCGCGAACCCCAAAGGGATCCTTTGGAAGAGGACCAACCGATGTTAAATGTCGTAAATAACGAAGAGAACAAGTATGTATTAATAATAAATGATCAAGGTCAACATCTTTTAACGAAGGAATCAAATATCGAGAAAATACAGGTAACTGCGAATAAAGAGCAAACGTTAGAAGAGTACATAACGATAAACGACAAGAGCGCAGAAACAAGAAGCGCATGGAAGCCTAACATTCCTGATAACTCTATATCGAAGAAACCCCCCGAAACTTCAACGAAAATGTGTTCGAAAGATGAAAAGCCGCTTCGAGAGAATGCGAACGATTTCTTTTCGTTGATAATGTCTCCCATGGAGAACGGACTGTCTTCTCCCACTGCTGAAATGGAACATTTACGAGTGTCGTCTCCGACAGAAAAGGGAGATACACTCAAACCTTATAGCAACTTCCAGAGTACAACGCGCAATATGGAGATGAACGTAACGAGCACGAGTATAGATGGAAATTTTAGCAGCGAAGAGAATGTTGCGAACACCTTACAAACCATAAACGAAGAATCCTTGAAACAACTATTGTACGGTATGGACGAGAAATAGCTATTGAATTTTCTAGCGAGTTCATAAGGAGCGCGTTATTAGTTTCTGTTGTTAGAAATAAATAGACAACCGTTAAGAAAAAGTTATTTGACTCGAAATCTTCGGTTTTTAATCATTGGCGTAACTAGATAGGGGGCCGGGTGGGCCTGGCCCCCCCAAAACGCGAAATGGTCTCTCCCTAGAAACTATCGAAATAAGTAAAATACATTCGTTTGTTCGTAAAATCCTATCTGAAAAGAAACAATTTTTTTTTTTTTTTTTTTTTTTTTTTTATTTGACATTTACGGCCGAAATGCTATCGATGCAGGGCAACTAAATAATAAAAAAAAACAATAATGTTCTTATTACCTTAAATTATGAATTAAAACTGTTAGAATTAAGCTGCTAAATGTAGGTAACTCTACCTATATAAAAGAGAGGGGGGGGGGGGGAAGAAAATGGGACCTGGCCCCCCCCAACACAAAAATCCTAGTTACGCCAATGTTTTTTTTTAATATACCGAATTCAATATACTGTCTATGTTTGTATAAAAATCATATGCTTATACATAACTGTTTCCATTAATACTTCTGTTCTTGATAATGTCACCGAACAGTTCTCAAACCTTCGCTATTCAAATAAAACCGATTTACCTCTCGAGTCTTCGTATTGCATTGGAAATACAATTTTATTTGTATCCGGCTTCGGCGTCCACTGTCCGAAAGAATTTTAAAAAATACATTCCTTGGTACATTTATCCGAACCAAAACTGTATACTTCTACTTTCACACGGCAATGCAAATAAAATAGCGTCTGATTTTAATTGCAAGGAGTTACAGCTGAGAATTAAAATTAACCATTTACTTACTACGTACTATACTAAAGGCATACTTTATTATGCAGTCTCTATATACGTTCAAATTGGTTCAAATCTTGCTCCTTGCTCTTGTTGTTCACTGTTGTTCTGTTGTTCCATGTTGTTCACTTATGACAGCCTACTCTCAGGGTTGCCACCTTATCACCATATAAATCCCGGAGTGCCACACATTCCAACCCGGAGATGGAAAAAGTTTTGTTCTCGAATATCCAGAAAACAGATGTGCGATTCTTTTAAGCTTAAACAATTCAGAATTTAAAAGTATCTGTTTTTTAATTAATAACTATTATTGTATATAAAATTGATACCACAGTATAATACCACAATTTCTTATTATCTCATTTTTTTCTACAACCCGGAGATTTTCTCAGTAAAACCGGAGCCCGGAGATTTGCTTCAAAACCCGGAGTCTCCGGGCCAAAACCGGAGAGGTGGCAACCCTGCCTACTCTATATCGCAGCAGTTCACCTTTCTTATGAAACGAAGCCGTAACATTTGCTTGGTCGCTGATTGGCTGGCAGGTAACGAATCGCGAACGTCGACCAATCGCCGTCCGAGGGACCGTTAGCCGTGGCTGCATAAAGGAACACACGTGCTACGGCGAGTCGACTGAAACAACCTGTATAGCGTATAATCCTCGGTCGAGATATCGTAGCAGACGACGCTCCGATCGACTTGACAGCACAGTCCGTATTTTCACGTGTCCTCTCGCACATCGCATTGCGTAACTGGAGTCCAACTTCCAGGGAGGAGCTCCCTTTTTCGGTGAGTAGATGCCCGTAAACGAAATTAAACGCCAGGGGATCGACGGCGATCCGTGTGCCTTCGGTACGCGTGCGAAATATCCGTTTCATTGATTGACCAACGGATATCATTTATCGCAAGCTGTTTTGACACTGCTCGAGAAGTGCTTCGGTTTATCGGCCAATTGGGCACTGCTAAACGAGGCTTTTTAACCAATCGCGGTCGATGTGTACATTCCCGTCGCGATCAAACAACAGGACTAGAACTCGACATCTGTTACGACATCGCAATTCTGAAGTTTACGTATCTTCGTAGAGGATACAGGAGCGACGAAGTAACTTCTCTACGATTATTCGATAATTCTTTTGGTATTTTGTTTAAAGACGCGTTACGGCTATCGCGCGTCATCGGAAGATATATACATACGTTTGACATACGTATACCGAGATACGTCGAACACGTTTTGCAAGAAATTGGTGACGAGGCGCGACGGTAATACGTTCCGTTCAATTTCTGCCTGCAATCAAGCTAATTCTTTCAAGTACTGCGGATATTAAGCATATATTTAGCACGAATGACCGTACGTTCTTAAAATAATATTATATTCGGGCGCAAGAGAAAAGAATTATCTCGCATCAATATGTTCTATGCGTCATGCAATGGAACACGGTTATTTCCACGTCTTTACGTATCGCAAATAATATTTAAAATCACGTGTCATCATCCGTCGTCATAACCTTCTGATAGCTTGTTCGTTTTTACTCGAGAGCATGAATAATACAATCGCACGTTTGCGAGAAGTAGTAAACGTCGCTGAATGCAACGTGCTTCGCATATGCAATAACGCGTAACTGTCGTAGATATGGATTAAAGCACCGAACAGTCGTTCCATGCATGCGTGTTTAAAACCTGTATATACGATTAATAATCCGGGCAATTGTTTCGCGGCTAATTTTACATCATCGACTACCAACGGAAAGTAAAAGTTTAGGGGTTTGAAAAACGCTACAGCAAGATGGCTATTCGCGCCGGTTTTGCTTCTGCTGCTGCCGCTGCCGCTGCTGCGTTATGAATCGCGATTTCACTCCACGCGGGTGCCGAGTTTTAGAACGCACCTACGACCGACTCTGTGGCGTGTGACGTTTCTCGATGGGGGCGGAGCATCCTCCAGCTTCCCAATTCTAACCAACCCGATCCCGATAGCCGTCGCATTCCCCTGATTTGCTTCAGTGTGCCTCGGCAGTGCGTTCGGTGCGTTTTTTGGTGTGCGCCCTGCCTGTGCACATAGCCGCTCACCACCAACGTATCGTGCGTGCGCGTGAATCCATTTCTCTCTGCCCGTTGTGTGTCGTGTCGTATGTAACGAGAAACGTTGTGCCTCGGTAAACTCCATCAGCGAGGGGACATTTTACTCGCGATGCCCTGGGCATGTTTTTCCGACATTCAGGTAATCACTCGTCGATAACCGTGCCGCAGAGCTTCTTTCTCCGTATCGAGGCAGCCCCTCGGTATTACCCCGAGTGGTGATTCTCATTTTCGAGGACCTCAACCTGAGGTCACACGGCGACGATAGGACGGAGAGAAGCGAAAGAGAGAAAGAGACGGAAAAAGAACTCGTCCTCCATTACTTGCTCGCAAGCAAATGGTGGCTTGCTCGCTTACGAGTCTCTCTTTGTTACAATTATTTACGCCTTCCGTTGTAATCCTTAACGGTACACCGTCTCTGCCCGTGGCCTTCGCCGCGGCCCGCGATTAATATCAGCGTTCCGCGAAAGGGCCTCCTGCGATGTCAACGGCAGAATTTCGCGTTCCCCACGATATTCTACACGGACACCAGTTGTAGTGTTTGTTATGATTCTTGAGTTCGTTACTATCTCTTTCACCGCGGAGGAAAACATTAATTGCGCATCGCCTCCGCTGTATTATTTAGTTACGCTCCTCTTATCGGAGCGCGCATTGATCTAACGTATTTCACCGTAATAAGTGGCTTTCTATTTAATCCACTTTGTCAGAATTCTCGTATCATTTTTTTCTCTCTCTCTTTTCGTTTTCGTCGCATTGTTCGCGCGGGGGGGGGGGGGGGGGAGGAGAGGGTACGTACGTTTCCTTTGTCAGAATTCGAGAAAAACATTCGGACCTTTTAAACCTGGATATCTGCCTTTATGTAACAAGCATATTTCTCGTCGATACTCGTTATATCCATTAATTTCGGAGTGCACAGAATCGTTTCAGTTCGAAGTGGAACACATCCGTGATAACATTGTTCAGATTTAAACAAAGGATTTCGGAAATAACGCGTTTATGTTCAAGCATTTCGCGCTGCGCGATATCTCCTTTTTCTATTTCAATTTCTTTCATTTCATTGCGTAATCAAATGTCAAAGTATACGTCGAATCCGTAATTACTTCCTGCTCCCATTTACGGATTTTTATTTAATACCTCGATTTTCATTTTCACTCGCGCAATATGGTCTTATTATTACATAACGCACAAAGACACGGAGATTTTCATTATTCGATAGTAATTTCAATCCTCGTCGAGATAATCGCGAATATCTATACGCGTACGCGATCGGTCTAAGTTTCGTCGTCTTTGTCGTTCGCCGCGCGAATCGATCGGCGGTAATGTTTATGTTGCGTCTTCTCTTCTTTCGCAGACAGAATAGTGGCATGAGTCGATTAATCTATGGCAGATCAACAAGATCAGTTGTCATCAGGGGGGTCTGTAAAGACGGCCGATGCTTCAGCGGATACCTCTAAGCTTAGAGGGAAGAGCTCTAGCGGTGGTAGTAGCGGTTACAGAAAACGACAGAGCACTGGTTCCATTCCAGTCACCGTAGAAGAGAAACGACGTAGACAGACTATCGGCGACCCGCAATCGTCCGAAGTTTTCAATAACACGTCCTCGTATCAGCATTCGAACGACTCGTTCAAAGCGGAGAGTAAAACAAGGAACGAACGTAAAAGTCATGGCGGTGGCTTAGAATCATATCTAGGTAACTATATCCGTCGCCGACGCTCTCGTCGAGTCGTCGGCGAATCGACGCGCTCCGTTTCGAGTCGCGATACTAACACGCGCGACGCCGATCGCTGTTCACAGACACTGACTGGAGGCCTCAGCATAAGGTTCAGCAGTCGAGTTACAATATTAGTGGGAATAGTACGAGAGTTCGTAGTGCTACGAGAACAAGTTTGCCGGAGTTAAATTTAACGGCTATCGACTGTGTCGCTTCGAGGACTCGTTCTAGAACTCCGCAGAATCCGCAGGCCGTATCGCAGGGACATAACAGTTACGACTTGTCGCTGTCCGGCGGCTACGGTAACAGAGAAGAATTGACGTGTAGCAACTTGGTGTCGACGTCGAGCACTACGCCGGTTACTAGTCATCCGTCCACGTCGAGAGGACGAGGTTTGTCTATTTACCATTTCTGTTCTTTAAAAAGTGTTGGTTGCAATGAGATCTGCTGTGTGACTTGGGTGTATACATAGTACGATCTAGAAATCGATTCAACCAATATTCGACGCGCTAATACGTTCGCCTTAATGATTTATAACGGTAAAGAGCAACTACGTTCGTATAAATCCGAAGAGTAACGATAATAAACGAGCAATCGATTAATAGAAATTGGTAATAAGCGCATTCTAGGTAGATTCAGATCGATCGTGCGCACTTATTCTCGTGTGGAAACTTAATCGATTAGAGCAGGCCTGCCCCGTCGGGTGCAAATACCTCCTGAAGTTCTGGGACCCGGGCAACACCGAGCGCGGGACTGGTTACGTTGCTAACCACAGCATGGGTTGCGGGAGAATTGCATGAGTGTGCAGCCGTCCATGCAGTTCTCCCACAAATTTCGCAACGGGTAGCAATGGAACAGTCCCGCGCTCGGCTGTTACCCGGGTCCCAGAAACTCAGGAGGTATTTGCACCCGATGGGGCAGGCCTGGGTTAGAGCGTTCGTATATATATTTTTTAAAAGTAATGGTCGCTAATCTTAAGTAACACCTTGTTCTAAACATTCGACGATTTTATATAACATACGTAACAGCTAATACGAAATACTGTATTACGTAGTGGTAAATTGATTTATTTAATTTCATTGGTTGTAATAATTTACGACGTATAATGGTTAACAAAAATGTGATAATCACGATTCGTTTAACGCACTGCTTGCGGCGTAAAGGAAATCTCTTCTTTTTTTTTTTTTCATTTAACGTTCCCTTGGTACAATTTCTTAATTTCACTCACGATATAAAACGTGTCTCCGATGTTCTAACGCTAATAAAACACGCATACTTTAAATACCGACTAAATTACTTTGAAGAACTTGAAAAATTAACGACTTCTGAAAATAATCTTGGAGAGGCGAAGTATTTATTGAAATATTTAAAGACGAATAAAACCGAATTAAGAGAGCTTCGCGCGGCACGATAATAGAGAGTTGTATTTCTATGTGATTTACGTATAAATCTTTCGTAAACGAGAATTAAAACGAAGATTGTAATTCGAGAAACGATTTCTAACAAATACAGACAAAAACTACGATATGCCGATACTTGGCACGAACATCCTATACGATAATGTCGTACAGTGCCATGCTTAATGCAGCGTCATGGTCGATTAAAAATCCTTGCTCGTGTGTCGAAGAGTGTTTTGCAACCTTCATTTATTGAAGTAGTAGGATAAAGAATAGGGTAGTTAAAACTAGGTTTTGATTCAGAAGTATCTTAAAATTAAAGAAAGAAAGTATTACCAAAATAAGAGTCATAGATCAGACTGTATCATTAGGCCTGAGGATGAGCGAATGTCTGGAAGGATTTGTGTCTGCTGTCAAAGCACTTTTTCCAATATCAACACAAACGTATCATCAAGAAGGTAAGCCTAAGGAGTACACACTTCGTACTACATTTTCTTCCCCTTATTTTCTCTCGAATCCATGAGTAGACGTTTTGAACGAAACGCAGATTCGCTATAAATCTGCTCTCTAAATCGGCTCCCTATCCGTATGCGAATATTTCATGTTAAGTCAAATTGTTTGTATGAAATTTGATTTATGCATGACATTATTTCTCCAGACATACAGTAAAATACAGTTCTAATGTGACCATACGTGTTTGTGCTATTCAAAATTGTGTAGTGAGAATACACATAAGTTGGAACATCATTATTCATTGCTATGCTGATTAGCCTTCGAGGATTATATATTCTGATCGAGAATACTCGTGAGGTATGAAGATGTATGAAATCATATGACGCCCAACTAGCGTACTATAAATACAAACGGGATAACTCTAATGTGTACCAGATAATCGTACGTGTAACATGGACTCGTGTGTTTTCTGTTCAACTTTCCCGATTTGTTATAATTTAAAAATGATATCGTTGAACTTCTCTAAATTAATGTCGAAGTAATTACTAAAACGATTATAAAAGACCAGCTCCTGTTGGGCAAGAGCGATTCGGTTGCAATGACATTGTACAATAAATACGTGTACGGTACACGCGCATTATACAAAAAGAAAGGTAGCGTGAAAATTTATAAAATGTCGCGCGAATGCGACAAATATATAGATACGACATTGTTTCAGGTATATTACACGTGATACCTTTCTGCGAGAGCATAAAAACCGTGTATCGAGTACTGTGTAATAAATATATCTCACGATTAAATTTTGAGCACACAATACGAACATATCGACAGAATGGTGTACAAGTATCTATGGGAGATTTATTATGTACTAATTTTAAAATTCATTGAATTTAATCTGTTTCATAAATTTAAATCTTTCACACCCGTTTCTTTGTAAACAGTAATTTTTAAACATTTGCGCGATCGAACATTAATGGTGTTTCGATGCACGATTAATACTTTGATACACGACTATTAAAGTATTAGTTATATTTTTATAAATTTTCTTAGATAGATTCGTCTTAACTCACATTTGAATTTCTAAATGCGAGGCTGACAATAAGGTCGACTTACTATAAGGTCTACTTAACTTATTATCATGATTACGAACATAATGTTATTACCAATTTATAACGCATACTTTTTCATATCTCGTTTACACCGTTACGAATATAAAACCAGTATTCGACAGAGTCTAGGAGATGATTTCTAGAAATGAATAAAAAGCATGTGTTGTACATTTGACTGGGTTTAACAAAGGAGCAATATGTTGCTGCTGACATACATGATACGAATATGTATGTTATAGATATAAATATATTTATAAAATACATGCTTGAATAGGTTGTAGATTGCACCAAGAGTAATGTAAATATTTTGTATTATAAATTCACGATGTACTTACCGACCTTCCGACTATTGGAAACGTCTGATTCTTACAATTCTGCACAACAAGGATAACGAATGGTACATATAAAGTTTCTTTTGCGCGCACTAGAAGCATTTACATGTGTATGTTAGCATCTCTCTCTCTTCCTTCTGGTAATAAACTCTGGCGATAACGAGGGCTCGAAGAAAGATACCCAAAAAGCCATAGCCAGTATTAAAGTTGCTCTTCCATTTGCCGTCACGACGATAACACGACGTTTCGATATTTTAGGGTCAAAATCTCACGGCGGTGCATCCTGCGCAAGTAGCAGTGCAAGTAGTCAAGTTTTGAGTGTGAAGTCCAGCATCAGAGTGGGTAACGCAGCCAGCAATTCTGTGGAGAGTGGTGGGGGGGCGTTGGCACATGACGGGGCAGGCACTAGTGGCGTCACAACAACAGCCACTGCCAATCCACCTGTGTCTGCCACCGCCGCTGCCATCCCTACACACCCTCATCCTACGCACAAGCATATAGTACGTACCCGCGCAAAATTGTCCAGTGACCAATCTAAAGAACTGTCAACTAGTAACAAAACTTCAGGGAAGCATCATAAGAAAGACTCTACAACGGGCACTTGTTCGAGCTCCAGGTAAGTGACTAACCAATTAAACACAGCTGCTTAGGCCTTAAGTATTATTGTACCCTGCGCGTGCCATTGCGATTAAAAACATACCTTTTTTTCGGCCTAGACACCGCTCTTCGTCACGTGCGCGAAAGGCAGTGATAGAAGGCGGTTCTGGAGGAGTAGGAAGTGTGATGTCTGGAATTGAATCCGTGACAAACAGCACCACTCCAACATCTGTCTCGTCTACAGTTCCTGGCAGCCAATTAATGACCGCGACAGGTGAAGACGAATCAGCATCTACTGCTACATCTGCCACTGGTACGCATTGAAAAGTTTTCTCACCGTAGCTATTAAAGCAGCGATTCCGTTCTTATCGCGAGTTTTAAAATTCCGCTTATTCGATAAGCAAGTGGAGGACCGTCGGGAATGTCAGGTACTACAGGCGACAGTGAGAGCGATGACGGTGAAGTTGGAAGACTGCAAGCATTATTGGAAGCTAGAGGGTTACCTCCTCACGTGTTTGGCGCATTAGGACCACGAATGCAACATTTATTGAACAGAAGCATGGGAGCGAGTTCTGGTATTACTCTTTTCATCTTAATATTATTCCTAAGCTCCTTTCAGACCGGGGGAATCTGTATATAACATAGCTTCGCAATTTCAGTTGCTAAAGCGCAACAGCTCCTGGCTGGTCTGCAAGCGGTCGACGACGAGGGAGAGCAGCTGCAAGCTGTTATTGGGATGGGTGAAATCCTTGTAATGGGGAACGAAGACACGTTGACTGGTTTTCCAGTGAAACAAGTGGTTGCAGCTTTAATTAATTTACTTGGAATAGAACACAATTTTGTAATAATGACGCACGCGTGTCGTGCTCTCACTTATATGATGGAAGCTTTACCTCGATCATCAACAGTTGTAGTTGATGCCGTGCCGGTGTTCTTACAAAAGCTAGAATCTATCGAGTGTATGGATGTGGCGGAACAATGTTTAACAGCATTGGCCATGCTATCACGAAGACACAGTAAAACTATCTTACACGCGGTACGTAGCTCAGTAATTTATATTACGAGATCTGTTTATTTCGAGAATTGTCTATTGAACTGCCGCGCGAAATGTAACAAATAATAATACTCCATAAACAATGGAGTATCGATGAATGTTGTTTCGACAAACAATTCAAGATTTAATGGCCCATTGCCAGAACGTCGGAAGCTTAACTTATGGGATCGAATATGAAATATGTGATTTAGAATGAACGTACTTACAAGACAGTCTACGTCTCTTTAGGGAGGAGTATCGGCTTGTCTGAAGTTTGTCGATTTTTTCAATATTACGGCTCAACGGGCTGCATTAACGATCACAGCGAACTGTTGTCAAAATCTTCATCCTGACGACTTTCATCTAGTGGCCGACAGTTTGTCTTTACTGACGAGTAGACTGACAAATCAAGATAAAAAAAGTGTTGAGTGCGTTTGCCAAGCATTTAGTCGTTTAGTTGATAGTTTTCAACACGATCCCGTAACTTTGCATAAAATTATCAATGCAGAACTCCTTCAAAACTTACAACAGCTGGTAAGAATACCGATCCTCGAGAACGACGGGTTAGGATTTTTTTTTCGATTTAACTGACGGGTTTGTTATATTCCAGCTTATGATAACACCACCTGTAAACAGCATCGGTAATTTCATAACAGTGTTACGAATGCTCTCTGTGATATCAAATCGCTGCCCCGACTTGGCGCAGCTGCTTCTCCAACAGAACATAGCTTTCACACTAAGTTATCTTTTAACCGGATCACTGGAAGTGAAAACGGAGGATGTGGAGCTAGTGCCACGTTCTCCGCAAGAGTGGTTTGAGATCACTTGCTTGATCGAGGAACTCATGCCCCCGCTGCCAACGGATGGTATATTCAGTGTAAATAGTTTACTCGAGAGGACCAGTAATCAGCAAGAAAACGTTCATTGGGAGTGGCGCGATGAAAGGCATTGTTGTCATCCATTTAGTACTATTGATTCTAGAATTATCGAGGTGCGTACCATTATAAAGTGTTGAGTGTTGTAAAGCGTTAAACGCAGCTGGCATAAAATAAAAATAACTTTTGCAGATGGCGTTTCAGAATGGCGAAGATGAGATTTGCCTTTCCTCGTTAGGGCTAACTTACACGATAGATCTGACTTTAATGAAACAAATCAATGAAGACATCGGAGTGGCGAGAAGCATCTTCCGCAGAGTGAATACTCACCCCACAGAAGGGAAAAGTCCTACTTGCTCGTCAAGGTAAAAGCATCTGGCACTGTTGCCTCTAAAAGAAATAATCAATTATATTTGAGGGAGTATATTTCATTAAGCTGCACACGTCTTTTCTAGTATGGATGTTATACCACCAGTAATCGAAACAAACGAATGGCTAGTGTCTTTTATTCGAACTTTATTTTCTGTGCTGTACGAAGTTTATAGTAGCTCTGCTGGCCCTGCTGTGAAATGTAAATGTCTTCGAGCTCTTTTACGTATGGTCTATTATGCTTCTACCGATTTACTCAAAGTAAGTACGAACGAAAGATAACGAATCCTCTTTCCATCCGAAGTGATTCTCAGCCTCTCGTTCTCGCCGTGTTCTCGTTTAGGATGTCTTGAAGAACCAGGTAGTATCGTCACACATTGCGGGTATGCTGGCGTCCCAAGATTTACGAATTGTTATCGGAGCTCTGCAGATGGCAAGTATATTAATGAAAAGGCTACCACAAGTGTTTGGGGTTCATTTTCATCGTGAGGGTGTACTGCATCAAATACGCCAACTAGCTGACCCTGAAGTACCTCTTGGTGTTTCACCACCCAAGTGTCCTTCTGGTAATTTGTTGAATTCGCACCCATAATTACTTGTACATCAAGATACAGTAGTACTCCGTCGCGGCGTGCGTTCTAACACTCACGTTTTTTTTTTGTATTTTCCAGGTACACCATTGCCAAACCCACAGCCAGGTCCGTCTAACACATCACTCTCTTCCACCACAATGTTGTCTTCTAGCAATGCCACGTCTCCAATTGCTTCTCCATCAACGAACGGTAACATACTGTTCGGCACAATTGCAACGTGCCAGTTGAAACCGAATCTATCTGCGTCGATGGATGGAACGCACTCTAGAAACGAATTGAACTCCGCGGTAGACGATGTGACCACGCCACAAAGTGCTCATCAGTAAGTACACGACAGAGGAAGCTGGAAGATACGCGCGGGGGAAGCAAGCATCACGTGTTCCTAATCGAATATTTATTAGGAGAATCGGGGACGTCCTGAAAAGGAAACGACAGAGCAAGAAGGGACGATTTTCCAGACTAGGCGGTACAACACCACAACAAACTCAACAACCCGAATCACTTTTCACTGGTTTCGCTCCTAAAAATAATCGTTTCTTAGGCAATCTTAATCCTGCTAGATGGGGTCGGAAGTCGTCATCTTCGAGTTCCACTAGCGACAAAAGGGATTCAAGCTCGTCAACGAGTTTATCAAAGCCGCCGAGCAATTCGAGTTTAACAGGGGGTAATCGGGATAAGGCCAAAGCGTGGGTACGTGAACAGGCTGCTCAATTCTTGGCGCGGTACCAGGACAATGCACCTTGCACGCATCCTGCGATGACGGTCCTCTCGAGACTTACTGCTGCTATACAACGGTTACAATCAAATGTAAATTTATATTAATTCATACATACGTTACCGTACTCTATCCCCGCCGACACAATAACAGATGATATATCATTAGGAATTGGATGAAATGTTATCGGCGCTCACTGAATTACGAGATATAGTACTTGAAAGCGATATATCTCCGTTCGAGATGAATTATAGTGGTCTTATCAAAGCTCTGCTCAACTACCTCACTACTAAAGATGCTCCTGGTAATCGTTACGATCGCCTTCGTATGTTCTGGAAATTATTTGCAGAATCAACTGTAAGTAAAATGAACCTATCTTCGTCGCTCGAGGTGCTCCCTCACTGTTGCGATGCAAATTCGTGTTACGAAACGAGGCCCCCTCTGTAAAATACCATTTTCAGATGCAACAAGTCAACAATGTAAAGGATCTTAATCCCGGAGCATTCGGCGCTCTGGTAACAAAACTGAACAGTTGTGTTGCACAGTTGGAACAATTTCCCGTGAAGGTTCACGACTTGCCAGCAGGATCTGGTGCTGGCCGTGGAGGCACTAGTGCTCTCAAGTTCTTCAATACACATCAACTCAAGGTAGCCTACGCTTCGCTCCCGAAATTCATTTGCGGACAATTTTTTTAACCTTCGACGTTTCATGATTTCACAGTGTAATCTTCAGCGACACCCAGATTGCAACAATCTGAAGCAGTGGAAGGGAGGTACTGTGAAGATAGATCCTCTCGCATTAGTACAAGCAATCGAGCGTTATTTAATGGTTCGCGGATATGGTAGAATCCGCGAGGCGGAGTCTATGGTCAGTGACGATGACAACAGCGAAGACGATATAGACGACACTTTGGTAACGTTTAAGCGCATTGTCTTTCTGAAAATCGACATTCAGCTTGGAGCAACATTTCGAATATATGTCCGACTAAATTTACAGGCAGCGGTAGTGATAAGCCAAGGGTCAGCGAAGCACAAGCTCCAGTTCTTAATTGGGGACGAGATTCTGCCTTTTAATATGACTGTTTATCAGGCTGTCAGACAATTTGGTTGTTCTGGGATGGATCATTCTGAGGCGGAAGCTGATGGTGAGCCACCGCTTGGCCACGATGCTGTATGGGTGCAGACTCACACAATATATTACAGGTATCTTTACTTCTTCTGTTCGTCGGACGCAACGAAATTGGAGCATTTATTAGAAAATGATTATACTTGTGTATATATTTAGGCCTGTACCGGAGGAAGAAACCGCAACGTCGCCAAAACCAGGTTCAAGTTCACAGGGTAGCAGCCGCAAAGGTAAAGGCAAAAGTACAAAGATCAGTTCGAAACGAAAAGAGGATAGCTTGTGGCTGGAAGGAACAGTCCCACCGCAACGATGTCCACTCGATCCCTATCTGTCTCCCACTTTGCCACCGTCGGTTACCATTACCGACGCTTCGTTAGACGGTTTGTGCCTACTGCGTCTTTTACACGCACTAAATCGTCACTGGGGAATTCTGTTTCCTCATCTGAAAAGTGTAAGCCTACTTTCTCCGCAAGACTTTATTAATAATAAGATAGCTGCGAAAGCGAGTAGACAGCTGCAAGATCCTCTGGTGATCATGACTGGAAACTTGCCTTTGTGGTTACAACAAATTGCTACAGTCTGGTTAGTATCGCGATACCCGCTACGATAGTGTCTGTCGATGTGAATTTAATTGGAAGAATTTGTGTGTTTGTAGTCCATTCCTATTTCCGTTCGAGACAAGACAATTATTATTTTACGCGACATCGTTCGATCGGGATAGAGCTCTGCAACGGCTCTTGGATTCTGCGCCAGAACTATCAGGGTCGGATAGCCAGGAACGCGTCACCCCGCGTTTGGAACGAAGGAAAAGGACTATCTCGAGAACCGATATTCTGAAGCAAGCAGAGCAAGTGATACAAGACTTGGCGTCCAGCAAAGCCTTACTCGAAGTGCAATATGTTAATGAGGTCCATAGCTTACGTTACATGCATCTATTATTCCTCGTACAACATCGTAACACCTTGCGTACTTTGCCTTGTAGGTTGGTACCGGCCTTGGTCCAACATTGGAATTTTATGCTCTAGTCTCTCAGGAATTACAGCGTGCTGATCTTGAGCTCTGGCACGGTAGTTCAAGTCCTACCGCGGCTGGATACGTTAATGCTCCGCAAGGACTCTTCCCAATGCCAATTCCATGGAACACTAAAGTATCCCATCTAGCGAAACTGAAAACGAAGTTCAAATTCCTTGGGAAATTTATGGCGAAAGCGATATACGATTCGAGAATGGTACAACTTCGCCCGCTTTCATGATTTATATCTAGAAAAGTATTTAGAAACGATATTAAAGTAATACCCTGTGTAATTTCATCGCAGCTGGACTTACCATTCAGTTTAAGCTTCTATCGTTGGTTACTGGGAGAAGAACATACGTTAACGTTAACCGACTTAGCGCATGTGTGTTCTGACTTACATCGAACGCTTAGTAGACTGCAAGAGATTGTTATGAAGAAAGAGACGATCGAGAAGGACCAGACGTTGAGGCCACATGAAAAAGCACAACTGATAGATTCGCTAAGCTTAGACGGTTGTTCGATTTCGGACCTCGGCCTTGTATTCGAATTACCGGGTTACGAGAACATCGAATTAAGAAAAGGTGGAACCGAGATACTTGTCAATATTTATAATCTGGATCAGTACATTAAGGTATTCCCTTCGTTCACTATTCGCAATTTCGTTCACCCCGCTGCTGAGTCGTTCAATCTTCTATATAAACTTTTACTTTCCAGTTGGTAGTGCATTGGTTCTTGTACGAAGGTGTCTTTAGACAGATGGAAGCATTTAGGGAAGGATTCGAATCTGTATTTCCACCGTCGCAACTGAGACTGTTCTTCCCTGAAGAACTGGAAGCTGTGTTTTGTGGCCATGCGCAAACCGGCGGGCAGTGGGACGTGAAAACGTTGTCGGAGTGTTGTAGGACTGATCACGGGTATACCCCAGATTCGCGTGCGATCCGTTTTCTGTTCGAAGTCATGTCGCAGTACAACAGTGAAGCGCAACGGCAATTCATTCAATTTGTCACAGGTTCACCCCGATTGCCAGTTGGAGGTAACATTTTATATTCTCTCGCGTTCGAGCGTAAAAATTTTCAAGAGAAACATGAGATAACATTTCTTTCTTTTTACAGGTTTTAAGAGTTTAACACCGCCGTTAACGATAGTGCGTAAAACTTTCGATCCGTCAATGAAGACAGACGATTTCCTACCATCCGTAATGACTTGCGTTAATTACTTAAAACTGCCCGATTACACAACCATAGAAATAATGCGGGAAAAATTACGGATAGCCGCACAAGAGGGGCAACATTCATTCCACCTTTCCTAGAAACGGATGGAAAACCGGCGCGCCATTTGCTCTTTTGCTATCGAATTGCCCAGGTTGAGACCAATTATCCAAACACCATTTAAAATATTAAAAAGAGAAGATAGAGCTGCGTTTTGTTCGAGGCTCAGTAATCGCAGTTTTTTGCACTTTATACGAATTTTTTCCCCCTTTTCGAATACTACCTTTTCTTGATTTTGGCGACAATTTGATTTGAATAAATTCTAATTTGATGTTTATCTTTTTATTTATGAATTTGGATTGTGATATATATATGTATGTATGTATGTATATATATATATACACACCACACATATTTTACCAGAAAAAAAAAAGAAGTGCAAAATGATATTAGCCCCTGCTCTGTATGAGTTTCCTCCTTGTGGTATTACGAACCGGGTAGCGTGGGAGCAGCCTTGTTCTAGGAAACTTATCTTTGATGTGTTACAATAATTAATAAAAAAAAAAAGTTGTAAATATAGTTTAACATACGCAAGTCTATATATATAAATACTTTATATAATAGTAACGTGAAAAAATGATATTGCTATAAAACTCTATACTAATTAAATATAATTTAGTTTGAGGGGACGTTTATTAGGTGTAAGTGAAATTTTATATCAGTGGTGCATTTAGCATCGCCATAAATCGCCAATCACATGCCTCACACGTTTCGCGAACAAATCACGAGCTAAAATCAGTAAACGAAATATGCGCTGTGGATACAAAATGGCCCACGTTCCATCGCATCATTGCAACAAAAAACAAAAACAAAGACAAAAAAAGGAGCAAACAGATGATAACTTCGAATGTAATAGCGTGTTTAACGACCATCGTTTTATTTTCGTAAAATCGATCTCTTTATGTTCGCTGCTTTGATTCCCAGCGTTCGCGGGCACTTGCGCGTATCGACGTGCAACACTCTCCTATATTTAAGTTTATTCGATGTATCACCAATTAAACTTATTTGACATTTTTATTCTAGGTAAGATATAGTCCAATTAATACTTTACTTAGCTGTGTAAGAGTGCAGCCAGCATCGCCAGACCGAGTCATCGTAAATGATACCGCAAATCGAAGAAAATTCTTATATCCACTTACAGGCAAAGTATCTATTTATGAGAAATGTACGACAAATGTATAATACGAAATAGAAATGGATATAAAAAAAAGTCAGCGAAGCTGGTGTATCGAATGGATTATACAAGGTACATTTACTTTCTTATATCTCTCTGTGGAGAGATGTGATTCTATACGCGAACATTGTGAGAACACGGCTCCATCGAAAGTAGGAAAGAAAGGGGACAACACGCGACTATTTGTTTTACATTTATATTGTGTACCGTTGCTTGAAATTACCAATATATATACACATCACTTTTCGATTTCGAACTTTATATACAGGAGAGTTAATCGACGAATTAGCAATTACGCTCGCGAGTGCTAATCGTCTGATATTTACAGATAAGTCTATAACGTTGCTGCATTGTTCCATTCCGTAGGATATTTGACTTCTTTTTTTTTTATTATTTATCTGCATACCGTGAAGTTTGTTCAATCGCCATATAATATTGTATTTCGTAATTTTAGACACCTTATGATAAACGTAAAGCAAATTACACTTATATTTTCTCATCGCATTTCTAACACGAACAATGACAAATCATAACTGGCGACGTGCGCACGCCGTAGAAGAACAAGAAGAAACTGGTTCAAGGAAAGAAGCCTCGGAAATGCATCGCATAATGCGTAGATGCTTATACGATTTATTAATAAGACCTAACACCACGTCGATTTTATTACGAACAAAAGTTATATTTATATTAATTCGAGTTTCAACCTCTCATTAAATCAGACGTTCTTTTCTTCTCTTTAGTTTCTCGTCGTAGTTAATAAATGCCAATGCAAACGTGTTTTGCCGGTAAAATGCTTCTCTTTGGTCAATGTCTCTCCGTGACGACATGCACCACATCATTATTATTAATTCCAATTGCGGGGGGAACAATTCAATTAGATACAGAAGTAAAATAATGCAAATGATTATTTCTGTGCATACTTAATACATTCTTAGTTTCTATTACATTCTCCCCCGCGTACATCACGTTCACCGTACTTATAAAAAAAAAAAACTTAAATACACATACTTAACCACCCTATTATCAAGCATACTCCTCCTATGGGCGTCAGTTTACTGTACTGTTTATCGCCGGTGAACGCGTAATAGTAACACGTTCCGCAGAACAGCATAGTTCCGGAAATCAGGAATGTTGCAGCCTAAACGACACAACAATAACTATAATATCGATCGCGAATTTCTAATACTCCCCTCGCGCCAAAGTCGAACATACCAAGTACGGTGTCCTGCACAGAGGTAATCCTAGCATCGCTAGTGTATGTATATAATGATACCGGTTCGCAGTTTCGAAGACTTGCTTTAAGTTTACTCCCTTAGCCTCGGGATACTGTCCTGAAACCACAAGGAGTAACAGTTACACAAACGTCCCCATTAACCCTCTAGGAACGACTGGGACTCCAGAGTCCCATTCAGATTAACACATTTTTATTTACGTTCCATCAATAAGATCGAGATTTGATAGGTATAGTGACCTTTAGTAGGCAGAGAAGAAACTGTTGTACCATCAGAACCCGAAATTAAACTTTTTTTTCTTATATTGTTATAAACAAATTAAAAAAAAAAACTAACGAGTAGTTTCCAAATCCGAAGTATAAAATAGACTATTTTAACGCTCAAAAAAATTCTACGTTAAGTTTAAAACATCCCCGTCCCTAGAGGGTTAACGTAATGGGCAAACTAATGACCAAACATATATTTCAGAGCGTGAAATAAAATTGTAAGTAGTTTTAAAGGATCCTCTAATCTTTGAACAACTTAGGACTTAAAAGAGAAAAGCAACCATAATCTTACTATGAGAACCATAAGCTCCAAGAATAACCGCGGCTGCTCCGCTTAAACCAGCAAACCTTACGTAGGGTCCTGTGGCAACGGCTAACTTCCATAATGGTACCGGTGGTGCCATTATTATTTGAACTTTCGCCGGCGGGCTTATATAATCCTTTATCTGCGAACAACCATAATTGTCAATGTACAATTTATTTGTTGCACGAATGTAAAGTCCTCGTTCTCTATTGTAGCCTAGAAGATGAAAATTTGAACGCCCTGTTAGCCTTAAGTGCTATTTCGACAAGCGTAATATTACCTGATTATATTATATAAAGCTATAAAAACTCGATTCCAAATGATAGAAAGCGTATTATTACTATTGTAACATTAACGGAGCAATGTTATCTCGTTTTTACAACATACAATAGCTTCTGACCGATGTCTACTGTGCTACTTCTGCAGTTACAGGTAAGTGTTTGATCGTTGAAAAAAATCAAGTAATACTAACAATTTTACGTTGCACGTGGTTTATCATAAACATTTATAATGTCATGGCGGCGGCGGCTATGATATAGCGCTTTATCCGTATAAAAGGTTATAACTTATGTGGCATACTTGAGTAGCTTCATTAACGTTATGTTTTCTTTGCGGTATATATCACTGGATCATACTCAAATACTTCACATGTAACAGAAAAAGTTTTTGCAAGTGTTATCTTTTTTTTATATAAAAGAAACATGTGCAACTTACTGCTGTAACCGTGCCCCAGGCATACGACGTTGCTCCCGAACAAATTGGATTCGTAAATAATGTATAATTGAGTGCATCTTGAAATCCCATGTTTGGCCTCTACGAATAGGAGTATAACCTGCGTAGGCCGTAGCTATTATTTAATTAAATACACCGTACACACTGTTTACTAAATTCATACATAACTACTCGTTTACCGAAAACAAGTGCGGCACGTCTAGTAACTTCCGGACGTTCACGGGACTCTGTAAAAACACCGAGTTCATTAAACTTGACTTGATTATGCAGAGATACTTAGTTAAGTATTAGCGATATTATTGAGGATATTTCGAGACGGGCTTCTGTTGCATGGAAGTTTAATTCTATTAGAGTGACAAGGTATACGAAGAAGACTCGATGATTATTAACACAGAGTTAAAAAATTTTAATGGAAAATTAGGATTTGGAGGCGAATCTGGAATACGTGTATAAAAATTGTTAGCGCGAGGACTTATTGTTAGTTAAAGAGCCAAAGAAAGTGGGTAGATCGTGTGATGCATAAATATACGAAAGAAACGAATTATAAAACTGCATTATTATTATTTAAGATTAATTTCTAATGAGTTCTACCAGTGCCCCTCTAAAAGGTTTTCGATTTCAGAATGTATAAACAAAGAAATAAACAAATTTGTACACTCTTCATGGGCGCCCGGAGGGGGGTGCAAAAGGGGCAATTTCCCCCCTGGCTTTGAGAAAAAATCGCTTATTTTTAAAAACTGATCTTTATTATAAGTACACTAAAACAGGGAATATTCCTAAATTTCGGTTTTAAAATTTTAATTAAACTGGCACTGTAAAATGGGTTAAAAAAAGCAAGAGGGATATATTTTTCTTTACCATCATCCCAAAGTTGCTCCCCCCTGGAAAAAAAGTCTCTGGATGCCCTTGACACTCTTGCGTACGTATAAAATATAATTCATGCGGTTTCGGCAATGGCATTTCTATTCACACTCCTCTATTATTGGGTAATTAATTAGGTTCCCGCCACTAATTTATGCACTTTTAGAATTGCATTATCATATGACTATAGGTAATATATATTTCTAATGGTAATGGGGTGTTAGGACCCCACAAATCGGTGACAGAAAAATGCATTGGTCGATGGGTCTATCCTGGGCGAATTCCACTTACGCCCAAATCGGCCGCAACGCCCGTGGTTAACATTCCAAAATTTATGAAAATCTCTTGAAATATGGAAGAAAAATCTGTGAAGAAGCCATTATCGGAAAATATAGGTGTTTAGGTATAAATTACGACTCGAAAACAGGAACATATAATTTATGATATTCATTTTATTACAAAAACGAAAAAATCCTGTCGTGGGCGCGGGCGATTTCGGCGTAATTGGAATTTGCCCCCTACACTGCGTCGATGATATCATGGAAATGCTGGAAATCTCGCTATATTTAAACTGAATTCCAACTGCTAGTGGCGTTGCGATGGTATTCTATTCCGAATCGATAATGCTGCATGCGACACGAAAGTGGTATGGGAGTTCTAAATCCCCCGAGCCGTGTGAAAGATATTTGCATTTGACGTTTCGTTTATCCTATATCTCGCCTGCGGTAACATATAATTGATAATCAAGTCATAACGCGGCTTACAAATTTTTTAAATTTTTACTTCAGCTACGACGATTCCTAATATCATACTAGTTTAAATAATTCGAAACAATCTGTATAAACTCCTCTTTTCTTTTAAAAAAGTAACTTTCTACTTCATAGAAGACAGTTCCCGTGGATAAATCTCTAAACGCGACGCTGCGTCAAGAATCCGCCACAGTATCGTACGTTATCGCATTCGCTTTCACCAGCAGATGTAGTAATGCGTATGCATGCGTACGCACATGGGGTTCCGGCATAAAGCTCCGCATAGTGTTCGCCGTGTTTGCACGTGTCTATAACTCGCTCCCCGGTGGTATTCCCCTTTCAGTTCCTGTCAATTCCTATCACTGCCAATCGAGTGCACTTTCGTTGTAGTACGTCGAGGAATTTCTGTTAGAAAGATGAGAGGCTGCAGGAGGATTCAAAATTGAACAGTAAGCGCACCAAGAGAAAACTGATTACGTATACAGGATGGAGAGTACGCGTTCGCCGATGGATAACCTCTTTAACATGCTGTCAGGCTTCAGCGCTGATCACGAGAAAGCCTTAAAACAGGGCATTTACAATGCCGTGGCACTGTTCCTACTGTGCCTGGTTTCAGCGGCCGGGTACGGGCTGTACATTATATTGCGTCCGTTCGTAAAACCTTTGATATGGGCTCTGTTATGTGGTTCCGTTCTATTCCCGTTCAAAAACTCATTAACTACCGTCGTGCAGTCGTGGTTCGAGAAAACAGAAGCATCTCGCACACCTTTGATCATAAGCTTAATGCTGTTGCCCGTACAAATTGTGGACAAAACATCCGACTGTTTGGGATCGTTTCTCCGGAGGCACTTAAAATATATCGGCGGCGTACTGTTAGTGGGAGCATCAGTTTTCGGTATATACCATTATACGCCTAGCATATTAAGTTGCCTCCTGTGGAGGACGTGTCTGATTTTCAATTCCGTCGTCGGATTCTTCATCACCACGTGCAACATTTATATGGTAATTGTTACTTGTTCCGATACCACCTTACGAGCTACGTATCGACGTACTAACAGAGCGATCGTTACTTTTCCAGATTGCTGTTGTGCTTATCGGATACTTGTCTGCGTTGTATATCTACTGGACGCCGAGCAATTCCATTCACTTCCGTTATACTTCGTTCGTTGTATGGTTCATTGTTAGTCTCTATGTTTCTAACATGCTGGACACGTACCAGGTTCTTATGTTTCTAACGCTGCAAGCGCTGTGCCTGGTAGGATTCGTTTACGAAGTGATATTCATTATGGAGAATCAAGAATTAGAGGACAGATATATGACGTTCATGGAAGCGGCTCGCTTCGCGCTGACGAACAACTTAGTCGCGAATGTCCAGGAAGACACGTTGGCTCCGTTGAACAGCGAAAAATCAATAGAAAATATTGTCGAGGACAAGATCACGGAGATCCCGACGAGCGACGCAGATCCCGGACGTACGAAAGCTTCTTCTACGGCAAAGTTGTCTAAAAAATCGATGTCATTGGACGCGGATGTCGGTGCGGTACCTGTAAACCGTAAATCACGCTCTACCCTGAATGTCCCCTTTAATAGCTCTATCACGTTACGCGATCGTTACCTTTTAAGAAGATTAAAAAGCGAATTAAGAATGTCTATTGATATAGAAGACGACAAAGTTGATACTGATAAATATATGTACGGAGCGTTGTACGCTTGCATCGGTATGATTCTCTGGAAGCACAGATGGATGATATATGTTCTGAGTATCCCCGTAGCTCTTTACGTTATTAAGCAACTCGGTAACTACTTTGGTCTGTGGAAACTGATAGGAAATCAATGCGGTATCGTTCTGGCGGTCGTGAAGACATGGTGTCTAGAGCGACATCAAGCGCTTCTGCCGGCTAACGTCAGAGGTTTATATAAAGTTGGAATAATAATCGACGAGAAGTTAACGAAAGCTTTGAAAGCTTCGGTCGACACCGTGGCAACGATTGCGGTGATTCTTGGATTGCTCGTGTTTGTTACTTGCGCGTCTATTTTTATAACGATACAGGTACAGCGCACACACACTATAACTGTATACTAGGGTGGCTCTTATTTACTCTTGGTAAAAAAATTTTTCAAGATTTTCTTCGGGGCACCCTCCAGAATAGTTCCAAATAGTTAAAAAAAAATCTGTGTAAAGTTTCAGCTCGATCGGATAACGGGAAAGGTTGCCCCTGGGCCGTTAAACATTTAAATCATTATTTAACAGCTCGCGAAGTCGATTTTATATAAGGTCTACCAAGTTATTGATTAAATAAAAAAATATGTCAAACAAAAGTTGTAGATCCGGACAAGGAGCATCTTTTTTGGTGTATTACTATTTTTCGTGCGACAAACGGTTTTCGAAAAAAATCCGAAAAACTAAAAAAAAAAACTTTTTTTTCAAATTTTGAAAGTTTAAATGCTTCTAGAACGCTTTTTATTTATGAAGATGAACAAAAAAAATGGAATTTTTATTTTCGAGGACTATTTTTTAAACATTTAAGGAGGGGGCATATACCGAAATATGCAAACAAAATAAAAAAATTTCTTCTTATTTTCAGTGTTTGATATGTGATAAATGTTTCCTGAATAGTTGGGGTCGAAATTCGCAAAAATATCGGAGATATAGACATCAGATATGATCATTTTACCCGAAATCATGACGTCTATATTAGAGCTGTAATTATTCGACTATTCGAATATTCGAACCTTCGAATATTCGAACGTTCGAATATTCTGCTCAATCGAATTTCTGATTGTACCGAATAGGAATCTAAACATGAAATATTTGTTCACAGTTTATCGTGAAATTCTTTTCATATTGGCCTTTACAATTATTTGTTTTTCAAACGATAAATTTGGAATTTTATTAATCATTGGTTCTATGAATTTTGCAACGAAAAGTATAAATTCTATTTAAATTTAGGGACCTAGGGTATTTAAAATATTTAAATGTTGAATCATAATGTTTCTTGTACATTTTTATGCGTTGAATACGAATCTGAAAATCGTTTTTTGTGTAAGAACTACGAAAATGAAATTCAGTTTTCTCGAACCACTAACCGTCATTTACATTGATTACATTACATAACAATACATAAAGTTATAAATTTATCGATTGAGAAACAAATAATTGTAAAGGCCAATATGAAAAGAATTTCACGATAAACTGTGAATAAATATCTCATGTTCAGATTGGTATTCGGTGCAATCATAACTTCGAAAGATCCGAATATTCGAATATTCGATGTTCGAAGGTTCGAAGGTTCGAAAGTTCGAAGGTTCGAAGGTTCGAAGGTTCGAAGGTTCGAAGTTCGAATATTCGAAGAAATTATTCGAATTCTGTGGTATTCGAATACTTTAATTATTCGAATATTCGTTAAAGCCCTAGTCTATATCTCCGATATTTTTGCGAATTTCAACCCCAACTTTTCAGGAAACATTCATCACATATCAAACACTGAAAATAAGAAGAAATTTTTTTTTTATCTTGTTTGCATATTTCGGTATATGCCCCTTCCTTAAATGTTTAAAAAATAGTCCTCGAAAATAAAAATTCCATTTTTTTGTTCATCTTCATAAATAAAAAGCGTTCTAGAAGCATTTAAACTTTCAAAATTTGAAAAAAAAAAGTTTTTTTTTTAGTTTTTCGGATTTTTTTCGAAAACCGTTTGTCGCACGAAAAATAGTAATACACCAAAAAAGATGCTCCTTGTCCGGATCTACAACTTTTGTTTGACATATTTTTTTATTTAATCAATAACTTGGTAGACCTTATATAAAATCGACTTCGCGAGCTGTTAAATAATGATTTAAATGTTTAACGGCCCAGGGGCAACCTTTCCCGTTATCCGATCGAGTTGAAACTTTACATAGATTTTTTTTTAATTATTTGGAACTATTCTGGAGGGTGCCCCGATGAAAATTCAAAAATCGAAAATAAGAGCCACCCTACTGTATACCCTAAACAATCATTATCACTCATCGCTATTCATCATAGGTTTATGCGGAAGGTAAACATCTTATCCAAATTACTGGGGAAATACTCAATTCATCTTTAATGAATAATTCAGAGATCGATTGGCTACCGGATCAATGGGAAGAGTCGGTTAATAGCGTGTTGGATAATGCTTATACATATGGACGCAGCGCTATTTCTGACGGAGTAAGATAGATAAACGATCTTATAATTGCTGGAAAATATATCTCTGTAGTAACTTGTAATGTATAATGTAGGTGAAGGGCCTGGTGAAGGATTTAGATCCTGTAAAGGCTGAGCAAATGGAGAAGAAAGTCTTAGAACTTTGGGACAGGCTTTACCAAGCATGGATGATGTCCAGTGATAATCCAGATTTGATTGGACCTACTGTGGATGTTACAGCAGCCTACTCAGAATGGGAAAATTTCAAAGACAGCTATGAAAAAATCCCTTTACGTAAGAGCTTACGGTGAAGATTAATAGAATTAAACGACGCGCTTACACTTTGTATAATATGTTCTACTTTCTCCCTCTTATACAGAACTATTTAATATGACCAGTATACAAAACTTCGTAAAAGAGAATATTGGAATTTTCATGTCGGTCTTGGATTCCGTTTGGAGTATAGTTAAGGGCAATATGTCTGTGATATTGACGATCTTTACAGAATTATTTTATATTGTACTCATGAGTGGATCAGCAGTACTGAATTTCTCCCTCAGCATGGTAAATAATTAGTTGCAGAAGAGCGGTTAATTCATAGGACATTTTATAGTAGAAACTTCGTTTTATTTCAGGTGGTGTTTTTCACGACACTTTTCTACCTCCTGAGTTCCAGCAGTAAGACTTACAAGCCGATTGAGTTGACTACGGTCTTTAGCCCCATTAGTTGTCATAGGTAAATGCTTTAATGGTGCATTGATATTTATATTTTTATAAGATCGTATCGCAAGTTCTATATAAAATTTCTTCTTTTGTATTGACAAGCACTGTTCAGATTGAGGGGTATGTCATATCGTAAGAGTGCCTAACAGTACTGCTAAATAATGATTTACGACAGGAAAGTGTATCGCCTTATCCTTTTGTAGATTTGCTGTGGCGTTGCAAGAAGCAGTCATCGGAGTATTCGCCGCGACATTTAAGCTCGCTTCCTTCTTTGGCATGTGGACCTGGCTCATACACAATATGTTTCAAGTGAAAATCGTTTATCTGCCAGCAACTTTTGCAACGCTACTCGGGGCTGTGCCGTTTCTGGACGCATACTTCGCTTGCATCCCAGCCACTTTGGAACTTTGGTTTACGCAGGGACCCATGATCGCTATTCTGTTTTTCATGTTTCATTTCCTCGCTTGCAACATTATCGTAACGGAATTCTACAAAGAGATCAAAGGGTACAGATGATTATTTAAATTCGTATCTTACTTTTTCGGAACATTACTCTGAATTAAACTCGTGAAATATCGTTTGTTTTAGCGGCGGGCATCCATACCTCACAGGCCTCTCAATAGTAGGCGGAGTATTTTGTTTAGGAGTAGAAGGTGCAATTTTTGGGCCTTTGCTGCTGTGTTGTATCATGGTAGCAATTAATCTGAGTCGGCGTTATCTTCACTCGCCTTCGGATGAAGTAATGCCTACGTATCCCGAAATGAAACGTTGATATAGGGAAGCTTTACATTCGTAGGGCAAGAACGAAGAGTTCTTTGCAACAGCAGGCATGTTGAATGCTAACTTACACAAAAGGCCTTAAAGGAAGCTAATATTGCAAGGGAAGCCTTAACTTGGATAGATTTCGTAAAAGTTTAGGGGTTATTCGGACTATTGAGCAAAGTAATAATTTTCTAACACACTCCAGAATCTTTGAACGAGTAACACAATTTTCGAGGATTGTTATCTTTACATAGTCTTTGAATTAGCTTACTTCGAAGTAATGTTAACTCAAGGTTCATGTATGATTTTTATATTTTATTTTTTTAACATAAATATATAGGAACTATGCAATCAAAGAAAGTCATGTATAATAAGAAATCTCAGCTTACGCTTATTAATACTATAAGTATAAAGTATCCATTCGAGGAACTTACTTAGTCTTCTGTAGATTGTAAGATTAGGTATAATCCACAGAACCTTAACATGAACAGGAATTACAATTTATATTTTTTATTACATTTTAAGTGTTACTTTGATAATATTTTTTTACGTTACTAATATACATCTTAAATATAAGAAAGATATAATATAAAAAAATGCGTTGTAATATGTATGTCCTTTGTTTCGCGTTTTATATAACGTACTAACTTCAGTATTATTAATCTTATACCTTGTTTTTGAAGATGAATTTTTATGTAACAATTCGGAACCGTCAATAAACCTAGCAAACATTTGGTGCACAAATTTGCAGATAAATTTATAATTTAGTGCCGCAATATGACAAATTTAATGTACTCTATAATTAGCATAAGTATGCTCATACTCCTCTTTCTTATCGCATTTGAAGTTTATTTACATCGTGAGGCATATTTCCCGCAGAGAAGGACGTAAAGTTTCAGCGTTAGACATTACACAGGTATGCGCAATAAGAAAGATCTTACTTATAATTAGTTACAATGGAATTTACATCCCCTTTGCTTGGATCGTAAATATCGGAAAGTGTGGTAATCCTCAAATTTTCATTAAATACTTTCGGTGTGGTTGCTTCAAATGCATGGAAGGTAATCCGCCTCTTGTCTTCAAACATGTGGAAACCATTCTCCGAGAAACGACCACGAATATTACCAGCCTCCAACCATACGAAAAGTGTTATATTATTTGTCACTAATTCGAGCTCGATGTCCGGATAATTGGAATACTTTCCAGGTAAATGGTAGTTATTTACATATACCTAAAATGAAGTATCTCGTATAGAATGCGAATAATGAGTCTCGCTTAATTTTCCAGATGAGAGACATATACTCACAGAAATATTTACAGCTGGTAGAACAATGTCCTTTAATGTAATGATTGGATATATGTAATTTGTTGGTGCTATTCGAGATCCAGCCTTGTCCTTCAAGGTGAGTGTCGTAATGCAGTTGACTTTTCCAGTAATGTTCGATCGACACTCATCGAGTGACTTAGAGCTTGAGATCCACGAATGTTCGAGCACGTTATCATGAATTTTAGTTGCTGCGTTTGCTGTCTGGGTAGGTATTGTTCATGAATAGAAAGCGTATAAGAACTTTATGCATCTGTGCATTTTTACTGTATACTTACTACAGTTACATTGAATAAAGTATGCGACCTTATGGGATTCCTATTATTCCACGCATACAGATTAACTTCCAGCGTAGTATTCGCTACCGCACGTAACTCGTCGGAAACAATGTAAATCGAGAGATCAGTCCCTTGGACGTAATACGTAACTATTATAGGCGCAAAAAATTCTACGGCATAATAATGCAGCATTTTCCATCGCCCGTCAGAGTCTAAATAGAATTGTACGATTAACAATGTACAAGTGAAGGCGAATACTTCATCCCCACCTGTAACTATATCTTATTAAAGGTGTAATTACCTATAGAAGACCACGATGGGGCTTGCCAAACATCATTCAGCTGCCAATACAAAGCGCCCATAGTCATTCCTCCTCCTATTTCGTTCACTTCAGTCTTCGATTGTCGATAGAATTCCGTTTGCACTTTCACGGAAACGGCCTGATTGATTTGACTTAAATATATCAGACTTACGAAGTCTTTCACGCGGTTTCCAGTTTCGGGTATTATAAAATTCTTCGAAATAAGACTTCTGAGGAATGCCGATCCGAGCAGCAAGTGTTGGCGATGCTTCATAAAGCCACTGTTTATGTTCAAATCATCGATTGTCTCTGCAACTGGTAATATAGCGTAAATCGATGGCAACGATTGAAATCCGTATTCCGATGAAAATCTTGGCAGCGGATATTCCTGCATATTCCATCCGTTAGTGAGATAGTTGTAGTAATGGACTGTAACAAGATTTCGTTAGATCGTAGGAGTCTATTTCAATATTCGAACGAGAGAGTTCTGATTTACCGTCTCCGTAATAATTTGAGTATGGATCTTTCCCAACGTAGTTATACTGTTCCGTGTACAATCCATTACTAGGACTCGATGCTACAAAAGGCCGAGTGGAATCTAACTGTTCCACCTCTTTCTTGATTACATCTACGTACAGCTTAACGTAATCACTTCTATATATTTGTTCAGCGCCGGTCTTATACCAGTCTCCGTACAAGGCTGCTTCGTTTTCGTTATTACCAGCCCAAACAACAATACTGGGATGATTTTTTAGTCTTCGTACGTTCTGCACGACCTCTTCTTTGACGGAGTCCAGGAATTTCTCTGTAGCGGGATACATCCCGCAGGCGAACATGAAATCTTGCCAAATCATGATTCCGTATTCGTCAGCCGTATTATAAAACAATTCAGATTCATAAATGCCACCGCCCCAGACTCTAAGCATATTCATATTCGCTTCTTTGGCCGATGTCAATAAATGTTTAATCGTATCCGTCCTAGCACCCAGTTCAGGAAAGATGCTAGCCGGAATGAAATTGCTGCCCTTCGCGAATATTGGAATGCCGTTTATTCGAAAGTAAAAGCTTAGCCCTTGCTTGAGCGGGTCTTGTACAAGTTCTACCGTTCTAAAGCCGATACGCATTACTTTCTCATTCACACTAGTGGACGTAGTTGCAGTTACAGTCAGCGGGTAAAGAGTTTGATTGCCGTAACCATTCGGCCACCAAGTATGCACAAGGTCCTATTAAAGAAAAACTATTACTCTCTGCTCTTACGAAAAATATACGTTAATTAAATATTTCGATATCACGGATGTACCGCAGGTATCTTGAGGAGCATAGTTCCCACTGCATTTCTATTATTTCTATTCAAAGCAAGAGTTGTAGAGTTACGAATGTTTAACTGCTCATCGACACGAAGAACAGATGAGATGTGGCAAGCTATAGACTCGTTACTTTTCTGCGATGTGACCTCGAGGAATATTGTTACTATAATATTCCAGAAATCCTCTCCTTTATATACATCTGTCGTGGTGTCTGTGACAATGATTTCACTGGCAGGAATTAGCTCCACGCTTTTCCTAAAATATACTTTCATTACTATGTATTATATTCCAACGTCCATTGAATTAAAAAATGTTGAAATACCAAATGCCCATTGAAGGAAAAGCTGGACCCCAGTCCCACGAGAAACTTGCTTGCATCTTTCTTATATGATTGACGTGACATTCTCCCATGTAACTCTCTGGTACACATACCGGAGGAACAACGTATTTTAATGCTTGTTCATTGTATAAAGCTTCGGCTTTCTTAACAGCAGAAGAGAACGAAACAACTAATGAATTTTCGCCCTCCTGAAAGATAGATATTAATAAGTGCCTGTGAAATATCAATACGGATCACTAGGGTATGTTTAATAAATATACTTAGAACAGGCTGCTTACTTTTAAATACTTCGTTACGTCGAATGTATATCGCAGGAACATATTTGACGCCTCCCCGATCTTCTGATCATTTAAAAAGACTGCTGCGAATGTATCTAAGCCATGGAAAACTAGTACCGTTTTCGGAGTATTTAGCAGGGTATCGTTTACTGCAAAACATTCATTTTATAATCGTCTCGTAAAATGTAGAAATCGCCTTGCACCAGTGCCTTATTCAATACAATATTCGCTTTTGCAAGTGTAACGATAAAGATTAATTACCATGAAAACTTCTAACATAGGTAACTGATTGATTACCAACCCAGCGATTGTTCACGTCATTGCTCCCGATAAAATTCTCCGGTATAACATCTGCCTTACTCAGATCCGTGTAAATACCTCCTGGTACGGTTGCAGGAAATGTAATATCTGCAAACATATGTTAGTAAAGAACAGTACGTTTTCGTTACCTGCCGCGTCGAAGTATCGCTTATAGAATATCTTACCACGTCCAGACTCAGCGGTAGTAATTTTACCTAAATCAGAAAATCACATGATTGCACGTTACGAATACGCAAAACGATTCTACTGTGTTTAATATAGATAATTTAATAATACCTGTCCATAAACCATCTAAGGTTATAGATAAAACAGTATTGGTAGTTAAAAGTACAATCAACAAGGCTCGAAGAATCTTCCCCATAGTGATTGTACCAAAGTAGCACGCTCAGTATTTTAATAATATACAGCAGATTTATTTTTTTACTGTATTTCTCTGACACGTGGAAGTGGCCGTGTAAGTGGCCAAGAGTCCATGTACACGAAGCATATCGGTACTAGACATTCAATATATATTATTCCATTTATTTGCCGAGTCTGTTTGCAATATTGAATTTCCTTATCGAAGTAGATAAGAATTAGAGTAGTGTAAGTTCGCAGCCATTGGTACGAGAAGAAATACTAATGAAATGATTTATTATATTACCCAGTCGATTGAAATTATATAATTCATGTTACAGTACCCTGTTGTAATTTGCAATTCTATACATTTGTACGCGCGTCAGGATAAATGAAACGAAGTATATAAACAGAATACTTTATTCACAAACAGGAGCGACTATTTGCATAAAAATACATTCTATTGTACAGTATAAATGTAAGATTTAAAAAAGCTTAAACTTCAATACGTACTACAACCAGTACGTTCTTGTTCACAAACGTATATTGGGTATTTTTAAATAGATACCTGTAGCTTGATATCGTTGCAATCTACTGTACAGAATTTTATAACTTGTCGGTTAATAATTTCGCAATATGCACTTTTAACTAAAACCAATGAACTGGAAACCGACACTGTTGCGCTAAAACAATGCATACACTGGCAATATTTGGAATGTTAAGATAAATGCAAAAGATATTGCTCGTTAATTTCATTTAAAAAGTTAAAATTTTATGTTTCCACCATTTCAATATACTTGAACAACGTAACAATACGGTGCGAGCAACATTTCACTCGTTTTACCAAGATATAAATACATATGTACAACATCTGTCGATTTAAGGGGGAACACCACTGTGACGGCCCGAAAAGTAAGCCATTTTTACGATATTTTTTCGGCAACAATTTACAGTTTTCGAGAAGATTAAATAATGTATTAAAATTTACGCATGTTTTTCTATCTACTTTTTTTATAGTCTCTTCAGACATTGTACTGAAGGTAGGTAATAAACATTTTATATGAAAACTGTAAATTGTTGCTGAGAAAAAGTCTTAAAAACGGCACACTTTTCCGGCCGTCACAGTGGTGTTCCCCATTAAAGACAGAAGTAGTATTTCCTAACGTCTCCGTTTCTTATTGGAGTGTTTCTGAGTTCTACTGTTTGATGGGAACTGCGACCTGTAATCTATGTCCGAATCAGTTTGTTCGCTAATTGGTCGATAGCAACGGATAGGCGAGTTAAGGATATTATCAATCTCGGTAGTTGCACATTCTGGAACAGAACAGTCACTGTTAATTTGTGCGTGGCATACTCATATTCACGAGCATTAAATATATGACAATCCTTACCATCGGGTGATTCTTCTTGGCGGTGTTCTTGTAGGCATTTATTAACATGTTCTTCGTAATGGTTACGATTAGTTGTTCTGTAAACAGAACAAACACCGCATTCGAAAGCTCCATCGTTATTAGCATTTCTTGGCGTTATCTTATTTCCAAACAAATTAGCATTATTTTCATCCTCATCGTCAGTGATATACTGCTCGCATCCAGCAGCGTGTTCTTCTATTTTTTCGCTTGGAAAAGGTTGATTGCAGATGGGGCAATTTACATTGTTCGTTAAATCATTTCTCACGATTTTCATTCGTTTAGTTACCAAACCACTGTTATCCTATGAGACAAGAATGATACATGTAATGTATAAAGTTCTCCTGAATTGTTACCAGAGCGTACGATTAGAACGAATTCAGAGAAAGTCTTTACCTGAAGTAATCTGTCCTCTTCTGTATCTTCGAGAATCGCGTTTTCGTTCTGCTCGTGCAGACCTTGCAGTTTCTCCCTGCCTTCATCGTTAATCTTTTTCCGAAATTTCGTGTCCATTATATTGTTCCATTTTTTACTTTTCTCCTCTCTGGACTTTTGTCTCTCTTCACATTGCTTATCCCTCTCTTGTCTCTCTTCTGTCTGTTTCTTATAAAACTCTTCCCTCTTCTTTTTCTCTTCGTTTTCTTTTCTCTGGGCTTCCTCCTTTTCAGTCTCCATCTTCTTCTGTTTATCCATCTGAATTCTCTCCAAAATCATACATTCGTTTTTTATTCGACGCGAAAGGCCTTTCACTGGTAGCGGTTTAATTTCTGTGATCTCCGACTTTCCTTTAATATTATCACTAGTATTATCATCCTCCAATTCTATTAGAATCTCTTGATCAGTCAGGGCACTAGTTCTCCCTTTGGGCAGTAGGCTTATGGCACTTTGTTCCTCATTGCTATCATGTATCGACGAACTTTTGGCAGGCTTGTTAATATTATGCTTCTTCTTATGAATATTTCTCCTAGGATTCGGGGGTGGTATTTTTATTGAACTGGACGATAGTTCAGGCGACAAGCACTCTTTTCTTTCGGGCGCTACTTCTAAATCCTTAGTTTCCATAACGTCAACATCTTTGCTAATATCCTCATCGTGCGAACCTCGATCTTTCTCGTTTCTAGTAACAACTGCCTCTTTCTGAGAACGCAATATTCTGCTGGACCACTCGCAAGATTGGGTTTTCTTTTTTTTAAATATTCTCTCGTCCTCGTCGCTGCTGGAATGTCTTGTGTCGGAGTAAGAAAGGGCCATTGCTGATTTACGTTTATTAGGTCGTTCGTTGTTACATTTATTAGTACATTCCATTTGATTCTCTTCGGTCTTAACATACGTTAATGATTTCTTATCCGAACTACCTTTAGCAAGTCCCACCTATGCAAACGTTGAAAGAAGGATTAGAATCATACTAGACAGAATGAAATGGACAACTATTCTGATTGTTTTTTTTTTTTACAGAAATACGATTTATTCAAAAAATTGTTTGTAGCTTACACTTTTAATTACTGTTTCTTTATAAACATTTATGTATACACGGTGTTTGTATAAATGCAATCTTTACAACTTCTGTAAGAACTATAAAATGACGAGCCTCGATCATTTTTACATAAAGCATCAATGTTACTTTTCAAGTTGTTTTGTTATTATACACGACAAAACAGAATTGAAGAAGAAACTGTTTGCTAGGGAAGTTATCCGTGTGATGTGTTAATCAAATTATTAATTGTAGAAGATAAAATTAAATCCTATTTATATCAAGGAAATATATTAATAGATGGGTACATATCGTTAACCGGAGTCATTGAAAGTCCCCTGCGTTGGAAATGTGAATATTCCGAATGAAATTGCAATATAGCAAACACAGACTTGGATTATTGTTGCGGGCGAGTGTGTATGTGTATACAATGTCCCATGGCACAATGTCGTATTGAGGATATTTCGATTTATGTATAAGAGACAGATTATTACCCAATGCGCATTAACGATACGATCTGTAAGTAATGGATTGTACGGAGGTACCCACCTGAATGGGGGACCCCCACTGAAACTTAGTGTCAGTAGTACGATGCCAACTATACCACAACTCTGCTGTCTCTTTCAAATGAATGTTTAATGTGTGCAGCAGTTTCTCGAGCATCTCGGACGTTTTTGCTTCTTTGCATAATCTAAGCGGCATGCGATCTTGAGCTAAAGGCCGATCTGGCTGTTGCAAAGGCACATCGTTTTCGCTGACGCACGAATCGAGCGGATTAATTTGCCATCGTTCCAATTTCTGATCACGTTCAGGGTGCTGGTCCATCTTTGTCTCCGTACTATGCATACTATGAGAATCTTGCGAAGTGTTTTTTGATTTCAATGAAATATATCTGTTCGTGTTATGAGAATAACTATCTCTTATATCTAGATTATCGTGTAGTCTATCGACCATGTCGTCACTGTCCAAGCTTTTGTTCCTGTACGCTGAGTTTCTTGAATCGACAGTTGCGGGCGTAGGTTCGGGACTGTCACGGCTGTGAGTAGATATCCGATCGAGTATCGGCGACGAGTGTCTAGGTCTATGCAAATGTAGCGACCTAGGCGTATTGCTATGTTCCTGTATCTCCGATTCTTGTGCTAAATTCGTCTTCGGCATTGCTTCCGAGGCAGAATCGTTAGAAGACTGCGATGGTTCCTAAAAATTGTCATATAACGTAACATTTATAATAGAACTGCTTCGCTCTTATTTCTTATTCGTACAGTACGACAAGCGATACGGACAACGGCGATCGATTACTAAATAAACCAACCTTCTGAGCATTCTTCTCGTCGTTAGCCATATTTGCCATATCTTTCGACTCGTTGATAAAGCCTAAGATCTGCTTCATGTCCGTGTACGTGTACCATGTCTCGTACATTTTCATATCTGCAAGTCGAACGGTCGTTTAGTACCCTTCCGTTATGTTGCGCACGTCTCTTACGAGCAGTTATTCATTCGTGAAACAATATTTCAGTACGCGCGTCGCTTTCTATTATGTTGTTACTACGTTTCGCGCGTACCATCGAGATGCATTCTTAAAACTAATAAAGAAGAATAATCGCGCTCGGAACAGATTCAGTTACCTTGTAGCTCCCGTTTCATCTCTTCCTGCTCTTCCCTTTCCTTAGCTGTGAACAGCTCAGCTTTATCTCGTTCCATACCGTCTGACATGTTCGCTTGCAATCCGTGGGTCGAAATTAGTGAATGTTAATCAATCGCCTGACACGCAACGGACTGAAATCTAACCTTATAGGTTGTCCGTATTGGGAGTTGGAAAATTTTCCGCATCACTACTCGATTGCCTTAATAATATCCATGTATACGCATCAGTAAGGGGGAACAAATGAAATTTTTTACAAAACCGCATATCATCTTGAACTCACGATCTGAAATTAACTACGGTTGTCAACATCGTCGTATCAGCATCACCCGACCTGACCCGACCTTAGGTGAACATGGCAGAGGTGTAAGATGCGAAGATTTCCGACTGCAGCGCCGCCTGCGGTGGAGTAAGGAATCTCAGCTCGTGATATCTCCGCTCTATAGAATAATATTCTTTGGTAGTTTCGTGCTATGCAAGATGCGAAGAATTGAAGATTTTCTACTTCAGCGCCCCGCTTGTACATTGTTGGTACTACATTACGCGGGCTTTTTTGGCGGGATACCGTAACGGACATATAGTCCAGTGAAATTAGGATTTGTCTTTGGAATAAATCCCAGCAAGCTAAATTTTGGTACGGGCCTTTATTTGGTCGTTTTAAACAATATGTCAAAAGTCCCCATCGATCCGAGAGCCGCTAAAAATTTTACAGAGGGTTGAAAAAAAAAATAACAGTTTTTCGCGAATATCTCGTTATCTAGCAGTTTTGCGACAAAAATAGGTCTCACACAATTTATAACCTAGGAAATTCTCTACAAAAAAAGGTTGTATGAGTTTTTTTCGTAGGAGTAACCATTTTCATGTGTGCCGGGTTACCAAGTTTCAACCCCCATACTTTTGACAATGGAAGATCCCGAACCCGGAAATTCGGAAAATTATGAAACTCTGTAAATATGTAGCGGAAGTCCTGCTGAGTACAACGCAATTTCGTTTGCTGCCCAAATTCACTCCAAGAGGGTGCAATTGACCCCTGAAAATTTTTTTATTTTGTATTATTACTCGCGAACTGTAGGAGATAGAAAAAAAGTGTTCAGGAAAAAGTTACTTCTCTTAATTAGGACTAACATTTGGTAAATTATAGTTCTTACAGTTCTTACGGTTCATGAGTTTTTCCTACGTTATAAATTGTGTGAGACCTATTTTGCCAAAACTGCTAGATAACGAGATATTCGCGAAAAACTGTTATTTTTTTTTTCAACCCTCTGTAAAATTTTTAGCGGCACTCGGATCGATGGGGACTTTTGACATATTGTTTAAAACGACCAAATAAAGGCCCGTACCAAAATTTAGCTTGCTGGGATTTATTCCAAAGACAAATCCTAATTTCACTGGCCGCTTAGATTCATAAACGTGACTTAAGCAAATGCTTAAGGTCGTGCTTAAGCATTTGCTTGAGGAAAATCTTGTTCAAATAGGTAAATGCTTGTATGACGTCACATGTTCTTAAGATCGTCTTGAGCATTTGCTTAAGATGCCGCCTAGATTCATAAACGTGACTTAAGCAAATGCTTAAGGTCGTGTCTTAAGCATTTGCTTGAGATGATCTTATTCGAGTCTCAAGACGATCCTATTCTCGCAAAGTGTGGTAATATTCTCAAGACAACGTTTTCGACGTCTTGAGACCGTCTTAAGACCATCCTATTGCATCCTATTGGCCATTACCCGCTATTGAAGATTGACGTTAGGGTTGCCACCCATAACCTTACGTTATTGATATTTCAAAATAATAAAAATTTACTCTGTAATGCTAAAAACAATAGAAAATATGTTTGAAAGAAATAAAAACTAATAAGATTAAAATGTACTCTTAATTTGTTGAGCGTACTTTTTTTATACCCCACGAAAGCAAATGTACGTTATTTTTCTGTAAAAAAGGTGGCAACCCTAATTAACGTTGACATTGATATCAATTATGTACAAAATAAATTATAATTAAATGGAGTCTCCGCTATCTGAGGTGTTTTTATTTGTACATTACATTAGTTTAGTGGATGGGTTTATATATTAGTTTATTATGATAAAAGTAAACACTACATGCCAGTGGAAAAAAGTTTTTCTGAAAATCATTAATAAATAACCTCACGCTCACACGCGTTACTCACACATGTTCGAGCATTCTACTCCGTCGCCCACCGAGAAACGAACGGAATGTCCTTCAATCATTGGTTGTTCTAACAGAATTATTCCGAAAGTTTCCGAACGTGAATGAGCATTATCTTAAGCAAATGCTTTATAAAGACAGTGCTTAAGCAATTGCTTATTCTAAGCAAATGCTTAAGATCATCTTAAGAAACGTTTAGGAATACATGATGTCTTATGTGAAATAAGATCGTCCTCTAGAAGATGATCTTAAGCATTTGCTTAAGACACGTTTAAGAATACCGCCCAAAATATCGATATTTAACGCCGTAAATATCGATACAGGGGAGTATCGATACTGTGTCGCCACCCCCACTCTGCGGCCTCTAATAAATTCTATCATGGCCGGTACTTACAAGAATTATATGAAATTGTTGGAATGTTGGCCGTTAGATAAGTCAAAAACTGGCAGGTAATTCTACTTGACATAACAAATTTAATTTTCCTCTATACTTTCCCGATACTTCTGGTGTAAATGAAATCAGAGGTAAATTATCACAGTTTTCATCATGGTTTGTGTTGAGGTTAGAATGAATGTTTTTAAATAACGATAATGGTCACGTATTTTGTAATTTGGCGTCTTCCAATTATTCAATATTTATGTATAATAGTTTCGTATACAGTATGAATTTTAATGATAATCTCATTTATTCTAGAGATCTTGGCCAACATATTCGCGATCAATTGAAAATTGCATTTTCGAAAGGTGACTCGAGCAGTCAGGTAAATAATGAACTTTGTGATCGCTATTACATGAGCTTAAAAAGAATCTCTTCCAATCATTATGGGCAAATCTACGCACGTAATCTCTCGAGTAGCGCTAGCGGACTAACAAGAGAGCAATGTAACTTGGCACTGTCACCAGAGTTGCTAGAATATTTCGAGGAAATAGAAAAAGGATTTATCTCTCGCATGTACTCGAGGGTCTTGAATTATTACAATGATTCAAAAACTAGCAAGTAGTATTAATTTCGTTTCTGTGCGAAGCTATTACGACATTAAGAATGGTAGTAGAAGACTGCATTGCCTATTACAAAAACAGCATGACGTAGAATGCGCATGGAATTCTAGAAATTATTGCCAGATAACGAACGAAAACACTGAAAATGTACCGCATACACCAGTGATGGCGAAAGAAGTATTAGAATACTTGGAGCCAGCACCTAGGAAGATTTTCGTAGACATGACATTCGGTGCTGGTGGGCATTGTACAAAAATTTTAGAATCTTCGCCCGATGTAAAAATATTCGCGTTAGACAGAGATCTGGTTGCGCACGAATTCGCGCAAAAGTTGTCTGAGAAATATCCCGGACAAGTAGTACCTTTGTTAGGAAGATTTTCGGAATTACCGCAACTGCTCTGCGAGCACAGAGTGAAAAAGAACAGTATCGACGGATTTTTATTCGATTTCGGATGCTCCTCGATGCAATACGATATCGCTGAGAGAGGATTTTCCGTGTCGAAGGATGGACCGTTGGATATGAGGATGGATGGATTCAGATTTCCCGACGAACCGACCGCCGCGGACGTTTTAGACAGAATAACGGAAATAGATTTAATTCATGTCTTGAGAGTTTACGGCGAAGAAAAGCAGGCTAAAAAAATTGCCCGAGCTATTATTGATGCGCGATACATGTTTAGAAGTTTGAAAACGACGCAGGAGTTAGCTCAACTTGTTGACTCTGTGGTTAACGAAAGAAGACACGACCAACTCGGTAGACACTCGCACTGTGCGACGAAAACGTTCCAGGCACTTAGAATTTTTGTGAATAACGAATTAAATGAGATTAATTATGGTATTATCCTTGCTGGATCATACTTGAAAACCAATGGACGTCTGATAACGATAACGTTCCACTCGCTAGAAGACACGATAGTTAAGAGGCACATCTCCGGACACATAACGGATCACGTAGCTAATAAAATGCCATTAAAATATTCCAATTATGGTAAATATTACGACAAAGTTGAAATGCAAGATTCTATACAAGTGCCATGGAAGATGTTACATAAACATGTAATACTACCCGCAGCCGAGGAGGTAACTAAAAATCCGAGGTCACGTTCCGCGAAACTTCGAGCTACTAGTAAAGTGGTTTAGACTTTCATGATGCATGCACGTTTCTCGTTACGTTCTCTTTACAAAATGGAGTTTATTTCTCTAGACATACTATGTATATATTCTGTAACATATGTAAAAAATAAAATGTTTCGAATGAAACTTAAGTAACGATCATTCCTAGATATTTCGAGTATCACGTATGTTCTATTACGAATCATAGGAATGTTTGTAATATTGACAGTATCACTTATTCAAAATAGCCCTTCTATCTCATCAGTTTCGCTGTTCAAATCCATATCATAAATGCTTGGTCTTGTAGAAAGCCCTGGCATCATCATTATCTGCAAGAACAAGATAATGAGCTGCGTATCTTATAAAAATTCCCATAAAATTCATAGGCCTTATGTTTCCGACTACTTGCCTCTCCCACCATTGGTACCACGAAGCCTGCTCCGACAGACACAAATATGTCCGTGATATCCAGAGTGAAGCCTGTAGGTGCACCCTTGATCGATGCATCACCCGTTAAGGAGTTCGACGTTTTCGCCATGCAAAGAGCCAATTTATCGTATCCTAGTTTATTGTACGCTTCAATTTTCTTTTGCACCTACATCCATGATTATAATACTTATGAATGGCTGCATAGATTCTACATCGAATACGAATTTCAAGTATCTTACCTTATCCGCGAGGACCACTTGCCCGGCACCATACATTTCTTTAGCAATGGTATTAATTTTCTCTTCGATGCTGGCATTGACGTCGTACAATACTTTGAAATTACTAGGCGTCTTCGTGGCGGCTATAACCGCATCCGCGAGTTCTGTGGCGCCGGCACCACCCTCTGCCCAGTGGTTGCATATTACTGCATTCGATGCACCGCTGTCTATCGCTGCCTGCTTTACCAATTCCAATTCCGCCGGAGTGTCAGTGCTGAAGCGAGATTTTATACAGTCATTTACCATTCGGTACACGAATATACAAGAAAAAACATTCGATCTTTGCAACGCGAGACTTACGCGTGGACGTTAACTGCGACGATGACCGGCACACCGAACTTACGCCCGTTGCTGATGTGCTTTTGAAGATTCGGGAGACCTTTCCTGACTAATTCAAGATTCTCCTCGCGATACTCTTTTTTCAGGGCAGCACCCGTGGTCACCGGCGGTCCGCCGCCGTGCATCTTCAGAGCTCTGACAGTCGCGACGAGGATGACAGCGTTTGGTACATGCCCGGACGTTCGGCATTTGATGTCGAAGAATTTCTCCATACCGATGTCCGATCCAAATCCAGCCTCGGTGACCACGATACCTTCTGGCCCGACCAATTTCAACGCGACAGCGTCTGCTATGATCGAGGAACAACCGTGCGCGATATTTGCGAATGGTCCAGCGTGCACCATCACTGGAGTTCCTTCCAAAGACTGCATGAGTGTTGGTTCAATGGCGTCTTTCAATAAAATCGCCATCGCTCCAGTCATGCCCTAAACGCGCATTCGATTATATACAAACACCACAGAGTATGACTCGAGGGATACATTCATTCACGTCGTACTAACAAAATCATCAGCAGTTAGTGGTTCTCCATTCTTGTTGAAAGCTACCACGATGTTTCCCAGTCGTTGCTTCATGTCATCGATGCTAGTGGATAGCGCAAGTATCGCCATGATCTCGGAACCGACGGAAATGCAGAAGGACGTCTCTCGCGTTTTCCCTTTTTCCGTTGCGCTCTGGCCGATGGTAATTTTTCGCAGAAATCGGTCGTTCGTATCGACCACTGGAACAAGCGCGCTTCACTTGTAAAAGGATACCTTAATTTCATGAATTATCGCACAAGGGCGCGCATACCTCGAGTCCACGTAATGTTTTGCGGATCGATGTCCAGTCTGGCGAATTTTCGCCTCTCCTCTTCCGTCAAGCTATCTGGATCAGTCTTCCTGATACCAAGCTTCTCTAAACGCCTCAATTGTATCTTCGAAAATTTCCTTTCGCCCTTGACCGTCGGTACGAGGCGATCGTACAGAGCCTTGTCGGGCTGTGTAGATTCGTGGAAGTATCTGGCATCGATCTGCGCCGCCAACAGATTATTCGCCGCGGTTACAGCGTGGATATCCCCTGTCAAATGCAGATTGAATTCTTCCATGGGGATCACCTGGAAGCGATGCGATATTTGCAAATTTCTTGCTAAATACTACCTCCTTTGGGGAATATGAAATTTATAATAAACATTACCTGCGAGTATCCTCCACCTGCAGCGCCCCCCTTCACTCCAAAGGTGGGCCCCTGACTTGGCTGTCTCAGGGTGACAAACGAGTTCTTCCCCTTGCGCGCTGTCAAAGCCTGCACCAAACCAACCGACGTGGTACTTTTGCCTTCTCCGAAAGGTGTTGGCGTAATGCCAGCGACTACTACGAGTTTTCCATTCTGTTGGTTGCCCAGCCTCTTCAGAACGCTCAAACCGATCTTCGCCTTTTTGCTCCCGTAAGGGCTGATCTCGGTCGGGAGCAGTCCGATTTCATCCGCCAAGGTCGTGATCGGTTTTGGATCTTGACTCCTCGAGATCACTATGTCGCTGGGCACAGGCTTCAGTGGATTAATCTTCAGTGCTCTCAGCTTCCAATCGCTGCTCAATATCCTCTCCGCTGCTTTTTGAGCAGATATAACTGTGTTTTTCATCAACATCGCTACGGTCATCGGACCGACGCCGCCAGGTACAGGGGTGATGTACGAAGCTACTTTCGCAGCTTCGTTGTAATCCACGTCGCCCACTAAGTGCTGTCCAGATTTCTTTGTCGAATCTGAAATAGTTCTTCACATTGTAACATCGCTGTCGTGTGCACCAGGGCCGGTGCGAGGCGGGTTCAGCGCGCTCCCCGGAACCCGGCCCAGCGCTTTATAAGGCTCCGCGGTTCATGCAAAGCTCGTCGTAAATTATGCGGGACCCTCTGCATAGATATTTATTATTATTAAATTTAAAAGTACATTTAAGTCCATTCTTTTGGCCCCGAAATATTTTAGAACCCGGCTCCGCAACAGTTCACGCAGGCCCTGGTGTGCACGTTATTCTTATTGCGTTCATTACTGTGGAAATAGCTTTCCTTTCGCACAGAGTCTTCGTCGACGTCATTTAGATTCTATGTGCACAGTTTTGCCGAAGATGTAAGCAGCAAGAGTACTGTTTAAGAGTATCCAATCAGGAAACGCGACGGTTTTGAGATAATTCCCGCGTAGGTTTTACTCTAGTTTACGGTCGAACCAAAACTGAAGGGTTTGGTAACCCGTGCCTTCTATATTCGTTTCGCCTGGCATTTTGAAATGTGAGGTCAACGCAATGACAGAAGAAGCGCGTTACCACGAGTTCCCTCGAATGTCGATAACCGCCGTTATCATTCAGTTTGAAAAGAATTTGTAAACGTAAAGTGCAACAGCTTTCGTATATTCTTACTAGAAATTTCTTAGCTTATTAAAAATGTGACAGAAGAAATGATGGTGTTACGTGTCGCGGGCTTTGGTGTTCGAGCGGCACGATTTGGTTACGCAAGTCCGATTAGGGGTATCCCGCAGTCCTTAGAGTATCAGATATTGCTATATTGAATTTTTTAAAATTTTAAATATCTATGTACCTTATCAGAAGGATAAGGGGTATATTTTGTGATCATTAACGTTCTAGTCCCAAACGGGTCTTTTCAATGAAATCAGATAGGTAATTAACCAGTAGAATTTAATAGTAAGTAGAGCTTTAATGTTTAATTATTGGATGGAAGCAAAAGGTATAAAAAAAATCAATCAAACGTTTCATAAAATATAATTATGAACACACATAACTCCTGACTAGGGGAATCTCATACTCGATTGACTGTCAGAAATTATCGTTGTATACGCAATAATTAATAAAGTGTTATCTTGAATTGTACAGAAAAGATAAGGGGTGCAACTCACCAGACAGTCACGATAATGTAAATGACAATATAATTTATATTCCTTTTTGGAGTTCGGATAATTCTGACCGCTGATATACCTGAATCAAATAGATGAATAACACGCTCACACGCTCACACGCTCGCACCTGATCATAGATAAAATATCCAGGAATTGAACTGTAATATGAAACTGAAATGACAGTAAATTTAACTGAGCAAGTTTCAAAGTTAATGTAATGAATTGAGAACTCTATCTCTAAAACACCTCGCGGACCCAATGAAACGCACCGCACGATTTACTGTCACAGAGTGTCGCAGCTTCACGCTCTCGGCAGCGGCCAGAGCGGGTCCGCGCCGAAAATGTTTACGCTGGATTTTATCGTTCGAAGGCGTTACCATGCGCCCCTCTACTTAGTGAGGCGGTGTGTGAGTGCTCATGCCCACGAGTCGGACTTTTGATTCAAATACATAATTGGTTTTTACGGAACATACGTAGGGTAAACCAACCAGTAATTGACCGCATACCAGTGAATGACCATTAGGCAAAGAAATGTCAATAATAAATTTAAAAATTATTATATTTTTATAAATGGAGTGTAGTTGCACTTTCAATATCCCATATTTTTAGTTACGCGTATTAAGCAAACATTAATAAGTACAATTCTTATTAAAAGTACGCAATCATTTACTGGGCTTCTCATTCAACAATGCGGTCATTCACTGGTTGGTTTACCCTACGCACGGGAAACCACGACATCACACATCTCGAAAGCGATACGTCACACATGCTGAGGTCCTTTTCTCATCATTCATAAAGAGTGACCCAAGAAATAGCCCCTTTTTGGGGCCACGATTTTGGAACTGAATTTTGTGCCAAATCATAGCTTATGATGAGACATCAATCACGACAAATTTTCAAGTTGTGGTGACAATTAGTTTCTGAGATATGGGAGGTGAAAGAAGTGAAAACTCATTAACGCGTCAGCCCATACGCTTGGATGTACGGACTTTTATGTCATTTCGATAATTTAAACAAATATTTCCAGGGGTTTTGCTCACTGCTAACAACGAATTTGAACTTAGATTTTCTAAATTCACGAAAAAAAAATCAAAATCAAGAAATATAAATGTCTCTGTAGTGGGTGTTTTTTTTTTAATATATCGTCCACCATATAGATTCGACCATTAGGAATTTTGAAAATCTGAGTTCAAATTCGTTGTTAGCAGTCAGCAAAACCCCTGGAAATAATTATCTAAATTATCGGAATGACATAAAAGTCCATACATCGAAGCGTATGGGCTGACGCGTTAATGAATTTTCACTTCTTTCACCTTCCATATCTCAGAAACTAATTGTCACCTCCACTTGAAAATTTGTCGTGATTGATGTCTCATCACAAGCTATCATTTGGCACAAAATTTAGTCCCAAAATCGTGGGTCCAAAAAGGGGCTAAAACAGGCCCCATTTTTGGGTCACTCTTTATATACACAATTTCTGACTAGGGGAATCCCATAGTCGGTCGACTGTCAGAAATTGTGATAGGTGTCTAATCTAAAGAACAATTTCTAATTAATTAACAAACCGCACGTGTTCCGAAACGTGCGACAAAACCGTAAAAAAGCACAGTTTCCTGCCCCGGATGCAGAGTATACAATTTCGACAATCCTCCAAGAAGCAAACCAGTCTGCGCATTCCCAATGTAGCCGTTACTGATTACGTTACAATGTTTAGCGCGACGGTCAGAGGTGTTCTCAACGAGGGTTCTCCCACAATGCTGCAAGGCATTGCTGAAACGCACCTCTGCCGCTTACACAGAGCGGATTCGGCACATCAAGAGAACCACTGGGTCTTTTCGAGCGCGACTCTCTGATGAGAACACCGCACAGTGGGGCAAAGTGATGAAGTTTGTGTCAAAATCAAAGAACTTTTGATAGAAATGAGATAGAGCGATGATTTTTTTTTAGGTTAAACCTGAAATGTTGCAGAATAAGGGAAAATTAGAGAGATTACAGTACGAACGTTTTTTAACTTTGAAAATTTGTGTTAAACTTGAAATATTACAACAAAATTGTGATTTATCCAATACCATGTACGGTTAGATTTTTTTCTTGACATGTTGTACATCATTTCCTGTAGATTTTTTCACGCTGATTTCAAATCCGTTCGCAAAATTTGTCTACTACCTCAGGATTTTTGAAAAAAATCGATTTATGTGAAAATATTGAAATCATAATTTTTTCGTTGAAATGATTTGATAACCCACTGGTTTGAAGGTATATTGTATTCCCATATATGGAACCGACCCGAAAATTTCAATTATATTAATAAAAATATCGATTAAAGTTGTACAAACAAAATACCAAATGTATCACCAGAAATTAAAAAATTCGTTGGTGAGAGGCAGGTTAAAAAGATTAAATACTTACCTTACTTCATGTGTAAATGAAAATATAATTATGGAAAATAGATATCTAATTTAAATTACATTGCAGCCACACACAGCCTACAGAGAGTGCCAGTGACAATGACAGCGATACGTCAAGTGATCACGAGATGTGAAGTGTTTCATGCTTTGTAACTCGAAACATTAAAATATTTCATTATTCTTATTTTGATTGTGTTCCATATATGGGAATACAATATACCTTCAAACCAGTCGAGTATCATATCATTTCAACGAAAAAATTATGATTTCATTAGTTTCTTTCACATAAATCGATTTTTTCAAAAATCCTGAGGTAGTAGACAAATTTTGCGAACGGATTTGAAATCAGCGTGACAAAATCTACAGGAAATGATGTACAACATGTCAAAAAAAATCTAACCGTACATGGTATTGGATAAATCATAATTTTGTTGAAAATTTCAAGTTTAAAAAACTCAAGTGAAAAAACTTTCGTACCATAATCTCGGCAATTTTCCCTTATTCTGCAATGTTTCAGCTTTAACCTAAAAAAAAAATCATCGCTCTATCTCATTTCTATCAAAAGTTCTTTGATTTTGACACAAACTTCATCACTTTGCCCCACTGTGCGCCGCTGCGTCAGCACCTTATTATCATTATCGCCGGACGGCAATATGTCGAGGCGACGACGCTCCGAAGAAATGGGTTCTGGTTTCACTAAATTATTATTAATTACTAGGCAGGAGTATGATCAACAAGGGATTTCCCATAACGCTAAGCGTTGTTGATGCATACCCCATCCAAAAAGAAAAATTTTACGTTCCGAACGTAACAATGGATACCTCGAATAGAATTCATTCCGCAATCGATTACGACTGCACCTGGTTTAATCCAACTCCCCTGGACCATCCGAGGCTGTCCAATACCAACCACTAAGATGTCAGCTTGCGAGACCTATAACCGGATCGAACATTCAATGTAAAAATGTAGGTTTAATCGTTTTATCAAAAAAAGTATAGTTCCTTACAATTTTGGGAAGATTCCTCGTTTTCGAATGGCACACGGTCACAGTTGCGTTGTGCCATTTCAATAATTCAGCCGCGGGCGTGCCTACAATTTTGCTTCTGCCTAAAACTACGGCTTGAGCACCGGCCATTGGTACTCCACTCCTGACAAGCATTATTAAAAAAAATTAATTTATTGCTTAAAGTAGAGCAATCATTTGAAAGATCGAGAGTAAACTTAAAAATTTTCTCGATTTGATTCAACTCAATTTAATTAATAGTACATCTTGAACCGGCCGAAACTAATGAGAACATTTAACGTACTTCTTGATAAGTTCGATGCACCCGTTTGGGGTGCATGGTACAAATCCCGACATATCGCCGATGGCCACTCTTCCCTCATTAATCGTGTTTAATCTAGAAAAATCAAAGCACATATTCTTCAACATTAGCTGTCTTTCGAAAGTACACAGCATATTTTGTTATTGATTATTTACGTAATTGTTTTTGGTTTCCTAAATAACGTTACGACTGCGATAGGGGCATGGCGTTTTTTAATCACGCGGGAATAATAAATTCCGGATATCGGGCGTGCATGTACTCCAACGAAAGCAGCATAAGGCGACTATACTCTTATCATGTAATTCGAGACATTTTGCGTCAAAGGTCACGGTATCTACGTTTTCTTGCATGCTTGTCGATATTTCACACGCTGCCAAACATTTTCGATGGCGTATGAATACGCTGTAACCAATATCGCCTGTTCTAAATTATTTGAAATTTTTTCGCTGTGAACGTTGCCCAAGAATTTATCATTCTATCGCAAGCGCAACGTGACGATCGGAACCCGGCGGAATCGAGTTATGAAAAAAAAAAGAATGATACGAGGCTTACCCGTCCACATCTTTCTCGGGCAACACTAAATCGGTAATCATATGGGAATTAATTGTATTAACGCTATCAAGAGGCATCTGCACGATGATTCCATGAACGTTCGGGTCGTTGTTCAATTTGTTCAATTTATGAATTAGTTCGACTTCCGTTATTGTGTTTGGAAGTTTCACGTGTTGAGCAGCGATCCCAATGTCGTTCGCCGCTTTTATTTTCATTCGGATATAAACATTCGAATCTTCTCTTCCGCCTACTTGGACGATCGCCAAACCGGGCGTGAAATTTGGTAGTTTCTCTTGTAGAGTTTTCACATCTTTCGCTAGGTTTGCTCGAATTTCCCTGCGGAGATTGGAGAAAATTCGTTAGATCATACGAATATTTTCGATACCGTATCGAATCTAATTTTAAATCGTGCGATAATGAAATTACTCTTAAGTAGATTCAACTTTCTAGTGCGATGATTTGGCGAGTCATGAATATTTAACAATAGATTCATCTCAAACTGTTTCCGAGGGAAGAAAATGCAAATCAGGTTTTTCGTTTATTCATAAATTCATTTAAATTTCAATTTTTATATAACGAATGTTTTGAATTAAAGAATCGCGTATCGCACGCCACACGTGCAGCTTTCGGACATTTAAAATTGGCGGGTTTTTCCACGTCCACACGTGTCCTTGTTTTCCACGTTTTAGCAGCGATGAATGGATAATCGACTCGGTAAACAGGAAGCCTTTTGCTATCGACATTATCTATATCCCTGTATACTCATTTCAGCGATTGATTTTTTTTGCCGTTACATAATGTCCTGACTGGAATGCGAGCATAACCTCAGATAGAAAGAATCGCATAATTTCATCAGATTTCCTCGAATTTAGACGAATACATTTCACTGTAACTCTATGTCGCCGGTTAGACCAGTGCAACTATCGACCTCTGTGCGCAATTAAACAGTCGATATCAATTTCGAATTTTCGGCCTCGGAATTCCGTCGATCTTTGAAAAAAGTTTGTTTACATGGAGAATCTTTGTAAAGCATCAGTATGAATATAATTTGGAATAGCCTGCATTCCGAAGCTTCTTTTAAAAAATGAGATTAGATCTCGGTTGGACCGTTTCGGTTGCATTATTGCCTGTTATACCTACGATTAAACAGAATGTAACTCACTTTGCCAGCTCAGTGCCGGACAGCACTACTCCTCGCACGTCTGTCGCCATAACTCTTTGGAAAAATCTGCAATCACAACAGAAATCACAACTATCTTCCAGGCTGATCCCCGTCAGATAAGCTCCTCTCGAATGACCGGTATCTCGAATCGCGTGAATCGAAAGACGGTTGGGTTCGTGCTCGTTGCGAATACACCGAACGACTGATAATGAACGTATGGGCCGACCGGTTTCCAACTGGTAGTTCCGCGAATGTGTGTATGTATTCATCGAGATAGCGTTATGTGAGTTATCAACACATGCAAACGCCTGCTCGATCGTTTAAATGGTTACTCGTCATGGTCGAGATGTATGCAAACTTCTGAAACAGACACGCGTAAAGCGTGTACTTTAATTTTAAATTTGTTTCATTATTTTTGCTGGGTTAAAGCGTTCCAGCGGTTCTCATTTTTTGCCTTCGAATTTTATATGCATGTAGATGAGGATATATGATGTTACCACTTGAGGCCTTACGATCTTCTTTTTATTACGAAGCTAACAAGTGTTTGTGATATTACAGCTCAGCGAGTTATGAGGCATTGACACACGTTATATGCAATAAATTGAACTGAATTCGATTTTTTAATTTCTTTTTGTATATTGAATAATTAAGTAGACATGTTGGTAAAGTAAAAGTTTGATACGCTTTTTATGGGATATTATATGGAATATTGGGCTTACTGAAAGGCTCGTACTAGTCGTGTCATAATGAGATGTTGGAGATGACTCCGGCGGATTCTGACGGTTCATTGATAGAACAATCTTCACGGGGGGCAAGAAAATACATGTTATAAACAACAAGCGCATTATCGGCTTTTCATATGACGAAACACCGATTGATAAACTCTGACACGAAAATTATTTGCCACGAGTCCTCAAAGAGAATACTACTGTTACGATTCTACGATGTAACGTATTAATGCAATAATTCGTTGCCCATCACGGAAATTTTTAATGCTTTCGGCCCGTGCAATAAGTGTGGCGAGCAATTCGTTACTAAGCTTAAGAACATAAATTCACAAAACGTAAAAATCCAGCAACTTAATTTTCCTAAACTGCTACCATGTCCGTATATTTAGAAAATACAATTAACCGTAAAAGATTATTTTATTCCTTCTCGTAAATGACGAGCCGAATATTGCAAAGATTGTCGCTCTTAGGCCCGAATAATCTTGCACGTGTAATTATTTGAAATTAGAAGTGAATGAGAATCATTGCTAATTCACAATGTTATTCTTCGTTTCGCTTTGATAAGTGAATAATTTATCGAGCCTTATCATAGACGTCAGAGCTGTGCAACGTCTTCGCATAAGACGATGCTCTAAATAATTAGGGGATTCCTTCGTCAAATGATGTAAGAGAACGTCAAAAACAAAGGGTCTAGCAGGATAAGCATGGGGAAACGGCCCTCATGCCGATTCTTGGAGTTGTTATTTTTTAAACAATGCTCCTTGCATGAAGCACCATTATGTAAAGTTTTAGATCACTACCCCCCCGTTTAAGGGTAATACGGGGGTAAACGCCCCTAACGTTATTATTTTTTTTCTCGGTTACTACTTAAGATATTTGAATGAAAAAAAACGAAAAAATAGCTACATACTAACTGTACTTCATATATTTTTCTCTAAATTATAAATCAATTCTTAAGGGTAGAAAAAAAAAATTAATTTTTTGGGGGTGGTTTTTGGAAACAACCCTTTGAGTGACCACCTCCAAAAAAATCCAGAATAATGCTTTGCTATCGAGCTATTATATAAAAAAACCCGAAGTTGGTCGAGATGGTGGAACATAGTTAAATAATTAAAAGAAGATCATTATATTATAAATATGTGGGGTTTTGTGACGAGAAAGAGTATTTGTCGTGAGCCTGAGTACGTGTTATTTAAATGCGAATGGACGAAACGATTGAGGTTCGTTTGGGTGATCGAAGTGTGAATGAAGAGTGTTCGGGATTTATTGTTTATGTACAGTGTCGGGCAAAGAAGCCAGTCGCGAAGCGTGTCGTGAGAGTAATCAGTGGGAGTTCGAAAATCATAGGTAATAACGAGAAAGGTTGATATCATTATTGATTATTATTTATTAATCCTTGTCGCTATTTACGTCAATAACTGCCGTTGTGTCAGTTCCATAAAATATATTTGTTAATATTTCGGACGGTTTAACTATTTTGGATTTAAAACGCCCGTGTGATAAATAATAAGTAATCCCAGCGACATGCGAACAGCAACCCACTGTCCTGTTGCCATTCGCACAATCGCACGTATATCGTTGTATTGCCGTGTAGCTGGTAGAATTTGGTATATATTCAATATAACATTTGTAAGTTTTGCGATTGATATATCGCGAGCGGACCTTCATCCTTATAATGTTAGTGGTTTCCTTTAAGTACTCCACGGTCAAATAATTTTCGTTATTCATGAGTTCAGCAAGATTCTGAAAATTCTACCAGCTACACGGCAATACAACGATATACGTGCGATTGTGCGAATGGCAACAGGACAGTGGGTTGCTGTTCGCATGTCGCTGGGATTATTTATTATTTATCACACGGGCGTTTTAAATCCAAAATAGTTCAACCGTCCGAAATATTAACAAATATATTTTATGGAACTGACACAACGGCAGTTATTGACGTAAATAGCGACGAGAATTAATAAATAATAATCAATAATGATATCAACCTTTCTCGTTATTACCTATGATTTTCGAACTCCCACTGATTACTCTCACGACACGCTTCGCGACTCGCTTCTTTGCCCGACACTATACATGTAGGATCACGGAAAAAAGGAAGTCGCCTCAGCGGGACTCGAACCCGCGATCTTTAGGTTTGCGCACTGGCCAGCCGCCTTAACCACCTCGGCTACCGCCGACTTCCCGTCCTCGTTCTTCCGTATCCGCCTCTTATGCTATGGGGGTTCCTGATCCCACATACATAAACAATAAATCCCAAACACTCTTCATTCACACTTCGATCACCCAAACCAGGGGTGCACAGCGAGCCTTTTTCAGCGCCTAGCGGCAGGCAACCAGCCGTACGCCGTTACTAAGGGTAGAATCGGTGAGGCGAACTGCAGTAGTGTAGGTGCGGGCTCGTAGCCGCGTAGCGTAAGTATACAGGGTGTCCCAAAAATGCTGCGGTTTCTTAAAGGGGGTGTTTGGGGGGGGGGGTGATTGCAAACAACTTTTTCCTTTGCGAAAATGCCCTCCGAGGTTTCGTTAACGAGATATTAATAAAAAGCACCGACCAATCAGAGCGCGAGCCTTCCGCTGGAGGTCCCGCGCTAGCGTGGCCGCGCGCCGGGCCGCGCTGCGACTACGAACAAGCAAGGCGGCATGCATCGAAGGAAATTGCTCAGAATGGCAAATGAAAAAGACGTAACAAAAAAATCACACCTTTTGCCATGGTTTGTTTGCCATTTAAAGTGAATAATGAATAAAGCATAAATGGATGAAAATCACGTGTAACGTAAAAAGACGAATACACATTTTTTTTTAGAAGATTCGGAAATAATAATTATTTGAAGTGGGAGGATAAGGAATACGTAAAATTCCTTGTGTTAATAACATATCCACGAAAAGGTAATGTAACAGGAAATTAACGAAAAGTGATCGTAGTTCGTTATTGTGATAAAAATCCGTAACTCAATAACGGCCAGCAGTGTTGCTGATAACGAATAAGTCTGTTTAAAAAGGCCGAATAAATATTGTCGTACGAGAATTTTGAGAATTATCGCCGGAAATAAGCCATAGCTTGCGTTAAATTTAAAAATGAATGATCACCATTAAAGTAACTAAAACTCACCCTTGTAGAAAATTCACCTGCAACTTGAAAACTTGTGTCACTGGGTCACTGAACCGATCCTGGTCATCGATGGACGAGCCCAGTGCACAGCTGATCCCAGGTATACGACACTACCCAAAGTTAAGGGTCGCAATGTCAGGTGCGTCCAGGTCAACGTACCGAATATTCACTTCACTGCACGGCTACTAACACTGATCACTTAATTTACTTTTCATGGAACGTTGTTCCTACGTTATAAAAATTGGTGGAAATGAATTTTTACTTCGCGTTCGGAGCCGTGGGTAATCCCCGCGCAAATTCTCACGCTGCAGCACTTGCGTCCTCGTTGTTCGGGGGGTACACCCAGAACATCGCGTAATACTCTTGAGCAGAGAACATTTGTCTGCGACGCGATTGCTGACTGCTGACTGACAAGATTTTTTCCAAGCGACTTCTTCTACCCCCAAATAGTTTCTTTCGTTCCATTATGAGTTGACCCCCACCAAGCCAAGAGGCTTCAGGTAAAAAGAAGCCAGCACATTTTCGGAACACACGTGTTTTGCAGAAGTGCAACGAAAACTTTCACAAAAGCCCGCGCTCCGTCCTTCTACTGCCAATGTACCCATTGCTTCGAGGTAGAAAACAGACACCACGTGTATCGGTTCGAAAGGGTCCGAAGGGAAGAGACGCAGAAAGTCTTCGAGTTGCTATAAAGAAGAAAATGCATACCATTCCTGTTTCCCCTTTCTACCACCCTGAGTTCACGTCTGCTACGAGGCGGAACCAATTAAGTCATAAATTATCCGAAACTGTAGGAAACCGTTCTCTACCGCCGACGTGCGGGACAATACGGTCATAAAACGCGACCCTGGCGAAATGCTCTGGCTGATCAGCCTGATTAATTTTGGAGAACTAGAAATTACAGAGTATTATCCAGCATCAATACGTCGCGCGGAGAGACACAGGAAAAGAAGGGATAGTCCGCTGACTGCGGGTAGTCCCGCCTGCTTCGTCCTACCCTCAATTTAAGACGGATCCCTTATCTCTCGAGTGTTAACACGCGCTCGAATTTCAAAACAAAAGCACGCGTCGACGTATTCCTTGCTCTAGAAGGTGGGCTTGAAGTCCGATTGGCCCTAATTTAACCAATCTGCCCTGCATCCTTCCCAAACGGCCACTGTCCTGAAGAGGCCCTCTTCACAGCAATATCTCCTCCCCAAGGCCCACCTTCTCTCGCACGGAATACGTCGACGCATGCTTTTGTTTTGATATTCGAGCGCGTGTTTAGACACGAGAGATAAGTAGGCCCAAATGGTTAGTTCAGGACCAATCGAACTTCAAGCCCGCCTTCTCTCGCACGGAATACGTCAACGCGTATTGTCCCTGAATTGGGGGACAATCCGGGACATGTATTATCCTGATGCCAGAAGACATCGAAATGTCCTTTACCGTTTCACGTCGAGGTAAAGCAACCGCGCGCCATTACAGTCATTGGCCAAGAGTGGGTTAGTAAAATTCTCCTGCAATTTTGTCGATCTGTTTTTTTACCTCACTGAAGAAATGTGGGGTGGTAGCGGTACGGTCAGCTGACTGTAATCGCGCGCGGTTGCTTTACCTGAGACGGGGTGCACCATTGCCTTTAACAGCTTACTGCGACGTTAATATCAGCTGCATTACTCTAGAACAGCGATGCCCCGATGGGCGGCCCGAGGGTACGAGCATCCATCGCATTTTCCAAAGCTCGCGTGGAAGGGGGTCTCGAAACCAATGAAGTTGCAGGCATGTAACGTATGAGGATAACTCTAGTAGTGTGAGTGTAGGCTCGTACCCGTAGGCTTATATGACTGGGACTCTTGGAGCCCCAGTGTTCTACATTTTAGGAATTGGGAAAATAAACACGAATTGACTAATGATTAAACATTAATATTATGTAATTGGACGAAATAGACTTGAACATTCCCACTTACACTTCTGATTAACAAAAAGTTTCTTATTAAACGATTTTTATTCAGCTTCAATCCTCTGTTTGTGTGTTTGTTTGTATGTTCGTTCAGTTCAAATCTAGAAACTCAATTTTAACCCACTTCCAACTATCCAATAGACTTGAAACTTTGCAGGCATACGTAGTTTGGATGATAATACAAAATTATGAAGAAAAAGAAACCCCCCAGGGTTTAAAAAATTATCCTGTCATCAAAAAATAGAACCCATAACCGCAAATCCAAACGACTTGAAATCAGCCTATAACCAGAAGTCAAATCAATTTAATCGCAATGAAATCAGCATGTAACGGTTACATGCTGATTTCAGGGTACGAGCCTACACGCACACTACTAGAGTTTTCCTCATCCGTTACATGCCTGCAACTTCATTGGTTTCGAGACCACCTTCCACGCGAGCTTTGGAAAATGCGATGGATGCTCGTACCCTCGGGCCGCCCATCGGGGCATCGCTGCTCTAGAAATAAGCTTAATTTACAGAAAACATATCAGCGAATGTGGTAGTACTTTTTCTGATTTTTACAATCGCGACCTCGACGTGAAACGGTAAAGGACATTTCGATGTCTTCTGGCATCAGGATAATACATGTCCCGGATTGTCCCCCAATTCAGGGACAATACGCGTTGACGTATTCCGTGCGAGAGAAGGCGGGCTTGAAGTTCGATTGGTCCTGAACTAACCATTTGGGCCTACTTATCTCTCGTGTCTAAACACGCGCTCGAATATCAAAACAAAAGCATGCGTCGACGTATTCCGTGCGAGAGAAGGTGGGCCTTGGGGAGGAGATATTGCTGTGAAGAGGGCCTCTTCAGGACAGTGGCCGTTTGGGAAGGATGCAGGGCAGATTGGTTAAATTAGGGCCAATCGGACTTCAAGCCCACCTTCTAGAGCAAACATTTCTCTTTAATTTTATTTTTTTGGTTTTGTTGTATGATTTTTATTGACCGAGTTATTCGCTATCAAAGCAAAAAAGGAACTTTTTACTTTGAACGCCTATAACTTGCGAACGCATGATCGCAGAAAATTTTTCATGAGTGTTTTGGAAAGCTAAGACACTTTCCTTTCCGAACCTTTAGTTGGCAATTCAATGAGATTTTTTTTTAACCGTATTAAATTCATTTTAAAATGATCCCAAAAATTGCATATTTACCATTTTCTAGAAAACATCATGCCACTTCAAGGAAAATCATGGAATGATTCAAGTGTCCACGTTTTTTTCGAGTTAAGAATACTCGTAAACACTGTGCAAAAGGTCGGACCAATCAGATTTTTTTTGCGTATGTCCTCGATGGTCAAACATGCGATATGGTCTGAAAAATTGAAGGATCACCTGTTTTACGTTATGTTTCTCTGTAAAACCCTTTCTTTTGTTCCTGCGACTTTTGAACGATTGTTGCACTTTTCTTTTTGTTAGTTCAACGTCATTTTAGTAAAAAGAAAAGATTTTAAAAATTAAAAAAAAAAATTTTATCCAAACTCTTCGCAATGACGAAAACTGTACTTTTATTTGAGAGTGTATTTTTATAGAAATAAATATTTCAATACCAATAAATATTTTATTCAAAATACTTGGCGCTGCGAAACCGCCAAGTATTATTTCTCTAGACATACTATGTATATATTCTGTAACATATGTAAAAAATAAAATGTTTCGAATGAAATTTAAGTAACGATCATTCCTAGATATTTCGAGTATCACGTATGTTCTATTACGAATCATAGGAATGTTTGTAATATTGACAGTATCACTTATTCAAAATAGCTCTTCTATCTCATCAGTTTCGCTGTTCAAATCCATATCATAAATGTTTGGTCTTGTAGAAAGCCCTGGCATCATCATTATCTGCAAGAACAAGATAATGAGCTGCGTATCTTATAAAACTTCCCATAAAATTCATAGGCCTTAGGTTTCCGACTACTTGCCTCTCCCACCATTGGTACCACGAAGCCTGCTCCGACACACACATATATGTCCGTGATATCCAGAGTGAAGCCTGTAGGTGCACCCTTGATCGGTGGATCACCCGTTAAGGAGTTCGACCTTTTCGCCATGCAAAGAGCCAATTTATCGTATCCCAGTTTATTGTACGCTTCAATTTTCTTTTGCACCTACATCCATGATTATCATACTTATGAACGGCTGCATAGATTCTACATCGAATACGAATTTCAAGTATCTTACCTTATCCGCGAGGACCACTTGCCCGGCACCATACATTTCTTTAGCAATGGTATTAATTTTCTCTTCGATGCTGTCATTGACGTCGTACAATACTTTGAAATTACTAGGCGTCTTCGTGGCGGCTATAACCGCATCCGCAAGTTCTGTGGCGCCCGCACCACCCTCTGCCCAGTGGTTGCATATTACTGCATTCGATGCACCGCTGTCGATCGCTGCCTGCTTTACCAATTTCAATTCCGCCGGAGTGTCAGTGCTGAAGCGAGATTTTATACAGTCATTTACCATTCGGTACACGAATATACAAGAAAAAACATTCGATCTTTGCAACGCGAGACTTACGCGTGGACGTTAACTGCGACGATGACCGGCATACCGAACTTACGCCCGTTGCTGATGTGCTTTTGAAGATTCGGGAGACCTTTCCTGACTAATTCAAGATTCTCCTCGCGATACTCTTTTTTCAGGGCAGCACCCGTGGTCACCGGCGGTCCGCCGCCGTGCATCTTCAGAGCTCTGACAGTCGCGACGAGGATGACAGCGTTTGGGACATGCCCGGACGTTCGGCATTTGATGTCGAAGAATTTCTCCATACCGATGTCCGATCCAAATCCAGCCTCGGTGACCACGATACCTTCTGGCCCGACCAATTTCAACGCGACAGCGTCTGCTATGATCGAGGAACAACCGTGCGCGATATTTGCGAATGGTCCAGCGTGCACCATCACTGGAGTTCCTTCCAAAGACTGCATGAGTGTTGGTTCAATGGCGTCTTTCAATAAAATCGCCATCGCTCCAGTCATGCCCTAAACGCGCATTCGATTATATACAAACACCACAGAGTATGACTCGAGGGATACATTCATTCACGTCGTACTAACAAAATCATCAGCAGTTAGTGGTTCTCCATTCTTGTTGAAAGCTACCACGATGTTTCCCAGTCGTTGCTTCATGTCATCGATGCTAGTGGATAGCGCAAGTATCGCCATGATCTCGGAACCGACGGAAATGCAGAAGGACGTCTCTCGCGTTTTCCCTTTTTCCGTTGCGCTCTGGCCGATGGTAATTTTTCGCAGAAATCGGTCGTTCGTATCGACCACTGGAACAAGCGCGCTTCACTTGTAAAAGGATACCTTAATTTCATGAATTATCGCACAAGGGCGCGCATACCTCGAGTCCACGTAATGTTTTGCGGATCGATGTCCAGTCTGGCGAATTTTCGCCTCTCCTCTTCCGTCAAGCTATCTGGATCAGTCTTCCTGATACCAAGCTTCTCTAAACGCCTCAATTGTATCTTCGAAAATTTCCTTTCGCCCTTGACCGTCGGTACGAGGCGATCGTACAGAGCCTTGTCGGGCTGTGTAGATTCGTGGAAGTATCTGGCATCGATCTGCGCCGCCAACAGATTATTCGCCGCGGTTACAGCGTGGATATCCCCTGTCAAATGCAGATTGAATTCTTCCATGGGGATCACCTGGAAGCGATGCGATATTTGCAAATTTCTTGCTAAATACTACCTCCTTTGGGGAATATGAAATTTATAATAAACATTACCTGCGAGTATCCTCCACCTGCAGCGCCCCCCTTCACTCCAAAGGTGGGCCCCTGACTTGGCTGTCTCAGGGTGACAAACGAGTTCTTCCCCTTGCGCGCTGTCAAAGCCTGCACCAAACCAACCGACGTGGTACTTTTGCCTTCTCCGAAAGGTGTTGGCGTAATGCCAGGGACTACTACGAGTTTTCCATTCTGTTGGTTGCCCAGCCTCTTCAGAACGCTCAAACCGATCTTCGCCTTCTTGCTCCCGTAAGGGCTGATCTCGGTCGGGAGCAGTCCGATTTCATCCGCCAAGGTCGTGATCGGTTTTGGATCTTGACTCCTCGAGATCGCTATGTCGCTGGGCACAGGCTTCAGTGGATTAATCTTCAGTGCTCTCAGCTTCCAATCGCTGCTCAATATCCTCTCCGCTGCTTTTTGAGCAGATATAACTGTGTTCTTCATCAACATCGCTACGGTCATCGGACCGACGCCGCCAGGTACAGGGGTGATGTACGAAGCTACTTTCGCAGCTTCGTTGTAATCCACGTCGCCCACTAAGTGCTGTCCAGATTTCTTTGTCGAATCTGAAATAGTTCTTCACATTGTAACATCGCTGTCGTGTGCACCAGGGCCGGTGCGAGGCGGGTTCAGCGCGCTCCCCGGAACCCGGCCCAGCGCTTTAAAAGGCTCCGCGGTCTATGCAAAGCTCGTCGTAAATTTTGCGGGACCCTCTGCATAGATATTTATTATTATAAAATTTGAAAGTACATTTAAGTCCATTCTTTTGGCCCCGAAATATTTTAGAACCCGGCTCCGCAACAGTTCACGCAGGCCCTGGTGTGCACGTTATTCTTATTGCGTTCATTACTGTGGAAATAGCTTTCCTTTCGCACAGAGTCTTCGTCGACGTCATTTAGATTTTATGTGCACAGTTTTGCCGAAGATGTAAGCAGCAAGAGTACTGTTTAAGAGTATCCAATCAGGAAACGCGACGGTTTTGAGATAATTCCCGCGTAGGTTTTACTCTAGTTTACGGTCGAACCAAAACTGAAGGGTTTGGTAACCCGTGCCTTCTATATTCGTTTCGCCTGGCGTTTCGAAATGTGAGGTCAACGCAATGACAGAAGAAGCGCGTTACCACGAGTTCCCTCGAATGTCGATAACCGCCGTTATCATTCAGTTTGAAAAGAATTTGTAAACGTAAAGTACAACAGCTTTCGTATATTCTTACTAGAAATTTCTTAGCTTATTAAAAATGTGACAGAAGAAACGATGGTGTTACGTGGCGCGGGCTTTGGTGTTCGAGCGGCACGATTTGGTTACGCAAGTCCGATTAGGGGTATCCCGCAGTCCTCAGAGCAGGTATCGGAATTAAGGGGGAACGCCACTGTGACGGCCGGAAAATTGAGCCATTTTTAAGAATTTTTTTTCGGGAATAATTTACAGTTTTCATAGAAAAATTTTATTACCTACCTTTAGTACGCTGTCTTAAGAGACTATACAAAAATAAATAAATAGAAGAACATCCATAAATTTTAATATATTAATTAATCTTCTAGACCCACCCACGCGAGCTGGTCGAATGTGTAACTATGGAACAGCAGATCCGAAAGCAAATTTCATTTTTTTTTATAAACTATATGAGTGTAGTTTCCGTTGTGCGTACCGATTTCTTAAACAAATTATTTTTGCAAAAATGGTACGCTTTAGAAGAAAATTTTCGAAAATCCGCGAATAAGATGGACAGTTTTTCGAGCGTATTTAAAAATTTGTTTTCAATCAAAGAATCCGTACGTACAACGGAAACTACACTCATATAGTTTATAAAAAAAAAAGAAATTTAATTTTGGACCTGCTGTTCCATAGTTACACATTCGACCAGCTCGCGTGGGGAGGTCTAGAAGATTAATTATGTTAGGTTCTTCGAGGAGACGAGGAAGGTGCATTAACGACACTGTGTATACTGTATTAACTAGACTTTAACTTTTAATCATGATAATAAGTGGTACACGAATATGGCGTGTAGTCTATCGGCTAGCGGTCATGTTGCAATTAACAGGCCCCAGATACAAGCGGGCCTCCACCATGCGCCGCAGCGCCCTCTGGCGATGCTGCGCAATACCCAACATCTCCCTCGCAAAGTTACCATGCGGTATAGGAGTTGGGGGCTGGGTCCAAGATCAGCCTCTTTACTGGGACCCGTTTCCGAACAGGCCTCGCAGGGGTTGGCTGGATAGCGACCTCTTCAGGGGTCCGGCTCCGGGGGCTGCGACCCACGGGAAGCTCCACCGGAGGTTCCGTGGGATGTTCCGCCGGAGGTTCCACTGGAGGTTCTACCGGACGTTCCACCGGAGGCTCCACCGGAGGCTCAGGGCCCTGGACCGGGGGAGGTTGGAGGACTGACCAGTCATCCACATCTTCCCTTGGAGGGTTCGGGGTGTTCGTACCACCCTTCCAGATGTTGTTGATGTGGCGGTTGACGACTCTACCATCATCAAGACGTACCGAATAACTGGTCTCGGCCAGGACCTTGTAAACGTTGCCACGTTCACGTTTGTTATTCCTGGTCAAGACCACCACCTGGTCTCCCACCGAGAGACGCCGTGGACGCGCGCCATGGTGTTTGGCGAACTGCTTCTCCATGGCTCGTAGTTTCTCAAGGGCAGAGTCAGACGTGGTAGCTTCAACAACTGTGGGCCCCGGCAGCAGTTTGGTGAACGGGGAGTTCATTCGCCTGCCAAACAGAATTTCCGCCGGAGATTTCCCGTCGGGAGTCGCTGAGGAGGGCGTGTACCTGTAACAATAAAGAAAATCGAACAGCTGCCTCCGCCAGTTGTTAGGTTCTTCGAGGAGACGAGGAAGGTGCATTAACGACACTGTGTATACTGTATTAACTAGACTTTAACTTTTAATCAGGATAATAAGTGGTACACGAATATGGCGTGTAGTGTATCGGCTAGCGGCCATGTTGCAACTAACAGCCCCGGATACAAGCGGGCCTCCACCATGCGCCGCAGCGCCCTCTGGCGATGCTGCGCAATACCCAACAAATTAATATATTAAAATTTATGGATGTTTTTCTATTTATTTATTTTTTGTATAGTCTCTTAAGACAGCGTACTAAAGATAGATAATAAAAATTCTCTATGAAAACTGTAAATTATTCCTGACAAAAAATTCTTAAAAATGGCTTACATTTCCGGCCGTCACAGTGGTGTTCCCCCTTAAAGGAGAAACTTTCGTCAGGTGACATCAGCGATGTCTGCCTGAAGAAAGCTATCGCGAAAAGAGTTACAGGGTTTCTTTTAACATTTATTTTCATGCAGCTATTTCACACTCGTAAATCGGAAAATTATACGTCGAAGGAACAGAGATTGTGCCAAACATTGCATTACACTTCGCCCTCTCTGTACAGTAAAATGCGCGCCACTCTGAAGTTTCATCTTCCGACCCCAAACACCATTATTCGCTGGTTTTCTAAAATCAATATTTGGCCTGGCATTTGCCAGAATTTATTTACCGCGTTAAAAATTAAAGCAGCACATATGTGTGATTTGGACCGGAATTGCGTTCTGTCTTTCGATGAAATGCACATCAAAAAGTGTTTTGATTTCCACCCAGGCAAACAAATTATCGAGGGCTTTGAAGATTTAGGCCCTTTAGGCAGAAAGCTGGCAGTGGGTACACGGGTACTCGTTTTTATGGTCAGGGGCTTGTTCAGTAATTGGAAACAACCAGTAGCATTCTTTATTACAAAGAATGGCGTAACTAATGCTAAGGGTCTAGCAGGGTAAGCATGGGCAAACGGCCCTCATGCCGATTCTTGGAGTTGTTATTTTTTAAACAATGCTCCTTGCATGAAACACCATTATGTAAAGTTTTAGATCGCTACCCCCCCGTTTAAGGGTAATACGGGGGTAAACGCCCCTAACGTTATTATTTTTTTTCTCGGTTACTACTTAAGATATTTGAATGAAAAAAAACGAAAAAATAGCTACATGCTAACTGTACTTCATATATTTTTCTCTAAATTATAAATCAATTCTTAAGGGTAGAAAAAAAAAATTAATTTTTTGGGGGTGGTTTTTGGAAACAACCCTGTGAGTGACCACCTCCAAAAAATTCCAGAATAATGCTTTGCTATCGAGCTATTATATAAAAAAAACCCGAAGTTGGTCGAGATGGTGGAACATAGTTAAATAATTAAAAGAAGATCATTATATTATAAATATGTGGGGTTTTGTGACGAGAAAGAGTATTTGTCGCGAGCCTGAGTACGTGTTATTTAAATGCGAATGGATGAAACGATTGAGGTTCGTTTGGGTGATCGAAGTGTGAATGAAGAGTGTTTGGGATTTATTGTTTATGTATAGTGTCGGGCAAAGAAGCGAGTCGCGAAGCGTGTCGTGAGAGCAATCAGTGGGAGTTCGAAAATCATAGGTAATAACGAGAAAGGTTGATATCATTATTGAATATTATTTATTAATCCTTGTCGCTATTTACGTCAATAACTGCCGTTGTGTCAGTTCCATAAAATATATTTGTCAATATTTCGGACGGTTGAACTATTTTGGATTTAAAACGCCCGTGTGATAAATAATAAATAATCCCAGCGACATGCGAACAGCAACCCACTGTCCTGTTGCCATTCGCACAATCGCACGTATATCGTTGTATTGCCGTGTAGGAATTAGACTGCTTGCAATAGAGTGGAAAAAACGTGCAACAAGTGTCAAAAATATTTTTTCTTTCTTAGTACATTTTAATAGAAGCTTGTCTTTAAAATTATTTTTTTATTATAATTTATTTATAATTATATGTTGTCAGTGTGATTTGACTTACATACTCCATCTCGTATTCTTCATGAATACTGCGTGTTTTGTTCAGTATATATACATACTATTATGTATATAATATTACACCTATAAGACTATTACTATGTGCAATGATAAGCAGTAAGCACCAGATGCGTACTGTACATATGTATATATTTATTCATATATCATGCTCTAGCTTTTATAAATGATATATATCGTTACTTGAAAACTACTTGTTTTCCTTGTGTCCGAGTTATTTATTTCTATATTATTAACCTTCTAATTATTTTATGTGTCGCTGAAAAGATAAGTATTATTAGTAATAAATGTTTTATTATGAGTAGAATCGAACCGTCAAGTCATACGAAATGCCGGCAGTAGCAAATGTTTCGGAAATTTCATGACCCCACCGAATTATATTACGGGACCTGCTCTGCACTGGGGCCCCGTAAGGAACCCAAGCATAAATACTTACGCTACGCGGCTACGAGCCCGCACCTACGCTACGGCAGTTCGCCTCACCGATTCTACCCTTAGTAACGGCGTACGGCTGGTTGCCTGCCGCTAGGCGCTGAAAAAGGCTCGCTGTGCACCCCTGTCCCAAACGAACCTCAATCGTTTCGTCCATTCGCATTTAAATAACACGTACTCAGGCTCGCGACAAATACTCTTTCTCGTCACAAAACCCCACATATTTATAATATAATGATCTTCTTTTAATTATTTAACTATGTTCCACCATCTCGACCAACTTCGGGTTTTTTTATATAATAGCTCGATAGCAAAGCATTATTCTGGATTTTTTTGGAGGTGGTCACTCAAAGGGTTGTTTCCAAAAACCACCCCCAAAAAATTAATTTTTTTTTCTACCCTTAAGAATTGATTTATAATTTAGAGAAAAATATATGAAGTACAGTTAGTATGTAGCTATTTTTTCGTTTTTTTTCATTCAAATATCTTAAGTAGTAACCGAGAAAAAAAATAATAACGTTAGGGGCGGTTACCCCCGTATTACCCTTAAACGGGGGGTAGTGATCTAAGAATTTACATAATGGAGTTTCACGCAAGGAGCATTGTTTAAAAAATAACAACTCCAAGAATCGGCATGAGGGCCGTTTGCCCATGCTTACCCTGCTAGACCCTTTGGGTTTTTTGTTGGACACAGTTTTAGATGCATTGCATGACACGGGCTTGAAAATTAGAGCTGTTGTTTCCGATCAAGGAACAAGCAATCAAAGCATGGCACAAGGAAGAGTAACCATTGAACGTCCACATTTTTCAAAAAATGGCCAGAAAATGTACTTTTTGTTTGATTATTTACATTTATTCAAAAACATCAGAAATAATTTATTAAAGTATGATTTTTCAATTAACGGTTCGCGAGTTTATTGGTCTGATGTTGTTCAACTATGGGATTTAGAGTCTAGTAAAGGTACGCGAGCAGCTTACAAACTATCCGAAAAATACGTACGGCCAAATTCTTTTGATAAAATGAAATGTAAGCTTGCTTTACAAGTTTTTAGTAATAGAGTTTCTTCTGCCCTGCTTACTGCATGCGCCACTGGATGCATAAGATCGAATACCGTACAGCATACTGCCGGCTTCTTTGAAACCCTCAATAATTTGTTCGACAACTTAAATAGCAGAGCAGCTTATGATTCTAATCCAAACAAGTGCGCGATTTCAAATGCATATCCGGTAGTTAGAGATAACTTATTACAACAGCGCGACAGTATCGCGAATTGGTTTGCTATTTGTCCAAATGGTTTAAAGACCTTGCCTTGTTTGTTAGGATTACGGCAATCTGTAAATGCCACGTTGCAGCTCTGGGATGATTTGCACGAGGATGGCGCGTTATTTCTAATGACATCGCGTTTGAACACGGATGTAGTGGAGAATCTTTTTTCCGTCCTCAGAATGCATGGTGGTAGTTACAACCAAAATCCTTCTGTAAAAGCGGTGCGTCTCGCGCTAAGGAAAAAGATTGTACTAAATTTGAATACGAATTCTGAAAATAGTAATTGTTTAACCGACGACGACGAAACGCTTTTACAGGGGGATATGCTCTCACCGCAAGTTCCATCCGCGTTAGACAATGATGCTGCATGTAGTCGCGATACAAATGTGACTGAGGAGTGCGATGACATCGATAATCCGGATATGCAAGTGCTTGAAGATTTGATAGAATCATTGTCGACGTCAACGTGCTCCTTAGAAACATGTGCAGTGGAGTATTTCGCTGGTTACGTTGCCAAAAAAAGCACGGACAAATCGCGGTGTCCCAGATGTCGCGCTATTTTTATTGATGCAGGTCGCGAATTTCAGCGGGATGAACAGATTTTAATAGCATTTCGGTCGTATATTGTAAGGGAGGAGACAGAATTCGGGCACCTGGTACCACCAACGCTAGAGTTTTCACTTGTTTTTAAAATGATCAATGCTGTATTTGATCATTTCTATCCAGCATTGCGCAGCGAAACAATCATTTTGGATAAACTGTTTCGGATTATAACTCACACTGTACATACAAAATATCCGAATTGGTTTGCCGACAGTGAATGTGCTGCACACCGTCAAGATGTGGTTTATTTTGCAATGACGGTTAAAATCCATAAAGATACGATATGGCTCGGTCAGAAACTACGCAATTCTGTTAGTAGCAATTGCGGTTCGAGATTGCAACATTTCCAAAATAACGTGCTTTTTTAGGTATTTTTTGTATTCAGCGAAATAGTCTACTTGCATTGCATGATTGTAATTATAAGACGTGTACATAATTTTAAAGTAGTTATGCATGCATTTCTCTGTGTACAGGGTGATTGTCTCGGTGCGTCTGATCAAAAAGATGCCGTCTGGTACCCCGTGGCGAGGTCAAACCCCCGTGGTGCCTCTCCTAATTTGATGGATTTCGACCCTCGAAGGTGTTGGAGCGCCTATTAAGAACTGAGAAATTTTCGAGTTCCGCATTTCTCATCAGATCTTTGCGAAAACGACGCCAATCGATTCCCTATGTTTCGCCGATGAAACTGACACCATAAAACGACGTAATTCGGATGATAATGAAGGAAATTACATGAAAAATTGATTTGCATAATTTCAAACTGACTTTGTTAAAAATAGTCCGATTTACATGAAATTTGGTATGGTTTTCATCGGAAAAACATAAGGAATCCTTCGGTATCACTTTCATACCCACACGATAAAGAATAAAGAATTTCTTAATACGCTGAAATGAATATTTCACGTTTTCACCCTCGACTGCGGGGGGTAGACCACGATTTGCCGGGGTCGACCGAGGATTCATACCTGTTTCATAATAAAATAATTCTTTATTCTTTATCGTATCGATATGGAAGTGATGCCGATGGATTCCTTATGTTTTTCCGATGAAAATCATACCAAATTTCATGTAAATCGGACTATTATTAACGAAATTAGCTTGAGGTTATGGAAATTAATTTTTCATGCAATTTCCTTAATTATTTTCCGAATTCCGTCGTTTATGGGGTCAGTTTCATCGGCGAAACATAAGGAATCAATTGGCGTCGTTTTCGCAAAGATCTGATGAGAAATGCGGAAATCGAAGATTTCTAACTTCTTAATAGGCACTCCAACCTCTTCGAGGGTCGAAACCCATAAAATTCGGCGAGGCACTGCGGGGGCTTGTCCTCGCCACGGGGTACCTGGGGGCATCCATTGTCCGGCGGAGCTCCAGAATCACCCTGTATATGATCGACATAGCCGGCACATTCCATGGTGTCCTCTGCAACACAAATGCACAGCCTAGAACGGTCTTACTTCACATGGTTGGCATCTCTTTCTTGAACATTTCGGCAATATTTCGTAAATGCCTTGGATCTAGAGACGCGGCAGCGTCTCGACGCCAAGTACAGGAAAGACACCCTGTATATGTCGACTGTCGCTACCGCTATCATTTACTCGAGAAACGGCTAATCCAACCTAACCTGAAACTTATTTCATTAATATCTCATCACGCCTGCAATATTTTCTAAATTTAAACGCATTTTTCTTATGTAAACCGCATATAAGCTTTCGAATAAGACCAAATATCAATAAAATCTGTCCACGCATAACAGAGATATCATAATTTCGTCTCAGGGATCTGTCGAAAACGGTAAGATTTTCTTCTGATTCTGATTCTCCTTCAAGAAAATTTTCGTCAACATAATACGTATACGCGTTACACGCAGACCTTCAGCCAAAATGATACTAACACATGTTTCGTTCATCAATCGCTATCTTCACTATGCAATCTACTTCAAATTTTGACAGCTTACAGTCAGATTATAACCTGATGAGTGTCAAAAAAGGTAGGTTGTCAAAATTTGAGATGCCACGTGTTTTTGCAAATATGTATATCGTTGTTGTACCATTGAGGTGCAATCATAACCCATAACCACAAATTCTAACGACTTCAAATCAGCCTGTAACCACAAATCAAATCAATTTTCAATCGATATAGAATACATATACCTATTATGTAGAGAAAAGGGGAGAACACGAAGAAGCGAAGTGAAAAAGAGAAAAAATAAAGTTATTTTCATTCGTTACTTTGAATGAAAGAAATTTATAATCGATTTCGACACAATATTGAAGGAAGCATTAATGAATACAATTTTTCCACACAATACTGAAGCATTAATGAATAAAATTGTTTGATCTGTAACCTCTTTAAGGGGTTATGCCTAGTTAGCTGGCGAAAGAAAACGCGTTTTCTGGGAATTTTTTGTGGAATATCTACTGTATATTTTTTTACAACTATTCGCTTATTTTTCAAAAGTACATATCTTGCAGCAACTCTCAGTAATTTTCTTATTGGAAAATATTAAAAGATGAAGGAATAACAGCCACTCTCGCGGAAGCCGTTTTTAAAAAAGGCGCTGCGCGGTGAGCACGATTTCTCCGAGCCGGATCATCTGAAATCAGAAAGCGAAAAAGATTCTGTTAATACGTGAGTTTATCTAGTTCGTGAACGAAGGATTTTTGTTTTTGATGAGAACTCTATTTTTAATTCACGATAAACGAACAATTCAGACCTCGAAAAATCATGATTTTGCGTTAAACGGCCGTCATTTTGTCTGAAATCATTTTTTTAAAAAATCCTTCGTTCACGAACTAGATAAACTCATGTATTAACAGAATCTTCTTCGCTTTCTGATTTCAGATGATCTGGCTTGGAGAAATCGTGCTCCAGTAGTACGTAAGTAGTAGCTGAAATTCAATAGATTGAATGCATATGCAAATGGGGTGTGTTCGGTATTTTTATTTTATACACATATAATAAATACAATAATAAATTTAAATTATTTACACCCCCTCCCCCCTCCCCCTCCTGCCCCGCCCCCTCCTCTTCCCCCAGGAATACTCCGCAGAGCTTAAATTGTACAAGAATCTCATAAATTTTTCTTGTCTTCGAGCTTGACCAGCGCGGGTGCGTCGATCTGAAATGATAAATTAAATGAACTTAATTAAAAAGGTAATTAAATAAATCACAGAAATCATTGATTTATAAAACGATTTAATTCAGTTTCAAATTTAATCCACTTCCATTTAACCCGCTCGGGGTTTATTTTGTTTTTAAAAAATTGTATTGTCATCCAAACTACGCACGTCTGCAAAGTTTCAAGACAATTGGATAGTTGGAAGTGGGTTTTAAATTTGAGTTGCCAGATTTGAACCATACAAACATACAAACAAACAGAAGATAGAAGGTGTATAAAATCGTTTAAAAACACTTACACGTAGGCCACTGGCGGCCTCGACCTGGGGGTGGCCCCGCTGCCGGTGGCTGCCCCGCTGCCGGTGGATGCTCCGCCGCCTGTGGCGTCGCCGCCATTAACAACTCGTCCTCATAGTCTGGATCAGGAAAAATAAATTGGAATAAAAGTTTTTATTTTAGAAAATTAATTTTTCAGAAAGTTTATGGTTAATTGTTAATAATAAAATAATTAAATCTTACCAAGTAAAAGACCCTCCTCCATTGTTCTTGGGTCTACAAAAATGTAAAAACAATTTATTAGCAAAAAAGCTAAATTACACAGTCAAAGTGCCTACCAATGCGCCAAGTATATAATCCATTAAAAAAAATCCCATTTGAAAACATTGTCGTAAATTAATATATTAATAATGTGCTATATTTAACTTTACAAAAGTAATGATATACAAAAATTGCGCCAATTATCACAATGACTATTTATACAAAGAAAAAAATGTAATAAATAATATTAAGATGCACATTCGGTAGCTTTTTTCGCGAGAAATTTATTCGTGTGATTTATTTGTCACTAAAAAACGTGGGACTTTATACGTTAGTTTCATTCGTGAGAATTTATTCATTGTCACGAATATATTTATTCATTGTCACGAATATATTTATTCATTGTCACGAATCACGAATTATTAAACTAATGCTAATAGTTAACCGGGTTAGAGTATACTGTTACGTCCTGAAGGGACTGCCTGTAAATCACCCCGAGCGGCTGGAGTAACTTACCGGGTTCTTGCTCTGTCAAAGGGCTAAGGCCCACCTTGACTACAGGGTGATTCTGGAGCTCCGCCGGACAATGGATGCCCCCAGGTACCCCGTGGCGAGGACAAGCCCCCGCAGTGCCTCGCCGAATTTTATGGGTTTCGACCCTCGAAGAGGTTGGAGTGCCTATTAAGAAGTTAGAAATCTTCGATTTCCGCATTTCTCATCAGATCTTTGCGAAAACGACGCCAATTGATTCCTTATGTTTCGCCGATGAAACTGACCCCAAGAACGACGTAATTCGGAAAATAATTAAGGAAATTGCATGAAAAATGAATTTCCATAACCTCAAGTTAATTTCGTTAATAATATTCCGATTTACATGAAATTTGGTATGCTATTCATCGGAAAAACATAAGGTATCCATCGGCATCACTTCCATATCGATACGATGAAGAATAAAGAATTATTTTATTCTGAAACAGGTATGAATCCTCGGTCGACCCCGGCAAATCGTGGTGTACAAACAAGGTGATCTTGTCATGGTGGAGGTGACTAGTGAGGCGGCCACCGGGGGTAGTCGAAAATTATTTCCAAAGTTTAAGGGACCTTTTCGAATCACCAAGGTTATATTGAATGATCGATACGAAGTGGAGGACCTGAGAGAGAAATTCAGAGGTAAACGTACTGTAGCAGCCGCTGACCGGTTGAAACGGTGGATAACAGTACAGTACGATACCGACGGCGACGAGGCAGATAGTCAAGGGAGTCGGGGAACCTCACCCCATCCCCTAAAGTAGAGCGAACGTCGCTCATGTTAGGCGAACGTCGCCATCCCCTAAAGTAGAGCGAACGTCGCTCATGTTAGGCGAACGTCGCCATCCCCTAAAGTAGAGCGAACGTCGCTCATGTTAGGCGAACGTCGCCATCCCCTAAAGTAGAGCGAACGTCGCTCATGTTAGGCGAACGTCGCCATCCCCTAAAGTAGAGCGAACGTCGTTCATGTTAGGCGAACGTCGCCACCCTCTAAAGTAGAGCGAACGTCGCTCATGTTCAGCGAACGTTACGACTTGTTGAAGGAGAACGAACAACGTGGCGCGCGCCGCTCACACTAGGCAAAAGTTGCCACTATACAAAGAAAAAGGAAAACAACGAGAGGACCCCAGTTATATCTGAGGGCAGATCCATCGCAGGATAGCCGAATGTAAGATCCCAACGAATTAAGAACACAACCCAAAAGGCGAGGATAAGAAAAGAGCCCGCTCTGACCGACGATCACGTGGGCCTAGGATGACGCGCGATGCGAGCGAGGTGACCGGCGAGACGGAGTTCGTAGTTCTCTATTGGCAATATACTCGCGTGTATCACGGCGTCTGAATAATAAATTGCAGTACCATAAGGCGCGAGTTGTATAGTTTTCGAAGTGGCGACCACCTTTTCCTTCCACGTGTTTTTCTTTCTTACACAAAGATTCATCAAATTAAGTCTTTATTACTTTCTGTAGTACATTTCGTTAATTCTCCTCCCCCCTCCCCACACAGCACCATAATATTGCAGCAACGTCTCTGCAATGATGCGGTGCAAGATGGCAATATTGCAGGAATTCCATAAATCCCTCCTGACGCCTCCCACGTCCGGCTCTGGTACCTCTATCTGCAATGATAAATTAAGTGAATATAATTATAATTGTTAAATTGATTAAACCACAAAGTTATAATATTATGTTTTTATTTCATTATTATAATCCAATAAAAAAACAAAAAAAGCAAAGAAATTGCGCAAAGTACAGAAAAAAGTCGAAGACGAAAAATAATACCAGCATACCAGCAAATACATACATATAAAAAGAAAGACTCACAAGAAAATAAATAAAAAATCACAGAAATCATTGATTATTTTTGTATAAAAACACTTACACGTAGGCCACTGGCGGCCTCGACCTGGGGGTGGCCCCGCTGCCGGTGGATGCTCCGCCGCCGGTGGATGCTCCGCCGCCGGTGGATGCTCCGCCATTAACAACTCGTCCTCATAGTCTGGATCAGGAAAAATAGATTGGAATAAAAGTTTTTATTTTAGAAAGTTAATTTTTCAGAAAGTTTATGGTTAATTGTTAATAATAAAATTATTAAATCTTACCAAGTAAAAGATGATCCTCCATTGTTCTTGGATTCCATTATGAACATAAATGTGAAGTAATATACAGTGTGTCTCTAAATTGCGGGACTTCCGGGAACATGTAATATCCCGATGTAAAATCACATCGAAAAGTCCTTTACCGTACGCTGCTGTGCGTTCACTTCACACGGCCTTAAACTGTGTGGGCCGGAAGCCTCGCATCCGAAAACGGTTTCGATGTCTTTTTTCATCGGTATATTGCATCATCCGAGAAGTCTCGCCATTTTGGGACTCCCTTATGAACATTGATCGGAGGATGGTAACAATTATCACTGTAAAACACGATTTTTGGTCTGCAATATCCGCTGGGTGATTCTTGTAGAGTTTTTCGCCTTGATATTGCGGAACAGAGAAAAAGTTTCATTTTGTTGGACTGTGTTATATGATGAATTGCGGGTTTCAATGCAGATTTTACAAACACGCCAACAACGGACCACTATTATACAACACACACACTACACGCATCTCCCGAGGAAATTGAAATACCAGCACCAACAGCAGCATCACCAGGACCAGCACCAACTGCAGCATCACCAGGACCAGCACCAACTGCAGCATCACCAGGACCAGCACCAAGTGCAGCATCACCAGGACCAGCACCAACGGCAGCATCACCAGGACCAGCACCAACGGCAGCATCACCAGGACCAGTACGAAGAGCAGAATCATTATCATCATCATCAAGAGCAGAATCATCATCATCATCATCAAGTACGTCTCCGCAAATACAAACTCATATCCAATCCAATGGGTTTCTACCCATTGACTATAATCCTAAATGTAGTTTTTGTTAAAAAAAATTACATATGTTAAATTAACTTCTCTTATCTTTATTCAGAGTTCGAAAGATTTATGATGAAGAGCGTTGCAGCTATTAATCTGACGTTAAACGATATGAAGAAACAGTTGAACAGAATGGAAGAAAAAGTGGCAATGATTTCTGGCAATAGAAACATAATAGTCGATAGTGAAACAGAATTTTCAACAACGCACAATCTTCCCATTAATGATGAGGAGGGATTGCGGAATTTTAACAATCAATTACAGGACCAGGCTGTATTTAATGCTATGGTAAGTGACGCAAGAGTAATAAATGCACTAAGGGTATCTAGTATCATAAAATCAAAAATTAACTTCATATTATACTTACTTTTATATTCAACAGCTACTTTATCTTGCTGCATTGCAGTCATACAAAGGATAATTACCTGAGTATTGTTATTTATTACAATTAATAAATAGTAGCAACATACATGCAATTTGTAAAATGCACTCCACTTCTTATACTATTGCACGACGATGGACTTTTTCTTGCATGTACAGGGTGTCCCATAAAATTGCGAACTTTTTGGAACATGTGACGTCCCGATGCAAAAAGACAGGATATTGCATATTCCGAAAAGTCCCGCAATTTTATGGGACACCTTGTATTTCGTTGCTGGCTGCGCGACAAGCTTTTACTTTTCATACAGTTTCCTTGTAAACATCCATTAACTTTTTTATAACAATTATTTAAACTAATGGTGATTGTTATTTTTCATTGCTTCAATGCACCCTGTGACACGAATGCTGTTTTTATCGAAGCCATGTTTCATGACTGAAATAATTTATTAATGACTTTTTATAGGTTGATGTATTGAAGAAAACCGGTGGGAGCAACGTTGCGATAACGACGGCGATGGTCTTACAAAAAATTATGAATGATTGTGTGGCGGAACAGTATAGTTGGTGTGGAAGGAATCAAAAACGAGCATTCAAATCGTACAATTATTTAGTGAAATTAATATTGGGTAAGTAAATTTATTATTTATTTCATTTCAGGTATTAAAATTGTAAAATAAATGCATGTATTATTCCAGCTTCAGTACACGCTACATGCAACGACAGGGGATTGCGAGCAACGGACATGGAGATAATTAACGTGTCTGGAAAGTGGTTTGCGCAAACAAGAAAGCGGATCGTGCGGGCAGAAATGAAGACCAAGGCGGTTTAAGAGTCGCTGAAGCACGGGGGTGGGGGGAGAGCGAGCTGCCATTCTCATTTGTGATTTTGTAACAATGTTTCAACTACCACCTATACTGCACGTCATTTAACCCTTTCGGTACCAGCACCGGATATATCCGGCATCCATCTGATGACCTGTGTGTACCAGTGCCGGATATATCCGGCGTCACAGAACGAGCCGCCGTTCCTGGCGCCGACTTTAGTCGGCATCTCCGATAGTTTACAAAAAAAAAAAAAAATTAGTTAAAAGCACTTTCGCGGAAATGTACGCCGTACTGAAAGGGTTAAGAAGGAACCTGCGCATAGACCTGTTCCGCGCTACGATTGGGCTATACCCCAACCAACGCTCCCTCGGAGCCAATGAGCTCATTCGACATGCGTGAATGGGTTCCTTCTTAAATGACGTGCAGTATAGGCAGTTTCATTTTTTTCGAAGTAAAATTCAATATGGCCGTCCGACATAGTCTGCGAATCCAGTAATAATCTATTAATTGCTGCAGCATTTGTTGTATTTTGATCGCCAACCAGTGATGGGTAAATCAGTAGAAAGCAACGTAATTTACGGTAATTTACGTTACGTAACATACGTGTATAAAATGTCCTAATAAACCTTGAAAAAGATGTGGGAACTTCCCTACTACGCTCTATATTGCCGAGGCAGGTCCACTGGACATTTTAATATTATACACGCATGTCAGGTAACGTAAATTACGTTGCTTTCTAGTGATTTACCCATCACTGTCGCCAACCATACTGAGGATGATAAGTCCTGTTTCTTCGACAGCTTTTACAACAGTTTTGATGCAGTGGATCAACTGATTCGAGGACGTCTTGCATTTTGTGAAATAAAACAGTCAGAGCAACAACGGACTAACCTACATATTTTTCGAAATTGAATTAGTAGCAAGAACGTATTCCAATAGGCTCTACTAACTATATAAAATAGAAAAAAAAAAATTTATAATGTGGGTTGGTCCGTTGTTGCTCTGACTGCCTCAAATAATAAGTAAATGGGAGTTTCCAGTTCGATATGATACCTTTTAGCATAAAGACTAGTGCATGGTCATATTGAATTTGACTGAAGCAGCGATATTTGTGCTACGGATTTTTCCACTATCGCTTCGGTTGTTCAATGCCAAAATATCTTTTTTTTATTAATATTTCGGAAACTGTTGAATGTTGGATGCAACATTGAGATATATGTTGGTGTACTATACCTACATTACGACATATATATATATATATATATATATATATATATATATATGAGATTCATCAAAATCCGTAGCACATAGGAGGAAGTGGGGTAGATTGATGCAGAAAAACTGAATCTCATGTTATGCAACAAAAATGAGTAAAATAAAAAATTTTTTTTGCTTTATGTATGTCATAACTAATCAATATTATAATAGCAATCAAAAGAATCATTAAAGTTAGAAGATAATGAGAATATAATAACTTGAGTAAAAAATGGGTTTTGTATCATTCTGCCCCACCTACGGGGCACTTACATACATTGGATGGGGCACTTTGAGACAAAGCGTAAATTGTATGAGAATGGTAATTATTTACAAAAATTTAATGAAAAACATTTTTCAATGCGATGTTGCAAAGTTGCAGCTTTGATCTTATATTTGTCAGCTGCCCTCCGTATAGACAATCTTTTAGTTGTATCTTTTCGATACAACTTCGGATATAGCAGTCTTTACATTCTCCTCATTAATACTTCCTCTATCAGTCTTAGGTTTGTACGTTCGCACCATTTTTTGGAAAATAGAATAACTAGTTTACAGATTTCATGCAAACTTATATACTGGGACACTATTGTATAATAGCGGGGCACTTTGATGCATATCAATGTGCCCCCTGTCTTAGTGTATCAAAGTACCCCAGCGAACATTTTCAAGAAACTAACAATTATTTATAAAACCATTGAACTTATTTAAAAGTCACGTGCAATTCTGATTACTAAATAGAATAACTTACCTTTGGTATTTTTAAATATTAACTAAATGACGTAAAACAACGTTGGGACACTTTCGCACTTCACGTAATGTCTCTATAAATGTCTGATAAATCACACTTTGTACACTTTGTATATATGTATATATTTGTAAGCGTAATCAACGTTAAGTGAATGGCTTGTAACCTGGTAGTAAGTTTTTCTTATTTCTTCTTATGTTTGTATTAATTTTATTTAAAGGGTTATACCCGTTAATAATAATAATAATAATAATAGTTATACCTACAAATATATCTATTTTGTGTTGTGTCATTTCATATTTTATGTTCAGATTAGTTTTATTTACATATATTTTTTATAAGATGGGACTGATACCGTATCGATACTATTATTTTTTTATTGTTATTATTATTGTTGCTGTTGCTGTTGTCGACTTGTACAAATAAATATATGAATATTTAATAACCAGAAATAACCAAAAATAAATATATGAATATTTAATTGTCTATATTTGTTGAAGTTTAATCAATTTCCCTTACATTTTCTATCCTTTCTGTAATGTCACACAAATTTTGCCGAAACAACATTGCTAGAAAATGCCCGAAGCGTTCCCTGAAGCTGGCCAGAGAATGCCCGGAAGGTTCCCTGAAGGTGGCCAGAGAATGCCCGGAAGGTTCCCTGAAGGTGGCCAGAGAATGCCCGGAAGGTTCCCTGAAGGTGGCCAGAGAATGCCCGGAAGGTTCCCTGAAGGTGGCCAGAGAATGCCCGGAAGGTTCCCTGAAGGTGGCCAGAGAATGCCAGGAACGTTCCCTGAAGGTGGCCAGAGAATGCCAGGAACGTTCCCTGAAGGTGGCCAGAGAATGCCCGGAAGGTTCCCTGAAGGTGGCCAGAGAATGCCAGGAACGTTCCCTGAAGGTGGCCAGAGAATGCCAGGAACGTTCCCTGAAGGTGGCCAGAGAATGCCAGGAACGTTCCCTGAAGGTGGCAGGAAGGTTGCCGTGCAATGTTCCACAGGGCGGACATAGGAAGGTTCCGGCAACGTTCCAGCAACGTTCCAGCAATGTTCCGGTGGAACGTTCCGGCAACCTTCCTGCCATGGAGTGTGCTCTATGGGCGGTGGATGCTCCGCCGCCGGTGGATGCTCCGCCATTAACAACTCGTCCTCATAGTCTGGATCAGGAAAAATAAATTGGAATAAAAGTTTTTATTTTAGAAAGTTAATTTTTCAGAAAGTTTATGGTTAATTGTTAATAATAAAATTATTAAATCTTACCAAGTAAAAGATGATCCTCCATTGTTCTTGGGTCTACAAAAATGTAAAAACAATTTATTAGCAAAAAAGCTAAATTACATAGTCAAAGTGCCTACCAATGCGCCAAGTATAGTATAAATTTTTATTATTTACCTGCCAATAATAAGACGGCGTCCTCCATTTTTGCCTACAAATATAAATAAACAATTAATTATCAGATAATATATATAAATATATATAAATAAAAGATCAACAATTCATAAAAGCTGCGTATGATAGAAGAAAGTCATATATGTATATTCAGACATAGAAGTGTGTTTGTGTCTGATTTACAACGGCTTAAAATTGATGTTGTCTCTAAACAACTACACTGGTAATCCTGAGAACGAGGCGCGAAATATAATTGAACGATCAAACGAACTTACCTGTAAGTGAAGTTCGATCGCAATTATATGAAGAGCCTCGTTCCAGGAGATTACATCCCACCCAAAATTATTTACCCCGTATACCCTGAAAAAGATGATCAATTTTAAGTAAGATACTCAGAAATATGAGGCAGGAGGGGAACGGCAGGAAGAAGATCGGCGAGCGGTTTTTGTTTTACTCTAAACGTTGTGACACCTAGCGGGAACGAAGAGGATACTACACTGGTAATATCCTCGAACGAGGCTCTTCATATAATTGCGATCGAACTTCACTTACAGGTAAGTTCGTTTGATCGTTCAAATATATATTATAACAAATTGCATTGCATTTAAATTGACAGATATTTTTATTATACCAGCAAATTATTTTTAATTTAGAGTTTTTATGTAAAGCTTATAGAAATGAAGGGGACGCACAGGACTTAGATAAAAATGAAGGGGACGCACAGGACTTAGATAAAAATGAAGGGGACGCACAGGCTTGGATAGAACTGAAGGGAACGCACAGGACTTGGATAAAAATGAAGGGGGCGCACAGGCTTGGAGGTTGTCCGGAGACGATTAGATAGATAGACAGAGCATCTTGTTTCGCACAAGTTTCTGGAAATTTGTCAAATAAGGTAACCCTACAAAATTTGTCAAACGACGAAGCATTAAGAATTATTAAGAAAATAGATTATGGTGGACTGCTTGCAATGTAGAGAAAGTCACATTAGTGAAGAAAGTACGCTGGAAACACATCTCCCTTGATGTTTTTCAATCTTTTGTGAAAGACATTCGTAAAACTCTAATTAATCATACGCTCTCACCTCCTTTAGACACATTATGCAGTCTCTACAATTACTATAGCAAAAGGCCACTCTATATAAAATGTGGCTTTCATATATTTACAGATAATCGAAGCTGAAGATGATGCAGTGTGATCTACGTCCGACACTGTACGCACAAATTTGCAGGTAGGGTTTTGCATACGTAATTATTCATTCAATGATCTTGAGCATGTGTGATAAATTATAAATAATTAATAAATGTGTCCTATTTTTCAGTTAACGATGCAGACGAAGAGAATTATTTCAACAGCTGAAAGGGAAAGTTACTGAAAATGAAATAAATGTAAATAAAAAGAGTAAATGAAACCCCATAAAAAAACTTTAAAAAAGTAAAAAAAAATTACGCCAAGTACATGAATTATCTTTGTAAAAAGAAGTGAGATCCCCATAAAAAACTTTCAAAAAGTAAAAAAATTACGCCAAGTACATGAAACAAATAAATCACAAAAAATAAAAGATAATAATATAAATCACAAAAAATAGAAGAAAATATATATAATATCACAAAAAATAGAAGATAATAATATAAATCCCCCAAAAAATAGAAGAAAATATACAATAAATCACAAAAAATAGAAGATAATTACAAAATAAAAAAAGATGTGAAATCAAAATGAGCTGCAAGTACATAAAGGTGCTTTCCCGCTGCGTGCAAAGACGACACTGTGTAACGCAATGTAAGATTCGGTGCTTTCCAACTGCGCTTAATAATATTAAGCAGATATATTTCTATAGAAATAGGGGAACCACGTGACGTGCGCGAGAGAATAACGTGTGTATGCAGACAGGTGAAAGAAATAGACGAAAAGTGTGGCAAAAGTGCGCAGAAAATTACAAGGTTGGGTGGAAAACGAGGGAATTAGACAAGGTATTGGTGGACGGTATAAGCGACAGTTAATAAAGGGTCTAAGGGTGAGATAAAAGGCGAAGAAGTGAAGGTGTGAAACGAGTGCACGAAGTATAAGATACGTGGCAAGGATAAGTGACATCTAGAGGAGTGGAAGAAGTAAGAAGACAAAGCGCAGACAGCAGTAGGTAAAGAAGAGCGGAGACTCTAATGAGCCGAGCCGGCGAAGGCGGGGAAGTGCAAAAGGAAACGAGAAGAAGGGGAAGACCATCGTTGGCAGAACAGCTGGGAAGAAAAAGAGCGGACAGCGAAGGCTCGATACTGGACTCATTCAAGAGGAAACGGGAGGGCGAGGAGGAGCAGGAGAAGTTAAGGGCCGAAAAGGAAATAGAAGAAGAATTCTTAAAAGCAAGGAAAGTAGGGAGGTCGCCTCCAATGAAGAAAACTGAGGTAGTTATAGGAACTGCGGAAACACCGGACAGTCAGAAGACAGAACAGGAAAAAGAAATGAATGCAAAATTAGACAAATTGATCGAAGCTGTGCTGGCAGTTAAGAAAGACATGTAAGAGCTGAGAAAAGATAATAGAGATCTGAGGCAGGGAATGCAGGATCTGAGGGACGAGTGGAAGAGCAGGGATGAGATATGGGAGAAGGAAAGGAACGAAATGAGAGGAAGGATAGAAGTACTGGAGGCCAAGAATGTTCAGGCAGAAACGCTGACAGGAAGACTGGAGGGGTTAGAAAGGAAGGAAGAGGCTAGAGAAAAAAGAGAGAGAAGGAATAATATTACCCTAAGGGGAGAGGATTTACCGCGTAAAGAGACGCCGAAGGATACGGTGGAGTATGTGTTAAGGCACGAATTGCAGGTAGAAGCAGAAATCGAGGAAGCATATTGGGTAGGAATGGCAGATAAAAGAGGGCTACTGATAGCGAAGTTAAGAAGCTGGCAACAGAAAAGAGCAGTAATGCTAAAGAAGAGTAGGGTAGACCGGGGGCGGTAGTAACAGGGGGGCGAATGTAACACGCTAAATATCTCAAAACATATAATAGATATTAACACCAATTTTGGATATATGATGAAGAATGACATTTGGAATATACACATCCATGCCCTAAGAGTACAGATACGCAATAGACATGGATAGTGAAGAAAATAACTTTTCGGTACCCTAAAGTAACTTTTCCTTACTGACTTAAAATTGTAATATAAACACTCCCTTTGCAAGTATGTGCTTGTTCGATTTTTTAATCTGAAATTCGACCTTTTTTAAACTAATATTGATCGTTACTTGGCACTTTTAAGCGTCTCGTTAGTCAAAATTTATAATTTAAGTTCAAAAGCATGGTCGGGGGCGATTGTAACATCGGCAGTCGGGGTCGGTTTTACCGCAACAGAACCGAATAGGGACAAAGAAGGCGAATAATATTGTCTTATTTGCATGAAATCATATAGCATAGCACAAGCAAACCAAATGAAAAATGGGTGCAATATACTGAATGTAAGGATTGAGCAGATGAAGAATGCACCAGCCAAAACGCCTTTTATTTCTGCCACAATTGCGATACCACATAATTTATTATAGATTTTACTTTTTTCATTTATTATTATAATTTAAATCAATAAATATTTTAATTTTGTAAAGTTATATTTGTGCTACTATCGACTCCATGCAGTGTTACAACCGACCCGGGGTCAGGGACGGTTGTAACACTTTCTCCGCTTCTCATTTTTTATTAATAACCGGAATATTACTTGACATACAGCGAAACTGTTGTGGCTCAAATAATGTCAGATAAATAAGTAACATTTTCGTAAAAAAACTTTTGTTGTAACTGTAATAGATTTTGCGTAATCGTATTCCAAAGTCAAAGTGTTACTACCGCCCCCGGTCTACCCTACATTGAAAGATAAGAGGCTATTTATTGACAATGACCTGACGAAAAAGGAAAGGGAGATACAAAGAAATATTAAAGATATTGCCAAGGTGGAGAGGGAGCAAGGGGCAAAGGTGAAGGTTGGGTGCAAGAAAGTAAAAATCAACGATAAAACATTTATTTGGAAAGAGGATGGTGGGCTGAAAGAAGTAAATTTTTGGAGTCGGCAAAGTTCTGTGAACCTCTAAATTATTGGAGGATCGCAGAGCTTACAAGGACAACGAAAGCACGACAAAAGGCAGTACTAACGCCCGTTCCCCGCGCGCCTGCGGATGCAGATATGCGGGGAGAGGGGGTACACAGAATTGGGAAAGGAATAAGAAGTCAAAGAGAAATAGATACATTTAAAATAGGATACTGGAATGTAGCTGGATTATTCAGCAAAGACAAACAGTTTTGGGATTTCTTAAAAGAACTCGATGTAATAGGATTAGTAGAAACGTGGATTGAAGAGAAACAATGGGAAGGATTGAAAGATAAATTGCCACGAGAATTCTCATGGAAATGTAAATATGCCACCAGAGAGAGAGAAAAAGGGAGAGCGATAGGCGGAATTATCACAGGAATAAGAAAGGGCATAGAAGAGGAGTGTAACGAGTATACCGGTGGGACGACGATCTTACCCCCCCCCCACCATGCCCCCGAGCGAAGCGGAGCGTACCGCGGCGCGTCAACGGTCTTGCCCCCCACCACTCGTCCGCGTGTTTCCGAGAAGCGGCACGAGAGGGTTATGTATTAAGCAACTTTCTCGCTGCCGAAAATGCGCGGACGGGGGCATAGGTCGCGGGGGCATAGGCCTATTCGGCAGAGTCAGCCACGAGCGCTACGAGCTATCGGTTGTGCCTCTCCCAGCGATCTCTTGTATACCACGAGCTGTATCGCTGCGCATTTTTGAGTCCATTTACCTCCACGGCTCCCAAAGGACAGCGAGTTCGCTTACCTTTGGACGCAGGTCGACATCCACCGTCAATCTTAGGGACAGACTTTGTCTGCCCCGGAGGACATCCCACAGTCTCCGTTTCTCCCGCGGGTTTTACCCACTGGGCGAGCGGACTAAAGACTTCCTGGTCAGGGCCATTGGTGGAGACCACAGCCAAGGCACCAGTACGACCAACCCCCCCTCTCCTTGCACCACCGCCGACACGCTCCGCCGCCGAACCTCGCGCCGCGCCGACCGCGCTCCGCCACCGAACCTCGCGCCGCGACCGCGACGCGCCGACCGCGCTCCGCCACCGAACCTCGCGCCGCGACCGCCACGCAACGACCGCGCTACGCCGCCGAATTTCGCGCCGCGACCGTGCTCGCCGCTCTATTCTTAATCGTAGCTCTAAGCCTAGAATAAGCTCCGTTTCAATTGTTAGCCAGCAAAGACCTGGCCGGGCCCCTCTGTACTCTAGTCAATCAAATAAATCCGTGTTAGCCAGTTTACTCTGCCTCTTTCACTCGACCACCCGTCCCGTAGTTGACCTCCTCGGAGCGAGGTTACATTTGGCGCCCAAACAGGGACTCGAGTCATAAAACGAGTGGATGACCGGAGTAAGCTGGGTATACGGGCTACCGAAAGCCAAACTCGCGGACTGGGCGGAAAACCACGGTCTCGACCCAACGGGAGACCTCGACACATTAAGATCCCGAGTGGTGGCCCACCTACGAACCACTGTCATGGCCGACGGCGCCGCCGGATCATCGACCAAGGAAGGGCTTGTAACCCCAGCCACCGAAGAGAGGACCACCGCGGCCGAGGAGAGGCCGGCCGCATCAAAAGAAACGCCCCTAATGAGCTTCTCCCCGAGGCCCAAACACGCGACGGAGGAAACCACCACAGCCCCCACCACCGATACCTACTACGTCATGGAGCGAGTAAGACGGTGGGGCGGCCACTACGATGGCGGACAAGGAGCGGAAGACTTCCTTGACCAGCTCCAGGACCTACAACGTAGTTACGAAGTCACGCCGGACCAAATGCTACGTTGTCTCCCCGGCATCCTAAAAGGCTCGGCCCTCCGGTGGTTCCGGAACGAGATGGACGAGATCCCCACATGGGACGCGTTCCTACAGGCATTCCGGGAAACATACTTGCCGAGTCAGAGACAGCACGAGCTCGAAATGGCCATCCACCAGCGACGCCAACGACCGGGCGAGAAGGCCCGCGACTACGCCATCGACCTCCGAACACTGATGCGTCGCCATGGACAGATATCCGCCGAGAGCCAGCTCGAGTGGCTATACTCCAATATGCGGCCGGAATATCACCTATATATTAAACCAACAGATTTCCACTCGCGGTCAGGGCTCCTCACCTTGGCCACAAAATACGAAGCCATCCGCGAAAGAGAGCGCAGCAGCGCCCCAGTCCAGCCGGTCACTCCCAAACCAAGCCTTGCCGAAATCAACAGCCAGTACAATAGAGACGAGTGCTGTTGGAATTGCGGCCAGCGCGGCCACTTCCGACGAGACTGTCGACGGCCAGGACGACGATTCTGCAGCCGCTGTGGAACGGAGGGCCGGCTCAGCCGAGAGTGCAACTGCTCCCCGACAGCTGGACGCCCACCAACGACGGGAAACGACCACGGGACCGGCGGACGAGGCCACGACCGGACCACCCCACCTCAGCGGCCTCAACAAGCCCAGGGACCGACAGCCGCCCCTTTCTCCCAGTGACGCTCCACGGCCGAATGTTTCAGGCCCTGGTGGACACGGGAGCCTCGCTTTCCTACATCAACCGTGAGGTCGCCGAATGGTGCAAAAGGCACGGCGACAAGGACACGACGAGCGAACGGTGGATACAGGTCGCCAACGGCGCCACCGCGCCACTAGACGGGGAGGTCGACCTTAAAATAACCGTAGGGGACTGCGTCCTGGCCATAACGTGCGGGGTCCTCCCCAGTCTCACCCAGGATATGATCCTGGGGATCGACGCCCTCCACACCCTCGGACTAACCGTGCAGGTACGAGGTATGCTGTGGCGCCCCACAAACGAAGCCGCCACCATTGAACCGAGCCCCGGCCTTCAGGGATGCACCAGGGAACAAACGCAGCACCTCGAGACGTTCCTCGTCAGCGAGCTGCAACACTTCGACCGGTTACCAGGGCTCACACATATGGCAAAACACCGCCTCCGGTTGAAAGCAGGAGCCGAGCCGGTAAAACACCGATACACACCGCGCAACCCCGTCATGCAAGCAATCATCGACGAAGAGGTGACACGAATGCTTGCGGAGGGAGTAATCGAGCCGTCTTCCAGCCCGTGGAGTTCCCCGGTCGTCATCGTCACAAAAAAAAACGGAAAAAAAAGATTTTGTATTGACTTCCGCCGGGTGAATGAAGTCACGGAGAAGGACGCGTACCCGCTGCCCCAGGTCCAAGCCACACTGGAAAAATTACGAGGGGCGCGATACATCACCACACTGGATCTGGCCAACGGGTACTGGCAGGTGCCCCTCGACCCCGATAGCCGCCCGATCACCGCTTTCACGGTACCAGGCCGAGGACTGTTCCAGTTCAAAGTCATGCCCTTCGGGTTACACTCCGCCCCGGCCACCTTTCAACGGCTGCTGGACAAGGTCATTGGACCCCAACTGGAACCCCGAGCGTTCGCGTATTTGGACGATATCATCGTGCTGGGGACAACTTTCGAGGAACACCTCCAAAACCTGCGAGAAGTCCTCCAACGGCTACGAACGGCAGGCCTCAAACTCAACAAGGACAAGTGCCAGTTCTGCCGCACCGAACTGCAATACCTCGGACACACAATCAACAGCAAGGGGGTGGCAACGGACCCCGCCAAGGTACGAGCCATCGCCCAGATACCCCCACCATCCACGATCAGGGAACTACAACGTTTCCTGGGGATGGTATCTTGGTATCGGCGATACATCCCCCGGTTCGCAGACATAGCCACACCGCTGACGCGGCTACTACAAAAAAAGCAGAAGTGGAGCTGGGGCCCCAAAGAAGCAGCGGCCTTCGATACGCTCCGCCAGCAGCTTGCCGTGGCTCCCATACTGACGTGCCCAGACTTCAACCGCCCCTTCACCCTACAGACAGATGCCAGTAATGAAGGCCTCGGAGCCGTGCTAACACAGGAAGTGAACGGAGAGGAAAAGGTAATCGCGTATGCAAGCCGAACGCTTAACCCCGCAGAACGGAACTATTCCGTAACGGAGAAAGAATGCCTCGCGGTGGTATGGGGCATCCGCAAAATGAGGCCGTACCTGGAGGGATACCGCTTCACCGTACTAACCGACCACCAATCCCTTAAGTGGTTAACAACCATGGACAACCCGTCCGGTCGGTTAGCACGCTGGGGCCTAGAGCTCCAGCAATACGACTTCGAGATACAGTACCGCCGGGGGGAGAACAACGTCGTCGCGGACGCCCTCTCCCGCAAACCGAATACAGAACCTACCCCACCGCTGGAAGAGGTAAGCAACCTCGATACGCCCACCGGTTGCGCCTGGTACGACAGGATGAAAGCCGCCACCGAACAAGAGCCCCACCGTTATCCAGAATACCGAATGTTCAAGGGACGCCTATATCGACACATCTCGAACACCCACGGCCCCCGATCCGAGGACGAATGGAGGACGTGCGTCCCTCAACCCCTTCGGGAGGCAGTGCTCCGGGAGACGCACGACGCTCCCACCGCGGGACACCTGGGCGTCAGCAAGACCGCGGACCGACTCACACGGCGGTACTTTTGGCCCGGAATGGTCCACGATGCCCGCCGATACATACAGCGCTGCCAGAAGTGCCGGGAGCACAAAGCATTCCAGCAGGCACCCGCGGGCGGGATGCAGACCACGCCAGCAGCGAATCCCTGGGACGTGGTGGCCATAGACTTGGTTGGACCCCTGCCACGGTCAACAAAAGGCTTTACGATGTTGGCCGTGATGCAGGACAAGTTCAGCAAGTGGGTCGAACTCCAGCCGTTGCGACAAGCCACCGCCCCAGCCGTCACCAGAGCCTTCCGGGAAAGGGTGGTCCTCCGCTTCGGGTGCCCCCGGCGCGTCATCTCGGACAACGGGAAACAATTCGTAAGCAGGGAGTTCACGGAAATGCTTCGAGGGTATCGAATCGAACACCGTAAGACACCCCCGTACACCCCCCAGTGCAATCCCGTGGAGCGGACCAACCGGGTCGTCAAGACCATGATCGCCCAGCTGATCGACGAAAACCACCGAGAGTGGGACAAGTGGCTACCGGAAATAGGCTTCGCATATAACTCCGCTCGCCACGACGCCACGGGTTATTCACCGGCTTACCTGAACTACGGAAGGGAGCCGGCGACCCCCGGGGCACTCCACCAGCCGACCACGGAGATTACGACGGAAGACGGTGAAGGTCAAGGCGCCGCACGGTCCGAGGAATTGGAGCGCCTACAAGGAGCCATCCGGCTCGCCCGCCACGCTCAAGCCCAGGCCACAGAAAGCCAGAAAAGGGTGTACAATTTGAGGAGACGGAACTGGCGACCCCGCATCGGAGAAGCCGTTATGCTCCGGGAGCACCCGCTGTCCTCCGCGGAAAAGAATTTCGCGGCGAAATTAGCTCCCAAATTCTCAGGCCCGCACCAAGTACGCGAATACGTCGGCCCAAACTTAGTGGTGTTACGGTGCGGGCGGAAAACGAAGCGGGCACACCTCCAAGACTTAAAACCGTGCGAGGGGGAGGAAGAGGATTCCCCTACCGCGGGACCCAGCGAGAAGACGACCCGCACCGCCGCGAGCGCCGTCACGGACGCCGGCAAAGCGGCAACCGCGGGACCCGCGAAAACGGCCGCCGTCACGAACAGCGGCCACCAGAGGGCTGCAACGATAAGGACCCCGCGGCAGGATTCTCGCTGGCGAAATTGTCGCGCGGTACAGGATAAGGTCGTACGTAGGCCTAAGCCGGCAGAAGCAATCTGGCAGCACGCGAGGCACCATGCCGACGAAGCGACGAATTGCACACGACGCCACCAGACAGGCAGCCGTGCCACTCCGCCAAGCAGCCGAGGACCGGCCCTGGGAAGCCCAGCCACGGACCAAGACCGGAGGCAACCGAGCAGCACCAGCGGCGAGGCGACGCCTCGAGTTTGGCGGGCCGCCTCCACCAGCCCGAGGACCACCACCGAAGCCGCGACCGCCACCGAAGAGCCAGGCGCACTCAGCCCGGGCCATGGCCATCGTGGAAGCGGTGGAACAGAGCCGGCTACCTCCGCCACTAGTTCCCCGCCCGGTCCGGCCAAAACCGCGGATAGTGGAGGAGCACCGCCCGGCCCCACCGGAACAGGAGATCAGCGGTGCGTCACTACTGACCACTCTCCTACAGGCGCCACCACCACCATGGCCGACGATGGCCACCCAGCAGAAGCCGCCACCGACGCCGCTGCCACGGACGCCGCCGCCACCGACGCGGCCGCCACCAACGCAGCTGCCACCGAAGCAACCGCCCCGGACATCGCCGCCCCCAACGCAGCCCCAGTCGCAGCAAGGACCAGGACCGTCCGCCCCCCCGCCCCCGGGACCCCAAGCCCCCCAACCCCCACCCCCGCAACAACAGCCCGCACCCGCGACAACTCCCCCACCGGCCGGATCCGCCACAACCAGCACCCGACCCTGGCGCCTCACCTCCGAACCCCCGGAAGTGCGACTCGACGTCCCGGCGATGCGCGAGGGTCAGAAATTCCGGGTACCCACTCCGGGGGGGTACCTGGAATTCAAAATGCTGCGGAGACGGCAGCTCCGGGTCCGCTTCGACCCCGCGCCTCAGCCGGGAGTCAGATCCTCCGACGAATCGGGCAGTTAGTTTTAAGATGGTTCAGGGTGGCGGGTAGTAAGTAAGTTTGTACATAGTCGAAGTCGTTAGCTTTAAGATGGTGGTGGGTAGAGACTAAGTTTGTAAATAATCAGTTCAAAATGTATCGAAAGGCGGGGTAAGATCGCGTCCTCCGAAGGGGGGAGGTGATGTAACGAGTATACCGGTGGGACGACGATCTTACCCCCCCCCACCATGCCCCCGAGCGAAGCGGAGCGTACCGCGGCGCGTCAACGGTCTTGCCCCCCACCACTCGTCCGCGTGTTTCCGAGAAGCGGCACGAGAGGGTTATGTATTAAGCAACTTTCTCGCTGCCGAAAATGCGCGGACGGGGGCATAGGTCGCGGGGGCATAGGCCTATTCGGCAGAGTCAGCCACGAGCGCTACGAGCTATCGGTTGTGCCTCTCCCAGCGATCTCTTGTATACCACGAGCTGTATCGCTGCGCATTTTTGAGTCCATTTACCTCCACGGCTCCCAAAGGACAGCGAGTTCGCTTACCTTTGGACGCAGGTCGACATCCACCGTCAATCTTAGGGACAGACTTTGTCTGCCCCGGAGGACATCCCACAGTCTCCGTTTCTCCCGCGGGTTTTACCCACTGGGCGAGCGGACTAAAGACTTCCTGGTCAGGGCCATTGGTGGAGACCACAGCCAAGGCACCAGTACGACCAACCCCCCCTCTCCTTGCACCACCGCCGACACGCTCCGCCGCCGAACCTCGCGCCGCGCCGACCGCGCTCCGCCACCGAACCTCGCGCCGCGACCGCGACGCGCCGACCGCGCTCCGCCACCGAACCTCGCGCCGCGACCGCCACGCAACGACCGCGCTACGCCGCCGAATTTCGCGCCGCGACCGTGCTCGCCGCTCTATTCTTAATCGTAGCTCTAAGCCTAGAATAAGCTCCGTTTCAATTGTTAGCCAGCAAAGACCTGGCCGGGCCCCTCTGTACTCTAGTCAATCAAATAAATCCGTGTTAGCCAGTTTACTCTGCCTCTTTCACTCGACCACCCGTCCCGTAGTTGACCTCCTCGGAGCGAGGTTACAGGAGGAATCGAACGCGGGAACGGAACATATTCAAGAGAGAAGAATAAAGATACAAAATGAAAAATGGAGAATAATAACAGTATACAGCAGAGACATGAAGGAGACGAAAGAAGAGCTTGATCAGATAATAGAGGAGAAGGAGGTGGTGAAACTGATAATCGGCGGAGATTTCAATGCCAGAATTGGACAGGAAGGGGGCGATTTTAGAATAGAAGAAAAGTATGGCGAAAGGAGATCAAAAGACAAAGTTAAAAACACAGAGGGAAAGTTGTTATTAGAGATGGTGGAGGAGAGAGGATGGAATATTTTGAACGGGAATATGGAGGGAGATGATAAAGGAGAGTACACATATACGGGGCCGAGAGGCAGCACGGTAATTGATTATATAATAACAAATGTCGAGGCAAAAGAAGATATCAAGAAATTCACAGTGGAAGAAAGAGTGGAGTCAGACCATATGCCTCTGATTGCGGAACTATATAAGGGAAATAAAAGGAGAGAACGAGAGGGAAATCAGGAAGAGAGGTGGAGAGAGAGAAGAGTCTGGACAGAGGAAGGGAAGAGAGAGTTTCACATGGAATTAAACAAAATAAACTTTAATAAGACGGAGGTGAATGAAATGGTGGAAGAAATGGTAGGAAAAATAAATAATGCAGTACGGAAAGAAGAAGTAAAAATAAAAAAATGGAAATTGGGCAGCTTTAAGTGGTGGAATTCGAATTGTACAAAAAAGAAAAGAGAAGCTAGGAAAGCATTGAGGAACTGGAGAAGGGGTAAAGGAGACAAAGAAGACTACCAGAAGAAAAGAAGGGAGTACAAAAAAGTGTGCGAAGAAAGGAGAAGGGAATTACAAGAATATACAGAAAATGAGATAATGCAATTAAAGGGAGAAAATCAAATATGGGAATACATAAATAAACAAAGAAAGAAAAGAATAGGAATCTCCAATAAAATAGATTTAAAAGAATGGAAGGATCACTTTAAAACATTGCTAGAAGGCGTCGACAGTAAAAAAGAAGTAGGAGAGTTGGAAGAAATAGAAAACACGGAAGGAGAAGAGGAAGAGGAAATAACAGAAACAGAAGTAACGGAACAAATCAGGAGATTAAAAAAGAAGAAAGCAGCTGGGGAAGACAAAATAGAAAATGAAGCCTGGATTTACGGTAACGTGAAAATAGTAAAAAGAATCACAGAAATTTTCAATAAGGTGTGGAAGGGAGAAGGATTCCCGGAGAGGTGGAAAGAAGGGGTGATTTCACCAATATTCAAAAAAGGAGATAGAGAAAAGGTGAGCAACTACCGGGGGATAACGATCCTAAACACAGCGTACAAAATATATGCTATGGTCCTGGAAAAAAGATTAAAAGAGGAATTGCAAAAGAACCACATAATACCAGAAACACAAGCAGGATTCAGGAGCGGTAGGTCGACAACAAATAACATTTTTATTCTGAACTATGTAGCTAACAGAGAAATACAGAAAAAAGGGGGAAGCTGTATACCTTTTTCGCGGATCTAAGTGCTGCATTTGATAAAGTGGATAGAGTAAAACTTCAGTACATCATGAAGAGAAAGGAAATAAGTACACGCTTGAGGACGAGAATCGGAGAAATTTACACAGAAACAAGAAATACTATAAAAGCAAACGGAGAAATGTCATCCAAATTCTGGACAACAAAAGGGGTAAGACGGGGATGCCCACTGAGTCCAACGTTATTTACAATATATGTAGCAGATTTGGAGGAAACCATGAGGAAAAACCAAGCGGGAGGAGTAAGAATAGGAAAAGAAAAAATCTGGACTCTAGCATATGCGGACGATATAGCGTTACTAGCAAATGAACCAAAAGATCTTAAGGACATGATACGAAGATTTGAAAAATACCTGGAAAGGAAAGGGTTGCAACTGAATGCAGAGAAATCTAAGGTGCTGATTTTCCATAAAGGAAGAGGAAAGAAGAAGAGAGAAGAATGGGGCTGGCAGGGGCACAGTCTGGAAGAAGTAAAAGAGTTCAAATACTTAGGGTATAATTTCCAGAAAAATGGGGGCAGAGAGATGCATATAAGGGAAGTCACAAAGAAAGCAAGAATAGCAATGGCGCAGATATGGGGAATAGGACAAAGAATGTTCAAGAACAATTTTGAGAGAAGAATGAGAATATTCAGAAGCATAGTGAAAAGTATCTTACTGTACGCGTCAGAAATTTGGGGATGGACGGAAGCAGAAAAAGTAGAGAAAATACAGGAGAAATACATAAGGTGGACTTTAGGTTTGGACTTTAATACACCAGCGTATCTAATTTTGGAGGAAACAAAAACGGACAAAGTACGGATAGAAGCGGGGAAAAGAGCAATAAAATATGAGGAGAAAACGAAACGGCTGAATAAGAATAAAATAGTACAAGAATGCTGGAGGGAAATAGACGCGAAGCAAACAGAGAAAAAGTCGAAATGGGAGGAAATGAGAGATTCATACTACAGGCAAAAAATTATGGATATCCAAGCAATGGAAATCGAAAGAAGGGGAGGAAGAGAGTTTGCTGAGGAACTAGCGCAAAGAGACAGGGCAGAGCAGGTTCAATGGCAATACGACAGAATACTAGGAGGCAGATATAACACACATTACACAGAAATCAGGGATAACCAGCGAGCAAATTACCTAAACGGAAATTACAGAGGCAGAGACCAAAGAATGATTGCGAGGTTCAGATGTGGGAACGAAGAGCGGGGAAGCTACTGGAAGGAAGAAAAAGAGACAGTATGCAGACTATGTAATGGGGCTAGAGAGACGCTGGGTCACATGCTACACGACTGTAAGGAGCTGAAAAGAGAAAATTCAACGATCAGAGGGATACTAAAGGGTGAAGAAGAAGGAGCGGAGTGGATGCGTATGGTACTGGAAAAAAGAAGAAGAAAAGAAGAACAAGATGAAGAAAAAAGTCAAAACGAAAGCACAATCTTGAAGTCCCAGATACACTTACACACATAAAGCCGGGTCCAGACCTGAATGAGTATACGCTGAGCAGGCTGAGCGCGCACGAATATTCTAATGTGGACGGGTGAAACGGTAGCTACGCCCGCATGCTTCTACGTGAGAAAGGGTGAGCGCGAACGCATATGCTAGTGCGGACGTGTCATTCGTGGTGACTCGGCGCATGCGACCCGACTCGCGAATGCCGGCGAAGGCACATGGCCTGAGCCGGCCGTTGTCGGTTTTCTTCCGCACATCAAAGGGAGTTTGGAGTACCTTGCGTTCAGCGTGGAAGATAGAAGCAGATGTGATACTTTTCTAAAATCCTCGATGTCTCGGATTTTCATGATATTGAAATATATGGTAGTCCATATGAAATTAGGGAGGGTTAAGTCCTCATTTTTGCAGATTCGAAATTGTTTAAAAAATACAAATCTTCAAAGTTACCTGCTTTCGGTGATTTTAACGAAACCCGCCTACAGAAATTAATTTTAATGACCTAAATTATTGAAGGTATAGACTTGCGTCTTTTTTTTGTAATCATGAAGGATGGATCTATGTCAGGGCTCTCCAGCGTAGGGGCCCCTCACGCGCCTGCTTCCCCTTCCAATCTTTATTTCGCGCAGCGTGCCTTCCGTTGTCAGGGAGACCGCGCGACGCTACGAAGGCTGCCATGACGGGCTAGCCGGGCTAGCGTCTTCGCGGATAGCGTCGCGCGGTATCCCTGACAACGCGGACGAGAGTGGGAGAACCCCGAGCTTACGCGTAAGGCAGCTTGGAGAGCCCTGATCTATGTGAATGAATTTAATCCATTGCGAATATTGTCATAAACAGTTAATCAAAAATCTAAAAATTACATTTTCAACAATATAATGCAATTACCATATGATAGACTTTAAAGCCCTATTTTACTGAATAATTTGTCTTTCTTTTCTTCACTACACCCTGCATTGTTCTTAATTCATGTAGGAAAGTCGGGGTTCCGCCAGATTGACAATCAAAGCACAGCAGTGATAAAGAGAATAAGCAATATAATAAAAACAGTAATATAAAAAGAATAAAGGAATACAGAATATCACATGGTGCTATTCTACGACTCCCCGATCTGCCCGGCCCCCGAGAACCGCTTGCGTTCGACCGTCTTCGCCGAACCTCGGTCTCCGCCGATCTCCGTCGTCTGTGCGACATTGTATCGCCTTTCGGCCGATACTACCATTCCTACATTCATACAGCCTGACCGACTCGCTGTTGTTTTAAAAAATCACACGAGAGTACTCGCGAGGGTCGGCAATACGTCTCGTGGAGGGACGCAGGAAGAAAAGGGGTTCTTCGCTGACTGCGCGTCGTCCCGCCTGCGATGTCTTCCCTTTTCATAAAATTTTCTTCATTATGGTCCGAATTACGTCGTACTTGATGTTAGTTTCATCGACGAAACATAAGGAATCAATAGACGTCGTTTTCGCAAAGATCTGATGAGAAATGCGGAACTCTTGGACATTTCTGACTTTTTAATTGTATTCCAACCGTTTCGAGAGTCGAAACCCATAAAATTCGGTAAGACACTGCGGCGGGTTGTCCCCTCCACGGGGTAGCAGGCGGCACCTCTTTGACAGGCGTCGCTGAAGAATCATGTATTGGTAAATAGAATGACTCGGAGGGTTAAACTGTATGTTTATTTAGCTAATCACACCATCCTTCCGACTGCGGAGTGGGCTAAGCTAAGGACAGAAGTTGGTGAAGAAAGACATAATGGCACTTTCGATCCCTCCGCATGCGTCATTCGTGCGCGCTCAGCCTGCTCAGCGTATACGCATTCAGGTCTGGACCCGGCTTAACACATGTAACCCCATTTTGAGGCCGAAAGGCAGAAAATAAACCTATTTACTACTACTATTTCTATAGAAATAAATATTTCAATACCAATAAATATTTTATTCAAAATACTTGATATTCCTGGATCAGAAAGATGAATAAATCGCAAACACATACACACTTGAGAATAGGTAAAATATATCTAAAATACCTCGCGGGCCTAATGTAACGCCCCTCACGATTCACTGGCACAGAGTGTCGCAGCTTCACGCTCTCGGCAGCGGCCAGAGCGGGTCCGCGCCGAAAATGTTTACGCAGGATTTTATCGTTCGAAGGCGTTACCATGCGCCCCTCTACTTAGAGAGGCGGAGCGTGAGTGCTCATGCCCACGAGTCGGACTTTTAATTCAAATACATAATTGGTTTTTACGGAACATACGTAGGTACGCACGTGAAACCACGACATCACACATCTCGAAATCGATACAACCTCACACATGCTGAGGTCCTTTTCTCATCATTCATAAAGAGTGACCCAAGAAATAGCCCCTTTTTGGGCCTACGATTTTGGAACTGAATTTTGTGCCAAATCATAGCTTATGATGAGACATCAATCACGACAAATTTTCAAGTTGTGGTGACAATTAGTTTCTGAGATATAGGAGGTGAAAGAAGTGAAAACTCATTAACGCGTCAGCCCATACGCTTGGATGTACGGACTTTTATGTCATTTCGATATTTTAAACAAATATTTCCAGGGGTTTTGCTGACTGCTAACAACGAATTTGAACTTAGATTTTCAAAATTCACGAAAAAAAAAATCAAAATCAAGAAATATAAATGGCTCTGTAGTGGGTGTTTTTTTTTTTAATATATCGTCCATCATATAGATTCGACCATTGGGAGTTTTGAAAATCTGAGTTCAAATTCGTTGTTAGCAGTCAGCAAAACCCCTGGAAATAATTATCTAAATTATCGGAATGACATAAAAGTCCATACATCGAAGCGTATGGGCTGACGCGATAATGAATTTTCACTTCTTTCACCTCCCATATCTCAGAAACTAATTATCACCTCCACTTGAAAATTTGTCGTGATTGATGTCTCATCATAAGCTATCATTTGGCACAAAATTCAGTCCCAAAATCGTGGGTCCAAAAAGGGGCTAAAACAGGCCCCATTTTTGGGTCACTCTTTATATACACAATTTCTGACTAGGGGAATCCCATAGTCGGTAGACTGTCAGAAATTGTGATAGGTGTCTAGTCTAAAGAACAATTTCTAATTAATTAACAAACCGCACGTGTTCCGAAACGTGCGAGAAAACCGCGAGAAAGCGCAGTTTCCTGCACCGGATGTAGAGTATACAATTTCGACAATCCTGCAAGAAGCAAACCAGTCTGCGCATTCCCAATGTAGCCGTTACTGATTACGTTACAATGTTTAGCGCGACGGTCAGAGGTATTTTCAACGAGGGTTCTCCCACAATGGTGCAAGGCATTGCTGAAACCCACCTCTGCCGCTTACACAGAGCGGATTCGGCACATCAAGAGAACCACTGGGTCTTTTCGAGCGCGACTCTCTGATGAGAACGCCGCACAGTGGGGCAAAGTGATGAAGTTTGTGTCAAAATCAAAGAACTTTTGATAGATATGAGATAGAGCGATGATTTTTGTTTTAGATTAAACCTGAAATGTTGCAGAATAAGGGAAAATTAGAGAGATTACAGTACGAACGTATTTTAACTTTGAAAATCTGTGTTAAACTTGAAATAAAAATTATGATTTCATTAGTTTCTTTCACATAAATCGATTTATTCAATAATCCTGAGGTAGTAGACAAATTTTGCGAAAGGATTTGAAATCAGCGTGACAAAATCTACAGGAAATGATGTACAGCATGTCAAGAAAAAAATCTAACCGTACATGGTATTAGATAAATCACAATTTTTTTGTAATATTTCAAGTTTAACACAGATTTTCACAGTGAAAAAACTTTCGTACCATAATCTCGGCAATTTTCCCTTATTCTACAATGTTTCAGCTTTAACCTAAAAAAAATCATCGCTCTATCTCATTTCTATCAAAAGTTCTTTGATTTTGACACAAACTTCATCACTTTGCCCCACTGTGCGCCGCTGCGTCAGCACCTTATTATCATTATCGCCGGACGGCAATATGTCGAGGCGACGACGCTCCGAAGAAACGGGTTCTGGTTTCACTAAATTATTATTAATTACTAGGCAGGAGTATGATCAACAAGGGTTCCGATAACGCTAAGCGTTGTTGATGCATACCCCATCCAAAAAGAAAAATTTTACGTTCCGAACGTAACAATGCGTACCTCGAATAGAATTCATTCCGCAATCGATTACGACTGCACCTGGTTTAATCCAACTCCCCTGGACCATCCGAAGCTGTCCAATACCGACCACTAAGATGTCAGCTTGCGAGACCTATAACCGGATCGAACATTCAATGTAAAAATGTAGGTTTAATCGTTTTATCAAAAAAAGTATAGTTCCTTACAATTTTGGGAAGATTTCTCGTTTTCGAATGGCACAAGGTCACAGTTGCGTTGTGCCATTTCAATAATTCAGCCGCGGGCGTGCCTACAATTTTGCTTCTGCCTAAAACTACGGCTTGAGCACCGGCCATTGGTACTCCACTCCTGACAAGCATTACTAAAAAAAAATTAATTTATTGCTTAAAGTAGAGCAATCATTTGAAAGATGGAGAGTAAACTTAAAAATTTGCTCGATTTGATTCAACGCAATTTAATTAATAGTAAATCTTGAACCGGCCGAAACTAATGAGAACATTTAACGTACTTCTTGATAAGTTCGATGCACCCGTTTGGGGTGCTTGGTACAAATCCCGACATATCGCCAATGGCCACTCTTCCCTCATTAATCGTGTTTAATCTAGAAAAATCAAAGCACACATTCTTCAACATTTGCTGTCTTTCGAAAGTACACAGCATATTTTGTTATTGATTATTTACGTCATTGTTTTTGGTTTCCTAAATAACGTTACGACTGCGATAGGGGCATGGCGTTTTTTAATCACGCGGGAATAATAAATTCCGGTTATCGGGCGTGCATGTACTCCAACGAAAGCAGCATAAGGCGACTATACTCTTATCATGTAATTCGAGACATTTTGCGTCAAAGGTCACGGTATCTACGTTTTGTTGCATGCTTGCCGATATTTCACACGCTGCAAAACATTTTCGATGGCGTATGAATACGCTGTAACCAATATCGCCTGTTCTAAATTATTTGAAATTTTATCGCTGTGAACGTTGCCCAAGAATTTATCATTCTATCGCAAGCGCAACGTGACGATCGGAACCCGGCGGAATCGAGTTATGAAAAAAAAAAGAATGATACGAGGCTTACCCATCCACATTTTCTCGGGCAACACTAAATCGGTAATCATATGGGAATTGATTGTATTAACGGTATCAAGAGGCATCTGCACGATGATTCCATGAACGTTCGGGACGTTGTTCAATTTGTTCAATTTATGAATTAGTTCGACTTCCGTTATTGTGTTTGGAAGTTTCACGTGTTGAGCAGCGATCCCAATGTCGTTCGCCGCTTTTATTTTCATTCGGATGTAAACATTCGAATCTTCTCTTCCGCCTACTTGGACGATCGCCAAACCGGGCGTGAAATTTGGTAGTTTCTCTTGTAGAGTTTTCACATCTTTCGCTAGGTTTGCTCGAATTTCCCTGCGGAGATTGGAGAAAATTCGTTAGATCATACGAATATTTTCGATACCGTATCGAATCTAATTTTAAATCGTGCGATAATGAAATTACTCTTAAGTAGATTCAACTTTCTAGTGCGATGATTTGGCGAGTCATGAATTTTTAACAATAGATTCATCTCAAACTGTTTCCGAGGGAAGAAAATGCAAATCAGGCTTTTCGTTTATTCATAAATTCATTTAAATTTCAATTTTTATATAACGAATGTTTTGAATTAAAGAATCGCGTATCGCACGCCACACGTGCAGCTTTCGGACATTTAAAATTGGCGGGTTTTTCCACGTCCACACGTGTCCTTGTTTTCCACGTTTTAGCAGCGATGAATGGATAATCGACTCCGTAAATAGGAAGCCTTTTGCTATCGACATTATCTATATCCCTGTACACTCATTTCAGCGATTGATTTTTTTTGCCGTTACATAATGTCCTGACTGGAATGCGAGCATAACCTCACATAGAAAGAATCGCATAATTTCATCAGATTTCCTTGAATTTAGACGAATACATTTCACTGTAACTCTATGTCGCCGGTTAGACCAGTGCAACTATCGACCTCTGTGCGCAATTAGACAGTCGATATCAATTTCGAATTTTCGGCCTCGGAATTCCGTTGATCTTTGAAAAAAGTTTGTTTACATGGAGAATCTTTGTAAAGCATCAGTATGAATATAATTTGGAATAGCCTGCATTCCGAAGCTTCTTTTAAAAAATGACATTAGATCTCGGTTGGACCGTTTCGGTTTCATTATTGCCTGTTATACCTACGATTAAACAGAATGTAACTCACTTTACCAGCTCAGTGCCGGTCAGCACTACTCCTCGCACGTCTGTCGCCATAACTCTTTGGAAAAATCTGCAATCACAACAGAAATCACAACTATCTTCCAGGCTGATCCCCGTCAGATAAGCTTCTCTCGAATGACCGGTATCTCGAATCGCGTGAATCGAAAGACGGTTGGGTTCGTGCTCGTTGCGAATACACCGAACGACTGATAATGAACGTATGGGCCGACCGGTTTCCAACTGTTAGTTCCGCGAATGTGTGTATGTATTCATCGAGATAGCGTTATGTGAGTTATCCACACATGCAAACGCCTGCTTGAACGTTTAAATGGTTACTCGTCATGGTCGAGATGTATGCAAACTTCTGAAACAGACACGCGTAAAGCGTGTACTTTAATTTTAAATTTGTTTAATTTTTTTTGCTGGGTTAAAGCGTTCCAGCGGTTCTCATTTTTTCCCTTCGAATTTTATATGCATGTAGATGAGGATATATGATGTTACCACTTGAGGCACTTACGATCTTCTTTTTATTACGAAGCTAACAAGTGTTTGTGATATTACAGCTCAGTGAGTTATGAGGCATTGACACACGTTATATGCAATAAATTGAACTGAATTCGATTTTTTAATTTCTTCTTGTATTTTGAATAATTAAGTAGACATGTTGGTGAGTAAAAGTTTGATACGCTTTTTATGGGATATTATATGGAATATTGGTCTTACTGAAAGGCTCGTACTAGTCGTGTCATAATGAGATGTTGGAGATGACTCCGGCGGATTCTGACGGTTCATTGATAGAACAATATTCACGGGGGGCAAGAAAATACATGTTATAAACAACAAGCGTATTATCGGCTTTTCATATGACGAAACACCGATTGATAAACTCTGACACGAAAATTATTTGCCACGAGTCCTCAAAGAGAATACTACTGTTACGATTATACGATGTAACGTATTAATGCAATAATTCGTTCCCCATCACGGAAATTTTTAATGCTTTCGGCCCGTGCAATAAGTGTGGCGAGCAATTCGTTACTAAGCTTAAGAACATAAATTCACAAAACGTAAAAATCCAGCAACTTAATTTTCCTAAACTGCTACCATGTCCATATATTTAGAAAATACAATTAACCGTAAAAGAATATTTTATTCCTTCTCGTAAATGACGAACCGAGTATTGCAAAGATTGTCGCTCTTAGGCCCGAATAATCTTGCACGTGTAATTATTCGAAATTAGAAGTGAATGAGAATCATTGCTAATTCACTATGTTATTCTTCGTTTCGCTTTGATAAGTGAATAATTTATCGAGCCTTATCATAGACGTCAGAGCTGTGCAACGTCTTCGCCTAAGACGATGCTCTAAATAATTAGGGGATTCCTTCGTCAAATGATGTAAGAGAACGTCAAAAACAAATTTAGTAAAAACCATATTATATTGAATATAGAGCACTGTTTCTATTTTTAATTCAATGGGGGTCTGTGACATCTTCCTGGCAGTGACTTTCTTTTATTTTTAGGATAATTGAGATTCTAACGTTGGATAACACAGTGCAACAATTTAATTGTCTACCGAAGAATCTTAATCTAATATAAATATTATAGGATAATAAAGGAGTTCGTCTCGATTCAATCCAGATTTTTAAGGAGGCTGTATCTAATCACGGTCTTTGATACACTAATGGGTGTTCAATTAAGGAAATTCGCGAAGGTGCAAAGTTGTTTACAGCAAGGCTCGAGGATAGTTTAATCCGCAGTATTCTCCAGGAATTCCTATAGAACTCTGCAAAAACCAGCTTGCTTCCCTCACCCTTTTCCACGCTTCTGAAGCCACGATTCGATAAACCCATCTAATTTACCCTGGACCGTCCCTCAAAACTGAGCAAAAACGAAGTAAGCTCCTTGATGTCGCGGCAATTAGTATTCCTATCAAAACATACAAATGAACGTCAAATAAACTGCCTTCGTAAGTGAAAAAAATTATAGCACACTTTGCATAAAATAAGAAATACGCCTTGTAGAGTATCTATACATATATTCACTGAGTTCTCGAAGCATACAGACGTGTTTGTGTATCTCTCTCGTGTTGAATACAGTGTTATTATTGGCAGTCATGTTATACCTGAATTAGCCATATTTCGAATTTTGCTCGCTTTCCTTCTTAATTCTGGTGTTCTCTTAATGGATTCCAAGATTTGCAAAGGGTGCAATACTCGGGTTGCTAAACCCATCGTTTGCCCTTCGTGTGATATTGCTGCGCATCCTAGTTGTTTGGCCAAAACAGGGCACCCTTACGCCAACGGTCGTTTTACTACTTGTTCACTCTCTCCTGCTAAAACGATGGGACGTGATGATGAATCGTTGATAAAGACTATCCAAAATAACATTGAGAAGTCTGTTGGATCCATAATTAGAAGCGAGCTAGCGAATTTCCAAGAAAAGTTTTGGGAACGTTATGTAACTGATCTTGAAAAAATTAATTCCACGTTGAATGAACTCTCTAGTAGGGTGTCTACCATGGAAAATAATTTCTCTTCCGTGGGTCGAAGTTCTGACACAGTTCTTGAGGAAAACATTATTAATGAACTGATGAATGGAGAGAGAAATTCTTTCAATCTAATTTTTTATAATGTACAAGAAGCAGACGGAAGGCCGTCGGATGAGTCTCCCACTCCCACTGACTCCGACCTCGTTAAAAGTGTCCTTCAACCTATTAAGCCATCTGAGTACAGTAATCTCAAGGTTACCAGACTGGGGAAGAAGATTCAAGGACGTATAAGGCCAATATGGGTGACTTTGCCTCTCAAAACCGATGTGACAACAATTTTAAGAAACAAATTTAAATACTCTGGTCCTGTAAAGATTCAACAGGACCGCGCTGTGAAGCAAAGAGAGCATTTGTCGAAAATTAGGAGTGAGTTAAAGTCACTGATTGACTCTGGTGTGACAAACAAAACTATTAGGTATATCAATGGCGTGCCAAGTATTACCGATATTAACCCTAGTCTTGGGGAAAAAACTAAATAGAAGCCCTTTGATTTACTATCAGAACGTTCGCGGTTTAAGAACTAAGCTATTTGATTTAGCTAGTGCTGTCTCCGCCTCGCCTTTGTCTTACGACATTATTGTACTTACGGAAACTTGGCTTAATGACGGTTTTTCTGATGCCGAATTATCTCTAAGCGGTTATAAAATTTTCCGTCAAGATAGGAATAGGAATACCAGTGAATTTAATAGAGGCGGGGGTGTTTTAATTGCGGTTCGTAATGCTTATTCTTCTATGCGTTGTTCTTTACCTACTAACTGTGTAGAACAGCTCTTTATACGTGTAATGTTTGGGTACCACCCACTACTCATATGCGTCGTTTACTTGCCTCCATCCTCCAACTCTTCGATCTATGAAATTCACTGCCAATCTGTCGAGTTTATTATGCAGCATCATCCCAACTCGGATATTCTTATTTTAGGGGATTATAATTTTCACTAGTGTCACTTTTTATAATGATCGAAATGGCACTGTGTTGTACTCATCAAGGCATAACAACGCATCTGTTGGTCCTGATGATATTCTGTGTGAATATTTTAATCTACTTAATCTTTATCAATATAATCATATTTGGAACCATATGGGCCACACGTTAGATTTGTGTTTCTCGACCTATAGACGTGTTATTGTCTCCGTAGCAGTTGATCCCCTTCTCCCATGTGATGTTTATCATTCCTGCGTTTACTGTTACGATTCCTATAAGGATTTCGAATAATAACGCACTTGTCTCTCCCATTGTTATATATGATTTTAAACATGCGAATTTTTCGGCCATATATGCGTTATTTGGTTCTATTGATTGGGATGCTGCGCTATCTAAACTCGACGTTGACGAGTCAGTTGATACTCTTTATTATTTTCTAAACAATGTTATAGATCTTTTTGTTCCTAAGCGTATTATATACAGAAACTCCTATTATCCGAGGTGGTACTCGGGTAAACTTATCTCCCTAATCAAACTAAAGAAACGACTGCACTACATTTATAAGCGTACCAATAATTATTCTGACTATGTCGCTTTTTCCAACATTAGATCTCAATGTAAATTATTATCGAAAAATTGCTGGAATAATTATATTCGCAGGATTGAGTCGTCTATCCCGCATAATGTTAATACCTTCTGGAATTTTGTAAATTGTCATCGAGTTGATAAATCCACACCTACTGGTATGTACTTTGATGGTGTATACCTCGCTGATCAGTCTGATATTGCCGAAGGTTTTGCCTCTTATTTTAAATCGGTTTATCAAGATGACAATAATATTCCTTTTAATATTGATTATAATTATTCTTGTGATGTTTCTAACTTATATATTGACATCGGCAAGGTTTTCGAATCCTTAAATACTCTAGATACTAATTCTAGTCCTGGTGATGATGGTATTCCACCGATTGTGTTTAAATCTTGTAGTTTTGTAGTGGCTAGGATCTTGTGGCTTATTTTTAACAAGTCCCTTAGTGCAGGTTACTTTCCGTCTAAATGGAAGATTTGTCTTGTTACTCCGGTATTTAAAGAGGGCAATAGATCTGATATCCATAACTACAGACCAATTAGTAAGCAGAATGTTATGCCCAAGATCTTTGAAAATATTGTTACGTCGAAATTATCTTACCTGTTTACGAACATTATAATACCAGAGCAGCATGGTTTTGTCTCTGGAAGATCTACCACTACAAATCTACTATGCTATCAATATTACCTTGTGGACGCGATCGAAAAAGGATTTCAGGTCGATGTCATTTATACGGGCTTTAGCGAAGCTTTTGATTCGGTGAGTCATTCTATCCTAATCTCCAAACTTAGAGCTTTGGGTATTCGTGGCTCTGTTCTATTGTGGTTATCCAGCTTTATTACTAATAGATTCCAAGTTTGTTAAGTTCAATAATTATCTGTCATCCAAGTTCCTTGTTCGATCTGGTGTTCCACAAGGCTCCCATCTTGGACCGTTGCTATTTAATATATTTATCAACGACATAACCGAGGTATTTGAACACAGTCAATTTCTTCTGTATGCAGATGACCTGAAAGTTTTTCGTAAAATTGCGAACAATAATGATGCACTTCTTCTCCAGAGCGATTTGCTTAAACTTGAAACTTGGTGTGATACGAACAAACTAAGCTTTAATTTATCAAAATGCCATGTTATCCGTTTCGGCACGAAAGCTGACGTTCTCCGGTTTAATTACTCGATAAATTCTACATCACTTATCCCTGTAAACAGTATTAAGGACCTTGGCATCGTATTTACTTCCTCCCTATCGTTCCGCTGTCATTGTCTCAATATAGTGGGAAAGGCTCTTAAGATTTTAGGTCTTATATTTCGGGTTTCGCGCTACTTTAACAATATTAGATCTATCAAACTTTTATACGTATCGCTAGTTCGACCACGTTTGGAATATTGCTCTATTATGTGGAATCCGTACTTTAAGAACCTTTCCTTATTACTTGAACGTGTCCAGCATAAATTTCTTCGCTTCATTGCGTACAAACTTAGTGGTCCGTCATACACTTTTGCTTATACTCATAATTATGTGCCTCTCCTCTGTCAACTACGAATACCAACACTTGAAAGACGTAGATTCGTAGCGGATTTATTTTTTAGTTATAAGATTATTAATCACGTTATTAAGTGTCCTCAAATTCTACAACTCTTTAGATTATATATTCCTCCTAAAAAATTTAGGCACCGTTCACTCTTATATGTAGAACATCATCGAACTCTAATGGGTAAAAACAATCCGATAAACCGTATGTGTATGAACGTCAACACCGTATCTAATGTGTTTGATTTTTTCGACTGCTCATTTCATACATTTAGATCTAGAGTTATTAATCATTTATGTAACTAGCTGTTTATTTCGTTTTCGTTTTCATTGGCTTTTATGTGATTATCTCTATGTGGTTTATTCTGCCACCATATTGCGTATTATGTATTTAATTTTTCTAATCTGTGTTTCATTTCTCAGTGTATGTATTGTTTGTATATTGATTTATCAAAGGGCTTCCGTTTAAATAAATAAATAAATAAATAAATATTTTGCATTGCAATTAAACTACCGAGGAACTCCCTGGGGACTGAAAAATGTTATCATCCACTCAGTGTCGCAGCCAGAGAGTGAGAAGAGGGGTGGTTGGCACCCCCAAATAAAACGGAAAAAGGAGATTGATTAATCCCCGAGGTTGAATGAAATTCGTTCGGAGTTGGTTTAATTTGCAACAGAGTGCCGACTATACTGTATCCATCCTTAGAAAAAACGTCGCCCATACCGTTTTGCGACCGATCTGCGCAGCCCCCACCACCGCCTACGAACCCGACGCAGGCGATTGCTCGTAGCGCTTTACCTGCCGGTTTCCCTGCCCCTCCAAGGGCGGGACATGACCGATGTCAATGTCAAAACTGCAGGAGTGCAATGTATCTACCCAGTAGTTCTTTGGTTCCGAACAGATATAACATCAGTTAACGAGGTGTTCTAAATAGTTTAGGTAATAAAAATTGTTAATGTTCGAAAGTAACAAAAATAAAACTCCCACCATCGATATTGTTTACCGGTAACCAAAAAAAATCGCCCAATCGATATTGGTTATAACTTAATCAAAAAAAATTCTGGTCAGCGATAATGATTATTCGTAACCGAAAACAATTTGCGTTGTCAATAATGGTTATTCGCAACTAAAAACGATATCCGTCATCGATAATGGTTATTCATAACCAAAATCATTTGAAGAAAGATATTAACTCTTATGCCATAACTTTTAAAAATTAGGTTATAACAGTTATGGTCTCTGAAATAAACACAACTTCATTCAAAACAACTGCAAAACAATTTTTATAAAACGCAGGCGGATGCCGTGTGTATGCGGAAATAATTGTGCCACCATGTATATGAAGGCGTCGCGTGCGGAACAGTTGACAGAGAGGTAACAGACGGTAAGACGGAGAAAAACGTAGATGGTTAAGTGGGGAGCCGGACCAATCAGCGCCTCCTCGGAACCATCCCTGCGCGGACTCGTTTTTTCTTAGGATGGATACAGTATAGAAGGACCACCCTCGTTAGGGACAAATTCAATTTATTTTTACAAATTTATTCAATAACTAAACGAAATTAACAGTGTGTAACAAGTAAACTGTGGTAGGGGAGACCGGGGCAGGTTGTAACACGCGGTAAATTGTAACATAAGTAAAATCTTTTGAACGACAAATCTGATAACCCACAGCATGCGAGAGCTGCTTGACGATATTAGCACCGTCGGTTTTAGTGACACAAACGAGGGTTATGTATTCATTTTGTGGTAATAGCCCAGAATTTTAGTATTTAGAGCACGTAAGTAAATGTTGTTTTAGCACTTTTATTTTAATTAACCGTCATTAGGAACCGTTTGAATTTTTGTTTCTTTGTCGCAAACGAATCAGTACACATTGGTTTATTATTATGTGTACGCATTTTAGTGATTTGATGTTTAATTTCTCGTTTGCTGAGATAAAACGAAAAAATTCGACCTCGGGGTAAATTGTAAAATCACAAAAAAATAGAAGAAAATATGAATTATCTTTGTAAAAAGAAGTGAGATACCCATAAAACACTTTCAAAAAGTAAAAAAATCACAAAAAATAAAAGATAATATAAATCACAAAAAATAGAAGAAAATATATAATATCACAAAAAATAAAAGATAATAATATAAATCCCCCAAAAAATAGAAGAAAATATACAATATAAAAAAATATGTGAAATCAAAATGAGCTGCAAGTACATAAAGGTGCTTTCCAACTGCCCTTAAGATGACACAACTACATAGACACAGCTAAAATGCTGTGTGCATACATTCCATTACTCATATCGCGGACATTTTAATTAACCCATCAAAAAGAATCCCAATTAAAAACATTGTCGTAAATTAATTAATAGCTTTACAAAATTAATATACAAAATTGCGCCTATTATAACAATGGCTACTTATACAAAAAAATGTATTAAATAATATTAAGCAGATATATTTTTATTCAAATAAATATTTTAATACGAATAAATATTTTATTTTATTCAAAATACTTGGCGCTGCTCACCGAATTGGTGTTGCTAAACTGAATACATATGTATAAATTGCATTAATCTTTTTCTTTCTTTCTTTCTTGTGCGTGCGTTCGTGAATGTGTGTATGTGTGCGTGTGCATATGCTACGTATGATATTACAGTTAAATATATATATGTAGAATAAATCTGACTGCATTTGTAATATGTATATATTAATGTATTTTAGATTGTAAGGGAGTTATTGTAAATTATTAATTAATACTAAGACAATTGATATTTTTTCGGTTTCGCAGCGCCAAGTATTTTGAATAAAATAAAATATTTATTCGTATTAAAATATTTATTTGAATAAAAATATATCTGCTTAATATTATTTAATACATTTTTTTGTATAAGTAGCCATTGTTATAATAGGCGCAATTTTGTATATTAATTTTGTAAAGCTATTAATTAATTTACGACAATGTTTTTAATTGGGATTCTTTTTGATGGGTTAATTAAAATGTCCGCGATATGAGTAATGGAATGTATGCACACAGCATTTTAGCTGTGTCTATGTAGTTGTGTCATCTTAAGGGCAGTTGGAAAGCACCTTTATGTACTTGCAGCTCATTTTGATTTCACATATTTTTTTATATTGTATATTTTCTTCTATTTTTTGGGGGATTTATATTATTATCTTTTATTTTTTGTGATATTATATATTTTCTTCTATTTTTTGTGATTTATATTATCTTTTATTTTTTGTGATTTTTTTACTTTTTGAAAGTGTTTTATGGGTATCTCACTTCTTTTTACAAAGATAATTCATATTTTCTTCTATTTTTTTGTGATTTATATTGTTATCTTTTTTGTGATTTTTTTACTTTTTGAAAGTGTTTTATGGGGATCTCACTTCTTTTTACAAAGATAATTCATATTTTCTTCTATTTTTTTGTGATTTATATTATTATCTTTTTTTTTTTTACTTTTTGAAAGTTTTTTATGGGGATCTCACTTCTTTTTACAAAGATAATTCATGTACTTGGCGTAATTTTTTTACTTTTTGAAAGTTTTTTTTATGGGGATCTCACTTCTTTTTACAAAGATAATTCATGTACTTGGCGTGATTTTTTTACTTTTTGAAAGTTTTTTATGGGGATCTCACTTCTTTTTACAAAGATAATTCATGTACTTGGCGTGATTTTTTTACTTTTTGAAATTTGAAATGTCAGGAGCTTTTACACTAAATAGGAGACTGAATTATTGTCTCAATTAACAAGGTAAGTCGCCAAAATTTTTTTAATAGATTTCTTATGTAGAGTCGCAGACTTGGAAGTTGTCCGGAGAAGGTTCGACAGAGAAGCATCTTCTTTCGCATAAGTTTCTGGAAATTTGTACCATGCATGTACAAAATATATATTATAACAAATTGCATTGCATTTAAATTGACAGATATTTTTATTATACCAGCAAATTATTTTTAATTTAGAGTTTTTATGTAAAGCTTATTGAAATGAAGGGGACGCACAGGACTTAGATAAAAATGAAGGGGACGCACAGGCTTGGATAGAACTGAAGGGAACGCACAGGACTTGGATAAAAATGAAGGGGGCGCACAGGCTTGGAGGTTGTCCGGAGACGATTAGATAGATAGACAGAGCATCTTGTTTCGCACAAGTTTCTGGAAATTTGTCAAATAAGGTAAATCTACAAAATTTGTCAAACGACGTAGCATTAAGAATTATTAAGAAAATAGATTATGGTGGACTGCTTGCAATGTAGAGAAAGTCACATTAGTGAAGAAAGTACGCTGAAAACACATCTCCCTTGATGCTTTTCAATCTTTTGTGAAAGACATTTGTAAAACTCTAATTAATCATACGCTCTCACCTCCTTTAGACACATTATGCAGTCTCTACAATTACTATAGCAAAAGGCCACTCTATTTCTATATTTCTGTATATAAATTCTACGTTAAGTCGTATAATTAAAAAAAATGTGGCTTTCATATATTTACAGATAATCGAAGCAGAAGGTGATGCACTGTGATCTACGCCAGACTATGTACGCACAAATTTGAAAAGCATCAAGGGAGATGTGTTTTTAGCGTACTTTGTTGACTAATGTGACTGACTCTACATTGCAAGCAGTACGCCATAATATTCTTAATCTTAATTCTTAATGCTACGCTAATTTGACAAATTTTGTAGATTTACCTTATTTGACAAATTTCCAGAAACTTGTGCGAAACAAGATGCTCTATCTTATCTTCTCTGGACAACCTCCAAGCCTGTGCATTCTCTTCATTTCTATCCATCCAAGCCTGTGCGTCCCCTTCAATTCTACTATCCAAGCCTGTGCGTCCCCTTCATTTTTATCGAAGTCCTGTGCGTCCCCTTCGTTTCTATAATATAATAAGCTTTACATAAAAACTCTAAATTGCTGGTATATACAAAAATACAAGTATCTGGCAATTTAAATGCAATGCAATTTTTTACTACAATATATTATTTTGTACATGCATGGTACAAATTTCCAGAAACTTATGCGAAAGAAGATACTTCTTTGTCGAACCTTCTCCGGACAACTTCCAAGTCTGCGACTCTACATAAGAAATCTATTAAAAAAATTTTGGCGACTTACCTTGTTAATTGAGACAATAATTCAGTCTCCTATTTAGTGTAAAAGCTCCTGACATTTCAAATTTGGACCACTTACATTATTTGACACTTGGCAGGTTATGACGTTTGACACTTGGTAGGTTATAAACATGGCGGACGCCGATCATACATACACTAGTTTCTTTTGGCTGAAGGTGTGCGTGTAACGCGTATACGTATTATGTTGACGAAAATTTGACTGAAGGAGAATCAGAATCAGAAGAAAAACCTTATTACCGTTTCTGACTGATCCATGAGACGATATTATGATATCTCTGTTATGCGTGGACAGATTTTATTGAAATTTGGTCTTATTCGAAAGCTTATATGCGGTTTACATAAGAAAAATGCCTTTAAATTTAGAAAATATCGCAGAGGTGATGAGATATTAATGAAATAAGTTTCAGGTTAGGTTGGAATAGCCCGGCGACGAGTAAATGATAAGCGGTAGCGACAGTCGACATATACAGGGTGTCTTTCCTGTACTTGGCGTCGAGACGCTACCGCGTCTCTAGATAAAATGTATAGTTATATTGACGAGGAAAAAGAATCGAACATGGCAATGAAAACTGATAAAAGTATGACGTCAAAGGAAAAGTGGCATAGAATTTTGGGACATGTAAACTTTAGTTATTTAAATACAATGTGCAAAAATCATGTGTTAGAGGGTTTACCCGAAGAGGTAGAGTCTGATTATTTAAAGTGTGCTACGTGTATTAAAAACAAAATGCATAATTTACCTTTTGAGAATAATAGAACTAAAGCTAACGCTATTCTAGAATTGGTACATACAGACTTAAATGGGCCACATGCAACAACAGGTTTTAATGGTGAAAAGTACTTCTTAACTTTTGTTGATGATTACAGTAAGTTAACTAAGATTTACACGATAAAGTCGAAAAGTGAAGTTCATGACTGTTTTGTAGATTACATAAACTTAGTTGAAAACATGACAGGTTCAAAAGTAAAAAAATTAAGATGTGATAATGGAACGGAATATTTAAATTCAGCGATTTACAAATTTGTAAGAGAAAAGGGAATTTCGTTAAATGCGTGCCCACCATATACACATGAATTAAATGGTACTGCGGAGAGATACAATAGGTCAGTTATGGATGTATCTAGGTGTTTGTTAGCTGAAGCAAAAGTACATAATAGTTTTTGGCCAGAAGTAGTATGCGCAGCAGCGTACCTGAAGAATAGAACTATAGCTAATACAATAGAAAGAAACAAAACACCATATGAAATATTCTTTAATCAAAAACCTAGTACAAAATACTTGAAAATGTATGGTAGTAGAGTATTTGTAAGAGTACCTGAACAGAAAAGAAAGTCAAAATGGGATAGAAAAGCAGATTTGGGAGTATTATTAGGTTATAGTGACGTAGGATATAGAGTACTGATTAATAATAAAATTACTGTTACTAGACATGTAGATGTTATCGAAGAGGATGTTGAATGTATAGGTTTGAATAGTCAAGATTCAGGCGATGGTTCACAAGAAAAGAATTTAAAGGATATAAAGAACGCAAACGAAAATTATGGAAAGGTTAACCAAAACAATGGGGATGAGTCTGAGAATATTATTGAAAATTTAAATGAAAAAGAAAAAGAGACTCAACCTGAACTACGAAGGTCTCAGAGAGAAATAAAGAAACCGGATAGATTTGATGATAATTATGTTTATAACGGTTATATTTATGTAAACTTTTGTAGTGCGAACAGTCCAGAAAAGTTTGAAGACGCCATAAAATGTGATGAATCTAGATATTGGAAGGAAGCAATGAACAAAGAAATGAGTTGTTTAAATAAGAATAAAACATGGAATCTAGTTGAGAAGCCAAAGAATGTAAAAGTAATAGATTTAAAATGGGTTTACACAAAAAAATCTGAAAATAATTATAAAGCGAGAATAGTTGTAAGGGGTTTCCAACAAAAGGAAATTATAGAAGATATATATTCACCCGTAGCAAAAATGCAAACATTGAAAATCTTATTATCTTATAGTTGTCAAAATGGGTTATTTATCGAACAAATGGATGTGGAAACAGCTTTTTTAAATGGGAAAGTCTATTCAGAAATTTATGTTAAGCAACCTCAAGGTTATGAGGATGGAACTGAAAGAGTATGTAAATTAGACAAGTCATTATATGGACTGAGAGAAAGCCCAAGAGCGTGGTATGAATGTTTTGATGAATACTTGAGAGACTTAGGTTTTGAGAGAAGTAAATACGATTACTGTTTATATAATTTAAAAGATAAAGACGAGATTATTTATCTGATATTATTTGTCGATGATTTACTAATATGTTGCAAAAGCAAAGTGAAACTAAAATACATAAAAGGTTTATTAGCTAAAAGATTCCAAATGAAAGACTTAGGTGAAGTTAATACATATCTAGGGATAGAAATTAATTACAATTATAATGAAGGTATTATGACACTTGATCAGGAAAAGTATATTGATTCGTTGGCCGAAAAATACCAAATAAAACAAGCAAAATTGTATGAAACACCCATGGAGCAAAATTTGAAATTAGAAACTGCACAGTCTGTATGTAGAGAAGTAAAATTTAGAAATTTGATTGGTGCACTTTTGTATATAAGTTCTGGAACAAGATTGGATATAAGTTACAGTGTAAATTATTTAAGCAGGTTCCAAAACTGTTACAATGAAACACACTATAAGTACGCTCTAAGAATTTTAAAGTATCTATATTTGACAAAAGATTTAAAGTTAATGTATAGTAAAAAAGAAAACGTAGAAATTGTGGATTGTTTTGTTGATGCAGACTGGGCAGGAGACATAAATGATAGAAGGTCAACCACAGGATATGTAATAAGATCATATGGAAACGTTATTTATTGGAAGTCTAGAAAACAAGGTAGCGTAACGAAATCTTCTACCGCTGCAGAATATGTTGCACTATCAGAAGCTGTAAGCGAAGTAAAAATAATTAAAGATGTGTTAAGTAATTTTAACGTAGATATAAGCGAATCGATAAATATCTATGAGGATAATGCAGGAGCGATAAATATAGCAAAGTATGGAAATCTGACGAAAAACTCGAAGTACATAGAAATGCACTATCATTTCGTGAATGAAAGTTACTTGGATGGAAGTATAGATATAATTAAAGTAGAATCAGAAAACAATATCGCAGATATTTTAACTAAGTCACTTGGGAAAAATTGTTAAACGAAATGTTAGTTTATATATGGGACACCAGGTGGTGCTGTTAGGAACACTGAACACGAAGTACAACCTCTCTAGAGTTTTTAAGTTTCTTAGACACGTGCGCTGTTTTACTGCCTCTTTTCTTTTTGGACGTGAACAAAAGAACTCGCTAGTCCCGTTTGTCCAAGCACGTGTGTTCGCTCTGTACCTTTATATATAAAACTGTATTAAATTATTGCTTTATTAAAATAACTACAACAGGTTATGGGCTCAGGCGCTTTTCCTAAAAAGTAAAGGTCGGTTGATATATAAGGGTAGCTACAAGCTGCAGAGATATTTAGTCTTTTTTGTGCAAAGTATCGCAAAGGATCATAAAGAAAGATGGACCTTGCGAAGCATATTAAACCATTGACTGGCGAGTCCGACTGGCCAGTGTGGAAGCGGAAAGTACGTGATCTGCTTGATTATCACGAAGGGGCTGTAGATGCGATTGAAAGGAGGCTGATCAAACCCGAGCCACTGCAACAGAATGCCACAGAAGATCAGTCTAAGGAGCATAGGAGACTGAGCGAACTTTATCGAAAGGCAAACAGTTATGCCAAGTCAATGATTGCAAGTTCGGTTACAGATTCAGTATACCAGAAAATCATGGATAAAGAGTCGGCGCACGATGCATGGGAGGCGTTGAAACAGCAGTTTGAAGCAACGTCAAAGGATCAGCTGTTTAAAATATGTACAGACTTCTTCGCATTCAGTTGGACGTCAGGAGAAGATGTTTCCACACACGTAGCGAAGCTAAGAGGCTTGTGGAACGAACTAAACAATGGACTACAAGCAAAGAATGAGAACGCTCTGCCAGACCTAATTTTGGTATGTAAAACCTTAAATATTCTGCCAAGCCAATTTGAAACGTTTCAGTCGAGTTGGATGCTTCTGACAAAAGACGAGGAAAGAACGTTTGATGAGTTAACGATGCAGCTGTGTATGTTTGAGAGAAATTTCAGAAAAAAATAATGACAGCGAGAAGTCAGTTCAGGAGGCTCTAATGGCAAAATCAGGTAAGACACTGCCAAAAAGATCAAGGAAAACAGACGCGTGTAATTACTGTAAGAAACAAGGACATTGGGTAAAGCAGTGTAAAAAGTGGATAGCTGATGGACGACCTGCAAAGAGCAAAGGCACAGGCGATGATCAGAGCAACGCACTAGACACCAATGTAGGTTTAGTATCTATCTGTAGCGAAGTATGCGCAGCTGTAGAATCAAAGTCAACGGACTGGTGGATTGACAATGGTGCAACGAAGCATGTCACGAATTGTCCAGATATGTTTGTTGAGTTCAAACAATTTGAGATTCCGAGTAGCATACAGGCAGCAGGGAAAGAAACTCTCGAGGCACTTGGAAAAGGGACAATAAAAATTTTGTCAACAGTGAATGACAAAAAGCAAAAGCTTACATTGAATGATGTATGGTATGTCCCAAAGATTTCAAGAAATCTATTCTCTGTTTTGGCAGCTCAGGACAGAAATCAGAGAAGCAAGTTCTTTTCAACAGCGACAGATTGCTGGCTTGAGGTTGATGGCAAGAAAGTGTTGTACGGGAACCGAGAACTAGGGGGAAGCCTGTATAAGGCAGCCATCGAAACAATCAGTCCAGAGAAGAAGATTGAAGTAAATACAGCAGTTGGAAGTAGTTCTGTGTTGCAACTATATCACGAGAGATGGGGACATCAGGACAAGCGACATGTTCAATCGATGCTAGAGAAAGAATTAGGCATCAAAATTAAGGTTGAAAAGGAGCTCTGTGAACCATGTGTTTTTGGAAAGATCCATCGTTTACCATTTGGCACCAGGAAGAAAGTAACTGAGCCTGGAGAGCTGATGTCAACGGATGTGGTAGGACCTTTCGATGAATCTTTCTCAAAGAAGAGATATCTGGTAGTATTTAAAGACAGTTATACAAAGTATCGGTATGGTTCTTTTCTTAAAGAAAAATCAGAAGTAAAAACTGCATTAAAACTCATGCTGGCACATGCCAAGGCGCAAGGGCATACAGTCAAGGAGTTGCTAAGTGACAATGGCGGTGAGTTTGATAATGCAGAAATAAAGAAAATTTTACAAGAAAATGGAATCACGCAGAGACTGACAGCGCCATACACACCAGAACAAAATGGCGGCAGTGAGCGTGAAAACCGCACGATTGTTGAAATGGCAAGGACCTTTAAGTACTCGAATACTGATGTAAAGTTCCCGGAAGCAATTTGGGCAGAATTTATAAATTCAGCAATATACACGCTGAATAGAACGGGAAAATCATCCGAGAAATGTGTGAGTCCACACGAGCTCTGGATGGGAAAAAAGCCAAGAATAAAACATTTACGAATAGTTGGCTCTTCCTGTTACTTCCATGTTCCAATACAGAAAAGAAGAAAGATGGATGCGAAAGCAGAAAAGGGATACCTCGTTGGATATGATGGAGACGAAAGATATAGAATATATATAAAAGAAAAGAATAAAGTCATACTGTCACGGGATGTTCAGTTTCAAGAGAAGCCTGGAGAATGTGACAAAGAAGTCAAACTGTCACTACGAAACGTTGAGCCTGAAGAAGAAGAAAAAGTCTATGAAGAAATCAAAGAGGAATCGCTCAAAAATAAGGATAGCAGCGAAGAAGAGTATGAAACTGGAGTTGACACTGATAACGAAGATGGAGAAGAAGACTCTCAGCTGTCACAACGGCGATGTCTAAGGGATCGCTCAACGCTAAAAAGGCCGGGGGCACTCAACGATTTTGTACTGGCAGTGGAGGGGCTCAACGACATGACGAAAGATCCTGAAACTTTTGAAGAAGCTGTTACAGGTAAACAGAGTACGGAATGGAAGAAAGCCATGGATAGTGAGATAGCTTCCTTAAGAGAAAACAAGACTTGGGAGCTGACTCAGCTTCCGGAGGGGAGCAAAGCATTACCCTGCAAGTGGGTTTTTCGATTGAAGACAAATCCGGATGGGAGTATAGACAAGTATAAAGCGAGACTGGTTGTCAAAGGATTTAATCAGCGTCAAGGTATTGACTACAGTCAAACTTTCAGTCCGGTGGCAAGGCTGGGAACGATTCGCTCGATTTTGAGTATAATAGCTAGCAACAATATGAACCTTGCTCAGTTCGATGTGTCTACGGCTTTTCTGTACGGGAGGCTCGAAGAAACTGTTTATATGAGACAGCCGGAGGGATCTGAGGATGGCACAGACAGGGTGTGCAAACTCAGCAGAAGTCTATATGGACTAAAGCAAGCACCAAGGTGCTGGAATAAGCGTTTCGGAGGGTTTCTGCTGGGGCTCGGATTCAAGGTCAGTCAGGCGGATCCATGCCTGTATATTCGAAAAAGAAATGGAGAAAAGTTGGTACTAGTCTTATATGTAGACGATGGACTGGTTGGAGCAACAAATTCAAGAGATATGGAGATTTTTCTTGAAAAGTTAAAGTCCGAATTCAAGGTCGTCTCGAAAGCGGCGGACTATTTTTTGGGATTGGAAATTGAACGAAGCAACGGAAAGATAAAAATAAGTCAGGCAGCGTATGCTAGAAGAATTCTGGAGCGTTTTAATTTCACAGACTGCAGGCCAATTTCAACTCCAATTCTGAAGAACTCTGAGGTTTCGGAAAAAGAAAAAGATGATACCAGCAACCAAAACTTCCCTTACAGACAGGCGGTTGGAGCATTGATGTACCTAATGCTTGGATCAAGGCCGGATTTGGCCTTCAGTGTAGGATTCCTGTCAAGGTCGCTTGAGAATCCATCCAGGGAGGACATTGTTCGAGTCAAGCGAGTGCTAAGATACATTGCGGGAACTGTCGAGTTGGGAATAATGTACAGCAACAAGGCAGAGAAGGGTGTTTTAGTATGTTACAGTGATGCTGACTTCACTGGGTGCACAAAGACTGGAAGATCGACGTCGGGAGTCGTTGTGGCATATGCAGGGGGAATTGTCTCCTGGCTTAGCCAAAGACAGGCCACAGTGGCAACCTCAACAACTGAAGCAGAGATCGTAGCAGCAAATGAGGCTTCAAAAGATGTGTCCTGGCTGGCTGGACTGTTTGGAGAACTCGTGAAGTTGAAGCATGTTCCGGTTCTTCAAGTCGACAACGCTGCGGCTGTGAGGCTGGCTCAGAATCCAGAGTTTCATCGGAGAACAAGGCATATTACAAATAAGCATTTCTTCATTCGAGAGAGAGTGACCGAGAGACAACTGGAGATCCAGCAAATTTCGACGAAGGAGCAGGTGGCAGACATCATGACGAAACCGTTGCCGAAGTCACGACTGAGAGACCTATGCAAAAGGATGGGACTCGTATAGGAGGAAGTGAAGAGAGAGGGAGAGACTGTTTTTGTGGAGAACATAGTACACTCCTCGATTTGTTCCTTTTAGTTTTATATATTTTATTTTCTTGTACAGCGTTATACGAGTGTTAGATATATAAATTATCAAGGGAAAGTGTTAAACGAAATGTTAGTTTATATATGGGACACCAGGTGGTGCTGTTAGGAACACTGAACACGAAGTACAACCTCTCTAGAGTTTTTAAGTTTCTTAGACACGTGCGCTGTTTTACTGCCTCTTTTCTTTTTGGACGTGAACAAAAGAACTCGCTAGTCCCGTTTGTCCAAGCACGTGTGTTCGCTCTGTACCTTTATATATAAAACTGTATTAAATTATTGCTTTATTAAAATAACTACAACAAAAATAAGTTTGTAAAATTCAGAAATGAATTAAATATAAGAGGTTAAAATATTATGTATGTGATAAGTTAAAATAAGATCAAAACTAGTTAATATAAATGTAAGGAGGCGTGTTAATATATATACATTTATATTGGTGATGTAAGACGAGGGAAGGAGAAGTCCGGTACGGAAAAATACGTGGGAGAACGTTGTAAGCACAGAGATTCCTGGTATGAATATTCACAAATCATTTATAACAGTGGCCACCACCACGACCACGGCCACCACCACGACCACGGCCACCACCACGGCCACGGCCACGGCCACGGCCACAGGCAGCACAGCCTATGACCAGCGCCTGAATGATGCTGGACTGCATTGCCCGTATAATCTCTATTTGTGAGATGCCGCTCCGCTGGTGGCGGCGAGCTCTATATCCAGCTGTAATTAGTACAAAAATAAATTAGTAAAATATTTTTTAATAAATTTATTAGTAAAATATTTTAATTAAACGACCTTTTGAACGTTTAGATATAGGCTAAATTGAACAATTTGTACAGTGTTTAATTAAATAAATATAAAAATATCTAATTAAAGACCAGAATTAATATCTTTTTTTCGTGAAAGTGTTAGGAAAGTTTGTTAAAACACTGTAGCACAAGAAGATATATATATATATATTATTATATATATTATATATATACTACTATCTAATGATTTCCATAATAAAAAAATTGTTCATTTAGACGTATTTCCAAGCATTCTAAAAGTATGTACCTCCTTAAAATGTGTATATATGTTATATATGTTTTTATGTTATTATGTTATTATGTTTATGTTAATGTATTTACCGTTGGCCGTGGCCGGTCTCTCCGACGGGGCCAGCGCCGTAGTTGTTGGCCGTGATAGCGGCGGCGGTTGATTCCCACCATTGTTGTTGCTCTTTCCCGTTGCATTCGATGATATTTCAGCATTTATTTCTGGAAAAATAAACCAGTTGTAATTAGTAAAAAAAAAAAATTTATTAGTAAAATATTTTAAAATTAAACGACCTTTTGAACGTTTAGATATAAGCTAAAGTGAACAATTTGTACAGTGTTTAGAGATAATAAATATAAAGATATCTAATTAAAAACCAGAATTAATTAATATCTTTTCTCATGAAAGTGACAGCAAATTTTGTTAAAACACTGCAGCACAAGATATTTATATATATACTACTATCTATACTACTAACTAATGTTTTCCATAATAAAAAAAATGTTCATTTAGACCTATTGCCCAGCATTCTAAAAGTATGTAACTCCTTAAAATGTGTATATATGTTATATATGTATTTATGTTATTATTATGTTTATTATTATGTATTTACCGTCAGTCGTGATCGCCCCCTCCTTTGTGGACGTCGGATCTAGCGCCGGCATATTTTGCGGCGGCGCCGCCGCCTCTACCTCGTCTCTGCTTTTTGTTGATGACATATCCGACATCTGAATGTCACCAAACAATTCTGGAAAAATAAATTTTAATAATAAGTGTATATTAAATTTCTGTTATTTTTAACTTTTCTGTAATTTTATCATTAATAATACTTACCGCCGATTAATTAGTAAAAACAGATCAGAGTTCATAAAAGCGGCATATGATATGATAAATGAAAGATATATATATATATATATATATACATGCTGCGCAAGGATAAGTATTGTTAAAATTGCGAATTGAAAATTAAGAAATATAAAAATTTGAAAACTGAAATAGTGTATGATGCGAAATTATAAAAATTATATTATATATTATTATTTTACATTTTACATTACATTACAAAATAGGTTTCTTCTCATTACTTCACGAGCCTTTCAAGAGAGCTCGTATGCAATAAGGGGACTAGCGGTCGAAAATGGGAAAAATTATTGTCCAAACGCTAAGAAATATGGAAAATTAAATGTTGTTAAACTGTATTTTCAAAAATATATTGTTGTAAAGCTCGTCACGACACACATTTTTTCTATTTACAGTTTGTATATCCACCCTGATAACCATCTGTCTCCAATCTGACATCAGATTGGTAGCAGGGTCTGGCATGGGAGCGCAGAATCTGACGTCAGACTGCAGTAGTCTGTGTCTGCATTTGGCTGCGTTCTGAGGTGCAGAGCCTGATGTCAGATCGACAGCAGATCGACAGCAGATTCTGCCGTCTGCTTGGCACAGCCAACAGCGCCATCTGAGGGCCAGAATTACCAAAAGATTCCCTACGCGTGACGTCACATGGACGTCCCTACCTTTACATAAGCAGGAAGCAGATTTTGGAATTTATTAAATAATTAATTCTACTTATATCAAAAAAGTATTTATTTATTATTTACAAATATACAGGATCGGTGATTACAATTGTCACAAGAGGAACTTTCAATATTTACATTAACAAATCCATATACAGTACGTATATACCACTGGTACCTAGCTGGGGCGACACCAGAAAATTTAAATCAATATTTTCCACTTCTTTATTGCGGAGAATCAAATATGTTCCCTGTTGTGTTAGCGCTGAAAACAAACACAATATTAGTATAAAATTAAACGTAACATATGGATAAACAGGAAACGTGCGATACTTACTTGAGCTCCATCTCCACACAGTACTTACACACCTTAGGCGATCATGCATGCTCCTGCGAACATTAACATTTAAAAGAAAATATGTATTAAATTATTATCTACTAAACAAGACGCTAAACATTCGCACTACGCGCATAACCCTACTTGTCTGTCTTGCAGATAATGTGAATCGCGATTTCCGCGACGTAGATAATTGGAAATTATTCAATATCATACTTACGTTTGCTTTCTGGATACTTCGAGATGATTTGCCTGGATAGTGGTGGATGAAATTACTTGGAATATTCTTCGATCTTGCCGGCACTGACTGCCACTGTCAGTGACTGCCATCTCAGATCTCGAAAACGAAAGCAAACTGGACGTAGAATCTTGACCAATCGCGAGTTTCGGTACTATGGCGCAGCCAATCCGAGCGTTGGTCAAGACTCTACGTCCAGTTTGCGTTCGTTTTCGAGATCTGAGATGGCAGTCACTGACAGTGGCAGTCAGTGCCGGCAAGATCGAAGAATATTCCACGCGATTCTAAAATTCTATCAATATCCAGATAAATCATCTCGAAGTATCCAGAAAGCAAACGTAAGTATGATATTGAATAATTTCCAATTATCTACGTCGCGGAAATCGCGATTCACATTATCTGCAAGACAGACAAGTAGGGTTATGCGCGAAGTGCGAATGTTTAGCGTCTTGTTTAGTAGATAATAATTTAATACATATTTTCTTTTAAATGTTAATGTTCGCAGGAGCATGCATGATCGCCTAAGGTGTGTAAGTACTGTGTGGAGATGGAGCTCAAGTAAGTATCGCACGTTTCCTGTTTATCCATATGTTACGTTTAATTTTATACTAATATTGTGTTTGTTTTTAGCGCTAACACAACAGGGAACATATTTGATTCTCCGCAATAAAGAAGTGGAAAATATTGATTTAAATTTTCTGGTGTCGCCCCAGCTAGGTACCAGTGGTATATACGTACTGTATATGGATTTGTTAATGTAAATATTGAAAGTTCCTCTTGTGATAATTGTAATCACCGATCCTGTATATTTGTAAATAATAAATAAATACTTTTTTGATATAAGTAGAATTAATTATTTAATAAATTCCAAAATCTGCTTCCTGCTTATGTAAAGGTAGGGACGTCCATGCGACGTCACACGTAGGGAATCTTTTGGTAATTCTGGCCCTCAGATGGCGCTGTTGGCTGTGCCAAGCAGACGGCAGAATCTGCTGTCGATCTGCTGTCGATCTGACATCAGGCTCTGCACCTCAGAACGCAGCCAAATGCAGACACAGACTACTGCAGTCTGACGTCAGATTCTGCTCCCCAGATCTGGTTATCAGGGCAATCATTACTGTTCGAGCTAAAAATTATAAACAAAAAATTTTTCACCGTCCAAAATCATTATCTAGAGACGCGGTAGCGTCTCGACGCCAAGTACAGGAAAGACACCCTGTATATGCCGACTGTCGCTACCGCTATCATTTACTCGAGAAACGGCTATTCCAACCTAACCTGAAACTCATTTCATTAATATCTCATCACGCCTGCAATATTTTCTAAATTTAACGGCATTTTTCTTATGTAAACCGCATATAAGCTTTCGAATAAGACCAAATTTCAATAAAATCTGTCCACGCATGACAGAGGTATCATAATATCGTCTCATGAATCTGTCAGAAACGGTAAGAATTTCTTCTTCTTTTCCTTATCCTTCTCCAAGCGAAATTTTCGCAGGAATGGAATGGATCCGGCCGGCCGAACACCTACAGGGAGCGGTGGTAATGTGTGCGTGAATTAACGCCAGCGCCAAGTCAGCCACGTGGCGACATCGCGAAACGAATGTGACGTCACGAATGTATAGACGCCATTGCCAAAGACGCCACGTGCGATTGTGAATTGAACATTTTTAGTAGTTTTTCCAAGTTTTTCATTCAATTGAAATTACGACATGAATAAGGAATCAGGTAAGACAAATACTTAATACTTTTGCATCAACAGAATTATAGAAATGATATTTTTTATTTATACCAGCGCCAAGCGAGTGACGCCGCGGCCAATCAGCGTCGACAACATATGTCCCGGTGACGCTGATTGGCCGTGGCGTCGGTCGTCTCCGATCGTGCGTCTCACGCACACACTACCACCGCTCCGTGTAGGTGTTTCAAATTGAGATCAGCCGGCCGGAGCCCGCCAGGCCAATTTTCAGCCGGCAAGGGTGTCAAACAGTGACGTCACACTCGTTTCGCGTTGTCGCCACGTGGCTGACTTGGCGCTGGCGTTAATTCACGCACACATTACCACCGCTCCCTGTAGGTGTGTTCGGCCGGCCGGATCCATTCCATCCCTGAATTTTCGTCAACATAATACGTATATACGCGTTACACGCACACCTTCAGCCAAAAGAAACTAGTGTATGTTTCGTTCGTCGACTCTCGGGATCTATGTGTACTATTGAATTATAACCTACCAAGTGTCATCGCTTTATAACCTACCAAGTGTCAATCCATCATAACCTGCCAAGTGTCAAATAAGGTAAGTTGTTCAAATTTGAAATGTCACGAGTTTTTACACTACATGGGAGACTGAATTATTGTCTCAATTAACTAGGTGGGTCGCCAAATATTTTTAATAGATTTTTTATGTAGAGTCGCAGACTTGGAAGTTGTCCGGAGAAGGTTCGACAGAGAAGCCTCTTCTTTCGCATAAGTTTCTGGAAATTTGTACCATGCATGTACAAAATATATATTATAACAAATTGCATTGCATTTAAATTGACAGATATTTTTATTATACCAGCAAATTATTTTTAATTTAGAGTTTTTATGTAAAGCTTATAGAAATGAAGGGGACGCACAAGACTTAGATAAAAATGAAGGGGACGCACAGGCTTGGATAGAACTGAAGGGAACGCACAGGACTTGGATAAAAATGAAGGGGGCGCACTGGCTTGGAGGTTGTCCGGAGACGATTAGATAGATAGACAGAGCATCTTGTTTCGCACAAGTTTCTGGAAATTTGTCACATAAGGTAAACCTACAAAATTTGTCAAACGACGTAGCATTAAGAATTATTAAGAAAATAGATTATGGTGGACTGCTTGCAATGTAGAGAAAGTCACATTAGTGAAGAAAGTACGCTGAAAACACATCTCCCTTGATGCTTTTCAATCTTTTGTGAAAGACATTCGTAAAACTCTAATTAATCATACGCTCTCACCTCCTTTAGACACATTATGCAGTCTCTACAATTACTATAGCAAAAGGCCACTCTATTTCTATATTTCTTAAGTATAATTAAAAAAAATGTGGCTTTCATATATGTACAGATAATCGAAGCTGAAGATGATGCAGTGTGATCTACGTCAGACTCTGTACGCACAAATTTGCAGGTAGGGTTTTGCATACGTAATTATTCATTCAATGATCTTGAGCATGTGTGATAAATTATAAATAATTAATAAATGTGTTCTATTTTTCAGTTAACGATGCAGACGAAGAGAATTATTTCAACAGCTGAAAGGGAAAGTTACTGAAAATGAAATAAATGTAAATAAAAAGAGTAAATGAAACCCCATAAAAAACTTTAAAAAAGTAAAAAAAAATTACGCCAAGTATATGAATTATCTTTGTAAAAAGAAGTGAGATCCCCATAAAAAACTTTCAAAAAGTAAAAAAATTACGCCAAGTACATGAAACAAATAAATCACAAAAAATAAAAGATAATAATATAAATCACAAAAAAATAGAAGAAAATATATATAATATCACAAAAAATAGAAGATAATAATATAAATCCCCCAAAAAATAGAAGAAAATATACAATAAATCACAAAAAATAGAAGATAATTACAAAATAAAAAAAAATGTGAAATCAAAATGAGCTGCAAGTACATAAAGGTGCTTTCCCGCTGCGTGCAAAGACGACACTGTGTAACGCAATGTAAGATTCGGTGCTTTCCAACTGTGCTTAATAATATTAAGCAGATATATTTCTATAGAAATAAATATTTCAATACCAATAAATATTTTATTCAAAATACTTGATATACCTGGATCAGATAGATCAGCGCTGTCCAGCGGTGGGGCCCCTCACGCGCCTGCTTCCCCTTCCTACCTTTCTTTCGAGCAGCGTAACTTGTCAAGGAAACCCAGGGGGTGGAAACTCCAGCAAAACTTTCGGTTTAGTATTTGCACGCCCTCTAAAATATGAAAGATTCTGTTTGAACTAAAATTCAATATGGCGGCTCATACCGGCAAAATTAAATATACTCAGAATCTGCGTATTGTAATATGTAGAATAAGAAATACATTTGTTGGCTCGTTAAGAAGATTTAGATATGAAATTCAGGTGTTGGGAAAAATATTTAATTAAATTTGCAGTAATTGAATTTAATTAAATATTTCACATTCACGTGAAGTTTCTTATCTAAACCTTCCCCATCTTTTCAGTTATTATTGGCATAATTGAACATTATTTTGCCAACAATAATTGATAATGCCAACAAATGTATCTCTTACCCTACATTTTGTATAAGATACTTAAATGTAAAAAATACAAGTAGAGGTAAGAAGTAGTGAGTGGCTCAGATTTTTCTTTGAAAAATGTTCCTTATATTGAATTTAACAGTTTGCTTAAATGCTATAGTGCTAAGTAATTACATTAATTACCTATATTACATTGTTCATTTATGTACATATATATTCCTTCGTACGCGACCTCCATATACATGGTGTTCCTCTGCCTATGGTCAATACTCTGGGGGATAATCCAGAGTGACGAATTTGCGGTAGAGGCTTCGTTTTCGAAAAAATAGACTCTGAATTTCACCTAAATATGCATGCATCGTAGGTGCTTGAGAGGCACGCGGAGGTCAGGGGAATGTCCTATGGGCAGTATACTGTCGCCATCGTATCCAGATTTCGCCCCAAGCAGGAACCGACGAGTTCTATAAACAACATAAAGGATACTTTACTTACTATTATCGTAATTATCATAATTATTACTACTATTACATCATGCATACCTGTGACGCCCCTACCAGCCTGACGCACTTTGTTTGAAGCGTACTTGGCCCCCTTACGTGTGCAAGTAATTTGCAACGTAGATCCTCCTCTGCATCTTTTCTTCTGTTTTTTGTCTGTCTGCTCCTGTGAACATAAAGAGTGAATTAAATTTATTATTTTCTTTAATAGAGTTTATAACCTAAAAATACAAAAACATCACGGAAATTAAAAAAAAAACAAGTGTCTTAAATGTAACTCGATCCGTATATAAAACTTTCCTACCTGTCACCGTCTTCGCAGTTGCTCCATTCTTCTGCACATTCATTTTAAATGAAACAGTAAACACAAGTAAATACCTAATACTTAGCGTTTCACTCACGTTTTACTTGTTTTCGCTTATAAGACAGCATGTGTCTCAGCCGGTCGTGTATGTACAGACACAAACACAACTATACTGCGACATCAGCGCCCTCTAATCTATGAAAGAATGCTTCTTCCGGTCTAAACGCTATCCCGGAAGTTCCCTAGTCAGTTTCCACGCACTGAGGAAACCTCGCGACGCTAAAAGGAGACCGTGACAGTTCCGTAGACAAGGAAGCTCAGACGCCACGCACGCGCGATGCCGACATTGCCGACCAACGGTCGACATTAATGTACCAAACATAACCGTAAAGGCCAGTCCAAACTGACAAACATTATTTGTAGATGTTCTACATACATTGTAAGCCGACACCTAGACGATGTCGCCAAATAATGTATCTAGACTGCAAACGCATGTACGTAATGGTAATGTGTACGGATTGTCTGCGGAGACATGCCTACAGACAATTTTTTGTTAGGCTGGACTGGCTTTTAGTGATGCGCGCGACAACAGCAAGCCAAAGACTATCATTTCCCACGAATACTTTCTTATCAATCTTTAATTTATTTATAAATAATCCTCAGAAGTGACAGTTCAAAATCTGCATTTCATATATACAGATATCAGAACGATCTTATCATCATAGGAGCTACAAACACCCGACCAACTCGTCATTCAAATAAAAAAAAAAATCCAGAAAGTGCCTATTAAATAAGCATAAAAAATAATAAAAAGCATAAGTACTAAAGCATAAAGAAGAATTAGAAGCATAAGAAAGAATAAAAAGCATAAGCATTTTACATACTACATGCACTTTACTAGAGAAATAAATATTGTTGCATCAAACTTCATGCATAATTCACTTATTCGGACTTGATTGCATTGCAAAAATAATAAAAAATCCAATACAAAATATTTTCATTCCTTGCCTCGAATTATTTCAGGAATATCAATAGTTAATTCTGTGGTCGCAACTCGCAACGCACTTACCAAAGAAATTTCACTCAATGAATTACGTTCATTGGATTTAATTGATTTCATGGACGAAAAACTACTTTCACATATATAAGTCGATGCAAACATTGAAAACATTTTTAATCCAAAGCCTCGCAATTTTTGATATTTTTCTGCAGGTAACAATTTAAAAAAGTCTTCCTGTGTTTCTTGCTTCAACAAGAACAGGGGATCTTCTTGTAAATCACACAATTCTAATTGAAGATCTGGATTTTGATCCTTAACTGTGACAGTTAATGGATTTGTATATAAAAGAATGTCAGTTTTTAAATTTTGAAAATCTGTAAATCTATCATTAAATTCTTTTACGATGTCTAATATATTTTGCCGAAATGGGGAGAACTGTACATTAGAAAATTCGTTCTTAATTTCCTTGCAACGAGGACAATGTAACAGATTTTCTTCTTCAAAATGCATCGCGAACAATTCTAATTTTCGACGGAAGCCATTTATATGTCCGAATAAGTGAGCAATATTTTTTCCCCTACCTTGCAGTTTGATATTTAAATCATTAAGGTGGCACGTCATATCAGTTAGAAATGCCAATCCACACAGAAATTCATGGGTTTCTAATTCTGATACAATATCTGTCGTAACACTTGTAATCTCAGATTTGAGAAACATAACTAATTCTTTGCGAATTGCAAAGAAACCTTCTAAAGTTTTACCGGCGCTTAGCCAACGAGTTTCCGCGTGCAATGACAAATCATTATACGTGGCACCTTTATCCTTTAAAAATAATTTTAATTTTCGATGATTCAACGAGCGGTTACCTCCTCTAACAAGATTAGTAACCCGCGTAACTAATTTCATTACTGACGAAACTCTTAAAGATTTTGTGCATAATACTTCTTGGTGTATTATGCAATGAAATACATAACATTTGATGGATTTTTTTACAAAATTTGTACAATAACTTTCTACTTGCATTACCAAAGTAGTGAATATATCAACTCCTTTTGTGGTGTTGTGTAAAGGAGCTAATGCAAGTAGTTCTTCATTAACTGAAAAATTTGGCTGTACTACGCGAATAAAAATAGCTAATTGTGCAATATCACTTATATCCGTACTTTCATCCAAGCATAGTGAAAAATATGCACACGTTTGAATTAAGGTACGGAGTTTGTTAGTTAAATATTCGTCTATATCTACTAGACGTCGCGATACCGTTTGGTGAGATAAAGGAACAGTTTCAAATTGTTTAACGGCCATATTATTGTTAAAAGATCTGGCCATTGCAATTGCACATGTTTTTATGAATTCCCCCGACTGAAACTTTTCTTCGCGCGGCCAATTTCCCATGCAAGTTGATACGAAGCACTTATGCTTTGTCTTTGTCTTTGCCTTTGCCTTTGCCTTTGCCTTTGCCTTTGACTTAGGCTTTCTGTCTTATCAACAGGAGTCTGCTCATTTGAATCACCGATTTCATTTCTGTATGCTTTAAGTAACTGCAGTCTTTGTTCTTTCGAATAATTCTTATATTGGGCTTCGTGATATGTAGAATAATATCGCGAAATATTAGATCCCTTTTTACACTGTAAAACAGTTTTACAAACTATACATTTAAAATAATCATCGGATTCTCTAACAAACAGAAGATCACTTTCCAAGTCCAATGTAGAAAATCGATATTTACCTGCAGTTACTTTAGGCATTATAATTAAAGAAAAATTAAAAAATATGCAAAAACAATCACACACTGAGCACGACAGTAAACACACAGACCAAGCACACACTACTAAATTATTACAAAAAGCCTTTAAAAATAATGCTTTAATTGGCAATGGATCTATTAGCTCTATGCGTCTACCGATAGCAGTCACAGCAAATAGTATGACACCCATTCTCGCTGTGTTGAATGCGCGAGTCGTAAAACAAAAGACGACAATTGTATTCACGCGGGAAGCGATCGGATTAGTTATTTTGACTCGGCGGCGACATCGCGCCATGGTGACGGCGGACGATGGTGGGGGAAGGGTTTTGCCTCTCAAGAGGCAAGTTGGACGGCGCTGAGATAGATGAATAAAACGCGAACACGTGCACACATGAGAATAGGTAAAATATATCTAAAACACCTCGCGGACCTAAGGAAACGCACCTCACGATTCACTGTCACAGAGTGTCGCAGCTTCACGCTCTCGGCAGCGGCCAGAGCGGGTCCGCGCCGAAAATGTTTACGCAGGATTTTATCGTTCGAAGGCGTTACCATGCGCCCCTCTACTTAGTGAGGCGGTGCGTGAGTGCTCATGCCCACGAGTCGGACTTTTGATTCAAATACATAATTGGTTTTTACGGAACATACGTAGGGTAAACCAACCAGTAATTGACCGCATACCAGTGAATGACCATTAAGCAAACAAATGTCAATAATAAATTTAAAAATTATTATATTTTTATAAATGGAGTGTAGTTGCACTTTTAATATCCCATATTTTTAGTTACGCGTATTAAGCAAACATTAATAAGTACAATTCTTATTAAAAGTACGCAGTCATTTACTGGGCTTCTCATTCAACAATGCGGTCACTCACTGGTTGGTTTACCCCACGCACGTGAAACCACGACATCACACATCTCGAAATCGATACAACCTCACACATGCTGAGGTCCTTTTCTCATCATTCATAAAGTGTGACCCAAGAAATAGCCCCTTTTTGGGCCCACGATTTTGGAACTGAATTTTGTGCCAAATCATAGCTTATGATGAGACATCAATCACGACAAATTTTCAAGTTGTGGTGACAATTAGTTTCTGAGATATAGGACGTGAAAGAAGTGAAAACTCATTAACGCGTCAGCCCATACGCTTGGATGTAACGGACTTTTATGTCATTTCGATAATTTAAACAAATATTTCCAGGGGTTTTGCTGACTGCTAACAACGAATTTGAACTTAGATTTTCAAAATTCACGGAAAAAAAATCAAAATCAAGAAATATAAATGGCTCTGTAGTGGGTGTTTTTTTTTTTTAATATATCGTCCATCATATAGATTCGACCATTGGGAATTTTGAAAATCTGAGTTCAAATTCGTTGTTAGCAGTCAGCAAAACCCCTGGAAATAATTATCTAAATTATCGGAATGACATAAAAGTCCATACATCGAAGCGTATGGGCTGACGCGTTAATGAATTTTCACTTCTTTCACCTCCCATATCTCAGAAACTAATTATCACCTCCACTTGAAAATTTGTCGTGATTGATGTCTCATCATAAGCTATCATTTGGCACAAAATTCAGTCCCAAAATCGTGGGTCCAAAAAGGGGCTAAAACAGGCCCCATTTTTGGGTCACTCTTTATATACACAATTTCTGACTAGGGGAATCCCATAGTCGGTAGACTGTCAGAAATTGTGATAGGTGTCTAATCTAAAGAACAATTTCTAATTAATTAACAAACCGCACGTGTTCCGAAACGTGCGACAAAACCGTGAGAAAGCGCAGTTTCCTGCACCGGATGTAGAGTATACAATTTCGACAATCCTCCAAGAAGCAAACCAGTCTGCGCATTCCCAATGTAGCCGTTACTGATTACGTTACAATGTTTAGCGCGACGGTCAGAGGTGTTCTCAACGAGGGTTCTCTCACAATGCTGCAAGGCATTGCTGAAACACACCTCTGCTGCTTACACAGAGCGGATTCGGCACATCAAGAGAACCACTGGGTCTTTTCGAGCGCGACTATCTGATGAGAACGCCGCACAGTGGGGCAAAGTGATGAAGTTTGTGTCAAAATCAAAGAACTTTTGATAGAAATGAGATAGAGCGATGATTTTTGTTTTAGGTTAAACCTGAAATGTTGCAGAATAAGGGAAAATTAGAGAGATTATAGTACGAACGTTTTTTAACTTTGAAAATCTGTGTTAAACTTGAAATATTACAACAAAATTGTGATTTATCCAATACCATGTACGGTTAGATTTTTTTCTTGACATGTACATCATTTCCTGTAGATTTTGTCACGCTGATTTCAAATCCGTTCGCAAAATTTGTTTACTACCTCAGGATTTTTGAAAAAATCGATTTATGTGAAAGAAACTAATGAAATCATAATTTTTTCGTTGAAATGATTTGATAACCCACTGGTTTGAAGGTATATTGTATTCCCATATATGGAACCGACCCGAAAATTTCAATTATATTAATAAAAATATCGATTAAAGTTGTACAAACAAAATAATGTATCACCAGAAATTAAAAAATTCGTTGATGAGAAGCAGGTTAAAAAGATTAAATACTTACCTTACTTCATGTGTAAATGAAAATATAATTATGGAAAATAGATATCTAATTTAAATTACATTGCAGCCACACACAGCCTACAGAGAGTGGCAGTGACAATGACAGCGACACGTCAAGTGATCACGAGATGTGAAGTGTTTCATGCTTTGTAAGTAACTCGAAACATTCAAATACTTCATTATTCTTATTTTGATTGTGTTCCATATATGGGAATACAATATACCTTCAAACCAGTCGGGTATCATATCATTTCAACGAAAAAATTATGATTTCATTAGTTTCTTTCACATAAATCGATTTTTTCAATAATCCTGAGGTAGTAGACAAATTTTGCGAACGGATTTGAAATCAGCGTGACAAAATCTACAGGAAATGATGTACAACATGTCAAGAAAAAAATCTAACCGTACATGGTATTGGATAAATCACAATTTTTTTGTAATATTTCAAGTTTAACACAGATTTTCACAGTGAAAAAACTTTCGTACCATAATCTCGGCAATTTTCCCTTATTCTGCAATGTTTCAGCTTTAACCTAAAAAAAAATCATCGCTCTATCTCATTTCTATCAAAAGTTCTTTGATTTTGACACAAACTTCATCACTTTGCCCCACTGTGCGCCGCTGCGTCAGCACCTTATTATCATTATCGCCGGACGGCAATATGTCGAGGCGACGACGCTCCGAAGAAACGGGTTCTGGTTTCACTAAATTATTATTAATTACTAGGCAGGAGTATGATCAACAAGGGATTTCCCATAACGCTAAGCGTTGTTGATGCATACCCCATCCAAAAAGAAAAATTTTACGTTCCGAACGTAACAATGGATACCTCGAATAGAATTCATTCCGCAATCGATTACGACTGCACCTGGTTTAATCCAACTCCCCTGGACCATCCGAGGCTGTCCAATACCGACCACTAAGATGTCAGCTTGCGAGACCTATAACCGGATCGAACATTCAATGTAAAAATGTAGGTTTAATCGTTTTATCAAAAAAAGTATAGTTCTTTACAATTTTGGGAAGATTCCTCGTTTTCGAATGGCACACGATCATAGTTGCGTTGTGCCATTTCAATAATTCAGCCGCGGGCGTGCCTACAATTTTGCTTCTGCCTAAAACTACGGCTTGAGCACCGGCCATTGGTACTCCACTCCTGACAAGCATTATTAAAAAAAAATTAATTTATTGCTTAAAGTAGAGCAATCATTTGAAAGATCGAGAGTAAACTTAAAAATTTTCTCGATTTGATTCAACTCAATTTAATTAATAGTACATCTTGAACCGGCCGAAACTAATGAGAACATTTAACGTACTTCTTGATAAGTTCGATGCACCCGTTTGGGGTGCATGGTACAAATCCCGACATATCGCCGATGGCCACTCTTCCCTCATTAATCGTGTTTAATCTAGAAAAATCAAAGCACATATTCTTCAACATTAGCTGTCTTTCGAAAGTACACAGCATATTTTGTTATTGATTATTTACGTAATTGTTTTTGGTTTCCTAAATAACGTTACGACTGCGATAGGGGCATGGCGTTTTTTAATCACGCGGGAATAATAAATTCCGGATATCGGGCGTGCATGTACTCCAACGAAAGCAGCATAAGGCGACTATACTCTTATCATGTAATTCGAGACATTTTGCGTCAAAGGTCACGGTATCTACGTTTTCTTGCATGCTTGTCGATATTTCACACGCTGCCAAACATTTTCGATGGCGTATGAATACGCTGTAACCAATATCGCCTGTTCTAAATTATTTGAAATTTTTTCGCTGTGAACGTTGCCCAAGAATTTATCATTCTATCGCAAGCGCAACGTGACGATCGGAACCCGGCGGAATCGAGTTATGAAAAAAAAAAGAATGATACGAGGCTTACCCGTCCACATCTTTCTCGGGCAACACTAAATCGGTAATCATATGGGAATTAATTGTATTAACGCTATCAAGAGGCATCTGCACGATGATTCCATGAACGTTCGGGTCGTTGTTCAATTTGTTCAATTTATGAATTAGTTCGACTTCCGTTATTGTGTTTGGAAGTTTCACGTGTTGAGCAGCGATCCCAATGTCGTTCGCCGCTTTTATTTTCATTCGGATATAAACATTCGAATCTTCTCTTCCGCCTACTTGGACGATCGCCAAACCGGGCGTGAAATTTGGTAGTTTCTCTTGTAGAGTTTTCACATCTTTCGCTAGGTTTGCTCGAATTTCCCTGCGGAGATTGGAGAAAATTCGTTAGATCATACGAATATTTTCGATACCGTATCGAATCTAATTTTAAATCGTGCGATAATGAAATTACTCTTAAGTAGATTCAACTTTCTAGTGCGATGATTTGGCGAGTCATGAATATTTAACAATAGATTCATCTCAAACTGTTTCCGAGGGAAGAAAATGCAAATCAGGTTTTTCGTTTATTCATAAATTCATTTAAATTTCAATTTTTATATAACGAATGTTTTGAATTAAAGAATCGCGTATCGCACGCCACACGTGCAGCTTTCGGACATTTAAAATTGGCGGGTTTTTCCACGTCCACACGTGTCCTTGTTTTCCACGTTTTAGCAGCGATGAATGGATAATCGACTCGGTAAACAGGAAGCCTTTTGCTATCGACATTATCTATATCCCTGTATACTCATTTCAGCGATTGATTTTTTTTGCCGTTACATAATGTCCTGACTGGAATGCGAGCATAACCTCACATAGAAAGAATCGCATAATTTCATCAGATTTCCTCGAATTTAGACGAATACATTTCACTGTAACTCTATGTCGCCGGTTAGACCAGTGCAACTATCGACCTCTGTGCGCAATTAAACAGTCGATATCAATTTCGAATTTTCGGCCTCGGAATTCCGTCGATCTTTGAAAAAAGTTTGTTTACATGGAGAATCTTTGTAAAGCATCAGTATGAATATAATTTGGAATAGCCTGCATTCCGAAGCTTCTTTTAAAAAATGAGATTAGATCTCGGTTGGACCGTTTCGGTTGCATTATTGCCTGTTATACCTACGATTAAACAGAATGTAACTCACTTTGCCAGCTCAGTGCCGGACAGCACTACTCCTCGCACGTCTGTCGCCATAACTCTTTGGAAAAATCTGCAATCACAACAGAAATCACAACTATCTTCCAGGCTGATCCCCGTCAGATAAGCTCCTCTCGAATGACCGGTATCTCGAATCGCGTGAATCGAAAGACGGTTGGGTTCGTGCTCGTTGCGAATACACCGAACGACTGATAATGAACGTATGGGCCGACCGGTTTCCAACTGGTAGTTCCGCGAATGTGTGTATGTATTCATCGAGATAGCGTTATGTGAGTTATCAACACATGCAAACGCCTGCTCGATCGTTTAAATGGTTACTCGTCATGGTCGAGATGTATGCAAACTTCTGAAACAGACACGCGTAAAGCGTGTACTTTAATTTTAAATTTGTTTCATTATTTTTGCTGGGTTAAAGCGTTCCAGCGGTTCTCATTTTTTCCCTTCGAATTTTATATGCATGTAGATGAGGATATATGATGTTACCACTTGAGGCCTTACGATCTTCTTTTTATTACGAAGCTAACAAGTGTTTGTGATATTACAGCTCAGCGAGTTATGAGGCATTGACACACGTTATATGCAATAAATTGAACTGAATTCGATTTTTTAATTTCTTTTTGTATATTGAATAATTAAGTAGACATGTTGGTAAAGTAAAAGTTTGATACGCTTTTTATGGGATATTATATGGAATATTGGGCTTACTGAAAGGCTCGTACTAGTCGTGTCATAATGAGATGTTGGAGATGACTCCGGCGGATTCTGACGGTTCATTGATAGAACAATCTTCACGGGGGGCAAGAAAATACATGTTATAAACAACAAGCGCATTATCGGCTTTTCATATGACGAAACACCGATTGATAAACTCTGACACGAAAATTATTTGCCACGAGTCCTCAAAGAGAATACTACTGTTACGATTCTACGATGTAACGTATTAATGCAATAATTCGTTGCCCATCACGGAAATTTTTAATGCTTTCGGCCCGTGCAATAAGTGTGGCGAGCAATTCGTTACTAAGCTTAAGAACATAAATTCACAAAACGTAAAAATCCAGCAACTTAATTTTCCTAAACTGCTACCATGTCCGTATATTTAGAAAATACAATTAACCGTAAAAGATTATTTTATTCCTTCTCGTAAATGACGAGCCGAATATTGCAAAGATTGTCGCTCTTAGGCCCGAATAATCTTGCACGTGTAATTATTTGAAATTAGAAGTGAATGAGAATCATTGCTAATTCACAATGTTATTCTCCGTTTCGCTTTGATAAGTGAATAATTTATCGAGCCTTATCATAGACGTCAGAGCTGTGCAACGTCTTCGCATAAGACGATGCTCTAAATAATTAGGGGATTCCTTCGCCAAATGATGTAAGAGAACGTCAAAAACAAAGGGTCTAGCAGGATAAGCATGGGGAAACGGCCCTCATGCCGATTCTTGGAGTTGTTATTTTTTAAACAATGCTCCTTGCATGAAGCACCATTATGTAAAGTTTTAGATCACTACCCCCCCGTTTAAGGGTAATACGGGGGTAAACGCCCCTAACGTTATTATTTTTTTTCTCGGTTACTACTTAAGATATTTGAATGAAAAAAAAAACGAAAAAATAGCTACATACTAACTGTACTTCATATATTTTTCTCTAAATTATAAATCAATTATTAAGGGTAGAAAAAAATAATTAATTTTTTGGGGGTGGTTTTTGGAAACAACCCTTTGAGTGACCACCTCCAAAAAAATCCAGAATAATGCTTTGCTATCGAGCTATTATATAAAAAAACCCGAAGTTGGTCGAGATGGTGGAACATAGTTAAATAATTAAAAGAAGATCATTATATTATAAATATGTGGGGTTTTGTGACGAGAAAGAGTATTTGTCGTGAGCCTGAGTACGTGTTATTTAAATGCGAATGGACGAAACGATTGAGGTTCGTTTGGGTGATCGAAGTGTGAATGAAGAGTGTTCGGGATTTATTGTTTATGTACAGTGTCGGGCAAAGAAGCGAGTCGCGAAGCGTGTCGTGAGAGTAATCAGTGGGAGTTCGAAAATCATAGGTAATAACGAGAAAGGTTGATATCATTATTGATTATTATTTATTAATCCTTGTCGCTATTTACGTCAATAACTGCCGTTGTGTCAGTTCCATAAAATATATTTGTTAATATTTCGGACGGTTTAACTATTTTGGATTTAAAACGCCCGTGTGATAAATAATAAGTAATCCCAGCGACATGCGAACAGCAACCCACTGTCCTGTTGCCATTCGCACAATCGCACGTATATCGTTGTATTGCCGTGTAGCTGGTAGAATTTGGTATATATTCAATATAACATTTGTAAGTTTTGCGATTGATATATCGCGAGCGGACCTTCATCCTTATAATGTTAGTGGTTTCCTTTAAGTACTCCACGGTCAAATAATTTTCGTTATTCATGAGTTCAGCAAGATTCTGAAAATTCTACCAGCTACACGGCAATACAACGATATACGTGCGATTGTGCGAATGGCAACAGGACAGTGGGTTGCTGTTCGCATGTCGCTGGGATTATTTATTATTTATCACACGGGCGTTTTAAATCCAAAATAGTTCAACCGTCCGAAATATTAACAAATATATTTTATGGAACTGACACAACGGCAGTTATTGACGTAAATAGCGACGAGAATTAATAAATAATAATCAATAATGATATCAACCTTTCTCGTTATTACCTATGATTTTCGAACTCCCACTGATTACTCTCACGACACGCTTCGCGACTCGCTTCTTTGCCCGACACTATACATGTAGGATCACGGAAAAAAGGAAGTCGCCTCAGCGGGACTCGAACCCGCGATCTTTAGGTTTGCGCACTGGCCAGCCGCCTTAACCACCTCGGCTACCGCCGACTTCCCGTCCTCGTTCTTCCGTATCCGCCTCTTATGCTATGGGGGTTCCTGATCCCACATACATAAACAATAAATCCCAAACACTCTTCATTCACACTTCGATCACCCAAACCAGGGGTGCACAGCGAGCCTTTTTCAGCGCCTAGCGGCAGGCAACCAGCCGTACGCCGTTACTAAGGGTAGAATCGGTGAGGCGAACTGCAGTAGTGTAGGTGCGGGCTCGTAGCCGCGTAGCGTAAGTATACAGGGTGTCCCAAAAATGCTGCGGTTCCTTAAAGGGGGTGTTTGGGGGGGGGGGGGTGATTGCAAACAACTTTTTCCTTTGCGAAAATGCCCTCCGAGGTTTCGTTAACGAGATATTAATAAAAAGCACCGACCAATCAGAGCGCGAGCCTTCCGCTGGAGGTCCCGCGCTAGCGTGGCCGCGCGCCGGGCCGCGCTGCGACTACGAACAAGCAAGGCGGCATGCATCGAAGGAAATTGCTCAGAATGGCAAATGAAAAAGACGTAACAAAAAAATCACACCTTTTGCCATGGTTTGTTTGCCATTTAAAGTGAATAATGAATAAAGCATAAATGGATGAAAATCACGTGTAACGTAAAAAGACGAATACACATTTTTTTTTAGAAGATTCGGAAATAATAATTATTTGAAGTGGGAGGATAAGGAATACGTAAAATTCCTTGTGTTAATAACATATCCACGAAAAGGTAATGTAACAGGAAATTAACGAAAAGTGATCGTAGTTCGTTATTGTGATAAAAATCCGTAACTCAATAACGGCCAGCAGTGTTGCTGATAACGAATAAGTCTGTTTAAAAAGGCCGAATAAATATTGTCGTACGAGAATTTTGAGAATTATCGCCGGAAATAAGCCATAGCTTGCGTTAAATTTAAAAATGAATGATCACCATTAAAGTAACTAAAACTCACCCTTGTAGAAAATTCACCTGCAACTTGAAAACTTGTGTCACTGGGTCACTGAACCGATCCTGGTCATCGATGGACGAGCCCAGTGCACAGCTGATCCCAGGTATACGACACTACCCAAAGTTAAGGGTCGCAATGTCAGGTGCGTCCAGGTCAACGTACCGAATATTCACTTCACTGCACGGCTACTAACACTGATCACTTAATTTACTTTTCATGGAACGTTGTTCCTACGTTATAAAAATTGGTGGAAATGAATTTTTACTTCGCGTTCGGAGCCGTGGGTAATCCCCGCGCAAATTCTCACGCTGCAGCACTTGCGTCCTCGTTGTTCGGGGGGTACACCCAGAACATCGCGTAATACTCTTGAGCAGAGAACATTTGTCTGCGACGCGATTGCTGACTGCTGACTGACAAGATTTTTTCCAAGCGACTTCTTCTACCCCCAAATAGTTTCTTTCGTTCCATTATGAGTTGACCCCCACCAAGCCAAGAGGCTTCAGGTAAAAAGAAGCCAGCACATTTTCGGAACACACGTGTTTTGCAGAAGTGCAACGAAAACTTTCACAAAAGCCCGCGCTCCGTCCTTCTACTGCCAATGTACCCATTGCTTCGAGGTAGAAAACAGACACCACGTGTATCGGTTCGAAAGGGTCCGAAGGGAAGAGACGCAGAAAGTCTTCGAGTTGCTATAAAGAAGAAAATGCATACCATTCCTGTTTCCCCTTTCTACCACCCTGAGTTCACGTCTGCTACGAGGCGGAACCAATTAAGTCATAAATTATCCGAAACTGTAGGAAACCGTTCTCTACCGCCGACGTGCGGGACAATACGGTCATAAAACGCGACCCTGGCGAAATGCTCTGGCTGATCAGCCTGATTAATTTTGGAGAACTAGAAATTACAGAGTATTATCCAGCATCAATACGTCGCGCGGAGAGACACAGGAAAAGAAGGGATAGTCCGCTGACTGCGGGTAGTCCCGCCTGCTTCGTCCTACCCTCAATTTAAGACGGATCCCTTATCTCTCGAGTGTTAACACGCGCTCGAATTTCAAAACAAAAGCACGCGTCGACGTATTCCTTGCTCTAGAAGGTGGGCTTGAAGTCCGATTGGCCCTAATTTAACCAATCTGCCCTGCATCCTTCCCAAACGGCCACTGTCCTGAAGAGGCCCTCTTCACAGCAATATCTCCTCCCCAAGGCCCACCTTCTCTCGCACGGAATACGTCGACGCATGCTTTTGTTTTGATATTCGAGCGCGTGTTTAGACACGAGAGATAAGTAGGCCCAAATGGTTAGTTCAGGACCAATCGAACTTCAAGCCCGCCTTCTCTCGCACGGAATACGTCAACGCGTATTGTCCCTGAATTGGGGGACAATCCGGGACATGTATTATCCTGATGCCAGAAGACATCGAAATGTCCTTTACCGTTTCACGTCGAGGTAAAGCAACCGCGCGCCATTACAGTCATTGGCCAAGAGTGGGTTAGTAAAATTCTCCTGCAATTTTGTCGATCTGTTTTTTTACCTCACTGAAGAAATGTGGGGTGGTAGCGGTACGGTCAGCTGACTGTAATCGCGCGCGGTTGCTTTACCTGAGACGGGGTGCACCATTGCCTTTAACAGCTTACTGCGACGTTAATATCAGCTGCATTACTCTAGAAATAAGCTTAATTTACAGAAAACATATCAGCGAATGTGGTAGTACTTTTTCTGATTTTTACAATCGCGACCTCGACGTGAAACGGTAAAGGACATTTCGATGTCTTCTGGCATCAGGATAATACATGTCCCGGATTGTCCCCCAATTCAGGGACAATACGCGTTGACGTATTCCGTGCGAGAGAAGGCGGGCTTGAAGTTCGATTGGTCCTGAACTAACCATTTGGGCCTACTTATCTCTCGTGTCTAAACACGCGCTCGAATATCAAAACAAAAGCATGCGTCGACGTATTCCGTGCGAGAGAAGGTGGGCCTTGGGGAGGAGATATTGCTGTGAAGAGGGCCTCTTCAGGACAGTGGCCGTTTGGGAAGGATGCAGGGCAGATTGGTTAAATTAGGGCCAATCGGACTTCAAGCCCACCTTCTAGAGCAAACATTTCTCTTTAATTTTATTTTTTTGGTTTTGTTGTATGATTTTTATTGACCGAGTTATTCGCTATCAAAGCAAAAAAGGAACTTTTTACTTTGAACGCCTATAACTTGCGAACGCATGATCGCAGAAATTTTTTCATGAGTGTTTTGGAAAGCTAAGACACTTTCCTTTCCGAACCTTTAGTTGGCAATTCAATGAGATTTTTTTTTAACCGTATTAAATTCATTTTAAAATGATCCCAAAAATGGCATATTTACCATTTTCTAGAAAACATCATGCCACTTCAAGGAAAATCATGGAATGATTCAAGTGTCCACGTTTTTTTCGAGTTAAGAATACTCGTAAACACTGTGCAAAAGGTCGGACCAATCAGATTTTTTTTGCGTATGTCCTCGATGGTCAAACATGCGATATGGTCTGAAAAATTGAAGGATCACCTGTTTTACGTTATGTTTCTCTGTAAAACCCTTTCTTTTGTTCCTGCGACTTTTGAACGATTGTTGCACTTTTCTTTTTGTTAGTTCAACGTCATTTTAGTAAAAAGAAAAGATTTTAAAAATTAAAAAAAAAAATTTTATCCAAACTCTTCGCAATGACGAAAACTGTACTTTTATTTGAGAGTGTATTTTTATAGAAATAAATATTTCAATACCAATAAATATTTTATTCAAAATACTTGGCGCTGCGAAACCGCCAAGTATTATTTCTCTAGACATACTATGTATATATTCTGTAACATATGTAAAAAATAAAATGTTTCGAATGAAATTTAAGTAACGATCATTCCTAGATATTTCGAGTATCACGTATGTTCTATTACGAATCATAGGAATGTTTGTAATATTGACAGTATCACTTATTCAAAATAGCTCTTCTATCTCATCAGTTTCGCTGTTCAAATCCATATCATAAATGTTTGGTCTTGTAGAAAGCCCTGGCATCATCATTATCTGCAAGAACAAGATAATGAGCTGCGTATCTTATAAAACTTCCCATAAAATTCATAGGCCTTATGTTTCCGACTACTTGCCTCTCCCACCATTGGTACCACGAAGCCTGCTCCGACACACACATATATGTCCGTGATATCCAGAGTGAAGCCTGTAGGTGCACCCTTGATCGGTGGATCACCCGTTAAGGAGTTCGACCTTTTCGCCATGCAAAGAGCCAATTTATCGTATCCCAGTTTATTGTACGCTTCAATTTTCTTTTGCACCTACATCCATGATTATCATACTTATGAACGGCTGCATAGATTCTACATCGAATACGAATTTCAAGTATCTTACCTTATCCGCGAGGACCACTTGCCCGGCACCATACATTTCTTTAGCAATGGTATTAATTTTCTCTTCGATGCTGTCATTGACGTCGTACAATACTTTGAAATTACTAGGCGTCTTCGTGGCGGCTATAACCGCATCCGCAAGTTCTGTGGCGCCCGCACCACCCTCTGCCCAGTGGTTGCATATTACTGCATTCGATGCACCGCTGTCGATCGCTGCCTGCTTTACCAATTTCAATTCCGCCGGAGTGTCAGTGCTGAAGCGAGATTTTATACAGTCATTTACCATTCGGTACACGAACATACAAGAAAAAACATTCGATCTTTGCAACGCGAGACTTACGCGTGGACGTTAACGGCGACGATGACCGGCACACCGAACTTACGCTCGTTGCTGATGTGCTTTTGAAGATTCGGGACACCTTTCCTGACTAATTCAAGATTCTCCTCGCGATACTCTTTTTTCAGGGCAGCACCCGTGGTCACCGGCGGTCCGCCGCCGTGCATCTTCAGAGCTCTGACAGTCGCGACGAGGATGACAGCGTTTGGTACATGCCCGGACGTTCGGCATTTGATGTCGAAGAATTTCTCCATACCCATGTCCGATCCAAATCCAGCCTCGGTGACCACGATACCTTCTGGCCCGACCAATTTCAACGCGACAGCGTCTGCTATGATCGAGGAACAACCGTGCGCGATATTTGCGAATGGTCCAGCGTGCACCATCACTGGAGTTCCTTCCAAAGACTGCATGAGTGTTGGTTCAATGGCGTCTTTCAATAAAATCGCCGTCGCTCCAGTCATGCCCTAAACGCGCATTCGATTATATACAAACACCACAGAGTATGACTCGAGGGATACATTCATTCACGTCGTACTAACAAAATCATCAGCAGTTAGTGGTTCTCCATTCTTGTTGAAAGCTACCACGATGTTTCCCAGTCGTTGCTTCATGTCATCGATGCTAGTGGATAGCGCAAGTATCGCCATGATCTCGGAACCGACGGAAATGCAGAAGGACGTCTCTCGCGTTTTCCCTTTTTCCGTTGCGCTCTGGCCGATGGTAATTTTTCGCAGAAATCGGTCGTTCGTATCGACCACTGGAACAAGCGCGCTTCACTTGTAAAAGGATACCTTAATTTCATGAATTATCGCACAAGGGCGCGCATACCTCGAGTCCACGTAATGTTTTGCGGATCGATGTCCAGTCTGGCGAATTTTCGCCTCTCCTCTTCCGTCAAGCTATCCGGATCGGTCTTCCTGATACCAAGCTTCTCTAAACGCCTCAATTGTATCTTCGAAAATTTCCTTTCGCCCTTGACCGTCGGTACGAGGCGATCGTACAGAGCCTTGTCGGGCTGTGTAGATTCGTGGAAGTGTCTGGCATCGATCTGCGCCGCCAACAGATTATTCGCCGCGGTCACAGCGTGGATATCCCCTGTCAAATGCAGATTGAATTCTTCCATGGGGATCACCTGGAAGCGATGCGATACTTGCAAATTTCTTGCTAAATACTACCTCCTTTGGGGAATATGAAATTTATAATTAACACTAGCATGCCCCGTGTCGGCTTCGCCCGAATTATTAGAGGTACTGATTCATGATTATTAAAATTATAATATGTTTCAACGAAATTTAGTATTTCGAAGAAAAGCTTGTTCTCATTTTTGAGAGTCTATTTTGATGCTGCTCGCTATTTTCATTTCTTCTTAAATAAGAAGAACGTCTATACCTCGTCCATCCTAAGAAAAAACGAAGCCCATACCGTTTTGCGACCGATCTGCGCAGCCCCCACCACCGCCTACGGGCCCGACGCAGGCGATTGCTCGTAGCGCTTTACCTGCCGGTTTCCCTGCCCCTCCAAGGGCGGGACATGACCGATGTCAATATCAAAACTGCAGGAGTGCAATGTATCTACCCGGTAGTTCTTTGGTTCCGAACAGATATAACATCTGTTAACGAGGTGTTCTAAATAGTCTATTTAGAATGCCATTCATTACGTCTTTTTTAGGATTTATATTCAAAGGAACGATAAGATTTTTTGTTCAAATTTTTATAAAACGCAGGCGCTTGCCGTGCGTATTCGGAAATAATTGTGCCACCGTATATATGAAGGCGTCGCGTGCGGAAAAGTTGACAGAGAGATAAGAGGCGGTAAGACGGAGAAAAACGTAGGCGGTTAAGTAGGGAGTATGACCAATCAGCGCCTCCTCGGAACCATCCCTGCGCGGACCCGTTTTTTCTTAGGATGGACAGAGTATAGCACCGGCGGATGCCCTAGAAAGGTTTTGTTTTGGCATGTTTATGTTAATTAACCCGTTAACCCGAAAATATAAACGTTCGTTATCGAAAAGTGGTGGTACTCGAGAGTGACGGTACACAATCTGCCCGGCTCTCTTATAGGCATGACTGCTGTATTCCACCTGCGAGAAGCGCTCGGCCCGATTCGCCGCCTGGCGGTTGCGTTGCGTACTATCCATAGCAGACGGCCGCGTCATGACTTCTTTTATGTACATAAAATTACACAGATTAATTATATTTTACGTGATTATACATAGCCTATGTTCGTTCTTGTTGTTCAAGGATGCTGTAGTTAAAATTTCGTAGTGATTGGTTCAGTACTTTTTGAGATTTTCGTGTGCATACAAATAAACGCTGTAGCTTTATTATACTAGTATAGTAGTATAGTATAGTAGTATAGTAGTATAGTATAGTATAGTATAGTATAGTATATAGTATAGTATAGCAGAGTTGGGCAAAGATAATATCTAGATAACATCTAGTTAAAAGGTCCTTACGGTTAGTCGTTAGTCAAAGGGTGACTAAAGTTGATGTAACTTATCTTTAGTCGAGGCGCCAGAGTTGAAGCTGGTTAATCAAGAGCCTTTCGTCGTGGGTTGTGAGTAACGTGGTTTCAACTGTCATTCTATTTTTAGTCGAGGAAACGACTAACCGGCGAAAGCCTTTGCGGCCTGACCCGCGCGCGGTCGCCTACCGGTCAGATTCTACAAAATCTGAATTTGTTTATTTTTCATCGTATCAATATGAAAGTGACGCCAATGGATTCTTGGTGTTCTCCCGATTAATTGGACAGAAAATAATTTAAATCAGACTATTTTTAACGAAACGGGCTTTGAATTCTGGAAACAAATTTCTCACGTAATATCCTTAATTATGGCCCGAATTATATCATTTTTGGGCCCATTTTCATCGGGAAGACATGAGAAATCGATTGGTAATACTTTTATTAACACTTATCAAAAACAGGCAGATTTTATGTGGCCCGTCGGTTTTATTGCTCTCGGCTGTCAACGGGCGGTCTACTGGGGCCCGAAGGTCCTCGCTCGCAAGCGGAGAAAGCAAGGCGTCTCAACAATCGAAAGATTGTACATACATATTCTTTCTGATGCTTTCGCCTACAATTATTATGGTAGGTTAATTAACAAAAAAAACAACAGTTTGCGAACGAATATTTAATGTTGGGCCTGCAATTATTATGGTTGTTAATTAACAAAAAGTTACGACAGTTTGCCTACGAATATTCAATGTTGGGCCTACAATTACCATCGTCGGTTAATTACCAAAAAATTTACGACGATGATTAAATGTCATCTTACAACGCGTCAGAAAAATTTCTACATCCAGAAACGTGTTATTATATTGCACGTTGTGATACGTTGTGCACGTTTCGACGCTCGAAACCAGCGGGGCCATACAATCTTGCACACAATCAGTGACGAATCTGTAGGTCTGCATTTCTAATCAGTTCTTTGCGAAAGTGACGTCAATCGATTCCTCGTGTTTCCTCAATTAAATTGGCTCTAAAAACGATATAATTCGGAGCATAATTAAGGATATTACGTGAAAAATTTGTTTGCAGAATTCAAAGCCCGTTTCGTTAAAAATAATCCGATTTAAATTATTTTCTGTCCAATTAATCGGGAGAACACCAAGAATCCATTGGCGTCACTTTCATATTGATACGATGAAAAATAAACAAATTCAGATTCTGTAGAATCTGACCGGTAGGCGACCGCGCGCGGGTCAGGCCGCAAAGGCTTTCGCCGGTTAGTCGTTTCCTCGACTAACAAGGGGACCTTCAGGACTGGCAAACTCAGAAATTGTTTATACTTAGTATACGTGAAGGTCTTCACTCGGACTTTAATTTCCCGAAGCAGTAAGGCGCGCTTCCCATCCAAATTCGAGAAAATCGACTTTGAAAAATGTGGAGTTATCTTATATATATTTGATAGAATCCGATGACCATGAGCAGCGTGGGTCAGTGCGTAGCGCTCCCGACTAGCAAGCAATGAGGTCGTCAGTTCGAATCTCACTACTGGCACTATTTTTTTATTTTTTATTAATTTGCATGCCTACACCTTTCACATGCAAAGTTTATAAAATTCATGCTAATTAACAGATATGTAGACATCTGTTATATGTATGGGTGTACGGTGTATACCGGTGCTCCACCTCCCAGGAGATGGACATCACTTTCAATTGTAAATATTCCTATTTAAAAATGAATATGTGCAATAAAAAGTACGATTTTTCAAGCAAGAGACAATTTTAAATAAGATGTGTGTTTTTAATTGAAAGTGATGTCCATCTCCTGGGAGGTGGAGCACCGGTATACACCGTACACCCATACATATAACAGATGTCTATACATATCTGTTAATTAGCATGAATTTTATAAACTTTGCATGTGAAAGGTGTAGGCATGCAAATTAATAAAAAAAAAAAAATAGTGCCAGTAGTGAGATTCGAACTGACGACTTCATGCTTGCTAGTCGGGAGCGCTACGCACTGACTCACGCTGCTCATTGGTCATCGGATTCTATCAAATATATATAAGATAACTCCACATTTTTCAAAGTCGATTTTCTCGAATTTGGATAGGAAGCGCGCCTTACTGCTTCGGGAAATTAAAGTCCGAGTGAAGACCTTCACGTATACTAAGTATAAACAATTTCTGAGTTTGCCAGTCCTGAAGGTCCCCTTGTAAGAATAGAATGACAGCTGATCAACGATAGTCACAACCCACGACTAACGGCTCTTGACTAACCAGCTTCAACTCTGGCGCCTCGACTAAAGTTAACTCAGGCAAGCGTTAGTCGACTAAGGAAAAAGTTGAAGTTGCTTTAGTCGAACCGTTATTTCAATCACTTTTTAGTCGAATGATGCCCAACTCTGTAGTATAGTATAGTATAGTATAGTATATAGTATAGAGTATAGTATAGAGTATAGTATAGAGTATAGTATAGAGTATAGTATAGAGTATAGTATAGAGTATATATAGAGTATAGATAGTATAGAAGTATAGATATAGATAGTATAGATAGTATAGATAGTATAGATAGTATAGATAGTATAGATAGTATAGAAGTATAGATAGTATAGATAGTATAGATAGTATAGAAGTATAGATAGTATAGATAGTATAGAAGTATAGATAGTATAGATAGTATATATAGTATAGATAGTATAGATAGTATAGATAGTATAGATAGTATAGATAGTATAGATAGTATAGATAGTATAGATAGTATAGATAGTATAGATAGTATAGATAGTATAGATTACCTGCGAGTATCCTCCACCTGCAGCGCCCCCCTTTTTTTTATTAATTATTTTATTCAAAAATTGCAATGAATACATATCACATTGTCCCATGTAGTGAATAATCTACAACTTAATCATATATATGCGTGATTGCCAAATCGCATAGGCGACGCTCACAACCTGTTTTATACTGTTTGTTAGAATTATGAATAAAATAGTTTCGTCTTGGTTGTCTTCTCCTCCACTGAGGTGGGTAACATTTCCTTTGTCCTAGAGCCGGAAAAAGGGCTAAACCGCCCAAGTAAAACCGGACGATATTTCTTGTCTCGCCTTATGGGAAATTAAAAGACATTCACACTTATAACAACACACACACATTCTTCCAACAATACTAATACGCCTTATATCTAAACTATCTACATATTTACATAAATTTACAGAAAGAGAAATAAAGACATCACAGCAGGTATGTTATATGTATATCTAATGTGCTTACGGCGGGGTTTCTTCTTTCAGCCACCAGTATTTTTCCACATTAAACTGGTATTTATTTATGGTATCGGCTTTGGGAAGTGACATAATATATACTTTATCTAGTTCTGTATTTAGGCAATCAACATTTGGGCCGTAAGTTATCCTTTTGTCAGTAGACCTTCTATTTACATGATAAATTGTAGGAATATTATTCCTGTCCATTATTCTTCTCGTTTTATCGAGGTAGATAAAAGCTTCAGGGGGGATATTTCCTGTTAAAAGAGAATTCTTGTGGTATTCATCGTTTGGATAAATGGCACCACTTATGAGATCGTTGTTGCAAATCCCAGAAATATTTACAAAGTAATCTCTGATTAGCTTGATAATGTGACTATCAAACCTATTAATTTCTGCTGTCTGGTACAGGTTTTTGCAATTTTCGTACCATTTGTAGTTCGTTCTTTCGCTCCTATATACTTCCGTGCATGCTCTCAGACATTTTCTCTCAAATTTTCTGCACTTCTCCATCATGTGAGGGCTAATGTTATACCATATGGGACAACCGTATGTGAGGATCGGGCGTACTAAAAGCATGTAGCAAATTATTTTAATCCTAGGGTTTAAATAACTCGAATAGAAGATTCTGCTATGGATGCGGAAAGCTTTTCTAGCCTTTACAATCTGGATGTCCACATGCTTATTCAAAAGCATACGCTCGTCTAAATTAATACCCAGGTATTTAACTATTTTTGCGTGGGGGATTTCTATATCGTTTGCTTTGATTTTGAAGGATTTATACGTTTTGCGAAAAGTTTTGCTTTTGTTTCCGAGTTTATCTCTGAAGAGAATTGTCTCGCATTTAAGTGGGTTTATCTTGAGCTTCCACGTTGAATAATAATTACAGATTTTGTCATAGATGCTTTGCATTTTTCCTTGGAGTTTCTTTACATTTTTACCTCTGATGTACACGATTAGATCGTCCGCCAAGAACAGCTTCACTTGTAAAAGGATACCTTAATTTCATGAATTATCGCACAAGGGCGCGCATACCTCGAGTCCACGTAATGTTTTGCGGATCGATGTCCAGTCTGGCGAATTTTCGCCTCTCCTCTTCCGTCAAGCTATCTGGATCAGTCTTCCTGATACCAAGCTTCTCTAAACGCTTCAATTGTATCTTCGAAAATTTCCTTTCGCCCTTGACCGTCGGTACGAGGCGATCGTACAGAGCCTTGTCGGGCTGTGTAGATTCGTGGAAGTATCTGGCATCGATCTGCGCCGCCAACAGATTATTCGCCGCGGTTACAGCGTGGATATCCCCTGTCAAATGCAGATTGAATTCTTCCATGGGGATCACCTGGAAGCGATGCGATATTTGCAAATTTCTTGCTAAATACTACCTCCTTTGGGGAATATGAAATTTATAATAAACATTACCTGCGAGTATCCTCCACCTGCAGCGCCCCCCTTCACTCCAAAGGTGGGCCCCTGACTTGGCTGTCTCAGGGTGACAAACGAGTTCTTCCCCTTGCGCGCTGTCAAAGCCTGCACCAAACCAACCGACGTGGTACTTTTGCCTTCTCCGAAAGGTGTTGGCGTAATGCCAGGGACTACTACGAGTTTTCCATTCTGTTGGTTGCCCAGCCTCTTCAGAACGCTCAAACCGATCTTCGCCTTCTTGCTCCCGTAAGGGCTGATCTCGGTCGGGAGCAGTCCGATTTCATCCGCCAAGGTCGTGATCGGTTTTGGATCTTGACTCCTCGAGATCGCTATGTCGCTGGGCACAGGCTTCAGTGGATTAATCTTCAGTGCTCTCAGCTTCCAATCGCTGCTCAATATCCTCTCCGCTGCTTTTTGAGCAGATATAACTGTGTTCTTCATCAACATCGCTACGGTCATCGGACCGACGCCGCCAGGTACAGGGGTGATGTACGAAGCTACTTTCGCAGCTTCGTTGTAATCCACGTCGCCCACTAAGTGCTGTCCAGATTTCTTTGTCGAATCTGAAATAGTTCTTCACATTGTAACATCGCTGTCGTGTGCACCAGGGCCGGTGCGAGGCGGGTTCAGCGCGCTCCCCGGAACCCGGCCCAGCGCTTTAAAAGGCTCCGCGGTCCATGCAAAGCTCGTCGTAAATTTTGCGGGACCCTCTGCATAGATATTTATTATTATAAAATTTGAAAGTACATTTAAGTCCATTCTTTTGGCCCCGAAATATTTTAGAACCCGGCTCCGCAACAGTTCACGCAGGCCCTGGTGTGCACGTTATTCTTATTGCGTTCATTACTGTGGAAATAGCTTTCCTTTCGCACAGAGTCTTCGTCGACGTCATTTAGATTTTATGTGCACAGTTTTGCCGAAGATGTAAGCAGCAAGAGTAGGGGGAGCCCGGGAGAGTTGAACCACGTTTTACTTGAAGGTCCATGAAATCTAGGATATGAGATGCATCGCTTTTATATTTATGTCACAGTAAAGCCTTGTTATCAGACTATAATTTGAGAGTTATATCGTTTCAATAAGTTAATAAATGTAAGCACTAAATTAAATTTTATGAAAAATGAGATTTGGCTCATCTCTCCCCAAGCGCTGGGAGATATGATCCACCATGTGGGGAAATTTGACCATACCATGGTAACTCAGGAATAAATGAAAAAAACAACAATTTGCTTTAGTTTATAATAAGTAGCCACAAACTTTAGACATTACAATAATTATCTTATATACTTTAATTGAGCTTTCGTAGAAAATTAACAAAAATTAAAATTTTCCGTTTCATTATCAATTGCCCCAAGAATTTTTCTCTTAACCCTTTCCTTCTTCGACTTGTTTGCCTGTTTTTTGTTTAGTTTCTGAGCTCTCGGTTTTTTTTTCTTTGGCTCCTCTTGTGGTTCGAGGTTTTGATCATCTTTCTTTTCTGGTGTTTTTGTTAATATAGTAGTTTTTCCAGGCTGACGACCTCGTCGCGTCGTTTTCCGCGGAGCAGCTTTAGGGTATGGTTTAATCATTTCCGGGGTGGCGATTGCAGTTACCTCTTGCCCAAGTGCTGTAGAAGTGGATAGAGTTGGTGAAGTAGCAGATGCATCCCTGTTTACCTCGATAGTTTTTGTTACCCCTAGAGATTGAGGGGTTGGGGGAGTAGACAAATTTTCGTGTGTGTTATCCGTTTCTAATGTAGATGATGAAGATGACGAGGGAATGAGTGACTCTTTATCAACCGGCATTTCTCTGTCTGTGACAGCAGAGCACAAAAAATCTTCCTCACTAAATATTTCGGGATTGAATGGGTGTATTCCTGACTTTCTAAAGCCACTCATGATATTAGCTTGACTGAAAGCTTGTGACATTACTTCCTTCACAAAATTAGGGATGTTGTATATTGTAACTGTCTTTCCCGGGTTGGACAACATCCAGTTACTCATGGCAGTATTGTATCTTGTCTTAAAAGATGAGTAGACAGCAATATCTAGTGGTTGGAGTTTGTTGCTGCAGTGAGGTGGAAGAGTCAATAGTGTTATTCCATTTTCCTTTGCAAAATTAATCCCTTCAACGCTCACATGACTTTCGTGATTGTCCATAATCAAGAGCGTCGGATTTTGTTTAGAGGCACGAGAATGCTTTGTAAAATGTTTCATGAATTTAAGGAAACTCTTAACAGTCATCCAGCCACTAGGATAAGCATCGCCGTCTGATCCTTCTGGACCTCCGGATACAAAAGCTTCATTATATTTTACCCGGGGGAATATAAAAAATGGTGGCTTAGTGTTACCGATCGCATTAACAGCAAAACAAACGGTTACAAGGGTACCTCTATCGGCAGAAGTCACTTGTCCAACTTGGCGAGACTGTTTGCTAGCTAGCACCTTGGGACAATTTTGTACCGTAGTACACCCAGTCTCGTCACAGTTGTAAATGTTTTGTGGTTCAAATTGAAACTGGTCTCTAACATGTCTCAAATTTTCAAAAAAATCACCTACATTTTTCTTATTGAAGCTGGTAGCTCTAGACAGACTTGTTGCCTCTGGAGTCCTCAAACTTATCTCAGGATTCCTTTTGAGAAATCCACGAAACCAGTCTTTCCCAGCAGAGTTGTTTGCCAACCAACTCCCTGGTATTTTCTTTGAATTAGCCTGTGCAAACTCGCATGCGAAATTCATAGCGGCCTTTTTAGTCAAACCGTAATTCATTTTACTGCAAGTCAATAAGTAATTGACTAGTAATTTTTCTTCAACGAGCGTAAAAATCTGTGAGGTTCTATATTGGCTCCCTTGATCTTCTATTTTTTTTAGTTTTTGACTGTCCATATTATACCTGCGCAGTGTAGTCCTGTCTATATCATACTTAATAGCAGTTTGTCTTATAGATGTGCCTCTTTCTATTTCTTCCAATGCATTTTTCAAAGCCTGCTTACTAAATCCACGTCTTCGGTTAGTACCCTCCTTTGGTTTGTAATGAAATGGCATCTTGTCTTAAAAATTAAAAAGAAAAATAGTTAAGAGTAGAAGCGTTGTGTTCCTTCTGAGCAAAAGTGGGGAGAGTTGACCCAGTGGTCATTTCTCCCCATCTCGAGTGGTTTAAGTCTCCCGCCCGGTACCTTCCTGACTTTAATGAAGTTTCCCCACAAAAAATAAAATAATAGGCTAAACACACTTTGACTGCCTCAAACTACAATAATATATGGTACAATTAACATAGAATATTGGTAGAAACCTTGATATGTAAAAGGGTGACGATGAAATAAGTAAAAACTTTGTATTTCACTTTGAATACGAAGAAACACGTTTTCTTGACTCACAGCTAAAGCGGACAACCGATCGTCATTTTGTTACATGACATAGTAACGGTAAAGAATGTGCACGCTATGCCTTGACAACCGCTCGCCTACCGCGAAATTTAAAACAGATATTTGAAGCGGCTCAACTCTCCCATATGGTCAAGTCTCCCGGACTCCCCCTACTGTTTAAGAGTATCCAATCACGAAACGCGACGGTTTTGAGATAATTCCCGCGTAGGTTTTACTCTAGTTTACGGTCGAACCAAAACTGAAGGGTTTGGTAACCCGTGCCTTCTATATTCGTTTCGCCTGGCATTTCGAAATGTGAGGTCAACGCAATGACAGAAGAAGCGCGTTACCACGAGTTCCCTCGAATGTCGATAACCGCCGTTATCATTCAGTTTGAAAAGAATTTGTAAACGTAAAGTACAACAGCTTTCGTATATTCTTACTAGAAATTTCTTAGCTTATTAAAAATGTGACAGAAGAAACGATGGTGTTACGTGGCGCGGGCTTTGGTGTTCGAGCGGCACGATTTGGTTACGCAAGTCCGATTAGGGGTATCCCGCAGTCCTTAGAGCAGGTATCGGAATTAAGGGGGAACACCACTGTGACGGCCGGAAAATTGAGCCATTTTTAAGAATTTTTTTTCGGGAATAATTTACAGTTTTCATAGAAAAATTTTATTACCTACCTTTAGTACGCTGTCTTAAGAGACTATACAAAAATAAATAAATAGAAGAACATCCATAAATTTTAATATATTAATTAATCTTCTAGACCCACCCACGCGAGCTGGTCGAATGTGTAACTATGGAACAGCAGATCCGAAAGCAAATTTCATTTTTTTTTATAAACTATATGAGTGTAGTTTCCGTTGTGCGTACCGATTTCTTAAACAAATTATTTTTGCAAAAATGGTACGCTTTAGAAGAAAATTTTCGAAAATCCGCGAATAAGATGGACAGTTTTTCGAGCGTATTTAAAAATTTGTTTTCAATCAAAGAATCCGTACGTACAACGGAAACTACACTCATATAGTTTATAAAAAAAAAAGAAATTTAATTTTGGACCTGCTGTTCCATAGTTACACATTCGACCAGCTCGCGTGGGGAGGTCTAGAAGATTAATTATGTTAGGTTCTTCGAGGAGACGAGGAAGGTGCATTAACGACACTGTGTATACTGTATTAACTAGACTTTAACTTTTAATCATGATAATAAGTGGTACACGAATATGGCGTGTAGTCTATCGGCTAGCGGTCATGTTGCAATTAACAGGCCCCAGATACAAGCGGGCCTCCACCATGCGCCGCAGCGCCCTCTGGCGATGCTGCGCAATACCCAACATCTCCCTCGCAAAGTTACCATGCGGTATAGGAGTTGGAGGCTGGGTCCAAGATCAGCCTCTTTACTGGGACCCGTTTCCGAACAGGCCTCGCAGGGGTTGGCTGGATAGCGACCTCTTCAGGGGTCCGGCTCCGGGGGCTGCGACCCACGGGAAGCTCCACCGGAGGTTCCGTGGGATGTTCCGCCGGAGGTTCCACTGGAGGTTCTACCGGACGTTCCACCGGAGGCTCCACCGGAGGCTCAGGGCCCTGGACCGGGGGAGGTTGGAGGACTGACCAGTCATCCACATCTTCCCTTGGAGGGTTCGGGGTGTTCGTACCACCCTTCCAGATGTTGTTGATGTGGCGGTTGACGACTCTACCATCATCAAGACGTACCGAATAACTGGTCTCGGCCAGGACCTTGTAAACGTTGCCACGTTCACGTTTGTTATTCCTGGTCAAGACCACCACCTGGTCTCCCACCGAGAGACGCCGTGGACGCGCGCCATGGTGTTTGGCGAACTGCTTCTCCATGGCTCGTAGTTTCTCAAGGGCAGAGTCAGACGTGGTAGCTTCAACAACTGTGGGCCCCGGCAGCAGTTTGGTGAACGGGGAGTTCATTCGCCTGCCAAACAGAATTTCCGCCGGAGATTTCCCGTCGGGAGTCGCTGAGGAGGGCGTGTACCTGTAACAATAAAGAAAATCGAACAGCTGCCTCCGCCAGTTGTTAGGTTCTTCGAGGAGACGAGGAAGGTGCATTAACGACACTGTGTATACTGTATTAACTAGACTTTAACTTTTAATCAGGATAATAAGTGGTACACGAATATGGCGTGTAGTGTATCGGCTAGCGGCCATGTTGCAACTAACAGGCCCCGGATACAAGCGGGCCTCCACCATGCGCCGCAGCGCCCTCTGGCGATGCTGCGCAATACCCAACAAATTAATATATTAAAATTTATGGATGTTTTTCTATTTATTTATTTTTTGTATAGTCTCTTAAGACAGCGTACTAAAGATAGATAATAAAAATTCTCTATGAAAACTGTAAATTATTCCTGACAAAAAATTCTTAAAAATGGCTTACATTTCCGGCCGTCACAGTGGTGTTCCCCCTTAAAGGAGAAACTTTCGTCAGGTGACATCAGCGATGTCTGCCTGAAGAAAGCTATCGCGAAAAGAGTTACAGGGTTTCTTTTAACATTTATTTTCATGCAGCTATTTCACACTCGTAAATCGGAAAATTATACGTCGAAGGAACAGAGATTGTGCCAAACATTGCATTACACTTCGCCCTCTCTGTACAGTAAAATGCGCGCCACTCTGAAGTTTCATCTTCCGACCCCAAACACCATTATTCGCTGGTTTTCTAAAATCAATATTTGGCCTGGCATTTGCCAGAATTTATTTACCGCGTTAAAAATTAAAGCAGCACATATGTGTGATTTGGACCGGAATTGCGTTCTGTCTTTCGATGAAATGCACATCAAAAAGTGTTTTGATTTCCACCCAGGCAAACAAATTATCGAGGGCTTTGAAGATTTAGGCCCTTTAGGCAGAAAGCTGGCAGTGGGTACACGGGTACTCGTTTTTATGGTCAGGGGCTTGTTCAGTAATTGGAAACAACCAGTAGCATTCTTTATTACAAAGAATGGCGTAACTAATGCTAAGGGTCTAGCAGGGTAAGCATGGGCAAACGGCCCTCATGCCGATTCTTGGAGTTGTTATTTTTTAAACAATGCTCCTTGCATGAAACACCATTATGTAAAGTTTTAGATCGCTACCCCCCCGTTTAAGGGTAATACGGGGGTAAACGCCCCTAACGTTATTATTTTTTTTCTCGGTTACTACTTAAGATATTTGAATGAAAAAAAACGAAAAAATAGCTACATGCTAACTGTACTTCATATATTTTTCTCTAAATTATAAATCAATTCTTAAGGGTAGAAAAAAAAAATTAATTTTTTGGGGGTGGTTTTTGGAAACAACCCTGTGAGTGACCACCTCCAAAAAATTCCAGAATAATGCTTTGCTATCGAGCTATTATATAAAAAAAACCCGAAGTTGGTCGAGATGGTGGAACATAGTTAAATAATTAAAAGAAGATCATTATATTATAAATATGTGGGGTTTTGTGACGAGAAAGAGTATTTGTCGCGAGCCTGAGTACGTGTTATTTAAATGCGAATGGATGAAACGATTGAGGTTCGTTTGGGTGATCGAAGTGTGAATGAAGAGTGTTTGGGATTTATTGTTTATGTATAGTGTCGGGCAAAGAAGCGAGTCGCGAAGCGTGTCGTGAGAGCAATCAGTGGGAGTTCGAAAATCATAGGTAATAACGAGAAAGGTTGATATCATTATTGAATATTATTTATTAATCCTTGTCGCTATTTACGTCAATAACTGCCGTTGTGTCAGTTCCATAAAATATATTTGTCAATATTTCGGACGGTTGAACTATTTTGGATTTAAAACGCCCGTGTGATAAATAATAAATAATCCCAGCGACATGCGAACAGCAACCCACTGTCCTGTTGCCATTCGCACAATCGCACGTATATCGTTGTATTGCCGTGTAGGAATTAGACTGCTTGCAATAGAGTGGAAAAAACGTGCAACAAGTGTCAAAAATATTTTTTCTTTCTTAGTACATTTTAATAGAAGCTTGTCTTTAAAATTATTTTTTTATTATAATTTATTTATAATTATATGTTGTCAGTGTTATTTGACTTACATACTCCATCTCGTATTCTTCATGAATACTGCGTGTTTTGTTCAGTATATATACATACTATTATGTATATAATATTACACCTATAAGACTATTACTATGTGCAATGATAAGCAGTAAGCACCAGATGCGTACTGTACATATGTATATATTTATTCATATATCATGCTCTAGCTTTTATAAATGATATATATCGTTACTTGAAAACTACTTGTTTTCCTTGTGTCCGAGTTATTTATTTCTATATTATTAACCTTCTAATTATTTTATGTGTCGCTGAAAAGATAAGTATTATTAGTAATAAATGTTTTATTATGAGTAGAATCGAACCGTCAAGTCATACGAAATGCCGGCAGTAGCAAATGTTTCGGAAATTTCATGACCCCACCGAATTACACAGTACAACAAATTTTGACTTTTTTTCGGACTTGTAACATTCAATAGCCGTTTCTTATAGGTTTTCGTGCGCTGAAAACGAATCCGCAAACCGTTTGTCGCCATCACCCTCGGTTTTTGAGAAATTCGATTTTGAAAAAAGCTGCAAATTTTCGACTTTGAACATCTTTTATGCCGAATCGGTAATAGTTATTCGGTTGCTCGTTGCGTCAAATTATTCTATGAACCCTCCCGAGTACAACGATATAAGTTATTAATGCATTATGAACATTTAAATATGTTTAAACAACGATCAAAGGGAAAAGGACACCCGAAATGCACCCATTTTGGCAGATATCCTTCAATTTATTTCCAAAACTAAGGGTCTGGGAGAAAATCTGACCATTCCACGCAATGCAGCAGACAGTTTTCCTTCGGAAAGCGTCAACAGAAGTGGTAAGGCTCGTTTTGTTTTCAATACAGAAGCGAAATAGTTTGGCAAAACGCGCGGAGCCGGCAGTGGTAGTCAACGGCGCGGCGTCCGGCGCGGCGTATCCACAGCCGCTCGCGCGCGACTCTCACCGTGCTCTAATATTGTATTTGTTATTTAATAAAACTATTTAATAAAAAATTATTAACTATTACATAATAAACTATGTAATAAATTTTCTGTAATTTCAAACTTTGATTTTTTGAATATGCAAGGTGTCGGCGCTACGTGTGTATAGTTAGGTACATCAGTTCCTAATGTATTAAAAATACCAAAGAACTGTTCGTGTGAAAGTCCTACTATACGACGGGGTAAATTCATTGTCGAAGACGATTTTTTTACATTATTATTTTTAACAGATACAGGGTTATCCATTTAAGACTGGCGGCGCTCGCCCGAGTGCAAATGAGAACGGCAACATGTACATGACCTACACGAACCTATACGTTTAGCAACAGCCCATAGATAGCGGATGTATCGACATATGATTGAACTAGTAAGAATGCGTGTGACGCTGTTGCCGTTCTCATTTGTACTCGCGCAGCGCCGCCAGTCTTAAATGGATAACCCTGTATCTTTTAAAAATAGTAATGTAAAAAAATCGTCTTCGACAATGAATTTACCCCGTCGTATAGTATGACTTTCACACGAACAGTTCTTTGGTATTTTTAATACATTAGGAACTGATGTACCTAACTATACACACATAGCGCCGACACCTTGCATATTCAAAAAATCAAAGTTTGAAATTACAGAAAATTTATTACATAGTTTATTATGTAATAGTTAATAATTTTTTATTAAACAGTTTATAAATAACAAATACAATATTGGAGCACGGTGAGAGTCGCGCGCGAGCGGCTGTGGATACGCCGCGCCGGACGCCGCGCCGGACGCCGCGCCGTTGACTACCACTGCCGGCTCCGCGCGTTTTGCCAAACTATTTCGCTTCTGTATTGAAAACAAAACGAGACTTACCACTTCTGTTGGCGCTTTCCGAAGGAAAACTGTCTGCTGCATCGCGTGGAATGGTCAGATTTTCTCCCAGACCCTTAGTTTTGGAAATAAATTGAAGGATATCTGCCAAAATGGGTGCATTTCGGGTGTCCTTTTCCCTTTGATCGTTGTTTAAACATATTTAAATGTTCATAATGCAATAATAACTTATATCGTTGTATTCGGGAGGGTTCATAGAATAATTTGACGCAACGAGCAACCGAATAACTATTACCGATTCGGCATAAAAGATGTTCAAAGTCGAAAATTTGCAGCTTTTTTCAAAATCGAATTTCTCAAAAACCGAGGGTGATGGCGACAAACGGTTTGCGGATTCGTTTTCAGCGCACGAAAACCTATAAGAAACGGCTATTGAATGTTACAAGTCCAGATGGCTGTTGTACTGTGTTATATTACGGGACCTGCTCTGCACTGGGGCCCCGTAAGGAACCCAAGCATAAATACTTACGCTACGCGGCTACGAGCCCGCACCTACGCTACGGCAGTTCGCCTCACCGATTCTACCCTTAGTAACGGCGTACGGCTGGTTGCCTGCCGCTAGGCGCTGAAAAAGGCTCGCTGTGCACCCCTGTCCCAAACGAACCTCAATCGTTTCGTCCATTCGCATTTAAATAACACGTACTCAGGCTCGCGACAAATACTCTTTCTCGTCACAAAACCCCACATATTTATAATATAATGATCTTCTTTTAATTATTTAACTATGTTCCACCATCTCGACCAACTTCGGGTTTTTTTATATAATAGCTCGATAGCAAAGCATTATTCTGGATTTTTTTGGAGGTGGTCACTCAAAGGGTTGTTTCCAAAAACCACCCCCAAAAAATTAATTTTTTTTTCTACCCTTAAGAATTGATTTATAATTTAGAGAAAAATATATGAAGTACAGTTAGTATGTAGCTATTTTTTCGTTTTTTTTCATTCAAATATCTTAAGTAGTAACCGAGAAAAAAAATAATAACGTTAGGGGCGGTTACCCCCGTATTACCCTTAAACGGGGGGTAGTGATCTAAGAATTTACATAATGGAGTTTCACGCAAGGAGCATTGTTTAAAAAATAACAACTCCAAGAATCGGCATGAGGGCCGTTTGCCCATGCTTACCCTGCTAGACCCTTTGGGTTTTTTGTTGGACACAGTTTTAGATGCATTGCATGACACGGGCTTGAAAATTAGAGCTGTTGTTTCCGATCAAGGAACAAGCAATCAAAGCATGGCACAAGGAAGAGTAACCATTGAACGTCCACATTTTTCAAAAAATGGCCAGAAAATGTACTTTTTGTTTGATTATTTACATTTATTCAAAAACATCAGAAATAATTTATTAAAGTATGATTTTTCAATTAACGGTTCGCGAGTTTATTGGTCTGATGTTGTTCAACTATGGGATTTAGAGTCTAGTAAAGGTACGCGAGCAGCTTACAAACTATCCGAAAAATACGTACGGCCAAATTCTTTTGATAAAATGAAATGTAAGCTTGCTTTACAAGTTTTTAGTAATAGAGTTTCTTCTGCCCTGCTTACTGCATGCGCCACTGGATGCATAAGATCGAATACCGTACAGCATACTGCCGGCTTCTTTGAAACCCTCAATAATTTGTTCGACAACTTAAATAGCAGAGCAGCTTATGATTCTAATCCAAACAAGTGCGCGATTTCAAATGCATATCCGGTAGTTAGAGATAACTTATTACAACAGCGCGACAGTATCGCGAATTGGTTTGCTATTTGTCCAAATGGTTTAAAGACCTTGCCTTGTTTGTTAGGATTACGGCAATCTGTAAATGCCACGTTGCAGCTCTGGGATGATTTGCACGAGGATGGCGCGTTATTTCTAATGACATCGCGTTTGAACACGGATGTAGTGGAGAATCTTTTTTCCGTCCTCAGAATGCATGGTGGTAGTTACAACCAAAATCCTTCTGTAAAAGCGGTGCGTCTCGCGCTAAGGAAAAAGATTGTACTAAATTTGAATACGAATTCTGAAAATAGTAATTGTTTAACCGACGACGACGAAACGCTTTTACAGGGGGATATGCTCTCACCGCAAGTTCCATCCGCGTTAGACAATGATGCTGCATGTAGTCGCGATACAAATGTGACTGAGGAGTGCGATGACATCGATAATCCGGATATGCAAGTGCTTGAAGATTTGATAGAATCATTGTCGACGTCAACGTGCTCCTTAGAAACATGTGCAGTGGAGTATTTCGCTGGTTACGTTGCCAAAAAAAGCACGGACAAATCGCGGTGTCCCAGATATCGCGCTATTTTTATTGATGCAGGTCGCGAATTTCAGCGGGATGAACAGATTTTAATAGCATTTCGGTCGTATATTGTAAGGGAGGAGACAGAATTCGGGCACCTGGTACCACCAACGCTAGAGTTTTCACTTGTTTTTAAAATGATCAATGCTGTATTTGATCATTTCTATCCAGCATTGCGCAGCGAAACAATCATTTTGGATAAACTGTTTCGGATTATAACTCACACTGTACATACAAAATATCCGAATTGGTTTGCCGACAGTGAATGTGCTGCACACCGTCAAGATGTGGTTTATTTTGCAATGACGGTTAAAATCCATAAAGATACGATATGGCTCGGTCAGAAACTACGCAATTCTGTTAGTAGCAATTGCGGTTCGAGATTGCAACATTTCCAAAATAACGTGCTTTTTTAGGTATTTTTTGTATTCAGCGAAATAGTCTACTTGCATTGCATGATTGTAATTATAAGACGTGTACATAATTTTAAAGTAGTTATGCATGCATTTCTCTGTGTACAGGGTGATTGTCTCGGTGCGTCTGATCAAAAAGATGCCGTCTGGTACCCCGTGGCGAGGTCAAACCCCCGTGGTGCCTCTCCTAATTTGATGGATTTCGACCCTCGAAGGTGTTGGAGCGCCTATTAAGAACTGAGAAATTTTCGAGTTCCGCATTTCTCATCAGATCTTTGCGAAAACGACGCCAATCGATTCCCTATGTTTCGCCGATGAAACTGACACCATAAAACGACGTAATTCGGATGATAATGAAGGAAATTACATGAAAAATTGATTTGCATAATTTCAAACTGACTTTGTTAAAAATAGTCCGATTTACATGAAATTTGGTATGGTTTTCATCGGAAAAACATAAGGAATCCTTCGGTATCACTTTCATACCCACACGATAAAGAATAAAGAATTTCTTAATACGCTGAAATGAATATTTCACATTTTCACCCTCAACTGCGGGGGGTCGACCACGATTTGCCGGGGTTGGCCGAAGATTCATACCTTTTTCAGAAATAAATTAATTCTTTATTCTTTATCGTATCGATATGGAAGTGATACCGATGGATTCCTTATGTTTTTCTGATGAAAATCATACCAAATGTCATACAACTCGGACTATTTTTAACGAAGTCAGCTTGAAATGATATAAATCGATTTTCTTTCATTATGGTCCGAATTTCGTCGTTCTTGGTGTTAGTTTCATCGCCGAAACATAAGGAATCGATTGGTGTCGTTTTCGCAAAGATCTGATGAAAAATGCGGAAATCCTGGACATTTCTCACGTTTTAATGGTATTCCAACCCCTTCGAGGGTCGAAAGCCAACAAATTCGGTGAGGCACTGCGGGGGGTTGTCCTCGCCACGGAGTACCAGGCCGATATCCTTTCACGGGCGTAGCTCCACAATCACCCTGTACAGGGTGATTCTGGAGCTCCGCCGGACAATGGATGCCCCCAGGTACCCCGTGGCGAGGACAAGCCCCCGCAGTGCCTCGCCGAATTTTATGGGTTTCGACCCTCGAAGGGGTTCGAGTGCCTATTAAGAAGTTAGAAATCTTCGATTTCCGCATTTCTCATCAGATCTTTGCGAAAACGACGCCAATTGATTCCTTCTGTTTCGCCGATGAAACTGACCCAAAGAACGACGTAATTCGGAAAATAATTAAGGAAATTGCATGAAAAATTAATTTCCATAACCTCAAGCTAATTTCGTTAATAATAGTCCGATTTACATGAAATTTGGTATGATTTTCATCGGACAAACATAAGGAATCCATCGGCATCACTTCCATATCGATACGATAAAGAATAAAGAATTATTTTATTCTGAAACAGGTATGAATCCTCGGTCGACCCCGGCAAATCGTGGTGTACAAACAAGGTGATCTTGTCATGGAGGAGGTGACTAGTGAGGCGGCCACCGGGGGTAGTCGAAAATTATTTCCAAAGTTTAAGGGACCTTTTCGAATCACCAAGGTTATATTGAATGATCGATACGAAGTGGAGGACCTGAGAGAGAAATTCAGAGGAAAACGTACTGTAGCAGTCGCTGACCGGTTGAAACGGTGGATAACAGTACAGTACGATACCGACGGCGACGAGGCAGATAGTCAAGGGAGTCGGGGAACCTCACCCCATCCCCTAAAGTAGAGCGAACGTCGCTCATGTTAGGCGAACGTCGCCATCCCCTAAAGTAGAGCGAACGTCGCTCATGTTAGGCGAACGTCGCCACCCTCCAAAGTAGAGCGAACGTCGCTCATGTTCAGCGAACGTTACGACTTGTTGAAGGAGAACGAACAACGTGGCGCGCGCCGCTCACACTAGGCAAAAGTTGCCACTATACAAAGAAAAAGGAAAACAACGTGTTTAGAAAATAACGGAACGCGCACGTCGCAAGGAACGGGAACTCGCGAGAGGGCTTCGTAAATTTATGACCCCTATGGTCTAAGCACTAGTTTAATATTTAAGTCACTATTTACAGTTGTACAATAAAGGGGAACGCACGCACAAGTTTACAAAGCGACAATACAGTTTAAGACGTTTAGCGACACTGTTTCCTACGCCGTAGGCTTAATCTATTTTAGCAGTCGAAGCCCGCGGAATCGGCCCGATTCCGTAAGCAAAGCGAAATATAAGTAGTTCTCCAACGCGGTAGGGTTTTGCGAATAAGTAGCGCGATGCACGTGGGCTCGGCCCGATGCCCTTTACAACGCGAAACCAGCGGATGAACCAAGCGCGTGGATTCGGCCCGAATCCAATAAAGCAAAGTAAAGCAGCGATAAGCAAGTGACTTTGAGGACGGCTCGTCGACAAGTGTCGTTTACAGACAGAGATCCAGGAAATCGGCCCGATTTTCTGGAAGGCAGAAGCAGTCCCCCTTCCCTCGGTTGTAAGGCGATGGAAGGGGCCGTTTTCGGCGCTCCACATGAGTCAGCGGACCGGTGCCATTATCTAATTAGCGATACGCCTGGGAGATGGCGTTAAGATGCAGAATTCTCGTAACACAACGAGAGGACCCCAGTTATATCTGAGGGCAGATCCATCGCAGGATAGCCGAATGTAAGATCCCAACGAATTAAGAACGCAACCCAAAAGGCGAGGATAAGAAGAGAGCCCGCTCTGACCGACGATCACGTGGGCCTAGGATCACGCGTTTAAAAAAATGACGCGCGATGCGAGCGAGGTGACCGGCGAGACGGAGTTCGTAGTTCTCTATTGGCAATATACTCGCGTGTATCACGGCGTCTGAATAATAAATTGCAGTACAATAAGGCGCGAGTTGTATAGTTTTCGAAGTAGCGACCACCTTTTCCTTCCACGTGTTTTTCTTTCTTACACAAAGATTCATCAAATTAAGTCTTTATTACTTTCTGTAGTATATTTTTAATTAAGTAATATAAATCATAATACATTTCGTTAATTCCCCTCCCCCTCCCCACACAGCACCATAACATTGCAGCAACGTCTCTGCAATGATGCGGTGCAAGATGGCAATATTGCAACATAACATTGCAGAGACGTTGCAGGTTCAGTCCTATGTCCGCCTTCGCAATATTGCAGGTGTGTATTTTTGCAAAGTTGCGGCAACATTACAAATATGTAGTCCTGCAACGTTCCGGCAATGATTCTACAACGAAATGGCAAAATTGTGGCAATGATCCTGCAACTCTTCGGCAATATTGCGGTGCGAGATTGCAATGTTGCACCGCATCATTGCATAGAAGTTGCAGGTTCACTCCTATGTCCGCCTTAACAATATTGCAGGAGTGTATTTCCGCCGCAACGTTTCGGGCAGTGAGGGACGCAACGACGTGAATGTGTGCAGAATCGTAGTAGTATAACGCCCATGTGTCTTTTTCTCATAGAAAATTCTTTTACCCCAGGGGGATTCGAGCCGAGGACCTGTGTAGCATCGTAGACGAACACTTTACCGCCGCAGCTACAACCGCTGATTGATAAGATTGCTTACGTATTCGAACTTATACTCCTACCGTGCAATACTTCAAACTCAAATTATTAAAAAACGAAGGCTCATTTGACAAACCCCATTAGGGTTCTGTAACACTATAGGTGCGTACTACAAATTTCACCCGGTGTCATTTTAGGTTAGGTTGGAAAACAGTCTTTAGACTGAACCTTTACATTTGTCTTCTCTTCTCTCTTTTCTCTTGCTACATTGTATAGTATACGTATTTGTGCAATAAAGACGTTTAATAATAATAATAATAATTTCAGACATTAAAAAATATAGTACCTACTTTATCTAAAAAAATTAAATTGATCTTCGAATCTCCTCTATAAGTTCATGTACCTACATAGAACTCCCGCGATAACACTTTTTTCATATCTTCAACGGCCAACGAGATATTCTAGCGTATCCAGTTAAATGAAACACACCGTAGAATCCACTCGACGTCATGTACATATTTCGAAAAATTTTGACAAAGTCATAGTTGCTTCAGAATATTGTTGTAATGTTTCCACAAGTTTTCACTACAGTATTGCACGGCAATGTGTGCGCAATATTGCAGAAATATTGTAGGACCGTTGCCACTGAAACATTGCACGTCGATGTGCGCGCAATATTGCAGAAATATTGTAGGATCGTTGCCACTGGAACATTGCACGTCGATGTGCGCGCAATATTGCAGCAATATTGCAGGATCGTTGCTAATGGAACATTGCACGGCAACGATCGTACAATATTTCTGCAATATTGTACGATCGTTGCCAACGGAACATTGCACGGCAACGAAATTGCAATATTGCTGCAATATTGTAGGATCATTGCCACTCCAATAATGCACGACAATATTGCAGGAACGTTCCTACAATATTGCAATGCAACCTGCAACAACGTAATATTGCAGCAACGTCCCTGTAATACTGCTGCAACGAGGTGTGCTGTATGGGTCCTGACCCCCTCACCCCTCCTGACCTCCTCCCCCTCCTGACCCCCTCCCCCTTCTGCCTCGCCCCCTCCTCACCCAATTAAATTCTGCACTGCTTAGTTTTAGTAGGAAGTTCATAAAGCTGTTTTGCCGCCGTGCTTGCTGTCGCGCTTGTCTAGAGACGCCGCAGCTCCGGCGTAGTGTGCATGCGAGGTGGGAGAAATTCTCGAGGGAATCCGTCCCCGATCTGGCATCACTGGATCTCATTGAAAGCTTGAAACTGTCGCCAACATGGTGCGAGAGAGTGAAGTATAGAGGAATAATCGACCGTATTGCGCATGCGCCGATATCGTGCGAGCGAGAAAGCATCGTGCGAACTGGTGTAATACAAAAAAATACCCATAAAAAACTTCAAAAAAGTAAAAAAATTACGCCAAGTACATGAAACAAATAAATCACAAAAAACAGAAGATAATAATATAATTCATAAAAAATAGAAGTGAAGAAAATATACAATCACAAAAAATAGAAGATAATAATAATATAAATCAGAAAAAAATACAAGAAAATATACAATATAAAAAAAGATGTGAAATCAAAATGAGCTGCAAGTAGATAAAGGTACTTTTTTTATTGATTTTTTATATATAGGTCATATTTTATTTTCCTCCTCTCCTCCCTCGCCCCCTCCTTCTCCCCCAGTGGTACTCTGCCGCACTTAATTTCAGGAGGAATTCCATAAATCCCTCCTGACGCCTCCCACGTCCGGCTCTGGTACCTCTATCTGAAATGATAAATTAAGTGAATATAATTATAATTGTTAAATTGATTAAACCACAAAGTTATAATATTATGTTTTTATTTCATTATTATAATCCAATAAAAAAACTTAAAAAAAAGCAAAGAAATTGCGCCAAGTACAGAAAAAAGTCGAAGACGAAAAATAATACCAGCATACCAGCAAAGACATACATATAAAAAGAAAGACTCACAAGAAAATAAATAAAAAATCACAGAAATCATTGATTATTTTTGTATAAAAACACTTACACGTAGGCCACTGGCGGCCTCGACCTGGGGGTGGCCCCGCTGCCGGTGGCTGCCCCGCTGCCGGTGGATGCTCCGCCGCCGGTGGATGCTCCGCCGCCGGTGGATGCTCCGCCATTAACAACTCGTCCTCATAGTCTGGATCAGGAAAAATAAATTGGAATAAAAGTTTTTATTTTAGAAAGTTAATTTTTCAGAAAGTTTATGGTTAACACGTTGACTGCCCACGAAATCTGGAGGTGCTATGCTCGACGCCGAAAACGCCCCGATGGGAGTGTACTGTTTAAAGAAGGGATGGGGGCTATAGCGGTTTTACAGGGGCAAGAGGTACTCCGCTCGCTCCGCCTGTGATGTGACAGTTCAGCCAATAACAAAAATACGTGTGTTTTGTTTTTATAATTAGCTACGTTGGAAATTGATTTAACATTTCAAAACCATCCAATCGGTGAAGTATCAAAACAAGCGACACTCCGATTGGCGTGCTCAGCATCGGCCTACGGTCAGCCCGTACCCGCCCGATTGCTCCGATCGGTGTAGTCGGCGTTGGTCAAAGGACAAAAAACACGCCGATCGGTGTGGTGGGCAGTCAACGTGTTAATTGTTAATAATAAAATTATTAAATCTTACCAAGTAAAAGATGATCCTCCATTGTTCTTGGGTCTACAAAAATGTAAAAACAATTTATTAGCAAAAAAGCTAAATTACATAGTCAAAGTGCCTACCAATGCGCCAAATATAGTATACATTTTTATTATTTACCTGCCAATAATAAGGCGGCGTCCTCCATTTTTGCCTACAAATATAAATAAACAATTAATTATCAGATAATATATATAAATATATATAAATAAAAGATCAACAATTCATAAAAGCTGCGTATGATAGAAGAAAGTCATATACATATAGCGCAAGGGTACGTACTGTTCCATTGTAAATTGGAAATTAGGAAATATATAAATTTGAAAACTGAAATAGTGTATGATGCGAAATTATAAAAATTACATTACATTATATTCAATACAAAAAACTGTAACTTATTATAACATTATTTTGTGAAGGATTCGCAGTTGTAACTACCCATACAGCACACTTCGTTGCGGCAAAGTTGCAGGATGCTTGCAGTAACCTTGCGTCGTTGCATAGTTGCAGCGCAATGTCGATGTATGGTTGCTGCGACGTTGCTGTGCAACATTGCACGGAGCGGACATAGAATTGTTGCTGTATAGTTGCGGCATAGTTGCGTTGCAATCTTGCACTGCAAGTATGCCGCAAGTATGCCGCAAGTATGCCGCAAGTACGCCGCAAGCATGCCGCAAGTATGCCGCAAGCATGCCGCAAGTAGGGTGAGTGCACCTAATATCGCCAGTGTTCCTAATATCGCCACTCGCTATATCTCGCAAAGTAAGCTCTAAAATTTATCGGTTATGTACTGAATTAGTACCTAAACATATGTAGGCAGACATACTGTAATTGCAGCATCATGTGATCAACAATTACAGAAAGGGAAGGATTTTAGAGAATCTTAATAGTGTAAAAATTTATTGGACTATCACAATTTTACATCGCATTCGGAGAATGTAAGTCTAATAATTCTGTGAATGCAAGAATATCTACTAGAAATACCTAATTAATGATGTGCTTAAGAAATTAAATTGATTAAAATATTTTTCGTAATGAAAATAGCGTTTTTCTTTTAGCAGTATGCGTGTTCTCAATACCGCCTATACCGGAGAACAATGGTTTCGATGTAATGTTTGTTACAGGTGAGGTCACGAAATGTGCGGAGCAACCGAAATAAACTATATTTGTCCAATATGTACATCGGAACGTAAAAAATAAAATATTTTAAAAATCTATATTTTTAAATTTCCATATTATTCTACTAAAAATAAAATCAAAGATGGATAAAAAAAAATTTATACAGCAAGAAATAATAAAAGCACATGTGAAAATGACTTTAAAAACTCATATATACATGAATTAATCAATATTTCTTGAGTAGGCGATATTAAGTACACTTTTTTCAGGACCCGATTTTTGCATGTCTTACGTTTTTTGAGTCCCAATTAAAAATCTGTAGGTTTCAACGATTCTAACTTATGCTACATGAAAGATGAATAATTTCTCTTTACTTTGAAACGAACTGCATGCAAAAATATCAATTATTATTCAATTGACAGCGATTTAACTTTTGCCTGGCGATATTAGGTACAGTCACCCTATGCCGCAAGTATGCCGCAACTACGCCGCAACTTTGCCGCAGCTTTTGCCGCAGCTTTGCCGCAACTTTGCCGCAACTTTTTCGCAACTTTGCCGTAACTTTTCCGCAACTTTTCCGCAACTTCGCCGCAACTTCACCAAAATATAAAATACTAGCATGCCCCGTCCCGATTTCGCCCGAGGTATTAGCGTGACTGATTCGTGTTTATTAGAATTAATATCTTTCAAGGAAATTAAGTATTTTGAAAAAAAGTTTAATTGCTCCATAATATTTCGAAAAAGATAACATTCTTGGTATATATAATGATTTTCTGACATTCGGATGAATTGTTATTGCGCATCCTATTTTAACTTCTCGTAAGTTAACATACCTAGTCAATTCCTGGATCATAATTGAATGCAAACCTTCCGGTAACATTCACTCTTATGAGTCCAGGTTTTACATTCCGCGTTGCTCGGCGTGTTTAACTGCCGAATCCTGGTGTATCTTAATATATAAAGCAGAAAGTGTTTGTGTGTTTTTTTGTCGCCTAGAAACTCTGGAACGGTAAACTTAGGGATCGCGGAATGTGTCGCCCAGCTCATTATACCTACCTAATACAGATGCACGTGGCTATTTAAAAAAAAAAAATAAATAAATAAAAAACGATTTTTTTTATAAAATCAAAATCTAAATTTCGGGTGAAGGCGAATAGCAAAGCTAGTATTTGCAAACGTCGAGCAGGCACGGTTGATCTTGACAAATTTGATCGCACTCGGGACATAAGTAATAACATCCACAGGGGGTACGAATTAATTTGCAACAGCTATTTGTAACCTGAAAACGCTCGAGAAGCGTCGCCACCTAGTGGTAACATCGTGGTACTGCTACGGGCGAGGTATCGCGCGGGTCGAATATGCGCATGCGCGCGCGAAGTAGAATGTCGTAGGGCGATATTTTCAGTCGTTGCTTATTCTTAAGCAAATGCTTAAGCATTCGGCATCCTTTATTAGCTACTAGGTTGGTAGAGGATGCCGCATGCTTAAGCAGTTACTTAAGAATAAGCAACGACTGAAAAATGAAAATACCGCCCCTATACACGGGTCACGTAGTCTGCAAACCAGCCGTACACATGACATGTTTACATATAAATTACATGTTAATAAGGCGTTTCTGAGACATGCTACATAGCCTATGTCCGCCCTAGAGTATGCAGGAATAACGTGTCAAAATTTGAGGAAGATTGGGTAAATATATGATTTCAGTTAGAAAATGTTTTGTGCCGCGGTTCGAACGGATTTGCCCCACTGTGCGGCGCCCGACGGACACGGACACCAGGCCCGGTCATAAACAGGGCCAGCGCGAGGGATGGTTGGCGCCTTCATGCAAGAAAATGTTTAGCGCCCCAAATTTCTTTGCCCCTGGTTTCTATTTAATATGTTTCGCCTTTACGGAGTACAAAAGAAACATTAAATTAACATTTTGTGTATGTGGGAGTTGTATTCCTTTATTATTAAGCGAGACCGTAAAATGTTTAGCCTGTTAAAAGAAACGCATTTCGAGTTTTGGGAGAAGGGAATTGACAGAAATATTACGACGAAAGTACGCGTCTCGTTGGTTGAAATTCTTTTTCCAACGAAAGGTCGTGTTTAATAACTTCGGCGAAAAAAATACAAGACACGTACAATTCAGCGGAGGTCGTTAAGAAATAATCGTGGCAAGTCATTTAACTTTGCTAGGATCGGTTCGAAACGTTTTATTACTTTATTGGTAATAGCATAGGTATATCCGTATACATCCTAAGCCGTAGGGGCGAAAGACGATTAAAAGGTCCCACAGACTAACGCGATATATCGGGAACCGCAGCGGAACAGTTCCGGGTTGGCCTGGGGGAACCTTTAACCTGCAGTTAAATCCGCGCGGACAAGGTGACGCGGAAAGTAACAAGACAATTAGAGGACAACCCAATTATAAAAGCGAAAATGTGAGATTGCTGTGAGTCATGTACTAATGGAAATACCAAGCCCGTGCATAGGTTCAAATTAGGCACAAAATGTTGAAATTTTGTCTTTTGCGCTTCATCTTGATAAAACATCCATTTGAAAATGATCAAATTATTCTGGAAATTATAGTGTTCCCTGAATTTTTACCAACAGTGTATTTTACCTGAAACGGGGTGCGCCGCTGTCTTTAACAGCTTCCTAAGTTCCTACCAGGGGGCAGAAACTAAGATAGGAACTTCCGGAATAGCGTTTAGACAGGAAGCAGCAGGCTTTCATAATTTAGGTGGCGTTGCTGTCGCGGTATAGTTGTGTTTGTATCTGTACATGCACGTTGGCTTACGCACACTTCTGCAGCTTACGCTTGCCGCCGTTTACCAACGTTTACCAAATGTTTACCACGTTTACCACGTTTACTGAACACTTACTGAAGTTCATCGACGCTTCTGGACGCTTCAACCATTTTCAACGGTTATTTATACTTTTAAGTGTATTATTCAGAATATTCTGAAGCATACAATAGTATCGAATAAGTTTAAAATAAATGTGAAGAAGAATGGAGCAACTGCAACGAGAGTGGCAGGTAAGAAAGTTTCATGTACGGTTTAAGGTTAGAATACACAGCGTTTATTTGAATCCCCGTGATGTTTGTTTAGTTTTACATTATAAATTCTATTATCAAATACTTTCAGTTTACTGTATTTACTAAATTCAGAAGAAAATATATTAAGAGTCATTTGCTAAACATAAAACTTGTATGTTTGGATTTTACTCGTCAAATACTATCAAAAGGCACAAAAATGAATTTTTGATTTTGCAGGGAGAGGACAAGAAGTTCATTGGTGCAGGAATGTTAACAGACTGTTAAAAGGTAAAGGTAAAGATTCCAGTGCTACAGTTCAAGCGTATTTAGCAAACCAAGCTTGCAACTACCACACCAAGAATTATAGAAAAAAGTAGATCATAGTTCTTCTCCTATATTTCTTATATACACTTCTATATTTTTACATTATATGTTATATTTAACTAGATACAAGATAAATAAAAGGAATATTTTCAATTGAAAAATATGTGCCACTCACTAATCCTTACCTCTACTTGTATTTTTACAATTAAGTATATTACACAAAATGTAGGGTAAGTGATACATTTGTTGGCGTTATCAATTATTGTTGGCAAAATAATGTCCAATTATGCCAATAATAACTGAAAAGATGGGGAAGATTTAGATAAGAAACTTCAGGTGCATGTTAAATATTTAATTAAATTCAATTACTGCAAATTTAATTAAATATTTTTCTATTACACCTGAATTTCATATCCAAATCTTCTTAACGCGTCAACAAATGTATTTCTTATTCTACATATTACAGTACGCAGATTCTGAGCGTATTTAATTTTCCCGGCATGAGCCGCCATATTGAATTTTAGTTCAAACAGAATCTTTCATAATTTAGAGGGCGTGCAAATACTAAACCGAAAGTTTTGCTGGAGTTTCCACCCCCTGGTTCCTACGACCACAGACCAGGTATAGAATAGACCTATCACCCAATGTAATTTTCTGTCACCGGTTTGGGGGATCCTAGGACCCCCTTACCATTTTAATGTCGCATGCAACGTTACCGGTGAAGTCCCGAAACAGATTGTAACGCTACGCGTGGTAGGAATTAGAATTCAGCACGGGTAAGCCCGCGATTTACAAATGTTTCTGTTAGAGCAGGCATCGGAATTAAGTGATCTTTTCGGCCGATTTTCAGAGGCGACGCCCCCTTTCTCTCGCCGCGCGTCTTGGCCCCCGCGGCGGCCCAGAAGCCTCGAGCGCCTCAGGCCCGTGCCGTATGAACCGCGCGTGGCGCATTGGGGCGACACCCGTATCAATAGGTTTCCACATCACCCATGGGGTACTATTATCGATGCGTTTTTTTTTGTCAGTGGTATCCCCTGTAGGCCTATTCCACTGTGCCGCGTGATAAAAAATAGAGTGGAAAAGCGCGTTTTATTATCAAAATTTTAAACATATGTGGGAAAACTAGATTTTCGCGCACTCTTAGACGTGCTGGGCAATTCTAAAATATTAACGGGGAGGCTGGACGACGCTGTACGTATCAAAGATGGAAGCGAGGAATCGTTTAGCCGTGTGCGCTGTTCTGTCTTAATGCTACGCATTTTCGAGAACGAACATTCGCACAAATACGTTGATCCGAACATTGAGAAAATTCGGAGCGCGAAATTCCTAATTTTGGGGTATGTCGATTCTTCCAGTGTTTTGAAGAATTCGGCTCCTTTTTCTTCCCTCGTTTTCAAAGAAATGTCGTGCTGAAGATCGCACAGTTCTTCTTGATACTCGAGGGCTTGTTCTTCGATTTTTACGGTGAGGGGATTCTCAAAGAGAATTAGATCATTTCTGAGCGAATCGAAGTCAGTGAAACGCTTATCGAACTGATCTATCACCGATCGAAGAATATGTAAATGATTAGCAAAATCACACTCATTGCCGAATTCTTCGAAAATTAACCTACATGAGGGAAAAAAGAAAAATTTTTTTTCTTCTAACAGAAGATGATTTTGATAAAGTACCAGCCTCCTACGGAAAGAATCGACGTGGCTGCACAACTGCGAAATAGTTTGGCCGGGTTTCTGCAGTTTTAAATTTAAGGTGTTCAAATGGTTAGTAACATCTACTATAAGTGAGAGTTCACAAAGGAAACTCGCATCTGTTAATAAGGGGATATACTCTTCTGCCTTTGAAATTGGATATTCTTGCAAGAAATGGAAGATCTCATTTCTTATAGCAAAGAATTGGCTTAAACATTTCGCTGCACTGAGCCAGCGTACTTCGCAATGCAAAGAGACATCAGTGTAAGCAGCGTTATGCGTTTCAAGAAATTCTATAAATTTCCTGTGAGATAGAAATTTATTTCCGCCCTTGATAGAATTGATTAGTTGCGTAACCTTCTTCATGGCGGAAGATAATTTTATATCTCTCCCGCATAACGCTTCCTGATGAATGATGCAGTGCATCATTGGGAATTTGAAACCGCGTTTCTTAAACTGCCCGTTCAGTCCTATTTTGGCACCTGTCATGGCTTTCGCACCATCGGTTACCACTACAGAGCATTTCGAAAAATCAACATGAAATTTTTTAACAGTGTTCTCTACTGCGTTAAAAATATCCAATCCTGTCGTTGTGTTGTGCAAAGGCACGAAGTCCAAAAGCTCCTCGACATACGAAAAATCATTTTGTACAATTCGAACGAAAATGCTCAATTGACTCGTATGCCGGTTATCGGTGCTTTCGTCCAAACACAGAGAGAAATAACGACAGTTGGTTAAAAGTGCAGTTAACTTCTGTTCGGTAGATACGGTTATATCAAAAATTCGGGAGCTCACAGTTTTGGGGCTTAATGGGATGCTCGCAGCTTCTGCAAGTGTTATACACTCTCCGAAGGATTTAACCGCTTCAATGAGACATTTCTTTACGAAATCGCCCTCAGTGAACGGTTTACCCTGTTTTGCTATTAGATGAGAAATAGCGTAAGAAGCTATGCGAGCTTTTTCCGACGAAGAAGTTTCTTCAGGAATATACGTACGACCTTCTTGATATACTAATTTGAGCCCCTCTATTAAATCAAATTTTTCGCGGCCTTCATATGATGCATACTCTTGCGCATGATGATGTGAAAAGTGCCGTTCAATATTACCTTTCTTTACTAGGGTAGGCTCAAATCCGCAAAGAAGACACATCGTACGATTACTAATGTTAGAGAAAAAAAAGTTTTCCCATACCTTGTCAAAATTTTGATAATACCTCTGCTCTGTGGACATCTTGATCTGATTCGTGAATTCCGAATTTACTGACAATCAAATGCACTTACACCGTCTGTTCGCTACAGACTGTTTTTTGTTTTTCAACAGTTGAAAAACAGAAAACAGTCTCTGAAACTATAACGTCTTTTCGCCAGACATCTCCATTCGTTCAGAGCGTACAGACGGTGTAAGTGCATTTGATTGTCAGTAAATTCGGAATTCACGAATCAGATCAAGATGTCCACAGAGCAGAGGTATTATCAAAATTTTGACAAGGTATGGGAAAACTTTTTTTTCTCTAACATTAGTAATCGTACGATGTGTCTTCTTTGCGGATTTGAGCCTACCCTAGTAAAGAAAGGTAATATTGAACGGCACTTTTCACATCATCATGCGCAAGAGTATGCATCATATGAAGGCCGCGAAAAATTTGATTTAATAGAGGGGCTCAAATTAGTATATCAAGAAGGTCGTACGTATATTCCTGAAGAAACTTCTTCGTCGGAAAAAGCTCGCATAGCTTCTTACGCTATTTCTCATCTAATAGCAAAACAGGGTAAACCGTTCACTGAGGGCGATTTCGTAAAGAAATGTCTCATTGAAGCGGTTAAATCCTTCGGAGAGTGTATAACACTTGCAGAAGCTGCGAGCATCCCATTAAGCCCCAAAACTGTGAGCTCCCGAATTTTTTATATAACCGTATCTACCGAACAGAAGTTAACTGCACTTTTAACCAACTGTCGTTATTTCTCTCTGTGTTTGGACGAAAGCACCGATAACCGGCATACGAGTCAATTGAGCATTTTCGTTCGAATTGTACAAAATGATTTTTCGTATGTCGAGGAGCTTTTGGACTTCGTGCCTTTGCACAACACAACGACAGGATTGGATATTTTTAACGCAGTAGAGAACACTGTTAAAAAATTTCATGTTGATTTTTCGAAATGCTCTGTAGTGGTAACCGATGGTGCGAAAGCCATGACAGGTGCCAAAATAGGACTGAACGGGCAGTTTAAGAAACGCGGTTTCAAATTCCCAATGATGCACTGCATCATTCATCAGGAAGCGTTATGCGGGAGAGATATAAAATTATCTTCCGCCATGAAGAAGGTTACGCAACTAATCAATTCTATCAAGGGCGGAAATAAATTTCTATCTCACAGGAAATTTATAGAATTTCTTGAAACGCATAACGCTGCTTACACTGATGTCTCTTTGCATTGCGAAGTACGCTGGCTCAGTGCAGCGAAATGTTTAAGCCAATTCTTTGCTATAAGAAATGAGATCTTCCATTTCTTGCAAGAATATCCAATTTCAAAGGCAGAAGAGTATATCCCCTTATTAACAGATGCGAGTTTCCTTTGTGAACTCTCACTTATAGTAGATGTTACTAACCATTTGAACACCTTAAATTTAAAACTGCAGAAACCCGGCCAAACTATTTCGCAGTTGTGCAGCCACGTCGATTCTTTCCGTAGGAGGCTGGTACTTTATCAAAATCATCTTCTGTTAGAAGAAAAAAAATTTTTCTTTTTTCCCTCATGTAGGTTAATTTTCGAAGAATTCGGCAATGAGTGTGATTTTGCTAATCATTTACATATTCTTCGATCGGTGATAGATCAGTTCGATAAGCGTTTCACTGACTTCGATTCGCTCAGAAATGATCTAATTCTCTTTGAGAATCCCCTCACCGTAAAAATCGAAGAACAAGCCCTCGAGTATCAAGAAGAACTGTGCGATCTTCAGCACGACATTTCTTTGAAAACGAGGGAAGAAAAAGGAGCCGAATTCTTCAAAACACTGGAAGAATCGACATACCCCAAAATTAGGAATTTCGCGCTCCGAATTTTCTCAATGTTCGGATCAACGTATTTGTGCGAATGTTCGTTCTCGAAAATGCGTAGCATTAAGACAGAACAGCGCACACGGCTAAACGATTCCTCGCTTCCATCTTTGATACGTACAGCGTCGTCCAGCCTCCCCGTTAATATTTTAGAATTGCCCAGCACGTCTAAGAGTGCGCGAAAATCTAGTTTTCCCACATATGTTTAAAATTTTGATAATAAAACGCGCTTTTCCACTCTATTTTTTATCACGCGGCACAGTGGAATAGGCCTACAGGGGATACCACTGACAAAAAAAAACGCATCGATAATAGTACCCCATGGGTGATGTGGAAACCTATTGATACGGGTGTCGCCCCAATGCGCCACGCGCGGTTCATACGGCACGGGCCTGAGGCGCTCGAGGCTTCTGGGCCGCCGCGGGGGCCAAGACGCGCGGCGAGAGAAAGGGGGCGTCGCCTCTGAAAATCGGCCGAAAAGATCACTTAATTCCGATGTCTGAGATAGATAGACAGAGCATCTTGTTTCGCACAAGTTTCTGGAAATTTGTCAAATAAGGTAAACCTACAAAATTTGTCAAACGACGAAGCATTAAGAATTATTAAGAAAATAGAATATGGTGGACTGCTTGCAATGTAGAGAAAGTCACATTAGTGAAGAAAGTACGCTGAAAACACATCTCCCTTGATGCTTTTCAATCTTTTGTGAAAGACATTCGTAAAACTCTAATTAATCATACGCTCTCACCTCCTTTAGACACATTATGCAGTCTCTACAATTACTATAGCAAAAGGCCACTCTATTTCTATATTTCTATATATAAATTCTACGTTAAGTCGTATAATTAAAAAAAATGTGGCTTTCATATATTTACAGATAATCGAAGCTGAAGATGATGCAGTGTGATCTACGTCCGACACTGTACGCACAAATTTGCAGGTAGGGTTTTGCATACGTAATTATTCATTCAATGATCTTGAGCATGTGTGATAAATTATAAATAATTAATAAATGTGTCCTATTTTTCAGTTAACGATGCAGACGAAGAGAATTATTTCAACAGCTGAAAGGGAAAGTTACTGAAAATGAAATAAATGTAAATAAAAAGAGTAAATGAAACCCCATAAAAAAACTTTAAAAAAGTAAAAAAAAATTACGCCAAGTACATGAATTATCTTTGTAAAAAGAAGTGAGATCCCCATAAAAAACTTTCAAAAAGTAAAAAAATTACGCCAAGTACATGAAACAAATAAATCACAAAAAATAAAAGATAATAATATAAATCACAAAAAATAGAAGAAAATATATATAATATCACAAAAAATAGAAGATAATAATATAAATCCCCCAAAAAATAGAAGAAAATATAGAATAAATCACAAAAAATAGAAGATAATTACCAAATAAAAAAAAATGTGAAATCAAAATGAGCTGCAAGTACATAAAGGTGCTTTCCCGCTGCGTGCAAAGACGACACTGTGTAACGCAATGTAAGATTCGGTGCTTTCCAACTGCGCTTAATAATATTAAGCAGATATATTTCTATAGAAATAAATATTTCAATACCAATAAATATTTTATTCAAAATACTTGATATTCCTGGATCAGAAAGATGAATAAATCGCAAACACATACACACTTGAGAATAGGTAAAATATATCTAAAATACCTCGCGGACCTAATGTAACGCCCCTCACGATTCACTGGCACAGAGTGTCGCAGCTTCACGCTCTCGGCAGCGGCCAGAGCGGGTCCGCGCCGAAAATGTTTACGCAGGATTTTATCGTTCGAAGGCGTTACCATGCGCCCCTCTACTTAGAGAGGCGGAGCGTGAGTGCTCATGCCCACGAGTCGGACTTTTAATTCAAATACATAATTGGTTTTTACGGAACATACGTAGGGTAAACCAACCAGTAATTGACCGCATACCAGTGAATGACCATTAGGCAAAGAAATGTCAATAATAAATTTAAAAATTATTATATTTTTATAAATGGAGTGTAGTTGCACTTTTAATATCCCATATTTTTAGTTACGCGTATTAAGCAAACATTAATAAGTACAATTCTTATTAAAAGTACGCAATCATTTACTGGGCTTCTCATTCAACAATGCGGTCATTCACTGGTTGGTTTACCCCACGCACGTGAAACCACGACATCACACATCTCGAAATCGATACAACCTCACACATGCTGAGGTCCTTTTCTCATCATTCATAAAGAGTGACCCAAGAAATAGCCCCTTTTTGGTCCCACGATTTTGGAACTGAATTTTGTGCCAAATCATAGCTTATGATGAGACATCAATCACGACAAATTTTCAAGTTGTGGTGACAATTAGTTTCTGAGATATAGGAGGTGAAAACTCATTAACGCGTCAGCCCATACGCTTGGATGTACGGACTTTTATGTCATTTCGATATTTTAAACAAATATTTCCAGGGGTTTTGCTGACTGCTAACAACGAATTTGAACTTAGATTTTCAAAATTCACGGAAAAAAAATCAAAATCAAGAAATATAAATGGCTCTGTAGTGGGTGTTTTTTTTTTTTAATATATCGTCCATCATATAGATTCGACCATTGGGATTTTTGAAAATCTGAGTTCAAATTCGTTGTTAGCAGTCAGCAAAACCCCTGGAAATAATTATCTAAATTATCGGAATGACATAAAAGTCCATACATCGAAGCGTATGGGCTGACGCGATAATGAATTTTCACATCTTTCACCTCCCATATCTCAGAAACTAATTATCACCTCCACTTGAAAATTTGTCGTGATTGATGTCTCATCATAAGCTATCATTTGGCACAAAATTCAGTCCCAAAATCGTGGGTCCAAAAAGGGGCTAAAACAGGCCCCCTTTTTGGGTCACTCTTTACATACACAATTTCTGACTAGGGGAATCCCATAGTCGGTAGACTGTCAGAAATTGTGATAGGTGTCTAATCTAAAGAACAATTTCTAATTAATTAACAAACCGCACGTGTTCCGAAACGTGCGACAAAACCGTGAGAAAGCGCAGTTTCCTGCACCGGATGTAGAGTATACAATTTCGACAATCCTCCAAGAAGCAAACCAGTCTGCGCATTCCCAATGTAGCCGTTACTGATTACGTTACAATGTTTAGCGCGACGGTCAGAGGTATTCTCAACGAGGGTTCTCCCACAATGGTGCAAGGCATTGCTGAAACGCACCTCTGCCGCTTACACAGAGCGGATTCGGCACATCAAGAGAACCACTGGGTCTTTTCGAGCGCGACTCTCTGATGAGAACGCCGCACAGTGGGGCAAAGTGATGAAGTTTGTGTCAAAATCAAAGAACTTTTGATAGATATGAGATAGAGCGATGATTTTTGTTTTAGGTTAAACCTGAAATGTTGCAGAATAAGGGAAAATTAGAGAGATTACAGTACGAACGTATTTTAACTTTGAAAATCTGTGTTAAACTTGAAATAAAAATTATGATTTCATTAGTTTCTTTCACATAAATCGATTTATTCAATAATCCTGAGGTAGTAGACAAATTTTGCGAACGGATTTGAAATCAGCGTGACAAAATCTACAGGAAATGATGTACAACATGTCAAGAAAAAAATCTAACCGTACATGGTATTGGATAAATCACAATTTTGTTGTAATATTTCAAGTTTAACACAGATTTTCAAAGTTAAAAAACGTTCGTACTATAATCTCTCTAATTTCCCTTATTCTGCAACATTTCAGCTTTAACCTGAAAAAAAAAATCATCGCTCTACAGCATTTCTATCAAAAGTTCTTTGATTTTGACACAAACTTCATCACTTTGCCCCACTGTGCGCCGCTGTGTCAGCACCTTATTATCATTATCGCCGGACGGCAATATGTCGAGGCGACGACGCTCCGAAGAAACGGGTTCTGGTTTCACTAAATTATTATTAATTACTAGGCAGGAGTATGATCAACAAGGGATTTCGGCTCCATATCAAAACTACACAGTACAAAACTACACATGCAATTTAGGACACATCAGAACAGTGCACAGAAAGTAGTGCACATGCAATTTAAAGCACATTAAAATTATAGTGTACATACAATTTAGGACACATGCGATTTATCATGGGCGTAGCTAGGATTGCATTCGGGGACGGGGGGCCTAAAGCCCCTCTCCTTTTGGGGGGGGGGGGGAATAAAAGACTCCTTCGGCTTCTAATTCGGCCATTTGTGCACTGAATTTTGAATTTATGTACTTGCAACTTTTCTGCAACAAAATGTGCTGTAGGGGAATAGTCAAGTAAAGAATAGAGAACAAGAACGAAAACTCTAATAGAGAGATTTCTAAAAAAAGTAGATTATATATACTTACTCTAAAGTTCGCTTCGTGTTTTCTTTATTTCACAGCGTAATCGTGCATACTAAAGCAATCAACGAATTTTTGCTGAGACTTGATTTCAAAACTGACGTCAAGCTGCTGTGGTTGTGCGGAATATAGGCATGCCCTTTGCGGATTTCGCTTATTACCATTTTCAGCGTCATTAATGACTTATGAATGGCGGAGGTCTCTGCCTTATGCGTGCTATCTGGTTTTTCAAATCCCGCCAAATCCACAAAATTCATTTCCGCCTTTATTGTATTTTGTTTTTCATTCGTACTTTGAATTTTCTAAACAGAAAGCGAACAGATTAGAGATCTTATATCTAAATCGGCTCCATATCAAAATGACACAGTACAAAACCACACATGCAATGTAGGACACATCAGAATAGTGCACAGCAAACAGTGCACATGCAACTTAGAGCACACGAAATTTACAGTGCACATACAATTTAGGACACATGCGATTTAGGACACATACCATTTAGGACACATGCGATTTAGGACACATTCAATTTATGACACATGCGATTTAAAACACATGCAATTTAGGACACATGCCATTTAGGACACATGCAGTTTAACGCACAGCAAGATTTTACACACAAGAGAGTACACAGAAAATAGTGCACATACAATTTAGAACACATGCGATTTATAGTGCACATACAATTTAGGACACATGGGATTTAGGACACATTCAATTTAGGACACATGCAGTTTAACGCACATTTCTTTTAGTGCACATCAGGATAGCGCACAGCAAGGTTTCGAACACAAGATAGTACACAGAAGATAATGCAGATAAAATTTGGAACACATGCGATTTATAGTGCACATACAATGTAGGACACAAGCGATTTAGGACACATACGATTTAGGACACATACAATTTAGGACACATGCGATTTAGGACACATACAATTTGGAACACATAAAATATTTTAATTAATTGTAGTTATAATTTGGCGTATATTCACTTTGCTACACGATAAGATTTCGTACAGTAGAAGCAAGATGGCGCGGTATGCAATTAAACCTACAGTATATTTAAAATTCGGCGCGCGTACATTTTTGCTTTGAAGCAGCAGTTTAATATTAATATTGTTGCTGCTGTGGCGGACGAAAGAAAGTTTACAACTTTCAAAATCGCATAACTTTTTTAGAATTGGTCCAAACGACATGAGTTTTCTTTTTAGAAGCTAAAAGGATTAGTTTGCTAAGTGATGTGTTTCGTCGTTTTGAAAAAAAAATTCAATTGGCCGGAATAGCGAAAAAAATAGTAAAGGTTGTTTTTTAAACTTTTTTTGCGAGCCTGTAATGAAAATTCAAAAAACCCGTATGTAGATTGAAGTAAGTTGTATACGTGTCTAAAATTCCATCAAAATCAGTTAACGTTGCTCTGAGCTACAATCCTTCAAATATCGCAGAATAAGGTCGAAAATCGCTGATTTCGGGAATTTCCGCGATTCTCGACCTTATTCTGCGATCTTTAAAAGTTTGTAGCTCAGACCAACGTTAACCAATTTTGATGAAATTTTAGACACGTATACAACTTACTTCAGTCTACAAACAGGTTTCTTGAATTTTCATTACAGTCTCACAAAAAAAGGTTAAAAAACAACCTTTTACTATTTTTGTTGCTTTTCCGACCAATTGCAATTTTTTTTTCAAAACGACGAAACACGTCACTCAGCAAACTAATCCTTCTGGCTTCTCAAAGAAAACTCATGTCGTTTGGACCAATCTAAAAAAGTTATGCGATTTTGAAAATTGTAAACTTTCTTTCGTCCGCCACAGCAGCAACAATATTAATATTAAACTGCTGCTTCAAAGCAAAAATGTACGCGCGCCGAATTTTAAATATACTGTAGGCTTAATTGCATACCGCGCCATCTTGTTCTACTGTACGAAATCTTATCGTGTAGCAAAGTGAATATACGCCAAATTATAACTACAATTAATTAAAATATTTTATGTGTTCCAAATTGTATGTGTCCTAAATCGCATGTGTCCTAAATTGTATGTGTCCTAAATCGTATGTGTCCTAAATCGCATGTGTCCTAAGTCGCATGTGTTCTAAATTGTATGTGCACTGCAAATCGCATGTGTTTTAACACGTTGACTGCCCACCACACCGATCGGCGTGTTTTTTGTCCTTTGACCAACGCCGACTACACCGATCGGAGCAATCGGGCGGGTACGGGCTGACCGTAGGCCGATGCTGAGCACGCCAATCGGAGTGTCGCTTGTTTTGATACTTCACCGATTGGATGGTTTTGAAATGTTAAATCAATTTCCAACGTAGCTAATTATAAAAACAAAACACACGTATTTTTGTTATTGGCTGAACTGTCACATCACAGGCGGAGCGAGCGGAGTACCTCTTGCCCCTGTAAAACCGCTATAGCCCCCATCCCTTCTTTAAACAGTACACTCCCATCGGGGCGTTTTCGGCGTCGAGCATAGCACCTCCAGATTTCGTGGGCAGTCAACGTGTTAAATCGCATGTGTCCTAAATTGCATGTGCCCTAAATTGTATGTGTCCTAAATTGTATGTGTCCTAAATCGCATGTGTCCTCAATTGTATGTGTCCTAAATCGCATGTGTCCTAAATTGTATGTACACTATAATTTTAATGTGCTTTAAATTGCATGTGCACTACTTTCTGTGCACTGTTCTGATGTGTCCTAAATTGCATGTGTTGTTTTGTACTGTGTAGTTTTGATATGGAGCCGGGATTTCCCATAACGCTAAGCGTTGTTGATGCATACCCCATCCAAAAAGAAAAATTTTACGTTCCGAACGTAACAATGCATACCTCGAATAGAATTCATTCCGCAATCGATTACGACTGCACCTGGTTTAATCCAACTCCCCTGGACCATCCGAGGCTGTCCAATACCGACCACTAAGATGTCAGCTTGCGAGACCTATAACCGGATCGAACATTCAATGTAAAAATGTAGGTTTAATCGTTTTATCAAAAAAAGTATAGTTCCTTACAATTTTGGGAAGATTCCTCGTTTTCGAATGGCACAAGGTCACAGTTGCGTTGTGCCATTTCAATAATTTAACCGCGGGCGTACCGACAATTTTGCTTCTGCCTAAAACTACGGCTTGAGCACCGGCCATTGGTACTCCACTCCTGACAAGCATTATAAAAAAAAATTAATTTATTGCTTAAAGTAGAGCAATCATTTGAAAAATCGAGAGCAAACTTAAAAATTTTCTCGATTTGATTCAACTCAATTTAATTAATAGTAGGGTAGACCGGGGGCGGTAGTAACACTTTGACTTTGGTATACGATTACGCAAAAACTATTACAGTTACAACAAAAGTTTTTTTACGAAAATGTTACTTATTTATCTGACATTATTTGAGCCACAACAGTTTCACTGTATGTCAAGTAATATTCCGGTTATTAATAAAAAATGAGAAGCGGAGAAAGTGTTACAACCGTCCCTGACCCCGGGTCGGTTGTAACACTGCATGGAGTCGATAGTAGCACAAATATAACTTTACAAAATTAAAATATTTATTGATTTAAATTATAATAATAAATGAAAAAAGTAAAATCTATAATAAATTATGTGGTATCGCAATTGTGGCAGAAATAAAAGGCGTTTTGGCTGGTGCATTCTTCATCTGCTCAATCCTTACATTCAGTATATTGCACCCATTTTTCATTTGGTTTGCTTGTGCTATGCTATATGATTTCATGCAAATAAGACAATATTATTCGCCTTCTTTGTCCCTATTCGGTTCTGTTGCGGTAAAACCGACCCCGACTGCCGATGTTACAATCGCCCCCGACCATGCTTTTGAACTCAAATTATAAATTTTGACTAACGAGACGCTTAAAAGTGCTAAGTAACGATCAATATTAGTTTAAAAAAGGTCGAATTACAGATTAAAAAATCGAACAAGCACATATTTGCAAAGGGAGTGTTTATATTACAATTTTAAGTCAGTAAGGAAAAGTTACTTTAGGGTATCGAAAAGTTATTTTCTTCACTATCCATGTCTATTGCGTATCTGTACTCTTAGGGCATGGATATGTATATTCCAAATGTCATTCTTCATCATATATCCAAAATTGGTGTTAATATCTATTATATGTTTTGAGATATTTAGCGTGTTACATTCGCCCCCCTGTTACTACCGCCCCCGGTCTACCCTACATCTTGAACCGGCCGAAACTAATGAGAACATTTAACGTACTTCTTGATAAGTTCGATGCACCCGTTTGGGGTGCATGCTACAAATCCCGACATATCGCCGATGGCCACTCTTCCCTCATTAATCGTGTTTAATCTAGAAAAATCAAAGCACACATTCTTCAACATTTGCTGTCTTTCGAAAGTACACAGCATATTTTGTTATTGATTATTTACGTCATTGTTTTTGGTTTCCTAAATAACGTTACGACTGCGATAGGGGCATGGCGTTTTTTAATCACGCGGGAATAATAAATTCCGGTTATCGGGCATACATGTACTCCAACGAAAGCAGCATAAGGCGACTATACTCTTATCATGTAATTCGAGACATTTTGCGTCAAAGGTCACGGTATCTACGTTTTCTTGCATGCTTGCCGATATTTCACACGCTGCAAAACATTTTCGATGGCGTATGAATACGCTGTAACCAATATCGCCTGATCTAAATAATTTGAAATTTTATCGCTGTGAACGTTGCCCAAGAATTTATCATTCTATCGCAAGCGCAACGTGACGATCGGAACCCGGCGGAATCGAGTTATGAAAAAAAAAAAGAATGATACGAGGCTTACCCATCCACATTTTCTCGGGCAACACTAAATCGGTAATCATATGGGAATTAATTGTATTAACGCTATCAAGAGGCATCTGCACGATGATTCCATGAACGTTCGGGTCGTTGTTCAATTTGTTCAATTTATGAATTAGTTCGACTTCCGTTATTGTGTTTGGAAGTTTCACGTGTTGAGCAGCGATCCCAATGTCGTTCGCCGCTTTTATTTTCATTCGGATATAAACATTCGAATCTTCTCTTCCGCCTACTTGGACGATCGCCAAACCGGGCGTGAAATTTGGTAGTTTCTCTTGTAGAGTTTTCACATCTTTCGCTAGGTTTGCTCGAATTTCCCTGCGGAGATTGGAGAAAATTCGTTAGATCATATGAATATTTTCGATACCGTATCGAATCTAATTTTAAATCGTGCGATAATGAAATTACTCTTAAGTAGATTCAACTTTCTAGTGCGATGATTTGGCGAGTCATGAATTTTTAACAATAGATTCATCTCAAACTGTTTCCGAGGGAAGAAAATGCAAATCAGGCTTTTCGTTTATTCATAAATTCATTTAAATTTCAATTTTTATATAACGAATGTTTTGAATTAAAGAATCGCGTATCGCACGCCACACGTGCAGCTTTCGGACATTTAAAATTGGCGGGTTTTTCCACGTCCACACGTGTCCTTGTTTTCCACGTTTTAGCAGCGATGAATGGATAATCGACTCAGTAAATAGGAAGCCTTTTGCTATCGACATTATCTATATCCCTGTACACTCGTTTCAGCGATTGATTTTTTTTGCCGTTACATAATGTCCTGACTGGAATGCGAGCATAACCTCACATAGAAAGAATCGCATAATTTCATCAGATTTCCTTGAATTTAGACGAATACATTTCACTGTAACTCTATGTCGCCGGTTAGACCAGTGCAACTATCGACCTGTGTGCGCAATTAGACAGTCGATATCAATTTCGAATTTTCGGCCTCGGAATTCCGTTGATCTTTGAAAAAAGTTTGTTTACATGGAGAATCTTTGTAAAGCATCAGTATGAATATAATTTGGAATAGCCTGCATTCCGAAGCTTCTTTTAAAAAATGACATTAGATCTCGGTTGGACCGTTTCGGTTTCATTATTGCCTGTTATACCTACGATTAAACAGAATGTAACTCACTTTACCAGCTCAGTGCCGGACAGCACTACTCCTCGCACGTCTGTCGCCATAACTCTTTGGAAAAATCTGCAATCACAACAGAAATCACAACTATCTTTCAGGCTGATCCCCGTCAGATAAGCTCCTCTCGAATGACCGGTATCTCGAATCGCGTGAATCGAAAGACGGTTGGGTTCGTGCTCGTTGCGAATACACCGAACGACTGATAATGAACGTATGGGCCGACCGGTTTCCAACTGTTAGTTCCGCGAATGTGTGTATGTATTCATCGAGATAGCGTTATGTGAGTTATCCACACATGCAAACGGCTGCTTGAACGTTTAAATGGTTATTCGTCATGGTCGAGATGTATGCAAACTTCTGAACGGAAATTTTTAATGCTTTCGGCCCGTGCAATAAGTGTGGCGAGCGATTCGTTACTAAGCTTAAGAACATAAATTCACAAAACCTAAAAATCCAGCAACTTAATTTTGCCAAACTGCTACCATGTCCATATATTTAGAAAATACAATTAACCGTAAAAGATTATTTTATTCCTTCTCGTAAATGACGAGCCGAATATTGCAAAGATTGTCGCTCTTAGGCCCGAATAATCTTGCACGTGTAATTATTCGAAATTAGAAGTGAATGAGAATCATTGCTAATTCACAATGTTATTCCTTGTTTCGCTTTGATAAGTGAATAATTTATCGAGCCTTATCATAGACGTCAGAGCTGTGCAACGTCTTCGCGTAAGACGATGCTCTAAATAATTAGGGGATTCCTTCGTCAAATGATGTAAGAGAACGTCGAAAACAAATTTAGTAAAAACCTTATTATATTGAATATAGAGCACTGTTTCTATTTTTAATTCAATGGGGGTCTGTGACATCTTCCTGGCAGTGACTTTCTTTTATTTCTCGGATAATTGAGATTCTAACGTTGGATAACACTGTGCAACAATTTAATTGTCTACCGAAGAATCTTAATCTAGTATAAATATTATAGCATAATAAAGGAGTTCGTTTCGATTCAATCCAGATTTTTAAGAAGGCTGTATCTAATCACGGTCTTTGATACACTAATGGGTGTTCAATTAAGGAAATTCGCGAAGGTTCAAAGTAGAGCTATTCTTTTGGCCCGGGTACTCGGGTACCCGGTGAGACCCCGGGTAGACAAAAATTACCCGGCTACCCGGGTACCCGTAGAATACCCGACTACCCGGGTACCCGTGCGATACCCGGGTAAATGATCATCGATTTGACAGCCGATCGTCTTTCGACTTCCGATCATTTTCGGCTAACCTCAATAATGAGCGGAATAAACGTCTAGCAATTGAATGTGTGTGTGCACGTTAAGATTATGAATATTATGATAAAATGTTTAATTGCTTGAAGTTTATTCGGTTCATTACTGATGTTAGCCGGAAATGATCGAAAGTCGAAAGGCGGGTACTCGAGTACCCGGCGGGTCGGGTAGTAAGAGCTCTAGTTCAAAGTTGTTTACAGCAAGGCTCGAGGAGAGTTTAATCCGCAGTATTCTCCAGGAATAGAACTCTGCAAAAACCAGCTTGCTTCCCTCACCCTCTTCCACGCTTCTGAAGCCACGATTCGATAAACCCATCTAATTTACCCTGGACTGAGCAAAAACGAAGTAAGCTCCTTGATGTCGCTCCTTGTTCTCGAAGCATACAGACGTGTTTGTGTATCTCTCTCGTGTTGAATACAGTGTTATTGTTGGCAGTCATGTTATACCTGAATTAGCCATATTTCGAATTTTCCTTGCTTTTCTTCTTAATTCTGGTGTTCTCTTAATGGATTCCAAGATTTGCAAAGGGTGCAATACTGGGGTTGCTAAACCCATCGTTTGCCCTTCGTGTGATATTGCTGCGCATCCTAGTTGTTTGGGCAAAACAGGGCACCCTTACGCCAACGGTCGTTTTACTATTTGTTCACTCTCTCCTGCTAAAACGATGGGACGTGATGATGAATCGTTGACCAAGACTATCCAAAATAACATTGAGAAGTCTGTTGGATCCATAATTAGAAGCGAGCTAGCGAATTTCCAAGAAAAGTTTTGGGAACGTTATGTGACTGATCTTGAAAAAATTAATTCCACGTGGAATGAACTCTCTAGTAGGGTGTCTACCATGGAAAATAATTTCTCTTCCGTGGGTCGAAGTTCTGACACAGTTCTTGAGGAAAACATTATTAATGAACTGATGAATGGAGAGAGAAATTCGTTCAATCTAATTTTTTATAATGTACAAGAAGCAGACGGAAGGCCGTCGGATGAGTCTCCCACTCCCACCGACTCCGACCTCGTTAAAAGTGTCCTTCAACCTATTAAGCCACCTGAGTAGAGTAATCTCAAGGTTACCAGACTGGGGAAGAAGATTCAAGGACGCATAAGGCCAATACGGGTGACTTTGCCTCCCAAAACTGATGTGACAACAATTTTAAGAATCAAATTTAAATACTCTGGTCCTGTAAAGATTCAACAGGGCCGCACTGTGAAACAAAGAGAGCATTTGTCGAAAATTAGGAGTGAGTTAAAGTCTCTGATTGACTCTGGTGTGACAAACAAAACTATTAGGTATATCAATGGCGTGCCAAGTATTACCGATATTAACCCTAGTCTTGGGGAAAAAACTAAATAGAAGCCCTTTGATTTACTATCAGAACGTTCGCGGTTTAAGAACTAAGCTATTTGATTTAGCTAGTGCTGTCTCCGCCTCGCCTTTGTCTTACGACATTATTGTCCTTACGGAAACTTGGCTTAATGACGGTTTTTCTGATGCCGAATTATCTCTAAGCGGTTATAAAATTTTCCGTCAAGATAGGAATAGGAATACCAGTGAATTTAATAGAGGCGGGGGTGTTTTAATTGCGGTTCGTAATGCTTATTCTTCTATGCGTTGTTCTTTACCTACTAACTGTGTAGAACAGCTCTTTATACGTGTAATGTTTGGGTACCACCCACTACTCATATGCGCCGTTTACTTGCCTCCATCCTCCAACTCTTCGATCTATGAAATTCACTGCCAATCTGTCGAGTTTATTATGCAGCATCATCCCAACTCGGATATTCTTATTTTAGGGGATTATAATTTTCACTAGTGTCACTTTTTATAATGATCGAAATGGCACTCTGTTGTACTCATCAAGGCATAACAACGCATCTGTTGGTCCTGATGATATTCTGTGTGAATATTTTAATCTACTTAATCTTTATCAATATAATCATATTTGGAACCATATGGGCCACACGTTAGATTTGTGTTTCTCGACCTATAGACGTGTTATTGTCTCCGTAGCAGTTGATCCCCTTCTCCCATGTGATGTTTATCATCCTGCGTTTACTGTTACGATTCCTATAAGGATTTCGAATAATAACGCACTTGTCTCTCCCATTGTTATATATGATTTTAAACATGCGAATTTTTCGGCCATAAATGCGTTATTTGGTTCTATTGATTGGGATGCTGCGCTATCTAAACTCGACGTTGACGAGTCAGTTGATACTCTTTATTATTTTCTAAACAATGTTATAGATCTTTTTGTTCCTAAGCGTATTATATACAGAAACTCCTATTATCCGAGGTGGTACTCGGGCAAACTTATCTCCCTAATCAAACTAAAGAAACGACTGCATTACATTTATAAGCGTACCAATAATTATTCTGACTATGTCGCTTTTTCCGACATTAGATCTCAATGTAAATTATTATCGAAAAATTGCTGGAATAATTATATTCGCAGGATTGAGTCGTCTATCCCGCATAATGTTAATACCTTCTGGAATTTTGTAAATTGTCATCGAGTTGATAAATCCACACCTACTGGTATGTACTTTGATGGTGTATACCTCTCTGATCAGTCTGATATTGCCGAAGGTTTTGCCTCTTATTTTAAATCGGTTTATCAAGATGACAATAATATTCCTTTTAATATTGATTATAATTATTCTTGTGATGTTTCTAACTTATATATTGACATCGGCGAGGTTTTCGAATCCTTAAATACTCTAGATACTAATTCTAGTCCTGGTGATGATGGTATTCCACCGATTGTGTTTAAATCTTGTAGTTTTGTAGTGGCTAGGATCTTGTGGCTTATTTTTAATAAGTCCCTTAGTGCAGGTTACTTTCCGTCTAAATGAAGGACTTGTCTTGTTACTCCGGCATTTAAAGAGGGCAATAGATCTGATATCCATAACTACAGACCAATTAGTAAGCAGAATGTTATGCCCAAGATCTTTGAAAATATTGTTACGTCGAAATTATCTTACCATTTTCTGCCCGGTTTCGTTAAAAAATCGCTCGTCCCATTCGCGGCCTCCCCTCGTCAGTGTCGCAGCCAGAGAGTGAGAAGAGGGGTGGCTGGCACTCCCAAATAAAACGGAAAAAGGAGATTGTTTAATCCCCGAGATTGAATGAAACTCGTTCGGAGTTGGTTTAATTTGCAACCGTGTGCCGACTAGAAGGACCACGTCGTACTAACAAAATCATCAGCAGTTAGTGGTTCTCCATTCTTGTTGAAAGCTACCACGATGTTTCCCAGTCGTTGCTTCATGTCATCGATGCTAGTGGATAGCGCAAGTATCGCCATGATCTCGGAACCGACGGAAATGCAGAAGGACGTCTCTCGCGTTTTCCCTTTTTCCGTTGCGCTCTGGCCGATGGTAATTTTTCGCAGAAATCGGTCGTTCGTATCGACCACTGGAACAAGCGCGCTTCACTTGTAAAAGGATACCTTAGTTTCATGAATTATCGCACAAGGGCGCGCATACCTCGAGTCCACGTAATGTTTTGCGGATCGATGTCCAGTCTGGCGAATTTTCGCCTCTCCTCTTCCGTCAAGCTATCCGGATCGGTCTTCGTGATACCAAGCTTCTCTAAACGCTTCAATTGTATCTTCGAAAATTTCCTTTCGCCCTTGACCGTCGATACGAGGCGATCGTACAGAGCTTTGTCGGGCTGTGTAGATTCGTGGAAGTATCTGGCATCGATCTGCGCCGCCAACAGATTATTCGCCGCGGTCACAGCGTGGATATCCCCTGTCAAATGCAGATTGAATTCTTCCATGGGGATCACCTGGAAGCGATGCGATACTTGCAAATTTCTTGCTAAATACTACCTCCTTTGGGGAATATGAAATTTATAATAAACATTACCTGCGAGTATCCTCCACCTGCAGCGCCCCCCCTCACTCCAAAGGTGGGCCCGTGACTTGGCTGTCTCAGGGTGACAAACGAGTTCTTCCCCTTGCGCGCTGTCAAAGCCTTTTTTTTTTTTTTTTTTTTTTGACGTGGAGAAATCCCTAACGGATACCCTGCCCCCCGGGGGAGGGACGGGGTAATGTGGGACTTGCACCCACTAAAACTCCACGGTGGTCGTCCTCGGGCGCGGAGTCGCGCGCTCGAGGGGGAGGACTTTTTGCGGGAGCAAACTAGCGATTCATCCGCTACCTCCCCCTCAGCGCAGTGCAAACTCCGCGCTCAACAGCCCCGCACGGCAACGCGCGGGGTCTTCCCAAAACTCCGGCGACGCGAGACGGACCACGCGTCCGCGTCGCCACTTCTGGGGGGGTCGCATGATGTTGTGGAGGGGTGAGCGTGCCCCCCGGCACCCCCACCCCGCGACCCCCCGCGGTCGAGCAGTGACCCGGACGCGGCCCGAAGGGTCGCGGCCGGACGGGGAGGCGGCACTAGGTCATATGGTCAATTGACCGCCGCACTCACCCTGTACCTGCTCGACCGCCTTCCTCGGGAGCGCGCTAAAAACGGCGCCAATGGCGCGGCTCCCGGGGGAGCAGCAGATGGTCGGCTGCTCCCCGGCGCTGTCAAAGCCTACACCAAACCAACCGACGTGGTACTTTTGCCTTCTCCGAAAGATGTTGGCGTAATGCCAGCGACTACTACGAGTTTTCCATTCTGTTGGTTGCCCAGCCTCTTCAGAACGCTCAAACCGATCTTCGCCTTTTTGCTCCCGTAAGCAACTACCCAAAATAACAATTACAGAAAATAATGTGTAATCAATTACACAAATACAGTTTAATCGTAATTTGCAATTTGTAATTAGATTACATTTTACCCAACTCTGCAGGCGACTGCCTTCATCGGACGCCGATTGTCTCGTCCTTTTGTCGATGTCGTGGTTTCGGCCACGTCCAACAATGCGTTCGCCGAAGGTCACTCGGCACGAGGCCCACACATTAGGGATACATACATTGTATCCCGTACGGCCGTCGCACGGCTTATAATAGAATATTAGGATTTGCTTTTAAGCTATTATTTACAGAGATATCAATATCAACGTAATTTTTTTAAATGGAACTATTGTATATTTTTGTTATGCATTTCAAAACGCGCTCAACGATGTGTATGGAACGTATGTTTGAACAATAATTTATCCCGATATCTTTATGAACATTGGTGGCAAATTTCAAGTAAACTATGGTCGATTTTTATTTGCAACTTTATTCGAACGGTTATTCGAAGCTCGAATAATTTTGGCGCGGGCTCGGCGAGGGCCTTTATCCGAATGCCAACAAATGCATGAACAATTTGCATGTTTCGGGCGCATGGTGGAAGGAGTGGTTGCGTCACCGTTCTCCAATTCCATGTTTCTTCTCTAACTTGTCGAGCTATACATACTATTTCTCATAATGGAAAATATATTTATTTCATAAAAATATTATATTATTTCTTATGTTTTACATACATATTATGCTTTTCTAATAAATGGAAAATTTGAAAAATTAACAATAGTCAAATCCGAACACAACGTTGCCAAACTTTATGCTCTGCAACAGGTAAAGGAGTCTGGCGCTTGGATACGGAGCGGATGGCTACATTTTCTTGTTAGGTCGGTAGTCAACGAAGTGGTGGGGGAACTGCAGTAATTTTTGAGGCTATACATTCCACGTCAAAATTAAAGGAACACTATAATTTCCCGAAAATTTTGGTCATTTTCAAATGGCTGTATCTCTATGAGAAAAAAAAAACACTTACAATACACACGTTACATAAGCAGCAGTTCTCATAAAGTCGTTTCGTTATGTGTCTTCGACACTTGTTTATAATTTTTTATGTATTGCTTGGAAAAGTGACTGCTACTTGCTTTCCCTGGTTTACGCAAAGATTTCTGCACTCAGGATTTAATCTTGGGGGAGCCGAGTTGACGAGATAAAAATAACTTTAATGCAAATTCAATAAAATTCATTGGGTGATTATAAGAATTTATTTAAAGAATAAAATTCATTTTATCTTCGTTTTACAAAGCTCTTGAATTATTTCAGTCGTGGTTACATCAATCTCCTTTTTCCTTTTTATTTGGGGGTGCCAGCCACCCCTCTTCTCACTCTCTGGCTGCGACACTGAGTGGATGATAACATTTTTCAGTCCCCAGGGAGTACCTCGGTAGTTCAATTGCAATGCAAAATATTTATTTATTTATTTATTTATTTATTTAAACGGAAGCCCTTTGATAAATCAATATACAAACAATATATACACTGAGAAATGAAACACAGATTAGAAAAATTAAATACATAATACGCAATATGGTGGCAGAATAAACCACATAGAGATAATCACATAAAAGCCAATGAAAACGAAAACGAAATAAACAGCTAGTTACATAAATGATTAATAACTCTAGATCTAAATGTATGAAATGAGCAGTCGAAAAAATCAAACACATTAGATACGGTGTTGACGTTCATACACATACGGTTTATCGGATTGTTTTTACCCATTAGAGTTCGATGATGTTCTACATATAAGAGTGAACGGTGCCTAAATTTTTTAGGAGGAATATATAATCTAAAGAGTTGTAGAATTTGAGGACACTTAATAACGTGATTAATAATCTTATAACTAAAACATAAATCCGCTATGAATCTACGTCTTTCAAGTGTTGGTATTCGTAGTTGACAGAGGAGAGGCACATAATTATGAGTATAAGCAAAAGTGTATGACGGATTCTTGGCCCGTGCATACGTTCAAACTAGGCAAAAATTTCTGAAACATTGTTTCCTGCGGTTCATCTTGTTAAAACAGTATCATAATGCATACAAAAAATTAAGTTCTTGATTCAAAAACTAGAAACTTCGAGCGTTAAAATGCGTATTTTAAATATTTTTTTCAACCATTTTCGCAGAGATACAGCCTTTTGAAAATGACCGAAATTTTCTGGAAATTATAGTGTTCCTTTAATTTTGCGGCAGAGTGTATAAACCTTCTGCTTTTGTCACCCACCGACCTATCCATTTTAACGATCTGCTTGCAAAGTGTAGGAGATTTTGCCGCCGTGGCCGATAACAAATGCCGATCGTCGCGTAGCGTCGATACAATGATCGGCTTGACCAGCGTGCGTGCCCGGCGCAGGCTTCCTTCTTCTTCGCGGAGCGCGTGCGGTGTGCGTGTGCGGAATTGTCCTGACGAACAATAAATGAGAATCGAACAATCCCCGTGTGCTTTGTGCCTACAGTGAAGTTTATATAAGGTGACATTCGGTGACAAGGTACGTTCTGTCTAAATACATATATTAGTGCAATATTGGTAGACGCTGTGCGTAGTGTTGTATTGCGTAGTACCTGATGGAGCATCATAAGAGTAAAGTCACGTTTAAGAAGTGTGTTTACCGCAATTGCGGAAAGACAAGTCGCGATAATGATGATGGAAGAACATTTCATGCGCTTCCAATTTCGGATAATGAACGCTTAATAACGTGGATGGTTAATTGCGGTATAGACGACTGGGTGGAAATGCCAAACGCGGAATTAAAGAGAAAATATGTATGTAGTAGACACTTTATGTCGAATAATTTTCACGCTACGGGGCGTTTGAAGAAAGATGCCAATCCGAAATTGCATCCAGTAGAGGGTAGTTGTATCTCTGAAGTTCCATCAGAGACAGAAAACAATTGTTTAAAGGATCGGGTGATGAAGTTTCAGAAGGAAATAGACCAAGTGAAGGGCAAATTTAGTGCTCTTCGCTTGCAATTCAGGGCGAAGTGTAGAGTATTAAATCGCTTAAGGGGGAACACCACTGTGACGGCCGGAAAAGTAAGCCATTTTTAAGAATTTTTTTTCGGGAATAATTTACAGTTTTCATAGAAAAATTTTATTACCTACCTTTAGTACGCTGTCTTAAGAGACTATACAAAAATAAATAAATAGAAGAACATCCATAAATTTTAATATATTAATTACTCTTCTAGACCCACCCACGCGAGCTGGTCGAATGTGTAACTATGGAACAGCAGATCCGAAAGCAAATTTAATTTTTTTTTTATAAACTATATGAGTGTAGTTTCCGTTGTGCGTACCGATTTCTTAATCAAATTATTTTTGTAAAAATGGTGCGCTTTAGAAGAAAATTTTCGAAAATCCGCGAATAAGATGGACAGTTTTTCGAGCGTATTTAAAAATTTGTTTTCAATCAAAGAATCCGTACGTACAACGGAAACTACACTCATATAGTTTATAAAAAAAAAAGAAATTTAATTTTGGACCTGCTGTTCCATAGTTACACATTCGATCAGCTCGCGTGGGAAGATCTAGAAGAATAATTAATATATTAAAATTTATGCATGTTTTTCTATTTACTTTTTTTGTATAGTCTCTTAAGACAGCGTACTAAAGATAGATAATAAAAATTTTCTATGAAAACTGTAAATTATTCCTGAAAAAAATTCTTAAAAATGGCTTACATTTCCGGCCGTCACAGTGGTGTTCCCTTAAAGGAGAAACTTTCGTCAGGTGACATCAGCGATGTCTGCCTGAAGAAAGCTATCGCGAAAAGAGTTACAGGGTTTCTTTTAACATTTATTTTCATGCAGCTATTTCACACTCGTAAATCGGAAAATTATACGTCGAAGGAACAGAGATTGTGCCAAACATTGCATTACACTTCGCCCTCTCTGTACAGTAAAATGCGCGCCACTCTGAAGTTTCATCTTCCGACCCCAAACACCATTATTCGCTGGTTTTCTAAAATCAATATTTGGCCTGGCATTTGCCAGAATTTATTTACCGCGTTAAAAATTAAAGCAGCACATATGTGTGATTTGGACCGGAATTGCGTTCTGTCTTTCGATGAAATGCACATCAAAAAGTGTTTTGCTTTCCACCCAGGCAAACAAATTATTGAGGGCTTTGAAGATTTAGGCCCTTTAGGCAGAAAGCTGGCAGTGGGTACACGGGTACTCGTTTTTATGGTCAGGGGCTTGTTCAGTAATTGGAAACAACCAGTAGCATTCTTTATTACAAAGAATGGCGTAACTAATGCTAAGGGTCTAGCAGGGTAAGCATGGGCAAACGGCCCTCATGCCGATTCTTGGAGTTGTTATTTTTTAAACAATGCTCCTTGCATGAAACACCATTATGTAAAGTTTTAGATCGCTACCCCCCCGTTTAAGGGTAATACGGGGGTAAACGCCCCTAACGTTATTATTTTTTTTCTCGGTTACTACTTAAGATATTTGAATGAAAAAAAACGAAAAAATAGCTACATACTAACTGTACTTCATATATTTTTCTCTAAATTATAAATCAATTCTTAAGGGTAGAAAAAAAAATTAATTTTTTGGGGGTGGTTTTTGGAAATAACCCTTTGAGTGACCACCTCCAAAAAAATCCAGAATAATGCTTTGCTATCGAGCTATTATATAAAAAAAACCGAAGTTGGTCGAGATGGTGGAACATAGTTGAATCACAGACGAGGTATAGAATAGACCTATCAACCAATGTATTTTTGTGTCACCGGTTTGGGGGGTCCTAGGACCCCCTTACCATTTTAGTGTCGCATGCAACGTTACCGGTGAAGTCTTGAAACAGATTGTAATGCTACGCGTGATAGGAATTAAAACTAAATCTTATCGGAAACATTTAAAATCTAAAACGGCCTGAATGTTACGACTAATTTGAAGAAACATGTTGTATAATTCCGTTTACTAATAAATTTTGATAGAAGCATAATTTGCACGTATTTCTATAAATTTCGATCAGAAATATTATATAAATACAATGCGTAATAAGCATTTGTACAGTTTCTTAGTTAGGTTATATTTTCTGTCCTCAAAATGACAGAAAATATAACCTATATGCTATACCCGATTTCCTAAAGATACTGTTGCGGCGTAATAATAATGTTTAGGAAGGATGGTAAAATGTTCACAAATGTAGCGTAAAAGAACGAAATAGCCAATAAACATTTATTGTCATATAGCATATAAATAGGTTATATTTTCTGTCACTTTGCGGCGCCAACCTTATAATAATCACGCGCATCCAGCCTGCGCATTTTCAGTAGCGGATTTGAAAAGCGGATTTTCTGTCCTTGAAGTGACAGAAAATATAACCTATACGCTATACCCGATTTCCTAAAGATACTTTTGCGGCGTAATAATAATGTTTAGGAAGGATGGTAAAATGTTCACAAATGTAGCGTAAAAGAACGAAATAGCCAATAAACATTTATTGTCATATAGCATATAAATAGGTTATATTTTCTGTCACTTTGCGGCGCCAACCTTATAATAATCACGCGCATCCAGCCTGCGCATTTTCAGTAGCGGATTTGAAAAGCGGATTTTCTGTCCTTGAAGTGACAGAAAATATAACCTATACGCTATACCCGATTTCCTAAAGATACTTTTGCGGCGTAATAATAATGTTTAGGAAGGATGGTAAAATGTTCACAAATGTAGCGTAAAAGAACGAAATAGCCAATAAACATTTATTGTCATATAGCATATAAATAGGTTATATTTTCTGTCACTTCGAGGAGATGATTTTCGGATCCTCGAAGTGACAGAAAATGTAACCTATATGCTTCTTAACAATAAATGTTTATTGGCTATTTCGTTCTTTTACGCTACATTTGTGAACTTTTTATGGCTTAACATCCTTCCAAAATATTATTGTTACGCCGCAAAGGTATATTTCTGAAATCGGTTATAGCATATTAGGTTATATTTTCTGTCATTTCGAGAAGAGGACCACATAATAATCACGCGCATCCAGCCTGCGCATTTTCTCTTCCGCGGAAAATTGACTTGTGGTCCCGAGCGGGAGAAAAATTATTTCATTAAATTGTTTATATTTAGTGCGATTATTACTAGGGACTATAGCCATAATTAATTATTTTATATCTCGAAGAACAGTCTTTAAAATTTTAAATAATTAGTTTAAGCCCCCCTGACATTCAATTGACTAACCTGTTAAGAAAACTATTAAAAATGTTATATTACGCGTCTAAATAAATGCTTTTCTGACTTTCTTCCTGCCATAAAATATGGTAAGATCGGATTTTTCGAGTCGGTCTTACATATAAACGTTTTACAACATTTACGCTTGAGACAATTACTCAATACAGTATTTCCTCTAGTTCATAGGTATCAGGTTTACACAGGTTTCTAAAATTGTTCAGAAGCTACCGACTCTTTATGACCACATGTTGATCGGCGCTTGGAAGGAATACAGGGGCATTAATATGCACTATCCTCTAATAAAATTTTTTTTTTTTTATATTTTTTCATCATTATGCAAACATCTGTATTGTATGTCAGGTTTTTCTACTAAAATGAAACCAATTACGACGCAGTTTGGTATGAGGAAGGTACGGCAAAAAATTGGTACAGAGAGAAGTAATATAATAATATTTTTTTAAAGCCCAACAAATAATACGATAGCGACCGTTCAGTCGAAATGCGGCATTTTTCTCATCGATTGTTGAGGTCCGGGCCCTCGAAAAGTTCGTCTTTCTTTTTAAAACAAATGCCGTTCCCAGAAACGCGATGCACCCGAAGGTAAAAATCGATACGACTTGAAATGTCTTGCAAGCAGAGCTCGCTAAATCAGGCGCCTGCTCTTAACGAATCTTTTCCAGTTCGTAGCACTTGTCAAGTCAAATATGCCAATAACACTTTTTGCAAGCAGATGGCTAGAACTTGACAGGATGTTAACAATTAAACTTGCACCGTCTCTAACATTCTTAAGTATGTACATCTGTATGTATGTATGTCCTAAGTAATTATGAGTTTGGTGCATCGGTTGAGTGCTGACAGACGTGAGACAGACGATGCGTTGATACATTGTCTCGCTCTCGTCTTTCGGGCGTCTGATACTGCATCCTTCACGTGCGCGGCGGGCCTGATCGCTTATTTATACGAAAAAAATTATTCGTGCCGCAGCTTGCTCGCGCGGCCAGGTAGCGATCAGTAGCCAAAAGCGGGAACGCGTGTTAGACAAAATCATCTATACTATTGAAAAATGAAATTTTTATATTTTCTATTTTATTTTCATCACAGTATTTGTAACATATTGTATGAAATTTTCCAGATGAAAGGAAAGCCAAACACGACGCCCTTCCTACAATTACCCCGAATGCGCATGAATCCGTTACTTATACTTCCTCCTCCTCTTTCTTCCATTAAGTGATAATGTAAAAATTTATTTAAATAACTTACAATTAGAATTTAAAGTATATTTGGAGACTAGTAAGAATGGTATCTGAAGAATACATTTCTGCTTTGATTGCATGTTTTTTGTTGATATAGGTACATTGAAAAAAACAATTAAACCCTAAAAAATTATTTTAAAGAGTAAAACTAATGAAAAAATTAAACCGTGCAACATGAACTTGAACTCGCACCCCAGGAAAACGAAGTTAGAATTTTTTTTTAGAACTTACACTCATTTCGAAGCCTAGCTATATTTCTGCCAATTCTGAGGCAATTCTTTTTACAAATGTCCACCGAACCAGAAGTGTAGATTCATCCCCGAAAGCAGTGTTCATTAGATTTTAATAAATAAATAAAAAGGGCATATTTCCTATAAAAAACAGTTCGTTTCTTTCAGCACCATCTCATATGTACATACCTACTTGTCCCAATGACGTCGTGTTTGATTTTCCTTTTATTAAAAAAATGTCACTAATTTTCCATAAATGCTCGAATAAAGACGAAACAGGGAATGTAAAAATTTCATCTAACAATTAGCTTAGCATGTGCACACTGTACATACATGTTTTCCGCATTTAGCTACTGATTACTGCATTTGCAGAATTTATAGAAGAAAGTGAAATCTGCTTCAATACGGGCGTTTAGGCATAGCTCGTCCGTGGACCGCATCGACATACGAAAATCAGGCGCACGGAGAACGCATACTTTGTTGCCGCTGCCAGAATGATCGTTTGTCTCGTAAAAGACCTTCGTGCCGTTTCTCACTAGCTTTCATTCTCTCTTATTCCCTCCCATTTCATCTCACTCGCGACGTCCGTAAATCCAGAACCTTTTTTTCACTTGTGCTTTAAAAAGTACAATAGCTGTGTTCTCATATGTACATATCTAGGAATAATAAAAAAACTAAAAATATAAAATAGTTAATAAGGGGAAACGGCCAATCAATTTGTAACGAAACATAGAGTTTTAACTACTAATCCACCGTTCCCAAGTAATAAATAAACTATTGCAAAATGTCCTCGGGTCCCGAAAACTACGAATACAAAATTTTACAAAAACGTTTGGATTCCTTGTTCTCAATGATGTATACGTGTCGTAGGATGGGCACCGTCTATTTAGACATGCGCGCAGTGCGGAGATTTGCGGGAATGTCAGTAACAGCGTCAATTTTTAATATTTTTCAACGTACGACACGCGAAAATGTTAATTAAGTGTTCCACAACACGTAAAGTACTAACAATCAATATCATCTTGCATTTTATAGTTTGTATAAGCTTTTAAGAAGAGCCATATTTCGGCGCCATATAGTCTTCAGATCACCGAAATAGATTTTCGACAAGCCGAGCCAAAGCGTAGCGTAACGAAAAACGAAAGCCTGCCCTCTATGTCGAACAAGTCACACGTATACAAGCACGCACACACCTTTCAGCATTTCAACACATTTCAAAGTAGTTCCGGAGTTGGACGCTGTTCATGAACAGAGGCCGCCAGATTCAGTCCTCGAGTTATGGGTCGGTAACACAGTTTGGGTGGTGACACCAAGTCCCATAAGGTGATAGGTCTATTCTATACCTCGTCTGTGGTTGAATAATTAAAAGAAGATCATTATATTATAAATATGTGGGGTTTTGTGACGAGAAAGAGTATTTGTCGCGAGCCTGAGTACGTGTTATTTAAATGCGAATGGACGAACATTTCTCGCGCTAAGGAAAAACATTGTACTAAATTTGAATACGAATTCTGAAAATAGTAATTGTTTAACCGACGACGACGAAACGCTTTTACAGGGGGATATGCTCTCACCGCAAGTTCCATCCGCGTTAGACAATGATGCTGCATGTAGTCGCGATACAAATGTGACTGAGGAGTGCGATGACATCGATAATCCGGATATGCAAGTGCTTGAAGATTTGATAGAATCATTGTCGACGTCAACGTGCTCCTTAGAAACATGTGCAGTGGAGTATTTCGCTGGTTACGTTGCCAAAAAAAGCACGGACAAATCGCGGTGTCCCAGATGTCGCGCTATTTTTATTGATGCAGGTCGCGAATTTCAGCGGGATGAACAGATTTTAATAGCATTTCGGTCGTATATTGTAAGGGAGGAGACAGAATTCGGGCACCTGTTACCACCAACGCTAGAGTTTTCACTTGTTTTTAAAATGATCAATGCTGTATTTGATCATTTCTATCCAGCATTGCGCAGCGAAACAATCATTTTGGATAAACTGTTTCGGATTATAACTCACACTGTACATACAAAATATCCGAATTGGTTTGCCGACAGTGAATGTGCTGCACACCGTCAAGATGTGGTTTATTTTGCAATGACGGTTAAAATCCATAAAGATACGATATGGCTCGGTCAGAAACTACGCAATTCTGTTAGTAGCAATTGCGGTTCGAGATTGCAACATTTCCAAAATAACGTGCTTTTTTAGGTATTTTTTGTATTCAGCGAAATAGTCTACTTGCATTGCATGATTGTAATTATAAGACGTGTACATAATTTTAAAGTAGTTATGCATGCATTTCTCTGTGTACAGGGTGATTGTCTCGGTGCGTCTGATCAAAAAGATGCCGTCTGGTACCCCGTGGCGAGGTCAAACCCCCGTGGTGCCTCTCCTAATTTGATGGATTTCGACCCTCGAAGGTGTTGGAGCGCCTATTAAGAACTGAGAAATTTTCGAGTTCCGCATTTCTCATCAGATCTTTGCGAAAACGACGCCAATCGATTCCCTATGTTTCGCCGATGAAACTGACACCATAAAACGACGTAATTCGGATGATAATGAAGGAAATTACATGAAAAATTGATTTGCATAATTTCAAACTGACTTTGTTAAAAATAGTCCGATTTACATGAAATTTGGTATGGTTTTCATCGGAAAAACATAAGGAATCCTTCGGTATCACTTTCATACCCACACGATAAAGAATAAAGAATTTCTTAATACGCTGAAATGAATATTTCACGTTTTCACCCTTGACTGCGGGGGGTAGACCACGATTTGCCGGGGTCGACCGAGGATTCATACCTGTTTCATAATAAAATAATTCTTTATTCTTTATCGTATCGATATGGAAGTGATGCCGATGGATTCCTTATGTTTTTCCGATGAAAATCATACCAAATTTCATGTAAATCGGACTATTATTAACGAAATTAGCTTGAGGTTATGGAAATTAATTTTTCATGCAATTTCCTTAATTATTTTCCGAATTCCGTCGTTTATGGGGTCAGTTTCATCGGCGAAACATAAGGAATCAATTGGCGTCGTTTTCGCAAAGATCTGATGAGAAATGCGGAAATCGAAGATTTCTAACTTCTTAATAGGCACTCCAACCTCTTCGAGGGTCGAAACCCATAAAATTCGGCGAGGCACTGCGGGGGCTTGTCCTCGCCACGGGGTACCTGGGGGCATCCATTGTCCGGCGGAGCTCTAGAATCACCCTGTATATGATCGACATAGCCGGCACATTCCATGGTGTCCTCTGCAACACAAATGCACAGCCTAGAACGGTCTTACTTCACATGGTTGGCATCTCTTTCTTGAACATTTCGGCAATATTTCGTAAATGCCTTGGATCTAGAGACGCGGCAGCGTCTCGACGCCAAGTACAGGAAAGACACCCTGTATATGTCGACTGTCGCTACCGCTATCATTTACTCGAGAAACGGCTAATCCAACCTAACCTGAAACTTATTTCATTAATATCTCATCACGCCTGCAATATTTTCTAAATTTAAACGCATTTTTCTTATGTAAACCGCATATAAGCTTTCGAATAAGACCAAATATCAATAAAATCTGTCCACGCATAACAGAGATATCATAATTTCGTCTCAGGGATCTGTCGAAAACGGTAAGATTTTCTTCTGATTCTGATTCTCCTTCAAGAAAATTTTCGTCAACATAATACGTATACGCGTTACACGCACACCTTCAGCCAAAATGATACTAACACATGTTTCGTTCATCAATCGCTATCTTCACTATGCAATCTACTTCAAATTTTGACAGCTTACAGTCAGATTATAACCTGATGAGTGTCAAAAAAGGTAGGTTGTCAAAATTTGAGATGCCACGTGTTTTTGCAAATATGTATATCGTTGTTGTACCATTGAGGTGCAATCATAACCCATAACCACAAATTCTAACGACTTCAAATCAGCCTGTAACCACAAATCAAATCAATTTTCAATCGATATAGAATACATATACCTATTATGTAGAGAAAAGGGGAGAACACGAAGAAGCGAAGTGAAAAAGAGAAAAAATAAAGTTATTTTCATTCGTTACTTTGAATGAAAGAAATTTATAATCGATTTCGACACAATATTGAAGGAAGCATTAATGAATACAATTTTTCCACACAATACTGAAGCATTAATGAATAAAATTGTTTGATCTGTAACCTCTTTAAGGGGTTATGCCTAGTTAGCTGGCGAAAGAAAACGCGTTTTCTGGGAATTTTTTGTGGAATATCTACTGTATATTTTTTTACAACTATTCGCTTATTTTTCAAAAGTACATATCTTGCAGCAACTCTCAGTAATTTTCTTATTGGAAAATATTAAAAGATGAAGGAATAACAGCCACTCTCGCGGAAGCCGTTTTTAAAAAAGGCGCTGCGCGGTGAGCACGATTTCTCCGAGCCGGATCATCTGAAATCAGAAAGCGAAAAAGATTCTGTTAATACGTGAGTTTATCTAGTTCGTGAACGAAGGATTTTTGGCTCGGAGAAATCGTGCTCCAGTAGTACGTAAGTAGTAGCAGAAATTCAAAAGATTGAATGCATATGCAAATGGGGTGTGTTCGGTATTTTTATTTTATATACATATAATAAATACAATAATAAATTTAAATTATTTACACCCCCCTCCCCCCTCCCCCCCCTCCTGCCCCGCCCCCTCCTCTTCCCCCAGGAATACTCCGCAGAGCTTAAATTGTACAAGAATCTCATAAATTTTTCTTGTCTTCGAGCTTGACCAGCGCGGGTGCGTCGATCTGAAATGATAAATTAAATGAACTTAATTAAAAAGGTAATTAAATAAATCACAGAAATCATTGATTTATAAAACGATTTAATTCAGTTTCAAATTTAATCCACTTCCATTTAACCCGCTCGGGGTTTATTTTGTTTTTAAAAAATTGTATTGTCATCCAAACTACGCACGCCTGCAAAGTTTCAAGACAATTGGATAGTTGGAAGTGGGTTTTAAATTTGAGTTGCCAGATTTGAACCATACAAACATACAAACAAACAGAAGATAGAAGGTGTATAAAATCGTTTAAAAACACTTACACGTAGGCCACTGGCGGCCTCGACCTGGGGGTGGCCCCGCTGCCGGTGGCTGCCCCGCTGCCGGTGGATGCTCTGCCGCCTGTGGCATCGCCGCCATTAACAACTCGTCCTCATAGTCTGGATCAGGAAAAATAAATTGGAATAAAAGTTTTTATTTTAGAAAATTAATTTTTCAGAAAGTTAATGGCTAATTGTTAATAATAAAATAATTAAATCTTACCAAGTAAAAGACCCTCCTCCATTGTTCTTGGGTCTACAAAAATGTAAAAACAATTTATTAGCAAAAAAGCTAAATTACACAGTCAAAGTGCCTACCAATGCGCCAAGTATATAATCCATTAAAAAAAATCCCATTTGAAAACATTGTCGTAAATTAATATATTAATAATGTGCTATATTTAACTTTACAAAAGTAATGATATACAAAAATCGCGCCAATTATCACAATGACTATTTATACAAAGAAAAAAATGTAATAAATAATATTAAGATGCACATTCGGTAGCTTTTTTCGCGAGAAATTTATTCGTGTGATTTATTTGTCACTAAAAAACGTGGGACTTTATACGTTAGTTTCATTCGTGAGAATTTATTCATTGTCACGAATATATTTATTCATTGTCACGAATCACGAATTATTAAACTAATGCTAATAGTTAACCGGGTTAGAGTATACTGTTACGTCCTGAAGGGACTGCCTGTAAATCACCCCGAGCGGCTGGAGTGACTTACCGGGTTCTTGCTTTGTCAAAGGGCTAAGGCCCACCTTGACTACAGGGTGATTCTGGAGCTCCGCCGAACAATGGATGCCCCCAGGTACCCCGTGGCGAGGACAAGCCCCCGCAGTGCCTCGCCGAATTTTATGGGTTTCGACCAGGGAGTCGAGACCGATATAATTTCGGTTACGGTCGCGGTCGCGGTCACTGAGACGGCCGATATGGCATTTACGGTCCGGTCGACCAATACTGGTGAGCGACGAGCGGTCCGGAGTTTTCTCTCAACCCGTAACCGAAAGCGAATTTTTCTGAGCGGACCGGTCGACCGAAAGTCTTGAGCGGTCAGGAATACGGTCGCGTTAATTTATGGAGAGGTTCGAGTTAATGTATGGAGAGGTTCGCAAAACGGTCGACCGAGAGTCTCGACCGATTGCAATACGGTTGACGCAAAGTCGGGAGAGATAGAAATGCGGGCAACTAGAATTCATCACCTCCTGAGAAATAGGAAGAAAATAGAAATACGCGCGATTAAAATTTGTAAGACAAATTGTTACTATCCCGGTTGCGAATCGCAAATCGCGATTAAAATTATTTAGTAGGATATTTTAATTATTTTTTATCACGTTAGTAACCTGGCCTTGCATTTTTTGCAATCCACAGTGAAATACATAGTATAAATGAAACAAATTTATAATAACAAATAAAATCAATAAATTAAATTTATATGTAAATTCTTAAAAATATTTGGACCAATTGATATAATGAATGAAATTGCAAACATTTATGATGTTTTCAATATTACAAACACCATACTATGTGTTTTTATTTTTCGACTAACATAGCAGGAAGGTCATTCCACTCGATCACTTTTTGACGTCGATGTCCGGAATTTTGATCAAAATGAAACATGATGTGTGAAATTAGAGGGAGTTAGTTATTATTTTGATGGTTCCGAATTTGTTTCAGAACCACAGTTGTGAATTGATTACTATTTGCAATATTTGCATATACCTTTTTGAAACTGCGCTATACTTATAAACTTTTATCTTTGGAACTATTTATCATATTGCATTCATTCTTTTCTTTTTTAATTTAGATTATTTTGCCTATTCACATGATATTTTATGAAATTCATTTTTGTAACATCAAAAAATATAGGCAAATTCTTATTTACCCAATTTTGCCTGCAACATCATATGTTTTTAAATTCTAAATAAGTATGACCATCTTTCTAACCTACTGTCTACAAAATAAGGTTTTTCGTACGATGGTATGATCGAAGACAGGGGTGCGCCCCGTTTCAGGTAAGCGAGCCGCGCGCTGCACTATTGCGGTCGGTTCACCATACCTCTCGCACCCCGTATTACTTCAATCAGGTCAAACCATAAAATCGACTGGTCTCGTATCCGCCATAATGGTGTCATTTATGCCTGCGAAAGAGTTTCTTTAACTGCTTTTGTTTGAACTTCAATAGGGGTTAGGTATACCCAAAAGTCCCTGTTCCATGGACAAAATTTCGGGATGCGTCCTTTCGTTGGCGAATGAAGGTCTATGGTATAACAATAAAGTGCATTTTACGAGTGGCTAAATCGCGACCATAAAGCCCTGAGTAAAATAGCAATTACTGAAAACAATTTGAAATCTTTAACAAGCTAGGACTACATCTTCCATGTTAAGAATGGTGTGGTAAACTACGAAGAGTTGCTTTTATTGTAGGATTAGGCGTTCTCGACAGCCGAGCTTTTCTTCCCTATGAAAGCTCAAGAGACGTCGAATAAAAGCGTTTTAAACATCTTACAGAAACGCACCGTGTACCTACTCCCTTTAGAAAGCGAAATTGTTTCCTGAGTTGCAGATCATTTCTCACTTGGAAGGGGATTCTTTTCTACGGGTCATTCCACGCTAATTCGATCAGTTTTTGGACTCGATGTCAGGGATTTTGTTTAAGGTGAAATATGATGCACTCCACGTGAAACCATGGAGGGTTTAAGTCGCCATTTTGCTGTTTTCCAATTTATTTAAAAAATATGGGCCGTCAAATGCAGTTTTTGTCTCTATTCTTGAAACGGAGCTGTGCTTAAGAACTTTAATAACTGAAACTGATTTATCGTATTGAGTTCATTCTTCTTTTATTGTCATCTAGAAGGTTTGGCCTATTTGACTAAATTTTTTTTAAAATGAAAATCATTTTCGTAACATGGTAAAATATACACAAATTCTTATTTTCCGAAATTCTCCTCGATGGTTGGGGATCTAAAACTTAGAAAAAAATATTACCATTTTCCTTGATACTCTACCTACAAAATAAGCACCTTCTTAAGAGGGATTGTTTAAAATTAACGCCGCAATGAACCATCGAAGGCAGCGGTGCCCCATATAATCGACTGGTCTCGTATCCGCCATAATGGTGACATTTATGCCTGCGAAAGAGTTTCTTTAACTGCTTTTGTTTTAATTTCAATAGGGGTTATCCCCAAAAGTCCCCTGTTCCACTTTTGGGGACCAGTCGATTTTATGTTTCATCCTGATTGAGGTAATACGGGGTGCGAGAGGTATGGTGAACCGTCCGCAATACTGCAGCGCGCGGCTCGCTTACCTGAAACGGGGGGCACCGCTGCCTTCGATGGTTCATTGCGGCGTTAATTTTAAACAATCCCTCTTAAGAAGGTGCTTATTTTGTAGGTATAGTATCAAGAAACATGGTAATATTTTATCCAAGTTTCAGATCTTCAAACTTCGAGGAAAATTTTGCAAAATTAGAATTTGTCTATAATTTACCATGCTACAAAAATGATTTTTCAGTTTGAAGAAATATTAATCAAATAGGCAAAACCTTCTAGATGGCATAAAAGGAGAATGAACTCAATACGATAAACGTATTACGCTCGGTATTACGAAAAGGGGCAAAAATTGCAAAATTTGGCGGCCTATATTTTTTAAATAAATTCGAAAACAGAAAAATTGCGACTTAGACCCTCCATTATTTCATGTGGACTACGTCATATTTCACTTTAAGGGGTTACATACACCTAGGATGGTCGGAACAATCAATTTTTTCAACGAAGTATTCGCAGAAGCTGCAACATCAAAGGAAGGCCAATTTTATGACCCGGGAATCTGCGATTTTCTGTGAATTTAAAAAACAAAATTATCTGACGTTAACCTCTACCTTAAACTTTACACGCTATTTTTAAGAAACTACGTTTCTCAAATCTGTGCCAATGATACTTCAAAAACTATTCAACCGATTTGAATGAAACTTGGCACGATTATTTCTCACATCAATATCTAGTCTTTATCTTATGGGTTTTTTGCAATAGCCACAGTTTGGTTTTAATAATTGAAAAACTGATGAAATTTGTCTAAGAAATTGCATTACGGGGTTGAATTGAAGTTCAAACACTCATATTTTTTTCTAAAAATGAAAATTTAAAAAATAACGTATGATAAAGACTATTTTCTTTTACATACTTTAAAGGAAATTTTTTTCTTTCTTTTGGGCCACAGGAGATATTTTTTGCACCGAAAACTCCCTGCTTTGTTCAACACCAGCTACCAGGTGAACAAGACGAATTACCGTCCTAATTTTTCGGAACATATTCATTAAATTATAAGCTTTCAAGTGCATTACGATTTTTGATTAACAAAATTACTTATAGGTAAAAAAAGTCATAAAATGTCCTCTCTTTTCACAGCTCCTGGTGCATGTAACCCCTTAAACAAAATCCCTGACATCGAGTGCAAAAAGTGATCCTCTACCAAAACGAGGCAAGAAAGTGTACTTTAGAATTAACATTTCCCTCGCTATGGTTTTCCCTGTCGTAGTTCAAACAATGACCAGGTATACGATCATAAATGGAGCGTCTACCGGTGCGCTAATTAACGCGGGCCATGCAGCCGTACATGTCATAAAACTATCACCCACCTTACTTCCTTTTTCGAACGGGTGGGATACCCTTACCTGCCCTCCACAACATTTCAATAACCAATAGGAAAAGTTCTGCGTTTACCTATATATTAACGAAATCCGTCCGACAAGGGCAGAGTCACTTTGGCAATGCTTCAGTGAACACCCAAAATCTCTGCCAGTTATCGTATTGTGATAAACGCAGCGCTATATATTCCGACTTGCTAATCAAGTCCATAGTTATTTTACTTATTTTACTTATTTTACTTATTTTACTTATTTTACTTATTTTACTTATTTTTCTTATTTTAATTATTTTACTTATTTTACTTATTTTACTTATTTTACTTATTTTACTTATTTTACTTATTTTACTTATTTTACTTATTTTACTTATTTTACTTATTTTACTTATTTTACTTATTTTACTTCTTTTACTTATTTTAGAGCTTCGGGTTTAGAGTAATTTCGCTATATTTCATAAGTTTCGTAAGTTTCGTAAGTTTTTTAATTGTGATTGCAATATGACCTCTCGTGGTAGAAAGCAATGTCACCCGGTTCGCGCGTATTTTTCGTATATTGAGGCAAGTAATACATCGGAATGTATTCTCAAAATCGATAATAAGATTTGCGGTTACACATCAAAGGGCGACCATGCCACAAACTTGGAGCGGCATATCTCGACGAAACATCCTGTGGAATTTGGCGAACTAATTAGGTTAAAAGTGTGTGAAAAAAGAAGAAGATGCAATAGTGACACAGTGGACTACGGTGCGAAAAGAAATAAAAAAGATGTGTGTACAGTGCGGCTAAATGACAGTGAGGTGATGGATGCATGTGTGGAATTAGTGACTGTCAACGCGCGTCCATTTACGTTAATGGAAGACAGCGGCTTCAGAAAATTATTAAATCCAATCCTCGATGGATTGCAGAATAGGATTGTAATCAACGCGGAAAATATTAGGTCAGAAATAACGGCGCGGGCACAATGTATTCGGCCGGATATTCAGAGTGAAATTTTAGGCCGGTTAGTGTGTTTGAAAGTGGATACCGCGACGCGTCTTGGACGATCCTTCCTCGGGTTAAATTTGCAATACGTTAAGGACGGTAAAATAGTGTTGCGTACATTATGCGCGAAAGAGATATTCGGGTCTCACACCGCGAACAATTTGAAAGAAGATATTAAGCGTATAATATCGACTTATGGACTGAATTTGCGTAGTGTGTATTCGGTTACAACAGACAATGCGAGTAATATGGTGAAGTGCGTGAAACTCATGGCCGAAGACATTGAAGAGGATCATCCCAGCGAATTCGAAGAGGACCGCGACGAAGAGGATGCCACATTGGAGAACCTGCTGATATCAGAAGACGCGAGTTTAGAAATTAAAGGTGTGCGATGCGCTGCGCACACACTGCAACTCGCAGTGTGTGCTGTAATTAAGAATGATCCGTACGTAGATATTATCCGAAAGGTTAGGGAACTATGTAAGTTTTTGCGCCTCCCTTCAATGTTGGTGACCCTAAAGGCCCTGGGTCTACAAAAACCGCCGATCGACTGCCCAACGCGCTGGAGTTCGACTTACGAAATGTGTAAGTCGGTATTTGATAAGAAAGATTTGTGCCGCGAAATTGCTTCCGATTATGTTCACGAAGAATTCAGCGAAGCGACCTGGAAGCAAGTAGAGGACCTTGTAAATGCGTTAGAACCCGCGAAAATTGCAACCAAAAGATTACAAGAGGAGCAGCTTGTAATGGGCGATTTTTTTCGAGCGTGGCTATTATGTAAGATTAGCGTTAAGAAGTTAAACACGGTCGCATCTAATGTATTGTATGACAGCATGGAAAACCGCGAACGCGATTTATTTAAGAACGACGTGTTTCGTGCGGCAATTTTTATGGATCCGCGATATAATGTGTTATTGAATGAGGATGATAAAGCAGCGGCGAGACAACAGTTAGTAGCATTATGGAAAAGATTGCATGATCTTGCAGGAGAGAATGGAGAGAATGTGGCAGCGAGGAGTATTGATGTGTGCGAGAATGATTGCGACGATATAGAACAATTGTTATTAAAATCCGAAAGCGTTATAAATTGCTCCCCCGCGCAAACCGTGATTAATATTAATAATATTTTAAATTCCTATCTTTCGTGGAAGCGTGTTTCCAAAGATACCGACATATTGTTATATTGGGAATCAAAGAAAAACGCGGAACCAGAATTGTATAAATTAGCGTGCGTGGTTCAGAGTGTGCCCGCCACACAAGTGAGTGTTGAGAGATTATTTTCAGGAGTGAAACATGTAGTGTCCCATCTGCGTTATAATTTACAGATGCATGTAATTGACGACATCATGGTCGTTAGATGTAATACCTTATTTAATTCTTAATTAATATTAAGTAGTGTGTATAATTTAAGTTGTGTAAGTGTCAGTGCGTGTGCAGTGTATAGTGTTAGATCGTTAGATGTAACAGTTTATTCAATTCTTAATTAATATTAAGTAGTGTGTATAATATAAGTTGTGTAAGTGTCAGTGCGTGTGCAGTGTATAGTGTTAGATCGTTAGGTCGTTAGATGTAACAGTTTATTCAATTCTTAATTAATATTAAGTAGTGTGTATAATATAAGTTGTGTAAGTGCAGTGCGTGTGTAGTGTATAGTGTATACAACAAGTGGAATCTTCCCATTGGATCGAAACGGAGGAAGACCATCGCCCGGCACGGGAAGGATTAAAAACGACAACAGGGATAATTACATTGTGGCTTCCTCACCACTCATCGAAAGATAAGTTCCATATTTATTAAGCACAATTTACTTTCACCACTAATTGTTTTGCTGACACACTAATATTGATTCTTTTACAGGACATACAGAATGGCAATCATCTCCCCATTGGATCGAAACGGAAGAGGAACAGCGACCTGACACGTGAAGGACTTCAAGCGACGACCAAGATATGGGCATTATGGCTTCTTCACCACTCATCGAAAGATAAGTTTCAAATTTATTAAGCACAATTTACTTTCACCACTAATTGTTTTGCTGACACACTAATATTGATTCTTTTACAGGAAATACAGAATGGCAATCATCTCCCCATTGGATCGAAACGGAAGAGGAACAGCGACCTGACACGTGAAGGACTTCAAGCGACGACCGAGATATGGGCATTATATCGTAATAAAAATTGAATATGTAACGCTTATACAACTGATTCATAAGATGTTAAATAATGTTTTCATATGTTATTCCGAGAGATAAAAATTGAAACATTGTAATAAATTTTGCTGTAAAATTTGTTATTTATGCTATTGTTAAATATATATTTACATTTTATTACATTCCTGTCTTCTGTTTTTTTTTCGACACTTGGACATACTTTTAAAATATCCATACGAAAAATTATAAATTCAATCATTTTCTTCTTATTTCTATATTAACAATAATTTATTTATATTAACTACTTCTGTTAAAATAATGCATAACTAGTGTTTGAAATACAATAATATCTCGGCAAATCGACATAGTTTGAAATGGACAGTGTTACAGTAACAAATAACTGCAAAAGTCTGCTATCAACAAAACAAACCCGTGACGAGAGTGACAAACAGTGTGAGCGACAGGAACAGCATCCATACCTTCCCGGCTTATTCAGCTAGGTTGAACCGATCCGAACAGAACCGAACCGCTCCGAACCGCTCCGAACCGTTCCGACTCGTAATTTATGGAGAGGAACAGAAACCTCTCCATAAATTAACTCGACCGATCAACCGACCACTCCGACCAGTCGCCAGAGCGGTCAGGCCTTCGGTCTGAGATTCCCGACCGAGAGGCAATCGGTCTGGAGTTTCGGTTTCTTTTCGCAACCTCTCACTGTTACGGTCGCAATATCGGTCCCTTTTCGCTTCGGTTACTGGTCGCTAGACCGGTCAAGACCGGTCAGAATTTCGGTTTCTGCTTCGGTCTCGACTCCCTGGTTTCGACCCTCGAAGAGGTTGGAGTGCCTATTAAGAAGTTAGAAATCTTCGATTTCCGCATTTCTCATCAGATCTTTGCGAAAACGACGCCAATTGATTCCTTATGTTTCGCCGATGAAACTGACCCCAAGAACGACGTAATTCGGAAAATAATTAAGGAAATTGCATGAAAAATGAATTTCCATAACCTCAAGCTAATTTCGTTCATAATATTCCGATTTACATGAAATTTGGTATGCTATTCATCGGAAAAACATAAGGAATCCATCGGCATCACTTCCATATCGATACGATGAAGAATAAAGAATTATTTTATTCTGAAACAGGTATGAATCCTCGGTCGACCCCGGCAAATCGTGGTGTACAAACAAGGTGATCTTGTCATGGTGGAGGTGACTAGTGAGGCGGCCACCGGGGGTAGTCGAAAATTATTTCCAAAGTTTAAGGGACCTTTTCGAATCACCAAGGTTATATTGAATGATCGATACGAAGTGGAGGACCTGAGAGAGAAATTCAGAGGTAAACGTACTGTAGCAGCCGCTGACCGGTTGAAACGGTGGATAACAGTACAGTACGATACCGACGGCGACGAGGCAGATAGTCAAGGGAGTCGGGGAACCTCACCCCATCCCCTAAAGTAGAGCGAACGTCGCTCATGTTAGGCGAACGTCGCCATCCCCTAAAGTAGAGCGAACGTCGCTCATGTTAGGCGAACGTCGCCATCCCCTAAAGTAGAGCGAACGTCGCTCATGTTAGGCGAACGTCGCCATCCCCTAAAGTAGAGCGAACGTCGCTCATGTTAGGCGAACGTCGCCATCCCCTAAAGTAGAGCGAACGTCGTTCATGTTAGGCGAACGTCGCCACCCTCTAAAGTAGAGCGAACGTCGCTCATGTTCAGCGAACGTTACGACTTGTTGAAGGAGAACGAACAACGTGGCGCGCGCCGCTCACACTAGGCAAAAGTTGCCACTATACAAAGAAAAAGGAAAACAACGAGAGGACCCCAGTTATATCTGAGGGCAGATCCATCGCAGGATAGCCGAATGTAAGATCCCAACGAATTAAGAACACAACCCAAAAGGCGAGGATAAGAAAAGAGCCCGCTCTGACCGACGATCACGTGGGCCTAGGATGACGCGCGATGCGAGCGAGGTGACCGGCGAGACGGAGTTCGTAGTTCTCTATTGGCAATATACTCGCGTGTATCACGGCGTCTGAATAATAAATTGCAGTACAATAAGGCGCGAGTTGTATAGTTTTCGAAGTAGCGACCACCTTTTCCTTCCACGTGTTTTTCTTTCTTACACAAAGATTCATCAAATTAAGTCTTTATTACTTTCTGTAGTACATTTCGTTAATTCTCCTCCCCCCTCCCCACACAGCACCATAACATTTCAGCAACGTCTCTGCAATGATGCGGTGCAAGATGGCAATATTGCAGGAATTCCATAAATCCCTCCTGACGCCTCCCACGTCCGGCTCTGGTACCTCTATCTGCAATGATAAATTAAGTGAATATAATTATAATTGTTAAATTGATTAAACCACAAAGTTATAATATTATGTTTTTATTTCATTATTATAATCCAATAAAAAAACAAAAAAAGCAAAGAAATTGCGCAAAGTACAGAAAAAAGTCGAAGACGAAAAATAATACCAGCATACCAGCAAATACATACATATAAAAAGAAAGACTCACAAGAAAATAAATAAAAAATCACAGAAATCATTGATTATTTTTGTATAAAAACACTTACACGTAGGCCACTGGCGGCCTCGACCTGGGGGTGGCCCCGCTGCCCCGCTTCCGGTGGCTGCCCCGCTGCCGGTGGCTGCCCCGCTGCCGGTGGCTGCTCCGCCGCCTGTGGCATCGCTGCCATTAACAACTCGTCCTCATACTCTGGATCAGGAAAAATAAATTGGAATAAAAGTTTTTATTTTAGAAAGTTAATTTTTCAGAAAGTTTATGGTTAATTGTTAATAATAAAATTATTAAATCTTACCAAGTAAAAGATGATCCTCCATTGTTCTTGGGTCTACAAAAATGTAAAAACAATTTATTAGCAAAAAAGCTAAATTACATAGTCAAAGTGCCTACCAATGCGGCAAGTATAGTATAAATTTTTATTATTTACCTGCCAATAATAAGGCGGCGTCCTCCATTTTTGCCTACAAATATAAATAAACAATTAATTATCAGATAATATATGTATATGACGAAAACTTCGAAGCGCTTCGAACATGATTCGAAGCTCTTGAAAAGTCTTGGTCGGCTTCGAAGTCTGAACGGATTCGAAGTAGTGATCGGCTTCGAAGTCTCGAAACTCTTGGTTCGAAGTCTCGAAACTCTTGGTTCGAACCTCGGTCGGTACCCCGTGGCGAGGACAAATTTTATGGCTTTCGACCCTCGAAGGGGTTTGAATACCATTAAAAAGTGAGAAATGTCTAGGATTTCCGAATTTCTCAACAGATCTTTGCGAAAACGACGCCAATCGATTCCTTATGTTTCGCCGATGAAACTAATACCAAGAACGACGTAATTGGGACCATAATGAAGGAAATTCCATGAAAAATCGAATTATATCATTTGAAGCTCCCTTCGTTAAAAATAGTCCGATTTACATGAAATTTGATATGATTTTCATCGGAAAAACTTAAGGAATCCATCGGTATCACTTCCATATCCATACGATAAAGAATAAAGAATTTCTTAATACGCTGAAATGAATACTTCATATCTTCACCCTCAACAGCGGGGCGCCGACCTGGAATCGCTGCGGACCGCAGCCTGCAGTCGACCGAGGATTCATACCTGTTTCAGAAATAAAATAATTCTTTATTCTTTATCGTATCGATATGGAAGTGACAACGATGGATTCCTTACGTTTTCCGATGAAAATCATACCAAATTTCAAGTAAATCGAACTATTTTTAACGAAGGCAGCTTCAAATGATATAAATCGATTTTTCATGGAATTTCCTTCATTATGGTCCGAATTTCGTCGTTCTTGGTGTTAGTTTCATCGGCGAAACATAAGGAATCGATTGGCGTCGTTTTCGCAAAGATCTGATGAGAAATTCGGAAATCCTAGACATTTCTCACTTTTTAATGGTATTCGAACCCCTTCGAGGGTCGAAAGCCATAAAATTTGTCCTCACCACGGGGTACCTACCGAGGTTTCGAGCCAAGAGATTCGAAACTTCGAAGCCCATCAAGACTTCGAAGCCGACCAAGACTTTTCAAGACTTTTAAGCTTCGAATCATGTTCGAAGCGCTTCGAAGTAGTCGCTTGACATTCAAGACCGATTCGAAGCGCTGGGAACCGACTCCGGAGTCCCATCCAGTGATGCCAGAACCGAGGGAAATATCCCACGGGTGCTACCACCACTCCACGACCAAGCGTACCCCCTCCTAGCGCCCGTACCGCATCACACAAGCATACCCGTCCCTCTATCCGTGTGCCGCACGCGCTGCCTGGCCGGCGCTCTCGGCGAGAATTCGTTTTCCCGACATCGAAGCGCTTGCGACGCAAGCAAAAAGTCCAGAGTTCAAATCCCGCTGCCGATATTCTACTTTTTTTCTTTATTTATTCTCTAATTTCTCTTTCTATATTCTCAGAAGACTAATGGCTTAAAAACTGTTAATTTGCAAAGCATTTTCGAAGCGTGATTTGCTGCTAAAGATGCGATCCCGTTCTGGCTTGTATCGCACTACTACAAGCGTACCCTACCTTCTATCCGTGTGCCGTACGCGCTGCCTGGCCGGCGCTCTCCACCGAAAATTCATTTCACCGGAACCTAAGAGCTTGGGTCGCAAACAGAAAATCCGAGGTTCAAATCCCGGTGCGAAAATTCTACTTTTTTCATTAATTATTCTCTAACTTCTCGTTCTATATTCTAAGTAGAATAAAAACTTGAAAAGTATTATTTTACAAAGCATTTTCGCAGCTGGCTAATGTACGATGTTGGTATTCTGCCTTTTTATACATAAACAGAAATAATTCCTTGAAATGCTACTTACAGAATAAGCTCCTTTCTAGGATGGACTCTTTAAAATTCACGTCACAATGGACAGTTACAGAATCGGTGATTTTCGTTTCAGGTAAGCGAGCCGCCCGCTCCGCTATTACGGTCGGCTTACCACTCGCACCCCGAATTACTGTAATGAGGTTTGAAAACAATTTCGACAGGTGTAGAAAACCGCACAATTTTCACATTTCTCATTATAGCTTGATCAGAGTATTGCCGATGGATTGGTGAGTTTATGTCGACGACAATAAGTCCAAACAAGAAACAATACGGTCTATTTTTTATTATGAAAACACGTTTAGAATTTCAGTGTTCCCCGCATTAAGGGGTTACCGCAGTCAGTAAGGTCAGAAAACGAACGATTCTTTGGGAATTTATTTCAGAAAGTACATGCATTTTTTATATAAAGGTTTTTGTATTCAGATGAGGAACCGTTTAACAGGTTATTTTAACTGGTTATTACAGCTGATTTCCCGGAAGCTGTTTTAAGAAACAGCGACACACACTATGTTCACTAAAAATGGTCCGAATTTCTCCATGTTTGAACTCATTTTCATCAGGAAATCCTAAAAAATCCATTGGTACTACTTTCACGACCATTTCTCAAAAGCATGATCACTTTAGTTTTCTGTACTGGGTATTTTAGCTGGCCCAACGGTGTTATTGTTCTCGGCAGTCAATGGACGGCCTACCCGGGACCGCAGGTCCTCGCTCGCAGCGAGGAAGCAAGACTGTGCGGTGGGTAGGTAGGTATTTTAATAATCCGAAGAAGACTGAGTGTATCAACCTGATTAACACGAAAAGAGCGTCATTGACTAAGAATGGGTTAATAAAACTCTTCTGTAGGTATAAATGATATCATTAAGACGAGTACGAAACCTGTCGATATTATTTTCAAACCTCAATACAGTAATTCGGGGTGCGAGTGGTAAGCCGACCGTAATAACGGAGCGGACGACTCGCTTACCTCAAACGAAAATCACCGATTTTGTAACTGTCCATTGTGACGTGAATTTTAAAGAGTCCATCCTAGAAAGGAGCTTATTCTGTAAGTAGCATTTCAAGGAATTATTTCTGTTTATGTATAAAAAGGCAGAATACCAACATCGTACATTAGCCAGCTGCGAAAATGCTTTGTAAAATAATACTTTTCAAGTTTTTATTCTACTTAGAATATAGAAAGAGAAGTTAGAGAATAATTCATGAAAAAAGTAGAATTTTCGCACCGGGATTTGAACCTCGGATTTTCTGTTTGCGACCCAAGCTCTTAGGTTCCGGTGAAATGAATTTTCGGTGGAAGCGCCGGCCAGGCAGCGCGTACGGCACACGAACAGAAGGTAGGGTACGCTTGTAGTGGTGCGATACAAGCCAGAACGGGATCGCATCTTTAGCAGCAAATCACGCTTCGAAAATGCTTTGCAAATTAACAGTTTTTAAGCCTTTAGTCTTCTGAGAATATAGAAAGAGAAATTAGAGAATAAATAAAGAAAAAAAGTAGAATATCGGCACCGGGATTTGAACTCTGGACTTTTTGCTTGCGTCGCAAGCGCTTTGCTGTCGGGAAAACGAATTCTCGCCGAGAGCGCCGGCCAGGCAGCCCGTGCGGCACACGGATAGAGGGACGGGTATGCTTGTGTGGTGCGGTACGGGCGCTAGGAGGGGGTACGCTTGGTCGTGGAGTGGGGGTAGCACCCGTGGGATATTTCCCTCGGTTCTGGCATCACTGGGTCCCATCACTAGTCGCAGTTTCACGCTCTCGGCAGCGGCCAGAGCGGGTCCGCGCCGAAAATGTTTACGCTGGATTTTATCGTTCGAAGGCGTTACCATGCGCCCCTCTACTTAGTGAGGCGGTGCGTGAGAGCTCGTGCTCACGAGTCGGACTTTTAATTCAAATACATGATTGGTTTTTACGGAACATACGTAGGGTAAACCAACCAGTAATTGACCGCATACCAGTGAATGACCATTAGGCAAAGAAATGTCAATAATAAATTTAAAAATGATTATATTTTTATAAATGGAGTGTACTTTTAATATCCCATATTTTTAGTTACGCGTATTAAGCAAACATTAATAAGTACAATTCTTATTAAAAGTACGCAGTCATTTACTGGGCTTCTCATTCAACAATGCGGTCATTCTCTGGTTGGTTTACCCTACGCACGTGAAACCACGACATCACACATCTCGAAATCGATACAACCTCATACATGCTGAGGTCCTTTTCTCATCATTCATAAAGAGTGACCCAAGAAATAGCCTCTTTTTGGGCCCACGATTTTGGAACTGAATTTTGTGCCAAATCATAGCTTATGATGAGACATCAATCACGACAAATTTTCAAGTTGTGGTGACAATTAGTTTCTGAGATATGGGAGGTGAAAGAAGTGAAAACTCATTAACGCGTCAGCCAATACGCTTGGATGTACGGACTTTAATGTCATTTCGATAATTTAAACAAATATTTCCAGGGGTTTTGCTGACTGCTAACAACGAATTTGAAATTAGATTTTCAAAATTCACGCAAAAAAAATCAAAATCAAGAAATATAAATGTCTCTGTAGTGGGTGTTTTTTTTGTTAATATATCGACGTGCGTTACGAAAAGTAGCACGTTTCAATTTTCTTACGAAAAGTAGCACGTTTGCCTTCGTTCTCACGAAAACTATCACGTTTCGGTTTTCGCTGCGAAAACTAGCACATTTGAGCGGTTTGTCACGAAAAATAGCATGTTTCGTCTTTCGCTGCGAAAACTAGCACGTTAAAACGGTTTGCCACGTAAAGTAGCATGTTCGCGTTTACCCCGCGTTCGCAATTCCCGCACCCTCCCTTACTTAAATTATGTAGATTAAAATTTTCATATGTGTTGTCTTTTGGAGATTAGATGGAATTATTATTTATTAAACAATATTTTCAACAGTTGAATTCTTTTAAACTGCCCACGCACTGAAACGCAATAGTTTCTGCAGTCTGCAGTATAATCCAAAACGAGCTATTCTTCGTGGCCAAACCGGATAATATGTTAGTTTTCGCCATAAATTCCCAAACGTGCTATTATTCGTGGCGAAACAGTATAACGTGCTAGTTTTCGTCGCAACAGTACGAAATGTGCTATTCTTCGTGGCGAGGCAGTCAAATGTGTTAGTCTTCGCGGCAGAAGACCAAACGTGCTAATATTCGTCAGAAACGATGGAACGTGCTTCTTTTCGTGACAAACCAAAACGTGCTACTTTTCGTAAGAAAATTGAAACGTGCTACTTTTCGTAACGCACGTCGATATCGTCCACCATATAGTAGATTCGACCATTGGAATTTTGAAAATCTGAGTTCAAATTCGTTGTTAGCAGTCAGCAAAACCCCTGGAAATAATTATCTAAATTATCGGAATGACATAAAAGTCCATACATCGAAGCGTATGGGCTGACGCGTTAATGAATTTTCACTTCTTTCACCTCCCATATCTCAGAAACTAATCGTCACCTCCACTTGAAAATTTGTCGTGATTGATGTCTCATCATAAGCTATCATTTGGCACAAAATTCAGTCCCAAAATCGTGTGTCCAAAAAGGGGCTAAAACAGGCCCCATTTTTGGGTCACTCTTTATATACACAATTTCTGACTAGGGTAATCCCATAGTCCATCGACTGTCAGAAATTGTGATAGGTGCCTAATCTAAAGAACAATTTCTAATTAATTATCAAACCGCACGTGTTCCGAAACGTGCGACAAAACCGTGAGAAAGCGCAGTTTCCTGCACCGAATGTAGAGTATACAATTTCGACAATCCTCCAAGAAGCAAACAAGTCTGCGCATTCCCAATGTAGCCGTTACTGATTACGTTACAATGTTTAGCGCGACGGTCAGAGGTGTTCTCAACGAGGGTTCTCCCACAATGCTGCAAGGCATTGCTGAAACGCACCTCTGCCGCTTACACAGAGCGGATTCGGCACATCAAGAGAACCACTGGGTCTTTTCGAGCGCGACTCTCTGATGAGAACACCGCACAGTGGGGCAAAGTGATGAAGTTTGTGTCAAAATCAAAGAACTTTTGATAGAAATGAGATAGAGCGATGATTTTTTTTTAGGTTTGTAAGAAAATTCGATGGACGCATATTCGAATGGCGCGCCGAAACCGCGGCCTGCCGCCCGGAAACCCAAATACACCGCCTGGGACCGTTTGCGTGGGAGAACTTGGGGAAAACCCAGGCCCGAGGGATGCGTCGCGAGCAGGACGCTACGCTTTGGCCGCCAGGACGCGGACACTCTTCTACAGTCTTTGGGACACGCTGGTCGCCATTTAGGAAGCCCTCCGCGTTTTATGTTACAACTCGCCCTGTTCTTGTAGAATATATCACAGAGTGTTATCGATAGTTGATTCTACGTGCGTATTGTTTATTGTAAGAAAAACCCGTCTTACAGGTTAAACCTGAAATGTTGCAGAATAAGGGAAAATTAGAGAGATTACAGTACGAACGTTTTTTAACTTTGAAAATCTGTGTTAAACTTGAAATATTACAACAAAATTGTGATTTATCCAATACCATGTACGGTTAGATTTTTTTCTTGACATGTTGTACATCATTTCCTGTAGATTTTGTCACGCTGATTTCAAATTCGTTCGCAAAATTTCTCTACTACCTCAGGATTTTTGAAAAAATCGATTTATGTGAAAGAAACTAATGAAATCATAATTTTTTCGTTGAAATGATATGATACCCGACTGGTTTGAAAGTATATTCCCATATATGGGAATACAATATTTCAAGTTTAACACAGTATATTGTATTCCCATATATGGGAATATACCTTCAAACCAGTCGGGTATCATATGATTTCAACGAAAAAATTATGATTTCATTAGTTTCTTTCACATAAATCGATTGTTTCAAAAATCCTGAGGTAGTAGACAAATTTTGCGAACGGTTTTGAAATCAGCGTGACAAAATCTACAGGAAATGATGTACAACATGTCAAGAAAAAATCTAACCGTACATGGTATTGGATAAATTATAATTTTGTTGAAAAATTTCAAGTTTAACACAGATTTTCACAGTGAAAAAACTTTCGTACCATAATCTCGGCAATTTTCCCTTATTCTGCAGTGTTTCAGCTTTACCCTAAAAAAATCATCGCTCTATCTCATTTCTATCAAAAGTTCTTTGATTTTGACACAAACTTCATCACTTTGCCCCACTGTGCGCCGCTGCGTCAGCACCTTATTATCATTATCGCCGGACGGCAATATGTCGAGGCGACGACGCGCCGAAGAAACGGGTTCTGGTTTCACTAAATTATTATTAATTACTAGGCAGGAGTATGATCAACAAGGGATTTCCCATAACGCTAAGCATTGTTGATACATACCCCATCCAAAAAGAAAAATTTTACGTTCCGAACGTAACAATGGATACCTCGAATAGAATTCATTCCGCAATCGATTACGACTGCACCTGGTTTAATCCAACTCCCCTGGACCATCCGAGGCTGTCCAATACCGACCACTAAGATGTCAGCTTGCGAGACCTATAACCGGATCGAACATTCAATGTAAAAATGTAGGTTTAATCGTTTTATCAAAAAAAGTATAGTTCCTTACAATTTTGGGAAGATTTCTCGTTTTCGAATGGCACAAGGTCACAGTTGCGTTGTGCCATTTCAATAATTCAGCCGCGGGCGTGCCTACAATTTTGCTTCTGCCTAAAACTACGGCTTGAGCACCGGCCATTGGTACTCCACTCCTGACAAGCATTACTAAAAAAAAATTAATTTATTGCTTAAAGTAGAGCAATCATTTGAAAGATGGAGAGTAAACTTAAAAATTTGCTCGATTTGATTCAACGCAATTTAATTAATAGTAAATCTTGAACCGGCCGAAACTAATGAGAACATTTAACGTACTTCTTGATAAGTTCGATGCACCCGTTTGGGGTGCTTGGTACAAATCCCGACATATCGCCAATGGCCACTCTTCCCTCATTAATCGTGTTTAATCTAGAAAAATCAAAGCACACATTCTTCAACATTTGCTGTCTTTCGAAAGTACACAGCATATTTTGTTATTGATTATTTACGTCATTGTTTTTGGTTTCCTAAATAACGTTACGACTGCGATAGGGGCATGGCGTTTTTTAATCACGCGGGAATAATAAATTCCGGTTATCGGGCGTGCATGTACTCCAACGAAAGCAGCATAAGGCGACTATACTCTTATCATGTAATTCGAGACATTTTGCGTCAAAGGTCGATATTTCACACGCTGCAAAACATTTTCGATGGCGTATGAATACGCTGTAACCAATATCGCCTGTTCTAAATTATTTGAAATTTTTTCGCTGTGAACGTTGCCCAAGAATTTATCATTCTATCGCAAGCGCAACGTGACGATCGGAACCCGGCGGAATCGAGTTATGAAAAAAAAAAGAATGATACGAGGCTTACCCGTCCACATCTTTCTCGGGCAACACTAAATCGGTAATCATATGGGAATTAATTGTATTAACGCTATCAAGAGGCATCTGCACGATGATTCCATGAACGTTCGGGTCGTTGTTCAATTTGTTCAATTTATGAATTAGTTCGACTTCCGTTATTGTGTTTGGAAGTTTCACGTGTTGAGCAGCGATCCCAATGTCGTTCGCCGCTTTTATTTTCATTCGGATATAAACATTCGAATCTTCTCTTCCGCCTACTTGGACGATCGCCAAACCGGGCGTGAAATTTGGTAGTTTCTCTTGTAGAGTTTTCACATCTTTCGCTAGGTTTGCTCGAATTTCCCCGCGGAGATTGGAGAAAATTCGTTAGATCATACGAATATTTTCGATACCGTATCGAATCTAATTTTAAATCGTGCGATAATGAAATTACTCTTAAGTAGATTCAACTTTCTAGTGCGATGATTTGGCGAGTCATGAATTTTTAACAATAGATTCATCTCAAACTGTTTCCGAGGGAAGAAAATGCAAATCAGGTTTTTCGTTTATTCATAAATTCATTTAAATTTCAATTTTTATATAACGAATGTTTTGAATTAAAGAATCGCGTATCGCACGCCACACGTGCAGCTTTCGGACATTTAAAATTGACGGGTTTTTCCACGTCCACACGTGTCCTTGTTTTCCACGTTTTAGCAGCGATGAATGGATAATCGACTCGGTAAACAGGAAGCCTTTTGCTATCGACATTATCTATATCCCTGTATACTCATTTCAGCGATTGATTTTTTTTGCCGTTACATAATGTCCTGACTGGAATGCGAGCATAACCTCACATAGAAAGAATCGCATAATTTCATCAGATTTCCTTGAATTTAGACGAATACATTTCACTGTAACTCTATGTCGCCGGTTAGACCAGTACAACTGTCGACCTCTGTGCGCAATTAGACAGTCGATATCAATTTCGAATTTTCGGCCTCGGAATTTCGTTGATCTTTGAAAAAAGTTTGTTTACATGGAGAATCTTTGTAAAGCATCAGTATGAATATAATTTGGAATAGCCTGCATTCCGAAGCTTCTTTTAAAAAATGACATTAGATCTCGGTTGGACCGTTTCGGTTTCATTATTGCCTGTTATACCTACGATTAAACAGAATGTAACTCACTTTGCCAGCTCAGTGCCGGACAGCACTACTCCTCGCACGTCTGTCGCCATAACTCTTTGGAAAAATCTGCAATCACAACAGAAATCACAACTATCTTCCAGGCTGATCCCCGTCAGATAAGCTTCTCTCGAATGACCGGTATCTCGAATCGCGTGAATCGAAAGACGGTTGGGTTCGTGCTCGTTGCGAATACACCGAACGACTGATAATGAACGTATGGGCCGACCGGTTTCCAACTGTTAGTTCCGCGAATGTGTGTATGTATTCATCGAGATAGCGTTATGTGAGTTATCCACACATGCAAACGCCTGCTTGAACGTTTAAATGGTTACTCGTCATGGTCGAGATGTATGCAAACTTCTGAAACAGCACGCGTAAAGCGTGTACTTTAATTTTAAATTTGTTTAATTTTTTTTGCTGGGTTAAAGCGTTCCAGCGGTTCTCATTTTTTCCCTTCGAATTTTATATGCATGTAGATGAGGATATATGATGTTACCACTTGAGGCACTTACGATCTTCTTTTTATTACGAAGCTAACAAGTGTTTGTGATATTACAGCTCAGTGAGTTATGAGGCATTGACACACGTTATATGCAATAAATTGAACTGAATTCGATTTTTTAATTTCTTTTTGTATTTTGAATAATTAAGTAGACATGTTGGTGAGTAAAAGTTTGATACGCTTTTTATGGGATATTATATGGAATATTGGTCTTACTGAAAGGCTCGTACTAGTCGTGTCATAATGAGATGTTGGAGATGACTCCGGCGGATTCTGACGGTTCATTGATAGAACGATATTCACGGGGGGCAAGAAAATACATGTTATAAACAACAAGCGTATTATCGGCATTTCATATGACGAAACACCGATTGATAAACTCTGACACGAAAATTATTTGCCACGAGTCCTCAAAGAGAATACTACTGTTACGATTATACGATGTAACGTATTAATGCAATAATTCGTTCCCCATCACGGAAATTTTTAATGCTTTCGGCCCGTGCAATAAGTGTGGCGAGCAATTCGTTACTAAGCTTAAGAACATAAATTCACAAAACGTAAAAATCCAGCAACTTAATTTTCCTAAACTGCTACCATGTCCATATATTTAGAAAATACAATTAACCGTAAAAGAATATTTTATTCCTTCTCGTAAATGACGAGCCGAATATTGCAAAGATTGTCGCTCTTAGGCCCGAATAATCTTGCACGTGTAATTATTCGAAATTAGAAGTGAATGAGAATCATTGCTAATTCACTATGTTATTCTTCGTTTCGCTTTGATAAGTGAATAATTTATCGAGCCTTATCATAGACGTCAGAGCTGTGCAACGTCTTCGCGTAAGACGATGCTCTAAATAATTAGGGGATTCCTTCGTCAAATGATGTAAGAGAACGTCAAAAACAAATTTAGTAAAAACCATATTATATTGAATATAGAGCACTGTTTCTATTTTTAATTCAATGGGGGTCTGTGACATCTTCCTGGCAGTGACTTTCTTTTATTTTTAGGATAATTGAGATTCTAACGTTGGATAACACAGTGCAACAATTTAATTGTCTACCGAAGAATCTTAATCTAATATAAATATTATAGGATAATAAAGGAGTTCGTCTCGATTCAATCCAGATTTTTAAGGAGGCTGTATCTAATCACGGTCTTTGATACACTAATGGGTGTTCAATTAAGGAAATTCGCGAAGGTGCAAAGTTGTTTACAGCAAGGCTCGAGGATAGTTTAATCCGCAGTATTCTCCAGGAATTCCTATACATAGAACTCTGCAAAAACCAGCTTGCTTCCCTCACCCTCTTCCACGCTTCTGAAGCCACGATTCGATAAACCCATCTAATTTACCCTGGACCGTCCCTCAAAACTGAGCAAAAACGAAGTAAGCTCCTTGATGTCGCGGCAATTAGTATTCCTATCAAAACATACAAATGAACGTCAAATAAACTGCCTTCGTAAGTGAAAAAAATTATAGCACACTTTGCATAAAATAAGAAATACGCCTTGTAGAGTATCTATACATATATTCACTGAGTTCTCGAAGCATGCAGACGTGTTTGTGTATCTCTCTCGTGTTGAATACAGTGTTATTGTTGGCAGTCATGTTATACCTGAATTAGCCATATTTCGAATTTTGCTCGCTTTCCTTCTTAATTCTGGTGTTCTCTTAATGGATTCCAAGATTTGCAAAGGGTGCAATACTCGGGTTGCTAAACCCATCGTTTGCCCTTCGTGTGATATTGCTGCGCATCCTAGTTGTTTGGCCAAAACAGGGCACCCTTACGCCAACGGTCGTTTTACTACTTGTTCACTCTCTCCTGCTAAAACGATGGGACGTGATGATGAATCGTTGATAAAGACTATCCAAAATAACATTGAGAAGTCTGTTGGATCCATAATTAGAAGCGAGCTAGCGAATTTCCAAGAAAAGTTTTGGGAACGTTATGTGACTGATCTTGAAAAAATTAATTCCACGTTGAATGAACTCTCTAGTAGGGTGTCTACCATGGAAAATAATTTCTCTTCCGTGGGTCGAAGTTCTGACACAGTTCTTGAGGAAAACATTATTAATGAACTGATGAATGGAGAGAGAAATTCTTTCAATCTAATTTTTTATAATGTACAAGAAGCAGACGGAAGGCCGTCGGATGAGTCTCCCACTCCCACTGACTCCGACCTCGTTAAAAGTGTCCTTCAACCTATTAAGCCATCTGAGTACAGTAATCTCAAGGTTACCAGACTGGGGAAGAAGATTCAAGGACGCATAAGGCCAATACGGGTGACTTTGCCTCTCAAAACCGATGTGACAACAATTTTAAGAAACAAATTTAAATACTCTGGTCCTGTAAAGATTCAACAGGACCGCGCTGTGAAGCAAAGGGAGCATTTGTTGAAAATTAGGAGTGAGTTAAAGTCACTGATTGACTCTGGTGTGACAAACAAAACTATTAGGTATATCAATGGCGTGCCAAGTATTACCGATATTAACCCTAGTCTTGGGGAAAAAAACTAAATAGAAGCCCTTTGATTTAAAATCAGAACGTTCGCGGTTTAAGAACTAAGCTATTTGATTTAGCTAGTGCTGTCTCCGCCTCGCCTTTGTCTTACGACATTATTGTCTTTACGGAAACTTGGCTTAATGACGGTTTTTCTGATGCCGAATTATCTCTAAGCGGTTATAAAATTTTCCGTCAAGATAGGAATAGGAATACCACTGAATTTAATAGAGGCGGGGGTGTTTTATTTGCGGTTCGTAATGCTTATTCTTCTATGCGTTGTACTTTACCTACTAACTGTGTAGAACAGTTCTTTATACGTGTAATGTTTGGGTACCACCCACTACTCATATGCGCCGTTTACTTGCCTCCATCCTCCAACTCTTCGATCTATGAAATTCACTGCCAATCTGTCGAGTTTATTATGCAGCATCATCCCAACTCGGATATTCTTATTTTAGGGGATTATAATTTTCACTAGTGTCACTTTTTATAATGATCGAAATGGCACTCTGTTGTACTCATCAAGGCATAACAACGCATCTGTTGGTCCTGATGATATTCTGTGTGAATATTTTAATCTACTTAATCTTTATCAATATAATCATATTTGGAACCATATGGGCCACACGTTAGATTTGTGTTTCTCGACCTATAGACGTGTTATTGTCTCCGTAGCAGTTGATCCCCTTCTCCCATGTGATGTTTATCATCCTGCGTTTACTGTTACGATTCCTATAAGGATTTCGAATAATAACGCACTTGTCTCTCCCATTGTTATATATGATTTTAAACATGCGAATTTTTCGGCCATAAATGCGTTATTTGGTTCTATTGATTGGGATGCTGCGCTATCTGAACTCGACGTTGACGAGTCAGTTGATACTCTTTATTATTTTATAAACAATGTTATAGATCTTTTTGTTCCTAAGCGTGTTATATACAGAAACTCCTATTATCCGAGGTGGTACTCGGGCAAACTTATCTCCCTAATCAAACTAAAGAAACGACTGCACTACATTTATAAGCGTACCAATAATTATTCTGACTATGTCGCTTTTTCCAACATTAGATCTCAATGTAAATTATTATCGAAAAATTGCTGGAATAATTATATTCGCAGGATTGAGTCGTCTATCCCGCATAATGTTAATACCTTCTGGAATTTTGTAAATTGTCATCGAGTTGATAAATCCACACCTACTGGTATGTACTTTGATGGTGTATACCTCGCTGATCAGTCTGATATTGCCGAAGGTTTTGCCTCTTATTTTAAATCGGTTTATCAAGATGACAATAATATTCCTTTTAATATTGATTATAATTATTCTTGTGATGTTTCTAACTTATATATGTACATCGGCGAGGTTTTCGAATCCTTAAATACTCTAGATGCTAATTCTAGTACTGGAGATGATGGTATTCCACCGATTGTGTTTAAATCTTGTAGTTTTGTAGTGGCTAGGATCTTGTGGCTTATTTTTAACAAGTCCCTTAGTGCAGGTTACTTTCCGTCTAAATGGAAGACTTGTCTTGTTACTCCGGTATTTAAAGAGGGCAATAGATCTGATATCCATAACTACAGACCAATTAGTAAGCAGAATGTTATGCCCAAGATCTTTGAAAATATTGTTACGTCGAAATTATCTTACCTGTTTACGAACATTATACTACCAGAGCAGCATGGTTTTGTCTCTGGAAGATCTACCACTACAAATCTACTATGCTATCAATATTACCTTGTGGACGCGATCGAAAAAGGGTTTCAGGTTGATGTCATTTATACGGACTTTAGCAAAGCTTTTGATTCGGTGAGTCATTCTATCCTAATCTCCAAACTTAGAGCTTTGGGTATTCGTGGCTCTGTTCTATTGTGGTTATCCAGCTTTATTACTAATAGATTCCAAGTTGTTAAGTTCAATAATTATCTGTCATCCAAGTTCCTTGTTCGATCTGGTGTTCCACAAGGCCCCCATCTTGGACCGTTGCTATTTAATATATTTATCAACGACATAACCGAGGTATTTGAACACAGTCAATTTCTCCTGTATGCAGATGACCTGAAAGTTTTTCGTAAAATTGCGAACAATAATGATGCACTTCTTCTCCAGAGCGATTTGCTTAAACTTGAAACTTGGTGTGATACGAATAAACTAAGCTTTAATTTATCAAAATGCCATGTTATCCGTTTCGGCACGAAAGCTGACGTTCTCCGGTTTAATTACTCGATAAATTCTACATCACTTATCCCTGTAAATAGTATTAAGGGGGCCGTCTCAGCGGGCCTTGAATGTGTGCGTACGCTCACACAAGCTAAGTTATGCGTGTACGTACACGCGTGTAGTAAACAAATCGTATATTACAACTTTCGTCCTGGAATCGGCCAAAAGGAAGTTTTTGCGGGTATAGTTGCCTCCAGTAGACATCCGTGCAGACGGGTCTGGTGCGTTTGAACGCTAATAAGCACCGTACATTGAAATAATAATGAATTTATGACTCGAAAACTGACAGAATAGAGCTTCAAGACTTCTCCGTCACCGGCGCTGGTGGTACATTCGAGCCCCGTAGCACCAGCGTATACGTATACGCGATGTAGTAAACAAACCGTAAATTACAACTTACGCCCTGGAATCGGCAAGAAGGAAGTTTTTGCGGGTATAGTTGCCTCCAGTAGACATCCGTGCAGACGGGTCTGGTGCGTTTGAGCACTAATAAGAACCGTGGGTTGAAATAATAATGAATTTATGAATCGTGTACTGTGACAGATTCGAGAAATGACAGAATGAGGCTTCAAGGATTCTCCGTCATCGGCGTTGATGGTATATTCGCGCCATGTACCATCAGAACCGGTGGAAGTCCAAGCTAGACGATAAATGTAGGAAAGACATAGTTGCCGATACGTATCGGGAGTCGGATCGCGCTGTTGCCGCATTTCCCCTATTACTATTTTGTCGTCACGGAGGCTTGAATGAATCACGACGAAGCGGCTGAAGAACAGAGATGGGCAAAGATAATATCTTGATAAACTCCAATAAAAGATACTTTATGTTTATCCGTTCTGAACCAAAGTGAATTCATTCGACGGCGAAAGATAATTTTTTTATTCGAAGAAGAATAAATTGTTTATTCGATCTTTAACCGTAGTTTATTCGACTTTTATTTGAAGGGTTCAAACAACTTTCCGCAGCGTGTTTATCCGAACCGGCGCGATCTCTCTTTGAGCCTGAAGACTTGGGCTGTTCGGCGGCAGCTTCTGATTTCGGTCCGAGAGGCATACAGTGTTGCTTGTGGTGGATTATGTATTAATAAATTGTAAAACGTGACGTTTTCACTATTTATTAACATACTGCTGAGATTGTCCAGATTAAAATGAGTTCAAGCACGGTATAAATCGGATTATTTCTAGAACTGTACTTGGTAATTAAATATAGGGTAACTGTACTCGTTGTTGACAGTGTACCAATAGTTGACACTTTTATTTTCAGTCACAAATACTAAGCTTTTTATTAAAAAAATATTTTTGACTAATACGCTGTTTGAAAAAGTATGTTCCGCTCACCTTCGCGTGCCCCTCAAGCGCCGACGATGCACGCGGATTTAGATGAAATTCAAAGTCAATTTTCTCGAAAACGAAGCGTTTATCGCAATTTCGTCACTCTTGATTTTCGTCTTATTTTTGCCTGTATAATCACACCCTAGAGTATTGACCATAGGTAGGGGAACACCCTGTATAAGGGTGCCGAGTCCGGTTCGGTCAAAGTGCGCCAGGCTGATACATCCCTAGTAGCATTCTTGTTGGCCAACGGTAGCCAACAGTTGGGAATCAGTTGGGAGGTGGTTAGTAGTTTCGCCTACAAACCTTTTTTACAGGGCTCAACCGTTGAATGTTGCATTTGCATCCCGACAATTTGCCTACGGTTGGGAATCAATTGGGAGGTGGTTAGTAGTTTCGCCTACAAACCCCGTCTATTGGGCCAACTGTTTAATATTGCACTCATCTTCCGGTGATTTGTCTACGAATAACCAATTCTGTGCCAACTAATAATGCCCTACGGAAATACATTTAGTTAAAGATAATAAAAACAAATATATAGGTTCGGATGAAAATAAAATCATATCCCAAAGTAATTGAAAGAATTTTGAACCCACATTGGCTACACTTTTTATGAAGACTATCTGGGGGAAGAGAGGGTTGAGTGGAACGGTTGACGTCGACAGTCACAGGACGCAAGCCGCCTCGCGAGCGAAATGGTCCCGTCCGTCATTTTGTACATTGTTTTAGGCTACGGTTATACTGGATCTTAGAGCATATACGAAGAGAACTAGTTTAAAATGAGTCCACCTAACTTTTCAATTTTGCCAGTTGAAATTCTAACATTTTCCCCTTACCTATAAATAATAAGTATAATTCAAAATCCAACCGTTGGATTACTATTACGTATAGTACGGTAGGCCCTATAAATGGTTGGGCAACAGTAGGAAAGCCTACCTTGGCCATCTGTTGTTGGCCCAACCTGAAAAAAAGTGCCAAATCTAACTGTTGGCCAACTAATATTATGTGCGTGGCCTAACTGTATGCCAACCAAAAATGCTACTGGGGTAGTAGTTGGGAGAATATTTCTACGTGAATGTTGACTAAGTATTCAGTGCTCGATGTTAGGATCAAAATAAGTCGGCTAGCAACCACGAAATTAATCACGGATTTGCGAGAGTTGTGTGTCAGGTACGGTTAATATTTCCAGTGGTGCATATGCAAGATCGACGGAGATCTAAATAACTTTGTCGTAGAAATAGTAAAAAATTAGAAAAAATTAGAAAACTTTGAATTCGTTTTGTGCCAAAAAATTTTAATTAGTGCGTCACACTAATTCTATGTAAAATTTTAAGCTTTTTATTAAAAAAAATGTTTTTGACTAATACGCTGTTTTTACAGCGTGATTCTCTCGCTAGAGTCCTAAAGGCAATGCCGTGAATATGCCGCGCCTCGCTGAGTTTCGTGGAAGTGACGAATTTCACGTTCTACATTTCGCATCAGATTTTTGCGAAAATGGCTTCAACCGATTCCGTCGTCCCGATGAAAGTGGCCCCAAGCTAACATCGTTAAAAATAGTCCGATTTACATGACATTTGACACGATTTTAATCGGGAGAACGCCAGGAATTTACATTGTATCCCTTACGCATCCTACTGGACCTCGCCTTCCAAGACGGCGCGCGATGCCCAGTGTCCTTACAGAAATGCGAAGTTCAGAAGGGATATTGATACGCAAATTAGTATTGTTTCATAAATTATTGAAATAAACTATCAAATTAAAGAGACTTTATCTTTATTTGTCGTCGAGTAAAAATAACCCAGAGTTAGTTTTATTTGAAACGCCACGGATGAATCAGTTTATTCGACGGGCTTTCAATTCTGCAAATAAATTTTATTTGTAATATCGTTAATAATGATAGTTCAAATTGTGTCAGATTTGGTATATTTCCATCTTTCCTTTTTACACTCCCGAACCTCTCTATCTTTCATTATTGCTACGTTCAGCGAGGCTCTGACGCTGGACGTAGCTCTCGTGCCGTATTGCTTCAAGACTTCTCGATAGAAAGAGAGAACTCTGTGGCAACCATAGACTTATATAGACGGAGCAGAAGAGAGGACTGTAGGCGAGGGGACTGTAAGATCGGAGGGGAAAAGGCAGAAACCATACAGGCAATTCGGTAGCTAGGTTCGGATGTATTCGGTTCTTGTCGGTTCGGCATTAATGGCTATGTTCGAAACATAACCACTGTTGCTCAACTATTACTGTTCTAAAGCATCGTAGTGGTCGTTGTATATAATCATATATTAATTGAGTGTAATAATGACTTATTGCGTAGTAAGCGGTTGTGCAAATCGCAGGAAAAATAAAAACTGCGAACAGTTGGAGAAAGAAAATATAAATAATGATAGTATTCGATTTCACATGTAAATAAATAAATATACATACATAACCAACAATTTATATATTATATATATAATCTTAGAAATTCAAATGTGTTGCTTGATTATCGAATAGATAATATGTTTATAATAAAAATATTTTTTTTTTTCATCAGTTATGTCGCAGCAAATGAGCGATATATATCTATTATACTATATAATTATTTATGCATATTAATTATGTTTATGAACTTTTAAGCTTACAAAATCTTTAAAAATATAAATATTATTGCATATATCTATAAGTACGATTTTATTTAAAAAAAGCTTCATTCTATTTACTAATTTTGTTATATATATAACCTACATGATATACGAAATTTTGAATTATGTATAAGTATAGCTAACCTTTTCGACTAAGTATCCCTCATAGATATATATAACGTCATTGAATTTCCGAATAGCCCCGAGGATGAACGGAGTTACCCGATTTGCCTGTATGACAGTCCCCTTACCGCGAATCTTACAACCCCCCTCAGACACGCTCCGTCTATATATGTCTATGGTGGCAACAGCGCGGCAGAGACAGAGAGAACAGACGATGTGGCAACTATGCGTCAAAAGTTCGTCTACCCAGAGTACCTGGAGATATCATCTCTGTACAAGTTCTTTTTATCGACCGCAGTAGTTTCATTAGGGTCCGTTTGTTTACTGGGGACGCTTCGATCGATTCGGACCATAACAAAAATGAGACGGCCCCCTTAAGGACCTTGGCATCGTTCTTACTTCCTCCCTATCGTTCCGCTGTCATTGTCTCAATATAGTGGGAAAGGCTCTTAAGATTTTAGGTCTTATATTTCGGGTTTCGCGCTACTTTAACAATATTAGATCTATCAAACTTTTATACGTATCGCTAGTTCGACCACATTTGGAATATTGCTCTATTATCTGGAATCCGTACTTTAAGAACCTTTCCTTATTACTTGAACGTGTCCAGCATAAATTTCTTCGCTTCATTGCGTACAAACTTGGTGGTCCGTCATACACTTTTGCTTATACTCATAATTATGTGCCTCTCCTCTGTCAACTACGAATACCAACCCTTGAAAGACGTAGATTCATAGCGGATTTATTTTTTAGTTATAAGATTATTAATCACGTTATTAAGTGTCCTCAAATTCTACAACTCTTTAGATTATATATTCCTCCTAAAAAATTTAGGCACCGTTCACTCTTATATGTAGAACATCATCGAACTCTAATGGGTAAAAACAATTCGATAAACCGTATGTGTATGAACGTCAACACCGTATCTAATGTGTTTGATTTTTTCGACTGCTCATTTCATACATTTAGAACTAGAGTTATTAATCATTTATGTAACTAGCTGTTTATTTCGTTTTCGTTTTCATTGGCTTTTATGTGATTATCTCTATGTGGTTTATTCTGCCACCATATTGCGTATTATGTATTTAATTTTTCTAATCTGTGTTTCATTTCTCAGTGTATGTATTGTTTGTATATTGATTTATCAAAGGGCTTCCGTTTAAATAAATAAATAAATAAATATTTTGCATTGCAATTGAACTACCGAGGAACTCCCTGGGGACTGAAAAATGTTATCATCCACTCACGAGGGGAGGACGCGAATGGGGCGAGCGATTTTTTAACGAAACCGGGCAGAAAATGTTGAGGCCGATGTGTATAAACAAATTCCAGAATATTAGTTGTGAATGGCCGGCCATTTTTATAAAAAATGGCTTTAAACAGTAAAATTATGAAGTCGTCGAAACAAAAATTGAATTTTCTGGTTAAATTATTGATACTATGCCAATAACACATAAGACTTTTGTATTCCTTTCATCAAGATCTACCACTTAATGAAGTATAAAATCGATTCGACGACTTCATAATTTTACTGTTCATAATTTTTTATAAAAATGACCGGCCATTCACAGCTAATATTCTGGATTTTGTTTATACACATCGGCCTCAACATTTTCTGCCCGGTTTCGTTAAAAAATCGCTCGTCCCATTCGCGGCCTCCCCTCGTCAGTGTCGCAGCCAGAGAGTGAGAAGAGGGGTGGCTGGCATCCCCAAATAAAACGGAAAAAGGAGATTGTTTAATCCCCGAGATTGAATGAAATTCGTTCGGAGTTGGTTTAATTTGCAACCGAGTGCCGACTAGAAGGACCACCCTCGTTAGGGACAAATTCAATTGATTTTTAAAACTTTATTCAATAACTAAACGAAATTAACAGTGTGTAACAAGTAAACTGTGGTAGGGGAGACCGGGGCAGGTTGTAACACGGGGTAAATTGTAACATAAGTAAAATCTTTTGAACGACAAATCTGATAACCCACAGCATGCGAGAGCTGCTTGGCGATATTAGCACCGTCGGTTTTAGTGACATAAACGAGGGTTATGTATTCATTTTGTGGTAATAGCCAAAGAATTTCAGTATTTAGGGCACGTAAGTAAATGTTGTCTTAGCACTTTTATTTCAATTAACCGTCATTAGGAACCGTTTGAATTTTTGTTTCTTTGTCGCAAACGAATCAGTACACATTGGTTTATTATTATGTGTACGCATTTTAGTGATTTGATGTTTAATTTCTCGTTTGCTGAGATAAAACGAAAAAATTCGACCTCGGGGTAAATTGTAACATGTTACTATACTTACTCCGCTCCAACTTGTGATAAAGCAAGCTATTTGCTGACACACCGGAAAAAGATGCTCTAGAGTCTAGACGAACAACAGAACAATCGAGGATCCAAAAAATAGACAAAAAGTATGAAGACAAAAGTAAAGAAAGCACAGAAGAAGATTTTGATAGAATCAGATGAATAAGCAATGATTGCTTAACTCATGTAGGTATATCAAATGTTTAATAATGATCTGCGTATTCATTTATATTTTTTAGAAATGTTTATTTGTTATTTACCCCGGACTGGGGCAGATTGTAACAAAGGTTCAGATTTGTTTTAAATGAAGCTAGATGTCTAAGTGTCCAAGATTTTGTCACGTACTTTCATGCAATTAGTTCACCACATATGTAAGTAGTAAACCCATAAAAAACTTTAAAAAAGTAAAAAAATTACGCCAAGTACACGAAATCAAATAAATCACAAAAAATAAAAGATAATTACAAAATAAAAAAAAGTTGTGAAATCAAAATGAGCTGCAAGTACATAAAGGTGCTTTCCCGCAGCGTGCAAAGGTGACACTGTGTAACGCAATGTAAGATTCGGTGCTTTCCAACTGCGCTTAATAATATTAAGCAGATATATTTTTATAGAAATAAATATTTCAATACCAATAAATATTTTATTCAAAATACTTGGCGCTGCTCACCGAATTGGTGTTGTTAAACTGAATACATATGTATAAACTGCATTAATCTTTTTCTTTCTTTCTTGTGCGTGCATTCGTGAATGTGTGTATGTGTGCGTGTGCATATGCTACGTATGATATTAGAATTAAATATATGTAGAATAAATCTGACTGCGTTTCTAATATGTACATGTTTATGTATTTTAGATTGTAAGTGAGTTATTGTAAATTATCAATTTACTATTAATAAGACAATTAACATTTTTTCGGTTTTGCAGCGCCAAGTATTTTGAATAAAATATTTATTGGTATTGAAATATTTATTTCTATAAAAATATATCTGCTTAATATTATTAAGCGCAGTCGGAAAGCACCGAATCTTACATTGCGTTACACAGTGTCACCTTTGCACGCTGCGGGAAAGCACCTTTATGTACTTGCAGCTCATTTTGATTTCACAACTTTTTTTTATTTTGTAATTATCTTCTATTTTTTGTGATTTATTTGATTTCGTGTACTTGGCGTAATTTTTTTACTTTTTTAAAGTTTATTATGGGTTTATTACTTACATATGTGGTGAACTAATTGCATGAAAGTACGTGACAAAATCTTGGACACTTAGACATCTAGCTACATTTTAAACAAATCTGAACCTTTGTTACAATCTGCCCCAGTCCGGGGTAAATTGTAACACATCTGTTTTACTTATTTAAATACAAATATGAACACAAATAAACATTTCTAAGGGGAGTGACGCTTATGCCGACACTGTACAAGGTGTACGCGGCGATCCTAGTGGAGAGACTAGAGAAGGAGGTGGAAGAGAAGGGCATGGTACAGGAAAACCAGGCGGGATTCAGAAGGGGAAGAGGGACGGTGGACCACATTTATACGCTAAACCACATAATAGGGACGCGGATTCAAGGGAGGAAAGGCAAGCTGGTGGCGTTATTTGTGGATCTAAGGGCAGCCTTCGACTCAGTGGACAGGAGGATTTTATGGGAGGCTATGGGGAAGAGAGGGGTAAGGGGGGGACTGAGGGAAAGGGTAAGGGAAATATACAAAGAGACAGTGAGCAGGGTGAAGGTGGGAGGGGAGGTGGGAGAGAGCTTTTGGACGGGGAAAGGATTGAGACAGGGGTGCCCTCTAAGTCCGATCCTGTTCAATCTGTTGTTGGCAGACGTGGATGAGGTGCTCAGGAGAGGAAAATGGGGAGGGGTAAATGCAGGAGGGAGGAGGATATGCGCCCTGGCATACGCGGACGATTTGGTCATACTGGCAGAGAAGGAGGAGGAAATGGAGAGCATGGTCAGGAGACTGGAAGGATATTTGGAGGGAAAGAGACTAGAAGTAAATGTTGAGAAAACGAAAATAGTAAGATTTAGGAAAGGGGGGGAAGAGAAAAAAGGGTGGACTGGAGATGGAAAGGAAAGAGGATAGAAGAAGTAAAGGAGTTTAGGTATCTCGGATACACGTTTAAGAGGAACGGAGGTCAGGAGGCGCACATCAGGGACAGGATAAAAAAGGCGGGGGTGGTGATGCGTCAGGTTTGGGGAATAGGGAAAAGGAAATTCGGGAAAGACTGGGAAAAGAGGATGTGGATATTCGACATGCTATACTGTATCCATCCTAAGAAAAAACGTGTCCGCGCAGGGATGGTTCCGAGGAGGCGCTGATTGGTCATACTCCCTACTTAACCGCCTACGTTTTTCTCCGTCTTACCGCCTCTTATCTCTCTGTCAACTTTTCCGCACGCGACGCCTTCATATATACGGTGGCACAATTATTTCCGAATACGCACGGCAAGCGCCTGCGTTTTATAAAAATTTGAACAAAAAATCTTATCGTTCCTTTGAATATAAATCCTAAAAAAGACGTAATGAATGGCATTCTAAATAGACTATTTAGAACACCTCGTTAACAGATGTTATATCTGTTCGGAACCAAAGAACTACCGGGTAGATACATTGCACTCCTGCAGTTTTGACATTGACATCGGTCACGTCCCGCCCTTGGAGGAGCAGGGAAACCGGCAGGTAACGCGCTGCGAGCAATCGCCTGCGTCGGGCCCGTAGGCGGTGGTGGGGGCTGCGCAGATCGGTCGCAAAACGGTATGGACGTCGTTTTTTCTTAGGATAGATTCAGTATACAGGGTGATTCTGGAGCTCCGCCGGACAATGGATGCCCCCAGGTACCGATTTACATGAAATTTGGTATGATTTTCATCGGACAAACATAAGGAATCCATCGGCATCACTTCCATATCGATACGATAAAGAATAAAGAATTATTTTATTCTGAGACAGGTATGAATCCTCGGTCGACCCCGGCAAATCGTGGTGTACAAACAAGGTGATCTTGTCATGGTGGAGGTGACTAGTGAGGCGGCCACCGGGGGTAGTCGAAAATTATTTCCAAAGTTTAAGGGACCTTTTCGAATCACCAAGGTTATATTGAATGATCGATACGAAGTGGAGGACCTGAGAGAGAAATTCAGAGGTAAACGTACTGTAGCAGCCGCTGACCGGTTGAAACGGTGGATAACAGTACAGTACGATACCGACGGCGACGAGGCAGATACTCAAGGGAGTCGGGGAACCTCACCCCATCCCCTAAAGTAGAGCGAACGTCGCTCATGTTAGGCGAACGTCGCCATCCCCTAAAGTAGAGCGAACGTCGCTCATGTTAGGCGAACGTCGCCATCCCTTAAAGTAGAGCGAACGTCGTTCATGTTAGGCGAACGTCGCCACCCTCTAAAGTAGAGCGAACGTCGCTCATGTTCAGCGAACGTTACGACTTGTTGAAGGAGAACGAACAACGTGGCGCGCGCCGCTCACACTAGGCAAAAGTTGCCACTATACAAAGAAAAAGGAAAACAACGAGAGGACCCCAGTTATATCTGAGGGCAGATCCATCGCAGGATAGCCGAATGTAAGATCCCAACGAATTAAGAACGCAACCCAAAAGGCGAGGATAAGAAGAGAGCCCGCTCTGACCGACGATCACGTGGGCCTAGGATGACGCGCGATGCGAGCGAGGTGACCGGCGAGACGGAGTTCGTAGTTCTCTATTGGCAATATACTCGCGTGTATCACGGCGTCTGAATAATAAATTGCAGTACAATAAGGCGCGAGTTGTATAGTTTTCGAAGTAGCGACCACCTTTTCCTTCCACGTGTTTTTCTTTCTTACACAAAGATTCATCAAATTAAGTCTTTATTACTTTCTGTAGTACATTTCGTTAATTCTCCTCCTCCCTCCCCACACAGCACAATAACATTTCAACAACGTCTCTACAAGGATACGGTGTAAGATGGCAATATAGCAGGAATTCCATAAATCCCTCCTGACGCCTCCCACGTCCGGCTCTGGTACCTCTATCTGAAATGATAAATTAAGTGAATATAATTATAATTGTTAAATTGATTAAACCACAAAGTTATAATATTATGTTTTTATTTCATTATTATAATCCAATAAAAAAACTTAAAAAAAGCAAAGAAATTACGCCAAGTACAGAAAAAAGTCGAAGACGAAAAATAATACCAGCATACCAGCAAATACATACATATAAAAAGAAAGACTCACAAGAAAATAAATAAAAAATCACAGAAATCATTGATTATTTTTGTATAAAAACACTTACACGTAAGCCACTGGCGGCCTCGACCTGGGGGTGGCCCCGCTGCCGGTGGCTGCCCCGCTTCCGGTGGCTGCCCCGCTGCCGGTGGCTGCCCCGCTGCCGGTGGCTGCCCCGCTGCCGGTGGCTGCCCCGCTGCCGGTGGCTGCTCCGCCGCCTGTGGCATCGCCGCCATTAACAACTCGTCCTCATACTCTGGATCAGGAAAAATAAATTGGAATAAAAGTTTTTATTTTAGAAAGTTAATTTTTCAGAAAGTTTATGGTTAATTGTTAATAATAAAATTATTAAATCTTACCAAGTAAAAGATGATCCTCCATTGTTCTTGGGTCTACAAAAATGTAAAAACAATTTATTAGCAAAAAAGCTAAATTACATAGTCAAAGTGCCTACCAATGCGCCAAGTATAGTATAAATTTTTATTATTTACCTGCCAATAATAAGACGGCGTCCTCCATTTTTGCCTACAAATATAAATAAACAATTAATTATCAGATAATATATATAAATATATATAAATAAAAGATCAACAATTCATAAAAGCTGCGTATGATAGAAGAAAGTCATATACAGGGTGTCCCACGGGAGACTGGACAGCGGGATATCTCGTAGCGTGTTGGAGATAAAAAAATAAAAAAAATATGTAAATTAATGGTTCGATGGGGCTACTTAATTAGCCGCGACGGATTTTTTTTTCGATTATTATTTTAAAAGATACGATGGTCAAGTTCGGATTTTCAAATGGCACTAACTTTTCTGAAGTCCTGAGTTGATAGTGCGTTCCAAGACGAATTCAATAAGCTTTAATGTATACACTTGATTTCCACTGGTTTTTGAGATATTGCGCTTGCAAATTTGCTGATTTTCACTTGAAAAAAACCTCTGGAATAGCAAGGACCGGGGTCGGTCTTGCTGGCCCCACGGGTGGCAGTGCCTGCTGAAATAGATACCTACCTGCCAAAGGTCTACGCAGACCCATGGCTGGACAATTCTTTTCCGTCAGAAATGCTACTTAGGTAGGTACATCTGCGGTATCGAGAAGCGCACCGTTACTTTTATTTCGCACTTGCTTCTACGCTCGGATGGCCGGTTATTTTGGGAGGGATGCAAGTTCGATTGGTTAGGTTAGGAGGTGTGAAAGTTGCTAGACTAAATTTCAACCATAGGGAGCAGATTGTATTAGAACCAATCGGATTTGCATCCCTCACAAACGGCTGCTCTCTTGAAGAGGCCCTCTTCACGGCAATGTCCCCTCCCCAATGCCCACCTTCTCTCGCGCGGAATACGTCAACGCATGCTTTAGGTTTTGATATTGAAGCTCGTGTTTATACTCGAGAGGACCACGCGTCGACAGCGGGCTACCCCTTTTCTTCCTGTGTCTCCCCACGAGGAGTATTGCCGATGGATTGTAGGAGCGTAGATGTCTGGATGCCAGTTATTGAATTCAGGAGACGATAGAAACACTTTATTACAAAACACACATGTACTATAATGAAAGTAAATCGTATTCCTCTCGGGCAGGAGTACTGATAATGATCGAACTTGCGCCCCACTTCGCGCAGACCGATTACGCGGAGGGTAGTCGGGTGTCACACACTGCACAAATGATACAGGGTAATTCTGGAGCAACGCCCGTCAAGGAGATGCGGCCTGGTACCCCGTGGCGAGGACAGCCCTTCGCAGTGCCTCGCCCGATTTTTATGGCTTTTTCCGGAAAAGGGTACGAATCCTGGGCCGAACGTAACGAATTGAAGGGTTTAGGTTTAGACCCTCGAAGGGTTTGGAATATCATTAAGAAGTGAAAAATGTACAGGATTTCAAATGTTTGCTTCTTTTCTTCATCGTATCGAGAAGGAAGTGATGCCAATGGATTCCTTATGCTTTTCCGATGAAACCGACACCAAGAACGACGTAATTCGGAAAATAATGAAGGAAATTTCGTTAATAACTACCTAAGTAGCATTTCTGACGGAAAAGAATTGTCCAGCCTTTGGGTCTGCGTAGACCTTTGGCAGGTAGGTATCTATTTCAGCTGGCACTGCCACCCGTGGCGTCAGCAAGAGCGACCCCGGTCCTTGCTATTCCAGAGGTTTTTTTCAAGTGAAAATCAGCAAATTTGCAAGCGCAATATCTCAAAAAACCAGTGGAAATCAAGTGTATTCATTAAAGCTTATTGAATTCGTCTTGGAACGCACTATCAACTCAGGACTTCAGAAAAGTTAGTGCCATATGAAAATCCGAACTTGACCATCGTATCTTTTAAAATAATAATCGAAAAAAAATCCGTCGCGGCTAATTAAGTAGCCCCATCGAACCATTAATTTACATATTTTTTTTATTTTTTTTATCTCCAACACGCTACGAGATATCCCGCTGTCCAGTCTCCCGTGGGACACCCTGTATATTCAGACATAGAAGTGTGTTTGTGTCTGATTTACAACGGCTTAAAATTGATGTTGTCTCTAAACAACTACACTGGTAATCCTGAGAACGAGGCGCGAAATATAATTGAACGATCAAACGAACTTACCTGTAAGTGAAGTTCGATCGCAATTATATGAAGAGCCTCGTTCCAGGAGATTACATCCCACCCAAAATTATTTACCCCGTATACCCTGAAAAAGATGATCAATTTTAAGTAAGATACTCAGAAATATGAGGCAGGAGCGGAACGGCAGGAAGAAGATCGGCGAGCGGTTTTTGTTTTACTCTAAACGTTGTGACACCTAGCGGGAACGAAGAGGATACTACACTGGTAATATCCTCGAACGAGGCTCTTCATATAATTGCGATCGAACTTCACTTACAGGTAAGTTCGTTTGATCGTTCAAATATATATTATAACAAATTGCATTGCATTTAAATTGACAGATATTTTTATTATACCAGCAAATTATTTTTAATTTAGAGTTTTTATGTAAAGCTTATAGAAATGAAGGGGACGCACAGGACTTAGATAAAAATGAAGGGGACGCACAGGACTTAGATAAAAATGAAGGGGACGCACAGGCTTGGATAGAACTGAAGGGAACGCACAGGACTTGGATAAAAATGAAGGGGGCGCACAGGCTTGGAGGTTGTCCGGAGACGATTAGATAGATAGACAGAGCATCTTGTTTCGCACAAGTTTCTGGAAATTTGTCAAATAAGGTAACCCTACAAAATTTGTCAAACGACGAAGCATTAAGAATTATTAAGAAAATAGATTATGGTGGACTGCTTGCAATGTAGAGAAAGTCACATTAGTGAAGAAAGTACGCTGGAAACACATCTCCCTTGATGCTTTTCAATCTTTTGTGAAAGACATTCGTAAAACTCTAATTAATCATACGCTCTCACCTCCTTTAGACACATTATGCAGTCTCTACAATTACTATAGCAAAAGGCCACTCTATATAAAATGTGGCTTTCATATATTTACAGATAATCGAAGCTGAAGATGATGCAGTGTGATCTACGTCCGACACTGTACGCACAAATTTGCAGGTAGGGTTTTGCATACGTAATTATTCATTCAATGATCTTGAGCATGTGTGATAAATTATAAATAATTAATAAATGTGTCCTATTTTTCAGTTAACGATGCAGACGAAGAGAATTATTTCAACAGCTGAAAGGGAAAGTTACTGAAAATGAAATAAATGTAAATAAAAAGAGTAAATGAAACCCCATAAAAAAACTTTAAAAAAGTAAAAAAAAATTACGCCAAGTACATGAATTATCTTTGTAAAAAGAAGTGAGATCCCCATAAAAAACTTTCAAAAAGTAAAAAAATTACGCCAAGTACATGAAACAAATAAATCACAAAAAATAAAAGATAATAATATAAATCACAAAAAATAGAAGAAAATATATATAATATCACAAAAAAAATAGAAGATAATAATATAAATCCCCCAAAAAATAGAAGAAAATATACAATAAATCACAAAAAATAGAAGATAATTACAAAATAAAAAAAGATGTGAAATCAAAATGAGCTGCAAGTACATAAAGGTGCTTTCCCGCTGCGTGCAAAGACGACACTGTGTAACGCAATGTAAGATTCGGTGCTTTCCAACTGCGCTTAATAATATTAAGCAGATATATTTCTATAGAAATAGGGGAACCACGTGACGTGCGCGAGAGAATAACGTGTGTATGCAGACAGGTGAAAGAAATAGACGAAAAGTGTGGCAAAAGTGCGCAGAAAATTACAAGGTTGGGTGGAAAACGAGGGAATTAGACAAGGTATTGGTGGACGGTATAAGCGACAGTTAATAAAGGGTCTAAGGGTGAGATAAAAGGCGAAGAAGTGAAGGTGTGAAACGAGTGCACGAAGTATAAGATACGTGGCAAGGATAAGTGACATCTAGAGGAGTGGAAGAAGTAAGAAGACAAAGCGCAGACAGCAGTAGGTAAAGAAGAGCGGAGACTCTAATGAGCCGAGCCGGCGAAGGCGGGGAAGTGCAAAAGGAAACGAGAAGAAGGGGAAGACCATCGTTGGCAGAACAGCTGGGAAGAAAAAGAGCGGACAGCGAAGGCTCGATACTGGACTCATTCAAGAGGAAACGGGAGGGCGAGGAGGAGCAGGAGAAGTTAAGGGCCGAAAAGGAAATAGAAGAAGAATTCTTAAAAGCAAGGAAAGTAGGGAGGTCGCCTCCAATGAAGAAAACTGAGGTAGTTATAGGAACTGCGGAAACACCGGACAGTCAGAAGACAGAACAGGAAAAAGAAATGAATGCAAAATTAGACAAATTGATCGAAGCTGTGCTGGCAGTTAAGAAAGACATGTAAGAGCTGAGAAAAGATAATAGAGATCTGAGGCAGGGAATGCAGGATCTGAGGGACGAGTGGAAGAGCAGGGATGAGATATGGGAGAAGGAAAGGAACGAAATGAGAGGAAGGATAGAAGTACTGGAGGCCAAGAATGTTCAGGCAGAAACGCTGACAGGAAGACTGGAGGGGTTAGAAAGGAAGGAAGAGGCTAGAGAAAAAAGAGAGAGAAGGAATAATATTACCCTAAGGGGAGAGGATTTACCGCGTAAAGAGACGCCGAAGGATACGGTGGAGTATGTGTTAAGGCACGAATTGCAGGTAGAAGCAGAAATCGAGGAAGCATATTGGGTAGGAATGGCAGATAAAAGAGGGCTACTGATAGCGAAGTTAAGAAGCTGGCAACAGAAAAGAGCAGTAATGCTAAAGAAGAGTAGGGTAGACCGGGGGCGGTAGTAACAGGGGGGCGAATGTAACACGCTAAATATCTCAAAACATATAATAGATATTAACACCAATTTTGGATATATGATGAAGAATGACATTTGGAATATACACATCCATGCCCTAAGAGTACAGATACGCAATAGACATGGATAGTGAAGAAAATAACTTTTCGGTACCCTAAAGTAACTTTTCCTTACTGACTTAAAATTGTAATATAAACACTCCCTTTGCAAGTATGTGCTTGTTCGATTTTTTAATCTGAAATTCGACCTTTTTTAAACTAATATTGATCGTTACTTGGCACTTTTAAGCGTCTCGTTAGTCAAAATTTATAATTTAAGTTCAAAAGCATGGTCGGGGGCGATTGTAACATCGGCAGTCGGGGTCGGTTTTACCGCAACAGAACCGAATAGGGACAAAGAAGGCGAATAATATTGTCTTATTTGCATGAAATCATATAGCATAGCACAAGCAAACCAAATGAAAAATGGGTGCAATATACTGAATGTAAGGATTGAGCAGATGAAGAATGCACCAGCCAAAACGCCTTTTATTTCTGCCACAATTGCGATACCACATAATTTATTATAGATTTTACTTTTTTCATTTATTATTATAATTTAAATCAATAAATATTTTAATTTTGTAAAGTTATATTTGTGCTACTATCGACTCCATGCAGTGTTACAACCGACCCGGGGTCAGGGACGGTTGTAACACTTTCTCCGCTTCTCATTTTTTATTAATAACCGGAATATTACTTGACATACAGCGAAACTGTTGTGGCTCAAATAATGTCAGATAAATAAGTAACATTTTCGTAAAAAAACTTTTGTTGTAACTGTAATAGATTTTGCGTAATCGTATTCCAAAGTCAAAGTGTTACTACCGCCCCCGGTCTACCCTACATTGAAAGATAAGAGGCTATTTATTGACAATGACCTGACGAAAAAGGAAAGGGAGATACAAAGAAATATTAAAGATATTGCCAAGGTGGAGAGGGAGCAAGGGGCAAAGGTGAAGGTTGGGTGCAAGAAAGTAAAAATCAACGATAAAACATTTATTTGGAAAGAGGATGGTGGGCTGAAAGAAGTAAATTTTTGGAGTCGGCAAAGTTCTGTGAACCTCTAAATTATTGGAGGATCGCAGAGCTTACAAGGACAACGAAAGCACGACAAAAGGCAGTACTAACGCCCGTTCCCCGCGCGCCTGCGGATGCAGATATGCGGGGAGAGGGGGTACACAGAATTGGGAAAGGAATAAGAAGTCAAAGAGAAATAGATACATTTAAAATAGGATACTGGAATGTAGCTGGATTATTCAGCAAAGACAAACAGTTTTGGGATTTCTTAAAAGAACTCGATGTAATAGGATTAGTAGAAACGTGGATTGAAGAGAAACAATGGGAAGGATTGAAAGATAAATTGCCACGAGAATTCTCATGGAAATGTAAATATGCCACCAGAGAGAGAGAAAAAGGGAGAGCGATAGGCGGAATTATCACAGGAATAAGAAAGGGCATAGAAGAGGAGGAATCGAACGCGGGAACGGAACATATTCAAGAGAGAAGAATAAAGATACAAAATGAAAAATGGAGAATAATAACAGTATACAGCAGAGACATGAAGGAGACGAAAGAAGAGCTTGATCAGATAATAGAGGAGAAGGAGGTGGTGAAACTGATAATCGGCGGAGATTTCAATGCCAGAATTGGACAGGAAGGGGGCGATTTTAGAATAGAAGAAAAGTATGGCGAAAGGAGATCAAAAGACAAAGTTAAAAACACAGAGGGAAAGTTGTTATTAGAGATGGTGGAGGAGAGAGGATGGAATATTTTGAACGGGAATATGGAGGGAGATGATAAAGGAGAGTACACATATACGGGGCCGAGAGGCAGCACGGTAATTGATTATATAATAACAAATGTCGAGGCAAAAGAAGATATCAAGAAATTCACAGTGGAAGAAAGAGTGGAGTCAGACCATATGCCTCTGATTGCGGAACTATATAAGGGAAATAAAAGGAGAGAACGAGAGGGAAATCAGGAAGAGAGGTGGAGAGAGAGAAGAGTCTGGACAGAGGAAGGGAAGAGAGAGTTTCACATGGAATTAAACAAAATAAACTTTAATAAGACGGAGGTGAATGAAATGGTGGAAGAAATGGTAGGAAAAATAAATAATGCAGTACGGAAAGAAGAAGTAAAAATAAAAAAATGGAAATTGGGCAGCTTTAAGTGGTGGAATTCGAATTGTACAAAAAAGAAAAGAGAAGCTAGGAAAGCATTGAGGAACTGGAGAAGGGGTAAAGGAGACAAAGAAGACTACCAGAAGAAAAGAAGGGAGTACAAAAAAGTGTGCGAAGAAAGGAGAAGGGAATTACAAGAATATACAGAAAATGAGATAATGCAATTAAAGGGAGAAAATCAAATATGGGAATACATAAATAAACAAAGAAAGAAAAGAATAGGAATCTCCAATAAAATAGATTTAAAAGAATGGAAGGATCACTTTAAAACATTGCTAGAAGGCGTCGACAGTAAAAAAGAAGTAGGAGAGTTGGAAGAAATAGAAAACACGGAAGGAGAAGAGGAAGAGGAAATAACAGAAACAGAAGTAACGGAACAAATCAGGAGATTAAAAAAGAAGAAAGCAGCTGGGGAAGACAAAATAGAAAATGAAGCCTGGATTTACGGTAACGTGAAAATAGTAAAAAGAATCACAGAAATTTTCAATAAGGTGTGGAAGGGAGAAGGATTCCCGGAGAGGTGGAAAGAAGGGGTGATTTCACCAATATTCAAAAAAGGAGATAGAGAAAAGGTGAGCAACTACCGGGGGATAACGATCCTAAACACAGCGTACAAAATATATGCTATGGTCCTGGAAAAAAGATTAAAAGAGGAATTGCAAAAGAACCACATAATACCAGAAACACAAGCAGGATTCAGGAGCGGTAGGTCGACAACAAATAACATTTTTATTCTGAACTATGTAGCTAACAGAGAAATACAGAAAAAAGGGGGAAGCTGTATACCTTTTTCGCGGATCTAAGTGCTGCATTTGATAAAGTGGATAGAGTAAAACTTCAGTACATCATGAAGAGAAAGGAAATAAGTACACGCTTGAGGACGAGAATCGGAGAAATTTACACAGAAACAAGAAATACTATAAAAGCAAACGGAGAAATGTCATCCAAATTCTGGACAACAAAAGGGGTAAGACGGGGATGCCCACTGAGTCCAACGTTATTTACAATATATGTAGCAGATTTGGAGGAAACCATGAGGAAAAACCAAGCGGGAGGAGTAAGAATAGGAAAAGAAAAAATCTGGACTCTAGCATATGCGGACGATATAGCGTTACTAGCAAATGAACCAAAAGATCTTAAGGACATGATACGAAGATTTGAAAAATACCTGGAAAGGAAAGGGTTGCAACTGAATGCAGAGAAATCTAAGGTGCTGATTTTCCATAAAGGAAGAGGAAAGAAGAAGAGAGAAGAATGGGGCTGGCAGGGGCACAGTCTGGAAGAAGTAAAAGAGTTCAAATACTTAGGGTATAATTTCCAGAAAAATGGGGGCAGAGAGATGCATATAAGGGAAGTCACAAAGAAAGCAAGAATAGCAATGGCGCAGATATGGGGAATAGGACAAAGAATGTTCAAGAACAATTTTGAGAGAAGAATGAGAATATTCAGAAGCATAGTGAAAAGTATCTTGCTGTACGCGTCAGAAATTTGGGGATGGACGGAAGCAGAAAAAGTAGAGAAAATACAGGAGAAATACATAAGGTGGACTTTAGGTTTGGACTTTAATACACCAGCGTATCTAATTTTGGAGGAAACAAAAACGGACAAAGTACGGATAGAAGCGGGGAAAAGAGCAATAAAATATGAGGAGAAAACGAAACGGCTGAATAAGAATAAAATAGTACAAGAATGCTGGAGGGAAATAGACGCGAAGCAAACAGAGAAAAAGTCGAAATGGGAGGAAATGAGAGATTCATACTACAGGCAAAAAATTATGGATATCCAAGCAATGGAAATCGAAAGAAGGGGAGGAAGAGAGTTTGCTGAGGAACTAGCGCAAAGAGACAGGGCAGAGCAGGTTCAATGGCAATACGACAGAATACTAGGAGGCAGATATAACACACATTACACAGAAATCAGGGATAACCAGCGAGCAAATTACCTAAACGGAAATTACAGAGGCAGAGACCAAAGAATGATTGCGAGGTTCAGATGTGGGAACGAAGAGCGGGGAAGCTACTGGAAGGAAGAAAAAGAGACAGTATGCAGACTATGTAATGGGGCTAGAGAGACGCTGGGTCACATGCTACACGACTGTAAGGAGCTGAAAAGAGAAAATTCAACGATCAGAGGGATACTAAAGGGTGAAGAAGAAGGAGCGGAGTGGATGCGTATGGTACTGGAAAAAAGAAGAAGAAAAGAAGAACAAGATGAAGAAAAAAGTCAAAACGAAAGCACAATCTTGAAGTCCCAGATACACTTACACACATAAAGCCGGGTCCAGACCTGAATGAGTATACGCTGAGCAGGCTGAGCGCGCACGAATATTCTAATGTGGACGGGTGAAACGGTAGCTACGCCCGCATGCTTCTACGTGAGAAAGGGTGAGCGCGAACGCATATGCTAGTGCGGACGTGTCATTCGTGGTGACTCGGCGCATGCGACCCGACTCGCGAATGCCGGCGAAGGCACATGGCCTGAGCCGGCCGTTGTCGGTTTTCTTCCGCACATCAAAGGGAGTTTGGAGTACCTTGCGTTCAGCGTGGAAGATAGAAGCAGATGTGATACTTTTCTAAAATCCTCGATGTCTCGGATTTTCATGATATTGAAATATATGGTAGTCCATATGAAATTAGGGAGGGTTAAGTCCTCATTTTTGCAGATTCGAAATTGTTTAAAAAATACAAATCTTCAAAGTTACCTGCTTTCGGTGATTTTAACGAAACCCGCCTACAGAAATTAATTTTAATGACCTAAATTATTGAAGGTATAGACTTGCGTCTTTTTTTTGTAATCATGAAGGATGGATCTATGTCAGGGCTCTCCAGCGTAGGGGCCCCTCACGCGCCTGCTTCCCCTTCCAATCTTTATTTCGCGCAGCGTGCCTTCCGTTGTCAGGGAGACCGCGCGACGCTACGAAGGCTGCCATGACGGGCTAGCCGGGCTAGCGTCTTCGCGGATAGCGTCGCGCGGTATCCCTGACAACGCGGACGAGAGTGGGAGAACCCCGAGCTTACGCGTAAGGCAGCTTGGAGAGCCCTGATCTATGTGAATGAATTTAATCCATTGCGAATATTGTCATAAACAGTTAATCAAAAATCTAAAAATTACATTTTCAACAATATAATGCAATTACCATATGATAGACTTTAAAGCCCTATTTTACTGAATAATTTGTCTTTCTTTTCTTCACTACACCCTGCATTGTTCTTAATTCATGTAGGAAAGTCGGGGTTCCGCCAGATTGACAATCAAAGCACAGCAGTGATAAAGAGAATAAGCAATATAATAAAAACAGTAATATAAAAAGAATAAAGGAATACAGAATATCACATGGTGCTATTCTACGACTCCCCGATCTGCCCGGCCCCCGAGAACCGCTTGCGTTCGACCGTCTTCGCCGAACCTCGGTCTCCGCCGATCTCCGTCGTCTGTGCGACATTGTATCGCCTTTCGGCCGATACTACCATTCCTACATTCATACAGCCTGACCGACTCGCTGTTGTTTTAAAAAATCACACGAGAGTACTCGCGAGGGTCGGCAATACGTCTCGTGGAGGGACGCAGGAAGAAAAGGGGTTCTTCGCTGACTGCGCGTCGTCCCGCCTGCGATGTCTTCCCTTTTCATAAAATTTTCTTCATTATGGTCCGAATTACGTCGTACTTGATGTTAGTTTCATCGACGAAACATAAGGAATCAATAGACGTCGTTTTCGCAAAGATCTGATGAGAAATGCGGAACTCTTGGACATTTCTGACTTTTTAATTGTATTCCAACCGTTTCGAGAGTCGAAACCCATAAAATTCGGTAAGACACTGCGGCGGGTTGTCCCCTCCACGGGGTAGCAGGCGGCACCTCTTTGACAGGCGTCGCTGAAGAATCATGTATTGGTAAATAGAATGACTCGGAGGGTTAAACTGTATGTTTATTTAGCTAATCACACCATCCTTCCGACTGCGGAGTGGGCTAAGCTAAGGACAGAAGTTGGTGAAGAAAGACATAATGGCACTTTCGATCCCTCCGCATGCGTCATTCGTGCGCGCTCAGCCTGCTCAGCGTATACGCATTAGAGCTGTTCAAGTACCCGGAAAAAGCAAGCCGAGCCTAACTCGGCTTGAACGACCGAGCCGAGCCGAGTACCCGAATGAACCGAGCGGCTTGAAAAAACCGAGCGGCTCGGATAGAACCAAGTAACTTGAATTTTTCAAGCGGCCCGAATGAAGCGGGCGGCTCGAACAGAACCAAACGGATTGAATTATTTCAAGCGGGCCGAAAGAACCGAGCGGCCCGAAAGAACCGAGGCGGCTCGAAAGAACCGAGCGGGCCGAAGGAACTGAGGCGGCCCGAATGTATGTCTGTACATTGTACGTCGAGCAGATAGGTTAGGAGATAGGTTATGTATACCCAACCCAATTATAATATAGACTGCGGAAGTTTATGTAAATGCATGTTTTTATTGGAATGACTTAAACAAGCGGGACTTTGACAGAACTATGTTTCATCATTACGAGGATGTTAAAAATATACTTTCGATTTTATACATTTTGCATATTCTGGATATACGTTGCACATTCTGCATATTTTTCATATTTTTTGCAGATACGGAATTTGTTTACAAATTAGCTTGGTGAACCACGCCATTCAAATTTAATAGTTTCATATGTTAAAAAGTTTAATAGTGTAATATTTACATATATATTCAAATGTTTAATAATTCAATAGTAGGTACAACGGCTTGATACGTATAATATATAATTATTACAGTACAATTATTAGTATACTACAGTTTGATAAAAGAGGTTAAATATATCCCTCCGCCCCCCGTTACCCTTTTCAGCATATTTGCATATTCGCGGCATATCATACTTGCATAAACTTCCGCAGGCTAGATATAAATAAATAAATAGACGAATAATTTTTGAACAAGCAATATAAATAGACACACAATTTAATTTTTTTATTTAATTAATGTAAGAACTTCTTACATTATATTTAACCTCTTTTATCAAACTGTAGTATACTAATAATTGTACTGTAATAATTATATATTATACGTATCAAGCCGTTGTACCTACTATTGAATTATTAAACTTTTGAATATATATGTAACTATTACACTATTCAACTTTTTAACATATGAAACTATTAAATTTGAATGGCGTGGTTCACCAAGCTAATTTGTAAACAAATTCCGTATCTGCAAAAAATATGAAAAATATGCAGAATGTGCAACGTATATCCAGAATATGCAAAATGTATAAAATCGAAAGTATATTTTTAACATCCTCGTAATGATGAAACATAGTTCTGTCAAAGTCCCGCTTGTTTAAGTCATTCCAATAAAAACATGCATTTACATAAACTTCCGCAGTCTATATTATAATTGGGTTAGGTATACACAACCTATCTCCTAACCTATCTGCTCGACGTACAATGTACAGACATACATTCGGGCCGCCTCAGTTTCTTCGGCCCGCTCGGTTCTTTCGAGCCGCCTCGGTTCTTTCGGCCCGCTTGAAATAATTCAATCCGCTTGGTTCTGTTCGAGCCGCCCGCTTCATTCGGGCCGCTTGAAAAATTCAAGTTACTTGGTTCTATCCGAGCCGCTCGGTTTTTTCAAGCCGCTCGGTTCATTCGGGTACTCGGCTCGGCTCGGAAACCGGGTTTCAGCTTGGTTCGGATTTCAAGCTACCCGAATATTCAAGTACTTGAACAGCCCTAATACGCATTCAGGTCTGGACCCGGCTTAACACATGTAACCCCATTTTGAGGCCGAAAGGCAGAAAATAAACCTATTTACTACTACTATTTCTATAGAAATAAATATTTCAATACCAATAAATATTTTATTCAAAATACTTGATATTCCTGGATCAGAAAGATGAATAAATCGCAAACACATACACACTTGAGAATAGGTAAAATATATCTAAAATACCTCGCGGGCCTAATGTAACGCCCCTCACGATTCACTGGCACAGAGTGTCGCAGCTTCACGCTCTCGGCAGCGGCCAGAGCGGGTCCGCGCCGAAAATGTTTACGCAGGATTTTATCGTTCGAAGGCGTTACCATGCGCCCCTCTACTTAGAGAGGCGGAGCGTGAGTGCTCATGCCCACGAGTCGGACTTTTAATTCAAATACATAATTGGTTTTTACGGAACATACGTAGGTACGCACGTGAAACCACGACATCACACATCTCGAAATCGATACAACCTCACACATGCTGAGGTCCTTTTCTCATCATTCATAAAGAGTGACCCAAGAAATAGCCCCTTTTTGGGCCTACGATTTTGGAACTGAATTTTGTGCCAAATCATAGCTTATGATGAGACATCAATCACGACAAATTTTCAAGTTGTGGTGACAATTAGTTTCTGAGATATAGGAGGTGAAAGAAGTGAAAACTCATTAACGCGTCAGCCCATACGCTTGGATGTACGGACTTTTATGTCATTTCGATATTTTAAACAAATATTTCCAGGGGTTTTGCTGACTGCTAACAACGAATTTGAACTTAGATTTTCAAAATTCACGAAAAAAAAAATCAAAATCAAGAAATATAAATAGCTCTGTAGTGGGTGTTTTTTTTTTTTAATATATCGTCCATCATATAGATTCGACCATTGGGAGTTTTGAAAATCTGAGTTCAAATTCGTTGTTAGCAGTCAGCAAAACCCCTGGAAATAATTATCTAAATTATCGGAATGACATAAAAGTCCATACATCGAAGCGTATGGGCTGACGCGATAATGAATTTTCACTTCTTTCACCTCCCATATCTCAGAAACTAATTATCACCTCCACTTGAAAATTTGTCGTGATTGATGTCTCATCATAAGCTATCATTTGGCACAAAATTCAGTCCCAAAATCGTGGGTCCAAAAAGGGGCTAAAACAGGCCCCATTTTTGGGTCACTCTTTATATACACAATTTCTGACTAGGGGAATCCCATAGTCGGTAGACTGTCAGAAATTGTGATAGGTGTCTAGTCTAAAGAACAATTTCTAATTAATTAACAAACCGCACGTGTTCCGAAACGTGCGAGAAAACCGCGAGAAAGCGCAGTTTCCTGCACCGGATGTAGAGTATACAATTTCGACAATCCTGCAAGAAGCAAACCAGTCTGCGCATTCCCAATGTAGCCGTTACTGATTACGTTACAATGTTTAGCGCGACGGTCAGAGGTATTTTCAACGAGGGTTCTCCCACAATGGTGCAAGGCATTGCTGAAACCCACCTCTGCCGCTTACACAGAGCGGATTCGGCACATCAAGAGAACCACTGGGTCTTTTCGAGCGCGACTCTCTGATGAGAACGCCGCACAGTGGGGCAAAGTGATGAAGTTTGTGTCAAAATCAAAGAACTTTTGATAGATATGAGATAGAGCGATGATTTTTGTTTTAGGTTAAACCTGAAATGTTGCAGAATAAGGGAAAATTAGAGAGATTACAGTACGAACGTATTTTAACTTTGAAAATCTGTGTTAAACTTGAAATAAAAATTATGATTTCATTAGTTTCTTTCACATAAATCGATTTATTCAATAATCCTGAGGTAGTAGACAAATTTTGCGAACGGATTTGAAATCAGCGTGACAAAATCTACAGGAAATGATGTACAGCATGTCAAGAAAAAATCTAACCGTACATGGTATTAGATAAATCACAATTTTTTTGTAATATTTCAAGTTTAACACAGATTTTCACAGTGAAAAAACTTTCGTACCATAATCTCGGCAATTTTCCCTTATTCTACAATGTTTCAGCTTTAACCTAAAAAAAATCATCGCTCTATCTCATTTCTATCAAAAGTTCTTTGATTTTGACACAAACTTCATCACTTTGCCCCACTGTGCGCGGCTGCGTCAGCACCTTATTATCATTATCGCCGGACGGCAATATGTCGAGGCGACGACGCTCCGAAGAAACGGGTTCTGGTTTCACTAAATTATTATTAATTACTAGGCAGGAGTATGATCAACAAGGGTTCCGATAACGCTAAGCGTTGTTGATGCATACCCCATCCAAAAAGAAAAATTTTACGTTCCGAACGTAACAATGCGTACCTCGAATAGAATTCATTCCGCAATCGATTACGACTGCACCTGGTTTAATCCAACTCCCCTGGACCATCCGAAGCTGTCCAATACCGACCACTAAGATGTCAGCTTGCGAGACCTATAACCGGATCGAACATTCAATGTAAAAATGTAGGTTTAATCGTTTTATCAAAAAAAGTATAGTTCCTTACAATTTTGGGAAGATTTCTCGTTTTCGAATGGCACAAGGTCACAGTTGCGTTGTGCCATTTCAATAATTCAGCCGCGGGCGTGCCTACAATTTTGCTTCTGCCTAAAACTACGGCTTAAGCACCGGCCATTGGTACTCCACTCCTGACAAGCATTACTAAAAAAAAATTAATTTATTGCTTAAAGTAGAGCAATCATTTGAAAGATGGAGAGTAAACTTAAAAATTTGCTCGATTTGATTCAACGCAATTTAATTAATAGTAAATCTTGAACCGGCCGAAACTAATGAGAACATTTAACGTACTTCTTGATAAGTTCGATGCACCCGTTTGGGGTGCTTGGTACAAATCCCGACATATCGCCAATGGCCACTCTTCCCTCATTAATCGTGTTTAATCTAGAAAAATCAAAGCACACATTCTTCAACATTTGCTGTCTTTCGAAAGTACACAGCATATTTTGTTATTGATTATTTACGTCATTGTTTTTGGTTTCCTAAATAACGTTACGACTGCGATAGGGGCATGGCGTTTTTTAATCACGCGGGAATAATAAATTCCGGTTATCGGGCGTACATGTACTCCAACGAAAGCAGCATAAGGCGACTATACTCTTATCATGTAATTCGAGACATTTTGCGTCAAAGGTCACGGTATCTACGTTTTGTTGCATGCTTGCCGATATTTCACACGCTGCAAAACATTTTCGATGGCGTATGAATACGCTGTAACCAATATCGCCTGTTCTAAATTATTTGAAATTTTATCGCTGTGAACGTTGCCCAAGAATTTATCATTCTATCGCAAGCGCAACGTGACGATCGGAACCCGGCGGAATCGAGTTATGAAAAAAAAAAGAATGATACGAGGCTTACCCATCCACATTTTCTCGGGCAACACTAAATCGGTAATCATATGGGAATTGATTGTATTAACGGTATCAAGAGGCATCTGCACGATGATTCCATGAACGTTCGGGACGTTGTTCAATTTGTTCAATTTATGAATTAGTTCGACTTCCGTTATTGTGTTTGGAAGTTTCACGTGTTGAGCAGCGATCCCAATGTCGTTCGCCGCTTTTATTTTCATTCGGATGTAAACATTCGAATCTTCTCTTCCGCCTACTTGGACGATCGCCAAACCGGGCGTGAAATTTGGTAGTTTCTCTTGTAGAGTTTTCACATCTTTCGCTAGGTTTGCTCGAATTTCCCTGCGGAGATTGGAGAAAATTCGTTAGATCATACGAATATTTTCGATACCGTATCGAATCTAATTTTAAATCGTGCGATAATGAAATTACTCTTAAGTAGATTCAACTTTCTAGTGCGATGATTTGGCGAGTCATGAATTTTTAACAATAGATTCATCTCAAACTGTTTCCGAGGGAAGAAAATGCAAATCAGGCTTTTCGTTTATTCATAAATTCATTTAAATTTCAATTTTTATATAACGAATGTTTTGAATTAAAGAATCGCGTATCGCACGCCACACGTGCAGCTTTCGGACATTTAAAATTGGCGGGTTTTTCCACGTCCACACGTGTCCTTGTTTTCCACGTTTTAGCAGCGATGAATGGATAATCGACTCCGTAAATAGGAAGCCTTTTGCTATCGACATTATCTATATCCCTGTACACTCATTTCAGCGATTGATTTTTTTTGCCGTTACACAATGTCCTGACTGGAATGCGAGCATAACCTCACATAGAAAGAATCGCATAATTTCATCAGATTTCCTTGAATTTAGACGAATACATTTCACTGTAACTCTATGTCGCCGGTTAGACCAGTGCAACTATCGACCTCTGTGCGCAATTAAACAGTCGATATCAATTTCGAATTTTCGGCCTCGGAATTCCGTCGATCTTTGAAAAAAGTTTGTTTACATGGAGAATCTTTGTAAAGCATCAGTATGAATATAATTTGGAATAGCCTGCATTCCGAAGCTTCTTTTAAAAAATGACATTAGATCTCGGTTGGACCGTTTCGGTTTCATTATTGCCTGTTATACCTACGATTAAACAGAATGTAACTCACTTTACCAGCTCAGTGCCGGTCAGCACTACTCCTCGCACGTCTGTCGCCATAACTCTTTGGAAAAATCTGCAATCACAACAGAAATCACAACTATCTTCCAGGCTGATCCCCGTCAGATAAGCTTCTCTCGAATGACCGGTATCTCGAATCGCGTGAATCGAAAGACGGTTGGGTTCGTGCTCGTTGCGAATACACCGAACGACTGATAATGAACGTATGGGCCGACCGGTTTCCAACTGTTAGTTCCGCGAATGTGTGTATGTATTCATCGAGATAGCGTTATGTGAGTTATCCACACATGCAAACGCCTGCTTGAACGTTTAAATGGTTACTCGTCATGGTCGAGATGTATGCAAACTTCTGAAACAGCACGCGTAAAGCGTGTACTTTAATTTTAAATTTGTTTAATTTTTTTTGCTGGGTTAAAGCGTTCCAGCGGTTCTCATTTTTTCCCTTCGAATTTTATATGCATGTAGATGAGGATATATGATGTTACCACTTGAGGCACTTACGATCTTCTTTTTATTACGAAGCTAACAAGTGTTTGTGATATTACAGCTCAGTGAGTTATGAGGCATTGACACACGTTATATGCAATAAATTGAACTGAATTCGATTTTTTAATTTCTTTTTGTATTTTGAATAATTAAGTAGACATGTTGGTGAAAAAAAGTTTGATACGCTTTTTATGGGATATTATATGGAATATTGGTCTTACTGAAAGGCTCGTACTAGTCGTGTCATAATGAGATGTTGGAGATGACTCCGGCGGATTCTGACGGTTCATTGATAGAACGATATTCACGGGGGGCAAGAAAATACATGTTATAAACAACAAGCGTATTATCGGCATTTCATATGACGAAACACCGATTGATAAACTCTGACACGAAAATTATTTGCCACGAGTCCTCAAAGAGAATACTACTGTTACGATTATACGATGTAACGTATTAATGCAATAATTCGTTCCCCATCACGGAAATTTTTAATGCTTTCGGCCCGTGCAATAAGTGTGGCGAGCAATTCGTTACTAAGCTTAAGAACATAAATTCACAAAACGTAAAAATCCAGCAACTTAATTTTCCTAAACTGCTACCATGTCCATATATTTAGAAAATACAATTAACCGTAAAAGAATATTTTATTCCTTCTCGTAAATGACGAACCGAGTATTGCAAAGATTGTCGCTCTTAGGCCCGAATAATCTTGCACGTGTAATTATTCGAAATTAGAAGTGAATGAGAATCATTGCTAATTCACTATGTTATTCTTCGTTTCGCTTTGATAAGTGAATAATTTATCGAGCCTTATCATAGACGTCAGAGCTGTGCAACGTCTTCGCCTAAGACGATGCTCTAAATAATTAGGGGATTCCTTCGTCAAATGATGTAAGAGAACGTCAAAAACAAATTTAGTAAAAACCATATTATATTGAATATAGAGCACTGTTTCTATTTTTAATTCAATGGGGGTCTGTGACATCTTCCTGGCAGTGACTTTCTTTTATTTTTAGGATAATTGAGATTCTAACGTTGGATAACACAGTGCAACAATTTAATTGTCTATCGAAGAATCTTAATCTAATATAAATATTATAGGATAATAAAGGAGTTCGTCTCGATTCAATCCAGATTTTTAAGGAGGCTGTATCTAATCACGGTCTTTGATACACTAATGGGTGTTCAATTAAGGAAATTCGCGAAGGTGCAAAGTTGTTTACAGCAAGGCTCGAGGATAGTTTAATCCGCAGTATTCTCCAGGAATTCCTATAGAACTCTGCAAAAACCAGCTTGCTTCCCTCACCCTTTTCCACGCTTCTGAAGCCACGATTCGATAAACCCATCTAATTTACCCTGGACCGTCCCTCAAAACTGAGCAAAAACGAAGTAAGCTCCTTGATGTCGCGGCAATTAGTATTCCTATCAAAACATACAAATGAACGTCAAATAAACTGCCTTCGTAAGTGAAAAAAATTATAGCACACTTTGCATAAAATAAGAAATACGCCTTGTAGAGTATCTATACATATATTCACTGAGTTCTCGAAGCATACAGACGTGTTTGTGTATCTCTCTCGTGTTGAATACAGTGTTATTGTTGGCAGTCATGTTATACCTGAATTAGCCATATTTCGAATTTTGCTCGCTTTCCTTCTTAATTCTGGTGTTCTCTTAATGGATTCCAAGATTTGCAAAGGGTGCAATACTCGGGTTGCTAAACCCATCGTTTGCCCTTCGTGTGATATTGCTGCGCATCCTAGTTGTTTGGCCAAAACAGGGCACCCTTACGCCAACGGTCGTTTTACTACTTGTTCACTCTCTCCTGCTAAAACGATGGGACGTGATGATGAATCGTTGATAAAGACTATCCAAAATAACATTGAGAAGTCTGTTGGATCCATAATTAGAAGCGAGCTAGCGAATTTCCAAGAAAAGTTTTGGGAACGTTATGTGACTGATCTTGAAAAAATTAATTCCACGTTGAATGAACTCTCTAGTAGGGTGTCTACCATGGAAAATAATTTCTCTTCCGTGGGTCGAAGTTCTGACACAGTTCTTGAGGAAAACATTATTAATGAACTGATGAATGGAGAGAGAAATTCTTTCAATCTAATTTTTTATAATGTACAAGAAGCAGACGGAAGGCCGTCGGATGAGTCTCCCACTCCCACTGACTCCGACCTCGTTAAAAGTGTCCTTCAACCTATTAAGCCATCTGAGTACAGTAATCTCAAGGTTACCAGACTGGGGAAGAAGATTCAAGGACGCATAAGGCCAATATGGGTGACTTTGCCTCTCAAAACCGATGTGACAACAATTTTAAGAAACAAATTTAAATACTCTGGTCCTGTAAAGATTCAACAGGACCGCGCTGTGAAGCAAAGAGAGCATTTGTCGAAAATTAGGAGTGAGTTAAAGTCACTGATTGACTCTGGTGTGACAAACAAAACTATTAGGTATATCAATGGCGTGCCAAGTATTACCGATATTAACCCTAGTCTTGGGGAAAAAACTAAATAGAAGCCCTTTGATTTACTATCAGAACGTTCGCGGTTTAAGAACTAAGCTATTTGATTTTGCTAGTGCTGTCTCCGCCTCGCCTTTGTCTTATGACATTATTGTACTTACGGAAACTTGGCTTAATGACGGTTTTTCTGATGCCGAATTATCTCTAAGCGGTTATAAAATTTTCCGTCAAGATAGGAATAGGAATACCAGTGAATTTAATAGAGGCGGGGGTGTTTTAATTGCGGTTCGTAATGCTTATTCTTCTATGCGTTGTTCTTTACCTACTAACTGTGTAGAACAGCTCTTTATACGTGTAATGTTTGGGTACCACCCACTACTCATATGCGTCGTTTACTTGCCTCCATCCTCCAACTCTTCGATCTATGAAATTCACTGCCAATCTGTCGAGTTTATTATGCAGCATCATCCCAACTCGGATATTCTTATTTTAGGGGATTATAATTTTCACTAGTGTCACTTTTTATAATGATCGAAATGGCACTCTGTTGTACTCATCAAGGCATAACAACGCATCTGTTGGTCCTGATGATATTCTGTGTGAATATTTTAATCTACTTAATCTTTATCAATATAATCATATTTGGAACCATATGGGCCACACGTTAGATTTGTGTTTCTCGACCTATAGACGTGTTATTGTCTCCGTAGCAGTTGATCCCCTTCTCCCATGTGATGTTTATCATCCTGCGTTTACTGTTACGATTCCTATAAGGATTTCGAATAATAACGCACTTGTCTCTCCCATTGTTATATATGATTTTAAACATGCGAATTTTTCGGCCATATATGCGTTATTTGGTTCTATTGATTGGGATGCTGCGCTATCTAAACTCGACGTTGACGAGTCAGTTGATACTCTTTATTATTTTCTAAACAATGTTATAGATCTTGTTGTTCCTAAGCGTATTATATACAGAAACTCCTATTATCCGAGGTGGTACTCGGGTAAACTTATCTCCCTAATCAAACTAAAGAAACGACTGCACTACATTTACAAGCGTACCAATAATTGAAGGGTCGGATGCAATAAGGGGACTAGCGCTCGAAACTGTGAAAAAGTATTGTCCAATCGCTAAGAAAAATCGGAAAATTAAATGTTGTTAAACTGTATTTTAATAAATATAGTCTTGTAAAGCTCGTCACGGCACATATTTTTTCTATTTACAGTTTTTTTATCGAATCATTAGTATTCGAGATAAAAATTATAAACAAAAAAAAATTCTTCGACCAAAGTCAATACCTTTTTAAACATAAATTGCGATAACTTGAGTAAATATTAACGGATCGTTATGAGACTTGAAACATAAAACTCAGAAAACTCTAGCGAAGCCGTAAAATGTATGCACAAAACCCTTATGTTAAAAAATGTAGTAATATTTAATTACAAAGTAACACTGGACATAACCCATGTTTTTCAACGTTCGCCGTTAAAAAGTATCGAAGCAATTTTGACGTACATATAACTTGCAGCGACAAAGTTTTTCCTTAATATACAAGGAAGTTTTTCACCAATTTTCACACTGATTAATAAATAATTGTAGAAGATATGACGATATATATAAATGTCGCGCGCCACCAACAGTCAGCAGCTACGTACTGCGCTACTTACCACTCGCATTACACTGCAAAGACATGACTTTCTCATTATTATATGATTATATATTACAAAAAAATATTGCGATATTATTTTCGAAATATTTATTAACATTTTTATTATAGTATTTACACGCAGTATTTACAATATTTACACGTTGTAAGGTATCTACACCATGTTTCGGTTCTGTTCTTTTATAAATTTTACTTTTTCTCCTTTTTTCTATCTTTCCTTTTTCATTTTCTTTTTGCTTATCTTGTCTTCTTTGCACACTTTATTTTTTACAGATGTCGTGCTTAAAAATTTGTTGCCGAAATCTTGTCCACTGGACGTACAATACTCAAGTAAATGTTCTAAGTCTTTACGTTTTTCAGGAGTCACTCCTACTCCGCCTGCCAATGACGCTTTTTCCAAATCTTCCACTCCAATAGATGTGTTAATTTTTGTAGTAGTTAGGTTCCCCATTATAACTGTAATATACATCTACCTGACATCTAGATTTCGGCAACAAATTTTTAAGCACGACATCTGTAAAAAATAAAGTGTGCAAAGAAGACAAGATAAGCAAAAAGAAAATGAAAAAGGAAAGATAGAAAAAAGGAGAAAAAGTAAAATTTATAAAAGAACAGAACCGAAACATGGTGTAGATACCTTACAACGTGTAAATATTGTAAATATTGCGTGTAAATACTATAATAAAAATGTTAATAAATATTTCGAAAATAATATCGCAATATTTTTTTGTAATATATAATCATATAATAATGAGAAAGTCATGTCTTTGCAGTGTAATGCGAGTGGTAAGTAGCGCAGTACGTAGCTGCTGACTGTTGGTGGCGCGCGACATTTATATATATCGTCATATCTTCTACAATTATTTATTAATCAGTGTGAAAATTGGTGAAAAACTTCCCTGTATATTAAGGAAAAACTTTGTCGCTGCAAGTTATATGTACGTCAAAATTGCTTCGATACTTTTTAACGGCGAACGTTGAAAAACATGGGTTATGTCCAGTGTTACTTTGTAATTAAATATTACTACATTTTTTAACATAAGGGTTTTGTGCATACATTTTACGGCTTCGCTAGAGTTTTCTGAGTTTTATGTTTCAAGTCTCATAACGATCTGTTAATATTTACTCAAGTTATCGCAATTTATGTTTAAAAAGGTATTGACTTTGGTCGAAGAAATTTTTTTTGTTTATAATTTTTATCTCGAATACTAATGATTCGATAAAAAAACTGTAAATAGAAAAAATATGTGCCGTGACGAGCTTTACAAGACTATATTTATTAAAATTCAGTTTAACAACATTTAATTTTCCGATTTTTCTTAGTGATTGGACAATACTTTTTCACAATTTCGAGCGCTAGTCCTCTTATTGCATCCGACCCTTCAATTATTCTGACTATGTCGCTTTTTCCAACATTAGATCTCAATGTAAATTATTATCGAAAAATTGCTGGAATAATTATATTCGCAGGATTGAGTCGTCTATCCCGCATAATGTTAATACCTTCTGGAATTTTGTAAATTGTCATCGAGTTGATAAATCCACACCTACTGGTATGTACTTTGATGGTGTATACCTCGCTGATCAGTCTGATATTGCCGAAGGTTTTGCCTCTTATTTTAAATCGGTTTATCAAGATGACAATAATATTCCTTTTAATATTGATTATAATTATTCTTGTGATGTTTCTAACTTATATATTGACATCGGCGAGGTTTTCGAATCCTTAAATACTCTAGATACTAATTCTAGTCCTGGTGATGATGGTATTCCACCGATTGTGTTTAAATCTTGTAGTTTTGTAGTGGCTAGGATCTTGTGGCTTATTTTTAATAAGTCCCTTAGTGCAGGTTACTTTCCGTCTAAATGAAGGACTTGTCTTGTTACTCCGGCATTTAAAGAGGGCAATAGATCTGATATCCATAACTACAGACCAATTAGTAAGCAGAATGTTATGCCCAAGATCTTTGAAAATATTGTTACGTCGAAATTATCTTACCATTTTCTGCCCGGTTTCGTTAAAAAATCGCTCGTCCCATTCGCGGCCTCCCCTCGTCAGTGTCGCAGCCAGAGAGTGAGAAGAGGGGTGGCTGGCACTCCCAAATAAAACGGAAAAAGGAGATTGTTTAATCCCCGAGATTGAATGAAACTCGTTCGGAGTTGGTTTAATTTGCAACCGTGTGCCGACTAGAAGGACCACCCTCGTTAGGGACAAATTCAATTTATTTTTACAACTTTATTCAATAACTAAACGAAATTAACAGTGTGTAACAAGTAAACTGTGGTAGGGGAGACCGGGGCAGGTTGTAACACGGGGTAAATTGTAACATAAGTAAAATCTTTTGAACGACAAATCTGATAACCCACAGCATGCGTGAGCTGCTTGACGATATTAGCACCGTCGGTTTTAGTGACACAAACGAGGGTTATGTATTCATTTTGTGGTAATAGCCCAGAATTTTAGTATTTAGAGCACGTAAGTAAATGTTGTCTTAGCACTTTTATTTCAATTAACCGTCATTTGGAACCGTTTGAATTTTTGTTTCTTTGTCGCAAACGAATCAGTACACATTGGTTTATTATTATGTGTACGCATTTTAGTGATTTGATGTTTAATTTCTCGTTTGCTGAGATAAAACGAAAAAATTCGACCTCGGGGTAAATTGTAACATGTTACTATACTTACTCCGCTCCAACTTGTGATAAAGCAAGCTATTTGCTGACACACCGGAAAAAGATGCTCTAGACGAACAACAGAACAATCGAGGATCCAAAAAATAGACAAAAAGTATGAAGACAAAAGTAAAGAAAGCACAGAAGAAGATTTTGATAGAATCAGATGAATAAGCAATGATTGCTTAACTCATGTATATCAAATGTTTAATAATGATCTACTTTTTCATTTATATTTTTTAGAAACGTTTATTTGTGTTCATATTTGTATTTAAATAAGTAAAACAGATGTGTTACAATATACCCCGGACTGGGGCAGATTGTAACAAAGGTTCAGATTTGTTTAAAATGAAGCTAGATGTCTAAGTGTCCAAGATTTTGTCACGTACTTTCATGCAATTAGTTCACCACATATGTAAGTAGTAAACCCATAAAAAACTTTAAAAAAGTAAAAAAATTACGCCAAGTACACGAAATCAAATAAATCACAAAAAATAGAATATAATATAATATATATTAAAAATTATCTGAAGTCATTCCCTATGCAAATTATCTTTGTAAAAAGAAGTGATATCCCCATAAAAAACTTCAAAAAAGTAAAAAAATTACGCCGAGTACACGAAATCAAATAAATCACAAAAAATAGATGATAATATAATATTAAAAATTATCTGAAGTCATTCCCTATGCAAATTATCTTTGTAAAAAGAAGTGATATCCCCATAAAAAACTTTAAAAAAGTAAACAAATTACGCCAAGTACACGAAATCAAATAAATCACAAAAAATAGAAGATAATTACAAAATAAAAAAAAGTTGTGAAATCAAAATGAGCTGCAAGTACATAAAGGTGCTTTCCCGCAGCGTGCAAAGGTGACACTGTGTAACGCAATGTAAGATTCGGTGCTTTCCAACTGCGCTTAATAATATTAAGCAGATATACACTCCGCGTAAAAATTAAGGGAACACTATAATTTCCCGAAAATTTTGGTCATTTTCAAATGGCTGTATCTCTGCGAAAAATGGTCGCAAAAAATATTTAAAAAACGCATTTTAAAGCTTGAAGTTTCTAGTTTTTGAATCAAGGACTCAATTTTTTTTGTTCTTCCGTTATGATTCTGTTTTATCAAGATGAAGCGCAGGAAACGAAGTTTCAGAAATTTTTGCCTAGTTTGGACGTATGCACGGGCCAAAAAATTTTTTTCAGATAAATCCAATGGAGGGCTCTTATAGAGCAAACATTTCTCTTTAATTTTATTTTTTTGGTTTTGTTGTATGATTTTTATTGACCGAGTTATTCGCTATCAAAGCAAAACAGGAACTTTTTACTTTGAACGCCTATAACTTGCGAACGCATGATCGCAGAAATTTTTTCATGAGTGTTTTGGAAAGCTAAGACACTTTCCTTTCCGAACCTTTTGTTGGCAATTCAATGAGATTTTTTTTTAACCGTATTAAATTCATTTTAAAATGATCCCAAAAATTGCATATTTACCATTTTCTAGAAAACATCATGCCACTTCAAGGAAAATCATGGAATGATTCAAGTGTCCACGTTTTTTTCGAGTTAAGAATACTCGTAAACACTGTGCAAAAGGTCGGACCAATCAGATTTTTTTTGCGTATGTCCTCGATGGTCAAACATGCGATATGGTCTGAAAAATTGAAGGATCACCTGTTTTACGTTATGTTTCTCTGTAAAACCCTTTCTTTTGTTCCTGCGACTTTTGAACGATTGTTGCACTTTTCTTTTTGTTAGTTCAACGTCATTTTAGTAAAAAGAAAAGATTTTAAAAATTAAAAAAAAAATTTTATCCAAACTCTTCGCAATGACGAAAACTGTACTTTTATTTGAGAGTGTATTTTTATAGAAATAAATATTTCAATACCAATAAATATTTTATTCAAAATACTTGGCGCTGCGAAACCGCCAAGAATTATTTCTCTAGACATACTATGTATATATTCTGTAACATATGTAAAAAATAAAATGTTTCGAATGAAATTTAAGTAACGATCATTCCTAGATATTTCGAGTATCACGTATGTTCTATTACGAATCATAGGAATGTTTGTAATATTGACAGTATCACTTATTCAAAATAGCTCTTCTATCTCATCAGTTTCGCTGTTCAAATCCATATCATAAATGTTCGGTCTTGTAGAAAGCCCTGGCATCATCATTATCTGCAAGAACAAGATAATGAGCTGCGTATCTTATAAAACTTCCCATAAAATTCATAGGCCTTATGTTTCCGACTACTTGCCTCTCCCACCATTGGTACCACGAAGCCTGCTCCGACACACACATATATGTCCGTGATATCCAGAGTGAAGCCTGTAGGTGCACCCTTGATCGGTGGATCACCCGTTAAGGAGTTCGACCTTTTCGCCATGCAAAGAGCCAATTTATCGTATCCCAGTTTATTGTACGCTTCAATTTTCTTTTGCACCTACATCCATGATTATCATACTTATGAACGGCTGCATAGATTCTACATCGAATACGAATTTCAAGTATCTTACCTTATCCGCGAGGACCACTTGCCCGGCACCATACATTTCTTTAGCAATGGTATTAATTTTCTCTTCGATGCTGTCATTGACGTCGTACAATACTTTGAAATTACTAGGCGTCTTCGTGGCGGCTATAACCGCATCCGCGAGTTCTGTGACGTCGGCACCACCCTCTGCCCAGTGGTTGCATATTACTGCATTCGATGCACCGCTGTCGATCGCTGCCTGCTTTACCAATTTCAATTCCGCCGGAGTGTCAGTGCTGAAGCGAGATTTTATACAGTCATTTACCATTCGGTACACGAACATACAAGAAAAAACATCCGATCTTTGCAACGCGAGACTTACGCGTGGACGTTAACGGCGACGATGACCGGCACACCGAACTTACGCTCGTTGCTGATGTGCTTTTGAAGATTCGGGACACCTTTCCTGACTAATTCAAGATTCTCCTCGCGATACTCTTTTTTCAGGGCAGCACCCGTGGTCACCGGCGGTCCGCCGCCGTGCATCTTCAGAGCTCTGACAGTCGCGACGAGGATGACAGCGTTTGGTACATGCCCGGACGTTCGGCATTTGATGTGGAAGAATTTCTCCATACCCATGTTCGATCCAAATCCAGCCTCGGTGACCACGATACCTTCTGGCCCGACCAATTTCAACGCGACAGCGTCTGCTATGATCGAGGAACAACCGTGCGCGATATTTGCGAATGGTCCAGCGTGCACCATCACTGGAGTTCCTTCCAAAGACTGCATGAGTGTTGGTTCAATGGCGTCTTTCAATAAAATCGCCATCGCTCCAGTCATGCCCTAAACGCGCATTCGATTATATACAAACACCACAGAGTATGACTCGAGGGATACATTCATTCACGTCGTACTAACAAAATCATCAGCAGTTAGTGGTTCTCCATTCTTGTTGAAAGCTACCACGATGTTTCCCAGTCGTTGCTTCATGTCATCGATGCTAGTGGATAGCGCAAGTATCGCCATGATCTCGGAACCGACGGAAATGCAGAAGGACGTCTCTCGCGTTTTCCCTTTTTCCGTTGCGCTCTGGCCGATGGTAATTTTTCGCAGAAATCGGTCGTTCGTATCGACCACTGGAACAAGCGCGCTTCACTTGTAAAAGGATACCTTAGTTTCATGAATTATCGCACAAGGGCGCGCATACCTCGAGTCCACGTAATGTTTTGCGGATCGATGTCCAGTCTGGCGAATTTTCGCCTCTCCTCTTCCGTCAAGCTATCCGGATCGGTCTTCGTGATACCAAGCTTCTCTAAACGCTTCAATTGTATCTTCGAAAATTTCCTTTCGCCCTTGACCGTCGATACGAGGCGATCGTACAGAGCTTTGTCGGGCTGTGTAGATTCGTGGAAGTATCTGGCATCGATCTGCGCCGCCAACAGATTATTCGCCGCGGTCACAGCGTGGATATCCCCTGTCAAATGCAGATTGAATTCTTCCATGGGAATATGAAATTTATAATAAACATTACCTGCGAGTATCCTCCACCTGCAGCGCCCCCCCTCACTCCAAAGGTGGGCCCGTGACTTGGCTGTCTCAGGGTGACAAACGAGTTCTTCCCCTTGCGCGCTGTCAAAGCCTTTTTTTTTTTTTTTTTTTTTGACGTGGAGAAATCCCTAACGGATACCCTGCCCCCCGGGGGAGGGACGGGGTAATGTGGGACTTGCACCCACTAAAACTCCACGGTGGTCGTCCTCGGGCGCGGAGTCGCGCGCTCGAGGGGGAGGACTTTTTGCGGGAGCAAAGTAGCGATTCATCCGCTACCTCCCCCTCAGCGCAGTGCAAACTCCGCGCTCAACAGCCCCGCACGGCAACGCGCGGGGTCTTCCCAAAACTCCGGCGACGCGAGACGGACCACGCGTCCGCGTCGCCACTTCTGGGGGGGTCGCATGATGTTGTGGAGGGGTGAGCGTGCCCCCCGGCACCCCCACCCCGCGACCCCCCGCGGTCGAGCAGTGACCCGGACGGGGAGGCGGCACTAGGTCATATGGTCAATTGACCGCCGCACTCACCCTGTACCTGTTCGACCGCCTTCCTCGGGAGCGCGCTAAAAACGGCGCCAATGGCGCGGCTCCCGGGGGAGCAGCAGATGGTCGGCTGCTCCCCGGCGCTGTCAAAGCCTACACCAAACCAACCGACGTGGTACTTTTGCCTTCTCCGAAAGGTGTTGGCGTAATGCCAGCGACTACTACGAGTTTTCCATTCTGTTGGTTGCCCAGCCTCTTCAGAACGCTCAAACCGATCTTCGCCTTTTTGCTCCCGTAAGCAACTACCCAAAATAACAATTACAGAAAATAATGTGTAATCAATTACACAAATACAGTTTAATCGTAATTTGCAATTTGTAATTAGATTACATTTTACCCAACTCTGCAGGCGACTGCCTTCATCGGACGCCGATTGTCTCGTCCTTTTGTCGATGTCGTGGTTTCGGCCACGTCCAACAATGCGTTCGCCGAAGGTCACTCGGCACGAGGCCCACACATTAGGGATACATACATTGTATCCCGTACGGCCGTCGCACGGCTTATAATAGAATATTAGGATTTGCTTTTAAGCTATTATTTACAGAGATATCAATATCAACGTAATTTTTTTAAATGGAACTATTGTATATTTTTGTTATGCATTTCAAAACGCGCTCAACGATGTGTATGGAACGTATGTTTGAACAATAATTTATCCCGATATCTTTATGAACATTGGTGGCAAATTTCAAGTAAACTATGGTCGATTTTTATTTGCAACTTTATTCGAACGGTTATTCGAAGCTCGAATAATTTTGGCGCGGGCTCGGCGAGGGCCTTTATCCGAATGCCAACAAATGCATGAACAATTTGCATGTTTCGGGCGCATGGTGGAAGGAGTGGTTGCGTCACCGTTCTCCAATTCCATGTTTCTTCTCTAACTTGTCGAGCTATACATACTATTTCTCATAATGGAAAATATATTTATTTCATAAAAATATTATATTATTTCTTATGTTTTACATACATATTATGCTTTTCTAATAAATGGAAAATTTGAAAAATTAACAATAGTCAAATCCGAACACAACGTTGCCAAACTTTATGCTCTGCAACAGGTAAAGGAGTCTGGCGCTTGGATACGGAGCGGATGGCTACATTTTCTTGTTAGGTCGGTAGTCAACGAAGTGGTGGGGGAACTGCAGTAATTTTTGAGGCTATACATTCCACGTCAAAATTAAAGGAACACTATAATTTCCCGAAAATTTTGGTCATTTTCAAATGGCTGTATCTCTATGAGAAAAAAAAACACTTACAATACACACGTTACATAAGCAGCAGTTCTCATAAAGTCGTTTCGTTATGTGTCTTCGACACTTGTTTATAATTTTTTATGTATTGCTTGGAAAAGTGACTGCTACTTGCTTTCCCTGGTTTACGCAAAGATTTCTGCACTCAGGATTTAATCTTGGGGGAGCCGAGTTGACGAGATAAAAATAACTTTAATGCAAATTCAATAAAATTCATTGGGTGATTATAAGAATTTATTTAAAGAATAAAATTCATTTTATCTTCGTTTTACAAAGCTCTTGAATTATTTCAGTCGTGGTTACATCAATCTCCTTTTTCCTTTTTATTTGGGGGTGCCAGCCACCCCTCTTCTCACTCTCTGGCTGCGACACTGAGTGGATGATAACATTTTTCAGTCCCCAGGGAGTTCCTCGGTAGTTCAATTGCAATGCAAAATATTTATTTATTTATTTATTTAAACGGAAGCCCTTTGATAAATCAATATACAAACAATACATACACTGAGAAATGAAACACAGATTAGAAAAATTAAATACATAATACGCAATATGGTGGCAGAATAAACCACATAGAGATAATCACATAAAAGCCAATGAAAACGAAAACGAAATAAACAGCTAGTTACATAAATGATTAATAACTCTAGTTCTAAATGTATGAAATGAGCAGTCGAAAAAATCAAACACATTAGATACGGTGTTGACGTTCATACACATACGGTTTATCGAATTGTTTTTACCCATTAGAGTTCGATGATGTTCTACATATAAGAGTGAACGGTGCCTAAATTTTTTAGGAGGAATATATAATCTAAAGAGTTGTAGAATTTGAGGACACTTAATAACGTGATTAATAATCTTATAACTAAAAAATAAATCCGCTATGAATCTACGTCTTTCAAGGGTTGGTATTCGTAGTTGACAGAGGAGAGGCACATAATTATGAGTATAAGCAAAAGTGTATGACGGATTCTTGGCCCGTGCATACGTTCAAACTAGGCAAAAATTTCTGAAACATTGTTTCCTGCGGTTCATCTTGTTAAAACAGTATCATAATGCATACAAAAAATTAAGTTCTTGATTCAAAAACTAGAAACTTCGAGCGTTAAAATGCGTATTTTAAATATTTTTTTCAACCATTTTCGCAGAGATACAGCCTTTTGAAAATGACCGAAATTTTCTGGAAATTATAGTGTTCCTTTAATTTTGCGGCAGAGTGTATAAACCTTCTGCTTTTGTCACCCACCGACCTATCCATTTTAACGATCTGCTTGCAAAGTGTAGGAGATTTTGCCGCCGTGGCCGATAACAAATGCCGATCGTCGCGTAGCGTCGATACAATGATCGGCTTGACCAGCGTGCGTGCCCGGCGCAGGCTTCCTTCTTCTTCGCGGAGCGCGTGCGGTGTGCGTGTGCGGAATTGTCCTGACGAACAATAAATGAGAATCGAACAATCCCCGTGTGCTTTGTGCCTACAGTGAAGTTTATATAAGGTGACATTCGGTGACAAGGTACGTTCTGTCTAAATACATATATTAGTGCAATATTGGTAGACGCTGTGCGTAGTGTTGTATTGCGTAGTACCTGATGGAGCATCATAAGAGTAAAGTCACGTTTAAGAAGTGTGTTTACCGCAATTGCGGAAAGACAAGTCGCGATAATGATGATGGAAGAACATTTCATGCGCTTCCAATTTCGGATAATGAACGCTTAATAACGTGGATGGTTAATTGCGGTATAGACGACTGGGTGGAAATGCCAAACGCGGAATTAAAGAGAAAATATGTATGTAGTAGACACTTTATGTCGAATAATTTTCACGCTACGGGGCGTTTGAAGAAAGATGCCAATCCGAAATTGCATCCAGTAGAGGGTAGTTGTATCTCTGAAGTTCCATCAGAGACAGAAAACAATTGTTTAAAGGATCGGGTGATGAAGTTTCAGAAGGAAATAGACCAAGTGAAGGGCAAATTTAGTGCTCTTCGCTTGCAATTCAGGGCGAAGTGTAGAGTATTAAATCGCTTAAGGGGGAACACCACTGTGACGGCCGGAAAAGTAAGCCATTTTTAAGAATTTTTTTTCGGGAATAATTTACAGTTTTCATAGAAAAATTTTATTACCTACCTTTAGTACGCTGTCTTAAGAGACTATACAAAAATAAATAAATAGAAGAACATCCATAAATTTTAATATATTAATTACTCTTCTAGACCCACCCACGCGAGCTGGTCGAATGTGTAACTATGGAACAGCAGATCCGAAAGCAAATTTAATTTTTTTTTTATAAACTATATGAGTGTAGTTTCCGTTGTGCGTACCGATTTCTTAATCAAATTATTTTTGTAAAAATGGTGCGCTTTAGAAGAAAATTTTCGAAAATCCGCGAATAAGATGGACAGTTTTTCGAGCGTATTTAAAAATTTGTTTTCAATCAAAGAATCCGTACGTACAACGGAAACTACACTCATATAGTTTATAAAAAAAAAAGAAATTTAATTTTGGACCTGCTGTTCCATAGTTACACATTCGATCAGCTCGCGTGGGAAGATCTAGAAGAATAATTAATATATTAAAATTTATGCATGTTTTTCTATTTACTTTTTTTGTATAGTCTCTTAAGACAGCGTACTAAAGATAGATAATAAAAATTTTCTATGAAAACTGTAAATTATTCCTGAAAAAAATTCTTAAAAATGGCTTACATTTCCGGCCGTCACAGTGGTGTTCCCTTAAAGGAGAAACTTTCGTCAGGTGACATCAGCGATGTCTGCCTGAAGAAAGCTATCGCGAAAAGAGTTACAGGGTTTCTTTTAACATTTATTTTCATGCAGCTATTTCACACTCGTAAATCGGAAAATTATACGTCGAAGGAACAGAGATTGTGCCAAACATTGCATTACACTTCGCCCTCTCTGTACAGTAAAATGCGCGCCACTCTGAAGTTTCATCTTCCGACCCCAAACACCATTATTCGCTGGTTTTCTAAAATCAATATTTGGCCTGGCATTTGCCAGAATTTATTTACCGCGTTAAAAATTAAAGCAGCACATATGTGTGATTTGGACCGGAATTGCGTTCTGTCTTTCGATGAAATGCACATCAAAAAGTGTTTTGCTTTCCACCCAGGCAAACAAATTATTGAGGGCTTTGAAGATTTAGGCCCTTTAGGCAGAAAGCTGGCAGTGGGTACACGGGTACTCGTTTTTATGGTCAGGGGCTTGTTCAGTAATTGGAAACAACCAGTAGCATTCTTTATTACAAAGAATGGCGTAACTAATGCTAAGGGTCTAGCAGGGTAAGCATGGGCAAACGGCCCTCATGCCGATTCTTGGAGTTGTTATTTTTTAAACAATGCTCCTTGCATGAAACACCATTATGTAAAGTTTTAGATCGCTACCCCCCCGTTTAAGGGTAATACGGGGGTAAACGCCCCTAACGTTATTATTTTTTTTCTCGGTTACTACTTAAGATATTTGAATGAAAAAAAACGAAAAAATAACTACATACTAACTGTACTTCATATATTTTTCTCTAAATTATAAATCAATTCTTAAGGGTAGAAAAAAAAATTAATTTTTTGGGGGTGGTTTTTGGAAATAACCCTTTGAGTGACCACCTCCAAAAAAATCCAGAATAATGCTTTGCTATCGAGCTATTATATAAAAAAAACCGAAGTTGGTCGAGATGGTGGAACATAGTTGAATAATTAAAAGAAGATCATTATATTATAAATATGTGGGGTTTTGTGACGAGAAAGAGTATTTGTCGCGAGCCTGAGTACGTGTTATTTAAATGCGAATGGACGAACATTTCTCGCGCTAAGGAAAAACATTGTACTAAATTTGAATACGAATTCTGAAAATAGTAATTGTTTAACCGACGACGACGAAACGCTTTTACAGGGGGATATGCTCTCACCGCAAGTTCCATCCGCGTTAGACAATGATGCTGCATGTAGTCGCAATACAAATGTGACTGAGGAGTGCGATGACATCGATAATCCGGATATGCAAGTGCTTGAAGATTTGATAGAATCATTGTCGACGTCAACGTGCTCCTTAGAAACATGTGCAGTGGAGTATTTCGCTGGTTACGTTGCCAAAAAAAGCACGGACAAATCGCGGTGTCCCAGATGTCGCGCTATTTTTATTGATGCAGGTCGCGAATTTCAGCGGGATGAACAGATTTTAATAGCATTTCGGTCGTATATTGTATGGGAGGAGACAGAATTCGGGCACCTGGTACCACCAACGCTAGAGTTTTCACTTGTTTTTAAAATGATCAATGCTGTATTTGATCATTTCTATCCAGCATTGCGCAGCGAAACAATCATTTTGGATAAACTGTTTCGGATTATAACTCACACTGTACATACAAAATATCCGAATTGGTTTGCCGACAGTGAATGTGCTGCACACCGTCAAGATGTGGTTTATTTTGCAATGACGGTTAAAATCCATAAAGATACGATATGGCTCGGTCAGAAACTACGCAATTCTGTTAGTAGCAATTGCGGTTCGAGATTGCAACATTTCCAAAATAACGTGCTTTTTTAGGTATTTTTTGTATTCAGTGAAATAGTCTACTTGCATTGCATGATTGTAATTATAAGACGTGTACATAATTTTAAAGTAGTTATGCATGCATTTCTCTGTGTACAGGGTGATTGTCTCGGTGCGTCTGATCAAAAAGATGCCGTCTGGTACCCCGTGGCGAGGTCAAACCCCCGTGGTGCCTCTCCTAATTTGATGGATTTCGACCCTCGAAGGTGTTGGAGCGCCTATTAAGAACTGAGAAATTTTCGAGTTCCGCATTTCTCATCAGATCTTTGCGAAAACGACGCCAATCGATTCCCTATGTTTCGCCGATGAAACTGACACCATAAAACGACGTAATTCGGATGATAATGAAGGAAATTACATGAAAAATTGATTTGCATAATTTCAAACTGACTTTGTTAAAAATAGTTTATCCAACCAATCCATCGTTTTATCATTTATAACATGGTGTCAGAAGTCGGATAGTCAGAAATAAAAATTGGTAACGAAGTTAATATAAACAATATTAAAGATGTCTAAAGAAGAGGGCGAGAAAAGTCGAGCATCGACATCAAGTCAGTCGATACAATTATCAAAGCACGTGGTATCACAAGTAAAACCGTTGGATTTGATAAATTTCAAATTGAGATTCTCGACCGAAATTGTTAAATAAGATGATATTGGCGCGTTGATTCGGTCACTATACAACAATTTATTTTATTATTTGAAAATAAAATAAAGAAAACACCGCTATTTCGTAATTAATTATAGAAAAATCCGACGTTTCGGTTCATGATTTGAACCATCCTCAAGGAAAGTGAGATAAATTATATAAAATTACGCTTGCTGGTGAAAGATGTGTCGTAGCATTTATAAAAGCAAACGACTCCTGAGTCGGTTGGAAGCAGACTGAAGTAACAAGCAGACAACACAGACGTAGCTAGAGGTGAAACGGACTGTGGCCAAAACAAAGCCGTTAGCAATTTGAAATTATCAAAAACCCCAAGATTTTGAACAAACATACATTCAAGGCAACAAACCAAACATTGAGCTCGTGTGATCAAATTTTTATAATTTTCTTTAACATAACATATCTACTCATAGGTGTAGTAGATTTGACGCAAACAAATTTAAGCGTCGCTTGGAAGCTATGGATTACTAGATTTAAAATATTCCTAAAAGCTTCTGCATCGTTATATCATTTATAACAGTGGCCACCACCACGACCACGGCCACCACCACGGCCACCACCACGGCCACGGCCACGGCCACGGCCACAGGCAGCACACCCTATGACCAGCGCCTGAATGATGCTGGACTGCATTGCCCGTATAATCTCTATTTGTGAGATGCCGCTCCGCTGGTGGCGGCGAGCTCTATATCCAGCTGTAATTAGTACAAAAATAAATTAGTAAAATATTTTTTAATAAATTTATTAGTAAAATATTTTAATTAAACGACCTTTTGAACGTTTAGATATAGGCTAAATTGAACAATTTGTACAGTGTTTAATTAAATAAATATAAAAATATCTAATTAAAGACCAGAATTAATATCTTTTTTCGTGAAAGTGTTAGGAAAGTTTGTTAAAACACTGTAGCACAAGAAGATATATATATATTATTATATATATTATATATATACAACTATCTAATGATTTCCATAATAAAAAAATTGTTTATTTAGACGTATTTCCAAGCATTCTAAAAGTATGTACCTCCTTAAATGTGTATATATGTTATATATGTTTTTATGTTATTATGTTTATGTTAATGTATTTACCGTTGGCCGTGGCCGGTCTCTCCGACGGGGCCAGCGCCGTAGTTGTTGGCCGTGATAGCGGCGGCGGTTGATTCCCACCATTGTTGTTGCTCTTTCCCGTTGCATTCGATGATATTTCAGCATTTATTTCTGGAAAAATAAACCAGTTGTAATTAGTAAAAAAAAAAAAATTTATTAGTAAAATATTTTAAAATTAAACGACCTTTTGAACGTTTAGATATAAGCTAAAGTGAACAATTTGTACAGTGTTTAAAGATAATAAATATAAAGATATCTAATTAAAAACCAGAATTAATTAATATCTTTTCTCATGAAAGTGACAGCAAATTTTGTTAAAACACTGCAGCACAAGATATTTATATATATACTACTATCTATACTACTAACTAATGTTTTCCATAATAAAAAAAATGTTCATTTAGACCTATTGCCCAGCATTCTAAAAGTATGTAACTCCTTAAAATGTGTATATATGTTATATATGTATTTATGTTATTATTATATAAAGACTTAGAATTTCGACCGTATTTTTAGAATATAAAAACCAAAAAGTGATATCAGCGCGTAGGTTCGGTCATGTAAACACTTAAATAAAAGCTATTTTGCAATAATTATAATTCGACGTTTCGGTCTATGGTTTAGACCATTTTCAAGAAAGTTATTGAAGAATACTGCGTTTGCTTTTATACGTTAAACACGTTATCGAAGACGTGCACCTTGTTAGTCGGTTGGAGCGTGACTGAGGTAAATAGTATATAGAAGCGAGAACATCCGAAGGGTACAGAGGAATAACGGTCATAAACAAAGTCAAAAGTGAAACTGTTACTAATTATTGTTTGAATCGATTTTTGAGCACTGTTTATTGATCATAATTTAATTTGAAGTTTTATTAAATTTATAAAGAAAAGAATTTTTAGCCAAAACAACATTACCAATTCATACCACCAATTATTATATATGTGGTAAAGCATCATTCACGAAGTAAAAGAGCAAATTACATATGCAAAATTTTTATGTACCAATGTTTGAATCATATGAAGGAAGCCAGAAATCGAAAACCTCCATTAGAGAGGTCACATCATATATCCTTACTTTTTCAGTAAGGTTGCGTAATAATCAGATGAGACCACTTATACAACTAGTAAATTCGAATATACATGTACTTTTGAGAGAGAGGCAAACTCTATTATTTCTAACATGGTTAAAAAGAAACAGATTGGTGAAGGGACAGGCAAACTTTTAAAAACTCATAATGCTATAGTACCTAGAGCCTACGCACTTCCAAAGACACATAAGGAAACCTTGTCGTGGAGAATCATTGTCTCGTCTATCGGTGGTCCTACTTATAAATTGTCTAGATTCTTGGCGGGTATATTATCCAAGATAGTAGGAAAATCCTCGTACCACACCGTAGACAGTTGGCAATTTTGTAGTGAAATTAGAAAAGTCCAAGTTCCTGATGAGTCAATGCGGTTAGTATCTCTGGATGTGATATCTAGAGACGCGGTAGCGTCTCGACGCCAAGTACAGGAAAGACACCCTGTATATGTCGACTGTCGCTACCGCTATCATTTACTCGAGAAACGGCTAATCCAACCTAACCTGAAACTTATTTCATTAATATCTCATCACGCCTGCAATATTTTCTAAATTTAAACGCATTTTTCTTATGTAAACCGCATATAAGCTTTCGAATAAGACCAAATATCAATAAAATCTGTCCACGCATAACAGAGATATCATAATTTCGTCTCAGGGATCTGTCGAAAACGGTAAGATTTTCTTCTGATTCTGATTCTCCTTCAAGAAAATTTTCGGCAACATAATACGTATACGCGTTACACGCACACCTTCAGCCAAAATGATACTAACACATGTTTCGTTCATCAATCGCTATCTTCACTATGCAATCTACTTCAAATTTTGACAGCTTACAGTCAGATTATAACCTGATGAGTGTCAAAAAAGGTAGGTTGTCAAAATTTGAGATGCCACGTGTTTTTGCAAATATGTATATCGTTGTTGTACCATTGAGGTGCAATCATAACCCATAACCACAAATTCTAACGACTTCAAATCAGCCTGTAACCACAAATCAAATCAATTTTCAATCGATATAGAATACATATACCTATTATGTAGAGAAAAGGGGAGAACACGAAGAAGCGAAGTGAAAAAGAGAAAAAATAAAGTTATTTTCATTCGTTACTTTGAATGAAAGAAATTTATAATCGATTTCGACACAATATTGAAGGAAGCATTAATGAATACAATTTTTCCACACAATACTGAAGCATTAATGAATAAAATTGTTTGATCTGTAACCTCTTTAAGGGGTTATGCCTAGTTAGCTGGCGAAAGAAAACGCGTTTTCTGGGAATTTTTTGTGGAATATCTACTGTATATTTTTTTACAACTATTCGCTTATTTTTCAAAAGTACATATCTTGCAGCAACTCTCAGTAATTTTCTTATTGGAAAATATTAAAAGATGAAGGAATAACAGCCACTCTCGCGGAAGCCGTTTTTAAAAAAGGCGCTGCGCGGTGAGCACGATTTCTCCGAGCCGGATCATCTGAAATCAGAAAGCGAAAAAGATTCTGTTAATACGTGAGTTTATCTAGTTCGTGAACGAAGGATTTTTGTTTTTGATGAGAACTCTATTTTTAATTCACGATAAACGAACAATTCAGACCTCGAAAAATCATGATTTTGCGTTAAACGGCCGTCATTTTGTCTGAAATCATTTTTTTAAAAAATCCTTCGTTCACGAACTAGATAAACTCATGTATTAACAGAATCTTCTTCGCTTTCTGATTTCAGATGATCTGGCTTGGAGAAATCGTGCTCCAGTAGTACGTAATGGCGTTTTCGGACGGTCGCACTGGGGCGGACCGAGTGCGAACCCTACCCAATCGGAAGCGAAGAGTGTGAACTTTTTCGCCTCCGATTGGCCAAAATTCGCACTCAGTGCGCCCCAGTGCGACAGTCCGAAAACGCCATAAGTAGTAGCTGAAATTCAATAGATTGAATGCATATGCAAATGGGGTGTGTTCGGTATTTTTATTTTATACACATATAATAAATACAATAATAAATTTAAATTATTTACACCCCCTCCCCCCTCCCCCTCCTGCCCCGCCCCCTCCTCTTCCCCCAGGAATACTCCGCAGAGCTTAAATTGTACAAGAATCTCATAAATTTTTCTTGTCTTCGAGCTTGACCAGCGCGGGTGCGTCGATCTGAAAGGATAAATTAAATGAACTTAATTAAAAAGGTAATTAAATAAATCACAGAAATCATTGATTTATAAAACGATTTAATTCAGTTTCAAATTTAATCCACTTCCATTTAACCCGCTCGGGGTTTATTTTGTTTTTAAAAAATTGTATTGTCATCCAAACTACGCACGCCTGCAAAGTTTCAAGACAATTGGATAGTTGGAAGTGGGTTTTAAATTTGAGTTGCCAGATTTGAACCATACAAACATACAAACAAACAGAAGATAGAAGGTGTATAAAATCGTTTAAAAACACTTACACGTAGGCCACTGGCGGCCTCGACCTGGGGGTGGCCCCGCTGCCGGTGGCTGCCCCGCTGCCGGTGGCTGCCCCGCTGCCGGTGGATGCTCCGCCGCCTGTGGCGTCGCCGCCATTAACAACTCGTCCTCATAGTCTGGATCAGGAAAAATAAATTGGAATAAAAGTTTTTATTTTAGAAAATTAATTTTTCAGAAAGTTTATGGTTAATTGTTAATAATAAAATAATTAAATCTTACCAAGTAAAAGACCCTCCTCCATTGTTCTTGGGTATACAAAAATGTAAAAACAATTTATTAGCAAAAAAGCTAAATTACACAGTCAAAGTGCCTACCAATGCGCCAAGTATATAATCCATTAAAAAAAATCCCATTTGAAAACATTGTCGTAAATTAATATATTAATAATGTGCTATATTTAACTTTACAAAAGTAATGATATACAAAAATTGCGCCAATTATCACAATGACTATTTATACAAAGAAAAAAATGTAATAAATAATATTAAGATGCACATTCGGTAGCTTTTTTCGCGAGAAATTTATTCGTGTGATTTATTTGTCACTAAAAAACGTGGGACTTTATACGTTAGTTTCATTCGTGAGAATTTATTCATTGTCACGAATATATTTATTCATTGTCACGAATCACGAATTATTAAACTAATGCTAATAGTTAACCGGGTTAGAGTATACTGTTACGTCCTGAAGGGACTGCCTGTAAATCACCCCGAGCGGCTGGAGTGACTTACCGGGTTCTTGCTCTGTCAAAGGGCTAAGGCCCACCTTGACTACAGGGTGATTCTGGAGCTCCGCCGGACAATGGATGCCCCCAGGTACCCCGTGGCGAGGACAAGCCCCCGCAGTGCCTCGCCGAATTTTATGGGTTTCGACCCTCGAAGAGGTTGGAGTGCCTATTAAGAAGTTAGAAATCTTCGATTTCCGCATTTCTCATCAGATCTTTGCGAAAACGACGCCAATTGATTCCTTATGTTTCGCCGATGAAACTGACCCCAAGAACGACGTAATTCGGAAAATAATTAAGGAAATTGCATGAAAAATGAATTTCCATAACCTCAAGCTAATTTCGTTAATAATATTCCGATTTACATGAAATTTGGTATGCTATTCATCGGAAAAACATAAGGAATCCATCGGCATCACTTCCATATCGATACGATGAAGAATAAAGAATTATTTTATTCTGAAACAGGTATGAATCCTCGGTCGACCCCGGCAAATCGTGGTGTACAAACAAGGTGATCTTGTCATGGTGGAGGTGACTAGTGAGGCGGCCACCGGGGGTAGTCGAAAATTATTTCCAAAGTTTAAGGGACCTTTTCGAATCACCAAGGTTATATTGAATGATCGATACGAAGTGGAGGACCTGAGAGAGAAATTCAGAGGTAAACGTACTGTAGCAGCCGCTGACCGGTTGAAACGGTGGATAACAGTACAGTACGATACCGACGGCGACGAGGCAGATAGTCAAGGGAGTCGGGGAACCTCACCCCATCCCCTAAAGTAGAGCGAACGTCGCTCATGTTAGGCGAACGTCGCCATCCCCTAAAGTAGAGCGAACGTCGCTCATGTTAGGCGAACGTCGCCATCCCCTAAAGTAGAGCGAACGTCGCTCATGTTAGGCGAACGTCGCCATCCCCTAAAGTAGAGCGAACGTCGCTCATGTTAGGCGAACGTCGCCATCCCCTAAAGTAGAGCGAACGTCGCTCATGTTAGGCGAACGTCGCCATCCCCTAAAGTAGAGCGAACGTCGTTCATGTTAGGCGAACGTCGCCACCCTCTAAAGTAGAGCGAACGTCGCTCATGTTCAGCGAACGTTACGACTTGTTGAAGGAGAACGAACAACGTGGCGCGCGCCGCTCACACTAGGCAAAAGTTGCCACTATACAAAGAAAAAGGAAAACAACGAGAGGACCCCAGTTATATCTGAGGGCAGATCCATCGCAGGATAGCCGAATGTAAGATCCCAACGAATTAAGAACACAACCCAAAAGGCGAGGATAAGAAAAGAGCCCGCTCTGACCGACGATCACGTGGGCCTAGGATGACGCGCGATGCGAGCGAGGTGACCGGCGAGACGGAGTTCGTAGTTCTCTATTGGCAATATACTCGCGTGTATCACGGCGTCTGAATAATAAATTGCAGTACAATAAGGCGCGAGTTGTATAGTTTTCGAAGTGGCGACCACCTTTTCCTTCCACGTGTTTTTCTTTCTTACACAAAGATTCATCAAATTAAGTCTTTATTACTTTCTGTAGTACATTTCGTTAATTCTCCTCCCCCCTCCCCACACAGCACCATAATATTGCAGCAACGTCTCTGCAATGATGCGGTGCAAGATGGCAATATTGCAGGAATTCCATAAATCCCTCCTGACGCCTCCCACGTCCGGCTCTGGTACCTCTATCTGCAATGATAAATTAAGTGAATATAATTATAATTGTTAAATTGATTAAACCACAAAGTTATAATATTATGTTTTTATTTCATTATTATAATCCAATAAAAAAACAAAAAAAGCAAAGAAATTGCGCAAAGTACAGAAAAAAGTCGAAGACGAAAAATAATACCAGCATACCAGCAAATACATACATATAAAAAGAAAGACTCACAAGAAAATAAATAAAAAATCACAGAAATCATTGATTATTTTTGTATAAAAACACTTACACGTAGGCCACTGGCGGCCTCGACCTGGGGGTGGCCCCGCTGCCGGTGGCTGCCCCGCTGCCGGTGGATGCTCCGCCATTAACAACTCGTCCTCATAGTCTGGATCAGGAAAAATAAATTGGAATAAAAGTTTTTATTTTAGAAAGTTAATTTTTCAGAAAGTTTATGGTTAATTGTTAATAATAAAATTATTAAATCTTACCAAGTAAAAGATGATCCTCCATTGTTCTTGGATTCCATTATGAACATAAATGTGAAGTAATATACAGTGTGTCTCTAAATTGCGGGACTTCCGGGAACATGTAATATCCCGATGTAAAATCACATCGAAAAGTCCTTTACCGTACGCTGCTGTGCGTTCACTTCACACGGCCTTAAACTGTGTGGGCCGGAAGCCTCGCATCCGAAAACGGTTTCGATGTCTTTTTTCATCGGTATATTGCATCATCCGAGAAGTCTCGCCATTTTGGGACTCCCTTATGAACATTGATCGGAGGATGGTAACAATTATCACTGTAAAACACGATTTTTGGTCTGCAATATCCGCTGGGTGATTCTTGTAGAGTTTTTCGCCTTGATATTGCGGAACAGAGAAAAAGTTTCATTTTGTTGGACTGTGTTATATGATGAATTGCGGGTTTCAATGCAGATTTTACAAACACGCCAACAACGGACCACTATTATACAACACACACACTACACGCATCTCCCGAGGAAATTGAAATACCAGCACCAACAGCAGCATCACCAGGACCAGCACCAACTGCAGCATCACCAGGACCAGCACCAACTGCAGCATCACCAGGACCAGCACCAAGTGCAGCATCACCAGGACCAGCACCAACGGCAGCATCACCAGGACCAGCACCAACGGCAGCATCACCAGGACCAGTACGAAGAGCAGAATCATTATCATCATCATCAAGAGCAGAATCATCATCATCATCATCAAGTACGTCTCCGCAAATACAAACTCATATCCAATCCAATGGGTTTCTACCCATTGACTATAATCCTAAATGTAGTTTTTGTTAAAAAAAATTACATATGTTAAATTAACTTCTCTTATCTTTATTCAGAGTTCGAAAGATTTATGATGAAGAGCGTTGCAGCTATTAATCTGACGTTAAACGATATGAAGAAACAGTTGAACAGAATGGAAGAAAAAGTGGCAATGATTTCTGGCAATAGAAACATAATAGTCGATAGTGAAACAGAATTTTCAACAACGCACAATCTTCCCATTAATGATGAGGAGGGATTGCGGAATTTTAACAATCAATTACAGGACCAGGCTGTATTTAATGCTATGGTAAGTGACGCAAGAGTAATAAATGCACTAAGGGTATCTAGTATCATAAAATCAAAAATTAACTTCATATTATACTTACTTTTATATTCAACAGCTACTTTATCTTGCTGCATTGCAGTCATACAAAGGATAATTACCTGAGTATTGTTATTTATTACAATTAATAAATAGTAGCAACATACATGCAATTTGTAAAATGCACTCCACTTCTTATACTATTGCACGACGATGGACTTTTTCTTGCATGTACAGGGTGTCCCATAAAATTGCGAACTTTTTGGAACATGTGACGTCCCGATGCAAAAAGACAGGATATTGCATATTCCGAAAAGTCCCGCAATTTTATGGGACACCTTGTATTTCGTTGCTGGCTGCGCGACAAGCTTTTACTTTTCATACAGTTTCCTTGTAAACATCCATTAACTTTTTTATAACAATTATTTAAACTAATGGTGATTGTTATTTTTCATTGCTTCAATGCACCCTGTGACACGAATGCTGTTTTTATCGAAGCCATGTTTCATGACTGAAATAATTTATTAATGACTTTTTATAGGTTGATGTATTGAAGAAAACCGGTGGGAGCAACGTTGCGATAACGACGGCGATGGTCTTACAAAAAATTATGAATGATTGTGTGGCGGAACAGTATAGTTGGTGTGGAAGGAATCAAAAACGAGCATTCAAATCGTACAATTATTTAGTGAAATTAATATTGGGTAAGTAAATTTATTATTTATTTCATTTCAGGTATTAAAATTGTAAAATAAATGCATGTATTATTCCAGCTTCAGTACACGCTACATGCAACGACAGGGGATTGCGAGCAACGGACATGGAGATAATTAACGTGTCTGGAAAGTGGTTTGCGCAAACAAGAAAGCGGATCGTGCGGGCAGAAATGAAGACCAAGGCGGTTTAAGAGTCGCTGAAGCACGGGGGTGGGGGGAGAGCGAGCTGCCATTCTCATTTGTGATTTTGTAACAATGTTTCAACTACCACCTATACTGCACGTCATTTAACCCTTTCGGTACCAGCACCGGATATATCCGGCATCCATCTGATGACCTGTGTGTACCAGTGCCGGATATATCCGGCGTCACAGAACGAGCCGCCGTTCCTGGCGCCGACTTTAGTCGGCATCTCCGATAGTTTACAAAAAAAAAAAAAAAATTAGTTAAAAGCACTTTCGCGGAAATGTACGCCGTACTGAAAGGGTTAAGAGGGAACCTGCGCATAGACCTGTTCCGCGCTACGATTGGGCTATACCCCAACCAACGCTCCCTCGGAGCCAATGAGCTCATTCGACATGCGTGAATGGGTTCCTTCTTAAATGACGTGCAGTATAGGCAGTTTCATTTTTTTCGAAGTAAAATTCAATATGGCCGTCCGACATAGTCTGCGAATCCAGTAATAATCTATTAATTGCTGCAGCATTTGTTGTATTTTGATCGCCAACCAGTGATGGGTAAATCACTAGAAAGCAACGTAATTTACGGTAATTTACGTTACGTAACATACGTGTATAAAATGTCCTAATAAACCTTGAAAAAGATGTGGGAACTTCCCTACTACACTCTATATTGCCGAGGCAGGTCCACTGGACATTTTAATATTATACACGCATGTCAGGTAACGTAAATTACGTTGCTTTCTAGTGATTTACCCATCACTGTCGCCAACCATACTGAGGATGATAAGTCCTGTTTCTTCGACAGCTTTTACAACAGTTTTGATGCAGTGTGTATAGAGAGAACTCAAAAAATGTTGAGAATTGTGCAGTTTATTGAGAAAGAGAATTAATACTGAGGTAATACAAATGATGCTCATCAGCTCGAGACACGAGAGATTACTGCTGTGTGTAACCGAACGCTCGGGTCGGTTGCGAGAGCGAGAGTGTGTATGTGAGTGTAAGTGAGATGTGGTGTTGAACAGTATGTATGTATGATCGCGAAAAGTAAATACATGGTTCATCAGCTGATCCAGGTTTCTTGCGGCTGATGTGGAAAGAGAGAGATAAATAGAGAGAGAGAGATGATTTGTCGAAACATTCCGCCCGCCTTGCCAATCTTAAGTAGATTGGCGAAAAGTGAAATGAATGATCGATCGAACGCGTAGATGCTAGGTGTAGTCCTCGTTGGTTGAGATTGGTAGCAAGATGAGCTTCACGATGGGCCGCCGATACACCGAGTGTTGAGTCCGAATGGTGGCGACGCGCACGAGGTTGTCCCGGCCGGGATGAACGTCGGTGACTCTGCCGAGAGCCCATTTGGACGGAGGATATCGTTCGTCCTTGACAAGAACGAGCGATCCGATCTTGAGGGAGTGAAATCGTTGTTGCCATTTCGTGATGGTTTGAAGATGTTGAAGGTACTCGGTGCTCCAGCGTTGCCAGAAGTGTTCCAACATTTGGCGTATTAGTTGCCATCGAGAAAGTCGAGATGTTGGAAGATCGATGAGAGTAGGTTCTGGAATCGTATTTAAGGCAGATCCCGTGAGAAAATGACCCGGTGTGAGCGCGGTCATGTCGTTTGGATCATCCGAGAGTGGACAGAGAGGACGCGAATTGAGGACGGCTTCAATTTGTGAGAGCAGCGTAGAGAATTCTTCGTAGGTGAGTCCGTTGTCTCCGATAACGCGCTTGAGATGAAATTTGACTGATTTAACGGCGGCTTCCCACTTGCCGCCGAAATGTGGTGATGATGGTGGATTGAACTTCCACGTTGTGCCGTCGTTTGCGAGGATGTTAGCGAGCTCTTTCATTTGTTCGGATGAAGCTTGAAAAAGCTTGCGCAATTCCTTGTCAGCGCCAATAAAATTTGTTCCACAGTCGCTCGTGAGCGTTCCGCAGATGCCGCGTCGACTAGTGAAACGTTTGTACGCGGCGAGGAACCCTTCTGAGGTATAATCGGTTGCCATCTCCAAATGGACGGCGGATGATGAGAAGCAGATGAATACGACGATGTATCCCTTGTAAGATTTGGCGCCCCGTCCTCGGAACGTCCGGAGAGTCAAAGGTCCGGCGTAATCGACTCCGGAGTGGAAGAACGGGCGCGACCGAGTTGAACGAGGTTCTGGTAGCTGCCCCATGAGTTGCTGACTGATAGCGGCTCGTTGTCGAACGCACGGAATGCAGCGATGTATGAAGGCGCGAATCGGCACACGGCCTCCTACGATCCAATATCGACGTCGTAACGTGGCGAGAGTGACCTGCGTTCCTCCGTGAAGTGTGCGGTAATGTGTATCACGGATGATAAGGGTCGTGAGCGCGGATTCACGAGGTAAAATAAGAGGGTGTTTCTCGTCATAGTCGAGAAGAGAATTTCGGAGTCTGCCTCCGACGCGTAAGAGTCCCGAAGAATCAACGAAAGGAGCGAGTCGAATGAGCGCGGCAGACCGCGAGAGCTTCGTGCCTTGCGAGAGTTGATGAATTTCGTTCCCGAAGTGCGCGACTTGAGTTTTCTTTACCCAGAAAAGTCGAACGGTGTTGAGTTCTTCGGGAGTAAATGGCGATGCTCGATCCGGAGCGCCCTGGATGCGTTTGAATTTGTGAACGGCTCGGAAACACAACGCCGTCACGCGAAGAAGAGTCCTGAGACTCGAGAACCGCTCAACGAGAGTCCAGAGTTCTGGAGGCTCGTCCTTATTAGCGATCGCGACCGGAGTTTTGCGAATTTCAAGAGCGACATCCGTATCAAGCGATGGATTCGATGATGGCCAAGATGTGGAATGTTTCCACAACCATGTCGGGCCATTCCACCAGAGAGTCTCGTCTTTGAGTTGCCGAGGAGAGAGTCCGCGCGATGCAAAGTCCGCAGGGTTGTCCTTCCCTGAGACATGGTGCCACTGAGAGTTTGAGAGCTCCTGAATTTCCGTTACGCGATTTCGAACGTAATCGGCCCACCGACGGACATCACCACGAATGTACGCGAGCGCGACCGTGGAATCCGTCCAGAGATGAATCGGAGCTTCTTCGAGATCGAGAGTTTTTCGTACGTGAGATACAGTTCGAACTAAGAGAAGTGCGGCTGAGAGTTCGAGTCGAGGAATGGTCACTGGCTTCAGCGGAGCAACCCGAGTTTTCGCGGCGACGATTGTTACGCGAACATCGTCGAGATCCGCGATCGCGCGTAAATAGATCACTGCACCGAGAGCAACTTGAGACGCGTCCGAGAATCCGTGCAACTCCACGGCGCACGATGATGCGCGAGACCCGAGCCATCGGGGCACTGAGATTGAAGAGACGTCTTGCAGATCCTTGTCGAAAGTTCTCCAGCGGCATTCGAGCTCTTCAGGTAGCTGGTCGTCCCAGCCGAGCTTCGCTGACCAGAGTTCCTGGATGAAGATCTTTCCGCGAACGACGACAGGCGCAATCCATCCGAGAGGATCGAAGAGTTGCGCGACACGTGATAGCACGGTGCGTTTACTGGTACGAGGCGATTCGTCGCGGATGCGCGAGGCAAATACAAACGAGTCTGTGTTTGGTTGCCAGAGAAGTCCGAGAGCGCGAAAGAGTTGAGCGTCTTCGAGTAGCACTGATGATGACTTCTCTCGTCTTTCTGACGGGATGAGTGCCAACAACTTTTCGTCACTGGCGGTCCATTTTTGCAGTGTGAAACATCCGGCCTTGAGACATCCATCGATTTGTCGAATTTTCTCTTGCGCTTCTTCAATGTCGTCGGCACCTGAGAGCACGTCGTCAACGTAAATTTCACGTTGAATGATGCTCGTCGCAAGAGGAAAGCGCTGCTCTTCGTCAATTGAGAGTTGTCGAAGTGCACGGATTGCGAGATATGGAGCGCTTGCGAGGCCGTAGGTCACAGTGCAGAGATGATACGTGAGTGGAGGATTTTCTGGATTGTCCCTCCAGAGAATTCGTTGCAAGTCCCAATCTTCAGGGTGTACGCGAATCTGCCGATACATTTTCTCGATGTCCGCAGAGAAAACGTACGCGTAGCGACGCCAACGAGTGATGACATCGGCGAGATCATTTTGAAGTTTCGGCCCAATGTGTTGCAGATCGTTGATTGAAATTCCGAAGTTGGTGCGATAAGATCCATTAAAGACAACGCGTATCCTTGAGGTTGAGCTGGTCTCCCGCACTACTGCGTGGTGAGGGAGATAGAATACGCGACGTGGTTGAGCGAGTGATTTCGGAACGATAGCCATGTGACCGAGAGCTTCGTATTCGCGGAGAAATTCGGAGTACGCCGACTTCAAAGATGAGGTTGCCAAGAATCTTTTCTCTTGTCGCGAGAGAGCGTATAACGCTGGTTTATACGAGTCACCGAGATCTTCCGGGAGACGTTTGAGAGGTATCCGCACGACGTAGCGTCCATCCTGCTGGCGAGAGTGAGTTTCGATGAAGTGCTGTTCACACTGGGCTTCTGCGTCGGACGGAGTACTGGTTGATTCAACGTTCGTTTCTTCTTGTGCCCAAAATCGTTGGACGAGATCGAGAAGGTCATGATCGACAGAACACTGTAGCCCTTGAGCAGGGCGAACACTCGAGTGTGACGTCGATTCGGATGCGACGGATCCTGATAGAATCCACCCTAGAGCGGTTTGTTGAGCGATCGGGCTCCCGGGTCCGCCCCGGCGTAGCCCTTCTTCGAGAATCAAGCTGTAGACTTCAGCGCCGAGAATTAAGTCGATTTGAGTTGTTGACGAGAACTCTGGGTCGGCGAGCTCGAGGCCGTCGAGATGTGGCCATGGTTTGTTTACCACTCGGATCGAAGGCAGATACGACGTGAGCTTTGCGAGCACGTACGCACCTATCGAGAGCGAAAATGTAGGATGGACACGTGACGCGATGCTGAGATTTATAAATCCGCGAGAAACAGTCGACCGTTGCGCACCGATCCCGTGGATTGGGAGAGAGACTCGTTGACGCGGCAGATTGATACGTTGCGCGAGAGATTCCGTGATAAACGATACTTCTGATCCTTGATCGAGGAGGGCCCGAACTTCGTACTGGTCGCCGTAGCATGACGTGACCTTGATGAGAGCTGTTGCGAGCAGAACGGGCATGTACTTGATTGAGGTGGTCATAGCGATATTGGTCGAGGCGGACGCGCCCGAGTGAGTATCCTCGTTGCGCGGAAGCACGGAAGCGCTTGTTTGGCTCCCGGGAGCGACGGATACCGATTGTTGTTGTTGTGAACTCGCTCCCTGAGTGGTTGACGCGCGAGGAGCTGGACCATCTGACGTGTTGGTGGTCCGGTGGATCGACGTGTGATGAGGATTCCCACAGACTCGGCAGCGTTTTGCTGTCCGACAGTTACGGAATTGATGCGGACCGAGGCAATTGAAACAGAGATTCTTTTGTTTGAGAAAGTCTAGTTTTTCTTCGACTGTTTTGCCTCGATACGCTGGACATGCAGAGATGTAATGCGCGGAATTGCATAGCGAGCACGTGAACGAAGATGAACTTGTCGCAACGTTCGGAGAATTATCGCTTTTGAGAGTCACGGCAGCTTGATGTGATTTCGCGCTAGACTTGCCTTTCGTTGCTGCGGGAACGGCCGAACGCGATTTTGAGTTAGCGGTTGCGCGCGCGAAACCTTCGAGAGCGTGTATCCTGCCTGAGATAAACTTTTGAAGTTCTGCGAACGTCGCGGGTTCGGTCGTTGCACCGATTTGCATTTCCCAATCGAGTAGAGATTCCGCGTCGAGTTTGCGCGTCACCATGTATACGATGATGCGATCCCAAGCGTCTGTAGGACACCCGAGAGCGTTGAGAGCTCCCAGAGATTCTTTAACGTCGCCGATTAGAGCTTTGAGTTCGGTAGGCGATTGTTGAGTTACCTTTTGAAGAGAGAATAACGTGGAGAGATGCGTATCGATGAGCACTCGCTTGTTCTCGTAGCGGTCAACGAGTTCTTGCCACGCACGCGCGAAGTTTTCATCGGTAACTTCATACTTCCTGATGAGTTGAGCTGCTTCACTGGTGGCACTCATGTTTAGATATTGCAGTTTTTCGACGTCAGGAATTTCTTTGTTTCTGACAATCATTGCTGAGAAGAGATCACGGAAAGGTCGCCATTCACGGTACGCTCCTGAGAAGCTAGGCACGTTGAGTCGAGGGAGCTGTCGAGAAGTCGGCGTATGAGAGGAACTTGGAGCACTTGATGCTGTGGACGCCGATTGACCTGTCTTGCTCTTGAGTTGGTTGAGATACGACAGAAGTTCGCTCTTTTGATCGGCATAGACTTCTTCGCATTGTTCATATTGATGATCTGTGAAGTACGGTAGCGCGGATCGTTCTTCAGCTTTCAAGGACGAGAGAAGATCGTGATTTTCTTGAAACTTCTTCCAGTTGCTGTCGAGAATTTCGATTCTGGTTTGTACTTGTTCGGGGGTGCGCTTTTTGGTTTCCAATTTCTTCACATTCGCGACGGCTCGGCTGATCAGACCGTATTGGGTGGTCTGTTTGTCAACAATAGTAGCGACCGTAGCGGACATGATTCAAATCGTTTGTAACGTACTAGCACACGGATTTAACAACTTCGCGACACTTCCGGAGCACGATAAGATGATTTTTCCAGAGCACGCACGTGCACGAATTACTTTACACGCGCGAAAATCACTACTATTGAGAGAGCGCGCGTAGACTTTAGAGATGAGACGAGAGCGCGGCGAAGGCAAGAGTGAGAGAGAATAACCGTTGTCTCTTGTTGCCACACACACACACGAGACTTTCTTTGAGTGTAGAGAACGAGTTTGCACTTTTTACTTTACCGAGACTGCACTATTCACAACAATCCGGCTCGAAGGACCAATAAATGTATAGAGAGAACTCAAAAAATGTTGAGAATTGTGCAGTTTATTGAGAAAGAGAATTAATACTGAGGTAATACAAATGATGCTCATCAGCTCGAGACACGAGAGATTACTGCTGTGTGTAACCGAACGCTCGGGTCGGTTGCGAGAGCGAGAGTGTGTATGTGAGTGTAAGTGAGATGTGGTGTTGAACAGTATGTATGTATGATCGCGAAAAGTAAATACATGGTTCATCAGCTGATCCAGGTTTCTTGCGGCTGATGTGGAAAGAGAGAGATAAATAGAGAGAGAGAGATGATTTGTCGAAACACAGTGGATCAACTGATTCGAGGACGTCTTGCATTTTGTGAAATAAAACAGTCAGAGCAACAACGGACTAACCTACATATTTTTCGAAATTGAATTAGTAGCAAGAACGTATTCCAATAGGCTCTACTAACTATATAAAATAGAAAAAAAAAAATTTATAATGTGGGATGGTCCGTTGTTGCTCTGACTGCCTCAAATAATAAGTAAATGGGAGTTTCCAGTTCGATATGATACCTTTTAGCATAAAGACTAGTGCATGGTCATATTGAATTTGACTGAAGCAGCGATATTTGTGCTACGGATTTTTCCACTATCGCTTCGGTTGTTCAATGCCAAAATATCTTTTTTTTATTAATATTTCGGAAACTGTTGAATGTTGGATGCAACATTGAGATATATGATGGTGTACTATACCTACATTACGACATATATATATGAGATTCATCAAAATCCGTAGCACATAGGGGGAAGTGGGGTAGATTGATGCAGAAAAACTGAATCTCATGTTATGCAACAAAAATGAGTAAAATAAAAAATTTTTTTGCTTTATGTATGTCATAACTAATCAATATTATAATAGCAATCAAAAGAATCATTAAAGTTAGAAGATAATGAGAATATAATGACTTGAGTAAAAAATGGGTTTTGTATCATTCTGCCCCACCTACGGGGCACTTACATACATTGGATGGGGCACTTTGAGACAAAGCGTAAATTGTATGAGAATGGTAATTATTTACAAAAATTTAATGAAAAACATTTTTCAATGCGATGTTGCAAAGTTGCAGCTTTGATCTTATATTTGTCAGCTGCCCTCCGTATAGACAATCTTTTAGTTGTATCTTTTCGATACAACTTCGGATATAGCAGTCTTTACATTCTCCTCATTAATACTTCCTCTATCAGTCTTAGGTTTGTACGTTCGCACCATTTTTTGGAAAATAGAATAACTAGTTTACAGATTTCATGCAAACTTATATATTGGGACACTATTGTATAATAGCGGGGCACTTTGATGCATATCAATGTGCCCCCTGTCTTAGTGTATCAAAGTACCCCAGCGAACATTTTCAAGAAACTAACAATTATTTATAAAACCATTGAACTTATTTAAAAGTCACGTGCAATTCTGATTACTAAATAGAATAACTTACCTTTGGTATTTTTAAATATTAACTAAATGACGTAAAACAACGTTGGGACACTTTCGCACTTCACGTAATGTCTCTATAAATGTCTGATAAATCACACTTTGTACACTTTGTATATATGTATATATTTGTAAGCGTAATCAACGTTAAGTGAATGGCTTGTAACCTGGTAGTAAGTTTTTCTTATTTCTTCTTATGTTTGTATTAATTTTATTTAAAGGGTTATACCCGTTAATAATAATAATAATAATAATAGTTATACCTACAAATATATCTATTTTGTGTTGTGTCATTTCATATTTTATGTTCAGATTAGTTTTATTTACATATATTTTTTATAAGATGGGACTGATACCGTATCGATACTATTATTTTTTTATTGTTATTATTATTGTTGCTGTTGCTGTTGTCGACTTGTACAAATAAATATATGAATATTTAATAACCAGAAATAACCAAAAATAAATATATGAATATTTAATTGTCTATATTTGTTGAAGTTTAATCAATTTCCCTTACATTTTCTATCCTTTCTGTAATGTCACACAAATTTTGCCGAAACAACATTGCTAGAAAATGCCCGAAGCGTTCCCTGAAGCTGGCCAGAGAATGCCCGGAAGGTTCCCTGAAGGTGGCCAGAGAATGCCCGGAAGGTTCCCTGAAGGTGGCCAGAGAATGCCCGGAAGGTTCCCTGAAGGTGGCCAGAGAATGCCAGGAACGTTCCCTGAAGGTGGCCAGAGAATGCCAGGAACGTTCCCTGAAGGTGGCCAGAGAATGCCCGGAAGGTTCCCTGAAGGTGGCCAGAGAATGCCAGGAACGTTCCCTGAAGGTGGCCAGAGAATGCCAGGAACGTTCCCTGAAGGTGGCCAGAGAATGCCAGGAACGTTCCCTGAAGGTGGCCAGAGAATGCCCGGAAGGTTCCCTGAAGGTGGCCAGAGAATGCCAGGAACGTTCCCTGAAGGTGGCCAGAGAATGCCAGGAACGTTCCCTGAAGGTGGCCAGAGAATGCCAGGAACGTTCCCTGAAGGTGGCCAGAGAATGCCAGGAACGTTCCCTGAAGGTGGCAGGAAGGTTGCCGTGCAATGTTCCACAGGGCGGACATAGGAAGGTTCCGGCAACGTTCCAGCAACGTTCCAGCAATGTTCCGGTGGAACGTTCCGGCAACCTTCCTGCCATGGAGTGTGCTCTATGGGCGGTGGATGCTCCGCCGCCGGTGGATGCTCCGCCATTAACAACTCGTCCTCATAGTCTGGATCAGGAAAAATAAATTGGAATAAAAGTTTTTATTTTAGAAAGTTAATTTTTCAGAAAGTTTATGGTTAATTGTTAATAATAAAATTATTAAATCTTACCAAGTAAAAGATGATCCTCCATTGTTCTTGGGTCTACAAAAATGTAAAAACAATTTATTAGCAAAAAAGCTAAATTACATAGTCAAAGTGCCTACCAATGCGCCAAGTATAGTATAAATTTTTATTATTTACCTGCCAATAATAAGACGGCGTCCTCCATTTTTGCCTACAAATATAAATAAACAATTAATTATCAGATAATATATATAAATATATATAAATAAAAGATCAACAATTCATAAAAGCTGCGTATGATAGAAGAAAGTCATATACAGGGTGTCCCACGGGAGACTGGACAGCGGGACATCTCGTAGCGTGTTGGAGATAAAAAAATAAAAAAAATATGTAAATTAATGGTTCGATGGGGCTACTTAATTAGCCGCGACGGATTTTTTTTTCGATTATTATTTTAAAAGATACGATGGTCAAGTTCGGATTTTCAAATGGCACTAACTTTTCTGAAGTCCTGAGTTGATAGTGCGGTCCAAGACGAATTCAATAAGCTTTAATGTATACACTTGATTTCCACTGGTTTTTGAGATATTGCGCTTGCAAATTTGCTGATTTTCACTTGAAAAAAACCTCTGGAATAGCAAGGACCGGGGTCGGTCTTGCTGGCCCCACGGGTGGCAGTGCCTGCTGAAATAGATACCTACCTGCCAAAGGTCTACGCAGACCCAAGGCTGGACAATTCTTTTCCGTCAGAAATGCTACTTAGGTAGGTACATCTGCGGTATCGAGAAGCGCACCGTTACTTTTATTTCGCACTTGCTTCTACGCTCGGATGGCCGGTTATTTTGGGAGGGATGCAAGTTCGATTGGTTAGGTTAGGAGGTGTGAAAGTTGCTAGACTAAATTTCAACCATAGGGAGCAGATTGTATTAGAACCAATCGGATTTGCATCCCTCACAAACGGCTGCTCTCTTGAAGAGGCCCTCTTCACGGCAATGTCCCCTCCCCAATGCCCACCTTCTCTCGCGCGGAATACGTCAACGCATGCTTTAGGTTTTGATATTGAAGCTCGTGTTTATACTCGAGAGGACCACGCGTCGACAGCGGGCTACCCCTTTTCTTCCTGTGTCTCCCCACGAGGAGTATTGCCGATGGATTGTAGGAGCGTAGATGTCTGGATGCCAGTTATTGAATTCAGGAGACGATAGAAACACTTTATTACAAAACACACATGTACTATAATGAAAGTAAATCGTATTCCTCTCGGGCAGGAGTACTGATAATGATCGAACTTGCGCCCCACTTCGCGCAGACCGATTACGCGGAGGGTAGTCGGGTGTCACACACTGCACAAATGATACAGGGTAATTCTGGAGCAACGCCCGTCAAGGAGATGCGGCCTGGTACCCCGTGGCGAGGACAGCCCTTCGCAGTGCCTCGCCCGATTTTTATGGCTTTTTCCGGAAAAGGGTACGAATCCTGGGCCGAACGTAACGAATTGAAGGGTTTAGGTTTAGACCCTCGAAGGGTTTGGAATATCATTAAGAAGTGAAAAATGTACAGGATTTCAAATGTTTGCTTCTTTTCTTCATCGTATCGAGAAGGAAGTGATGCCAATGGATTCCTTATGCTTTTCCGATGAAACCGACACCAAGAACGACGTAATTCGGAAAATAATGAAGGAAATTTCGTTAATAACTACCTAAGTAGCATTTCTGACGGAAAAGAATTGTCCAGCCTTTGGGTCTGCGTAGACCTTTGGCAGGTAGGTATCTATTTCAGCTGGCACTGCCACCCGTGGCGTCAGCAAGAGCGACCCCGGTCCTTGCTATTCCAGAGGTTTTTTTCAAGTGAAAATCAGCAAATTTGCAAGCGCAATATCTCAAAAAACCAGTGGAAATCAAGTGTATTCATTAAAGCTTATTGAATTCGTCTTGGAACGCACTATCAACTCAGGACTTCAGAAAAGTTAGTGCCATATGAAAATCCGAACTTGACCATCGTATCTTTTAAAATAATAATCGAAAAAAAATCCGTCGCGGCTAATTAAGTAGCCCCATCGAACCATTAATTTACATATTTTTTTTATTTTTTTTATCTCCAACACGCTACGAGATATCCCGCTGTCCAGTCTCCCGTGGGACACCCTGTATATTCAGACATAGAAGTGTGTTTGTGTCTGATTTACAACGGCTTAAAATTGATGTTGTCTCTAAACAACTACACTGGTAATCCTGAGAACGAGGCGCGAAATATAATTGAACGATCAAACGAACTTACCTGTAAGTGAAGTTCGATCGCAATTATATGAAGAGCCTCGTTCCAGGAGATTACATCCCACCCAAAATTATTTACCCCGTATACCCTGAAAAAGATGATCAATTTTAAGTAAGATACTCAGAAATATGAGGCAGGAGCGGAACGGCAGGAAGAAGATCGGCGAGCGGTTTTTGTTTTACTCTAAACGTTGTGACACCTAGCGGGAACGAAGAGGATACTACACTGGTAATATCCTCGAACGAGGCTCTTCATATAATTGCGATCGAACTTCACTTACAGGTAAGTTCGTTTGATCGTTCAAATATATATTATAACAAATTGCATTGCATTTAAATTGACAGATATTTTTATTATACCAGCAAATTATTTTTAATTTAGAGTTTTTATGTAAAGCTTATAGAAATGAAGGGGACGCACAGGACTTAGATAAAAATGAAGGGGACGCACAGGCTTGGATAGAACTGAAGGGAACGCACAGGACTTGGATAAAAATGAAGGGGGCGCACAGGCTTGGAGGTTGTCCGGAGACGATTAGATAGATAGACAGAGCATCTTGTTTCGCACAAGTTTCTGGAAATTTGTCAAATAAGGTAACCCTACAAAATTTGTCAAACGACGAAGCATTAAGAATTATTAAGAAAATAGATTATGGTGGACTGCTTGCAATGTAGAGAAAGTCACATTAGTGAAGAAAGTACGCTGGAAACACATCTCCCTTGATGCTTTTCAATCTTTTGTGAAAGACATTCGTAAAACTCTAATTAATCATACGCTCTCACCTCCTTTAGACACATTATGCAGTCTCTACAATTACTATAGCAAAAGGCCACTCTATATAAAATGTGGCTTTCATATATTTACAGATAATCGAAGCTGAAGATGATGCAGTGTGATCTACGTCCGACACTGTACGCACAAATTTGCAGGTAGGGTTTTGCATACGTAATTATTCATTCAATGATCTTGAGCATGTGTGATAAATTATAAATAATTAATAAATGTGTCCTATTTTTCAGTTAACGATGCAGACGAAGAGAATTATTTCAACAGCTGAAAGGGAAAGTTACTGAAAATGAAATAAATGTAAATAAAAAGAGTAAATGAAACCCCATAAAAAAACTTTAAAAAAGTAAAAAAAAATTACGCCAAGTACATGAATTATCTTTGTAAAAAGAAGTGAGATCCCCATAAAAAACTTTCAAAAAGTAAAAAAATTACGCCAAGTACATGAAACAAATAAATCACAAAAAATAAAAGATAATAATATAAATCACAAAAAATAGAAGAAAATATATATAATATCACAAAAAAATAGAAGATAATAATATAAATCCCCCAAAAAATAGAAGAAAATATACAATAAATCACAAAAAATAGAAGATAATTACAAAATAAAAAAAAATGTGAAATCAAAATGAGCTGCAAGTACATAAAGGTGCTTTCCCGCTGCGTGCAAAGACGACACTGTGTAACGCAATGTAAGATTCGGTGCTTTCCAACTGCGCTTAATAATATTAAGCAGATATATTTCTATAGAAATAGGGGAACCACGTGACGTGCGCGAGAGAATAACGTGTGTATGCAGACAGGTGAAAGAAATAGACGAAAAGTGTGGCAAAAGTGCGCAGAAAATTACAAGGTTGGGTGGAAAACGAGGGAATTAGACAAGGTATTGGTGGACGGTATAAGCGACAGTTAATAAAGGGTCTAAGGGTGAGATAAAAGGCGAAGAAGTGAAGGTGTGAAACGAGTGCACGAAGTATAAGATACGTGGCAAGGATAAGTGACATCTAAAGGAGTGGAAGAAGTAAGAAGACAAAGCGCAGACAGCAGTAGGTAAAGAAGAGCGGAGACTCTAATGAGCCGAGCCGGCGAAGGCGGGGAAGTGCAAAAGGAAACGAGAAGAAGGGGAAGACCATCGTTGGCAGAACAGCTGGGAAGAAAAAGAGCGGACAGCGAAGGCTCGATACTGGACTCATTCAAGAGGAAACGGGAGGGCGAGGAGGAGCAGGAGAAGTTAAGGGCCGAAAAGGAAATAGAAGAAGAATTCTTAAAAGCAAGGAAAGTAGGGAGGTCGCCTCCAATGAAGAAAACTGAGGTAGTTATAGGAACTGCGGAAACACCGGACAGTCAGAAGACAGAACAGGAAAAAGAAATGAATGCAAAATTAGACAAATTGATCGAAGCTGTGCTGGCAGTTAAGAAAGACATGTAAGAGCTGAGAAAAGATAATAGAGATCTGAGGCAGGGAATGCAGGATCTGAGGGACGAGTGGAAGAGCAGGGATGAGATATGGGAGAAGGAAAGGAACGAAATGAGAGGAAGGATAGAAGTACTGGAGGCCAAGAATGTTCAGGCAGAAACGCTGACAGGAAGACTGGAGGGGTTAGAAAGGAAGGAAGAGGCTAGAGAAAAAAGAGAGAGAAGGAATAATATTACCCTAAGGGGAGAGGATTTACCGCGTAAAGAGACGCCGAAGGATACGGTGGAGTATGTGTTAAGGCACGAATTGCAGGTAGAAGCAGAAATCGAGGAAGCATATTGGGTAGGAATGGCAGATAAAAGAGGGCTACTGATAGCGAAGTTAAGAAGCTGGCAACAGAAAAGAGCAGTAATGCTAAAGAAGAGTAGGGTAGACCGGGGGCGGTAGTAACAGGGGGGCGAATGTAACACGCTAAATATCTCAAAACATATAATAGATATTAACACCAATTTTGGATATATGATGAAGAATGACATTTGGAATATACACATCCATGCCCTAAGAGTACAGATACGCAATAGACATGGATAGTGAAGAAAATAACTTTTCGGTACCCTAAAGTAACTTTTCCTTACTGACTTAAAATTGTAATATAAACACTCCCTTTGCAAGTATGTGCTTGTTCGATTTTTTAATCTGAAATTCGACCTTTTTTAAACTAATATTGATCGTTACTTGGCACTTTTAAGCGTCTCGTTAGTCAAAATTTATAATTTAAGTTCAAAAGCATGGTCGGGGGCGATTGTAACATCGGCAGTCGGGGTCGGTTTTACCGCAACAGAACCGAATAGGGACAAAGAAGGCGAATAATATTGTCTTATTTGCATGAAATCATATAGCATAGCACAAGCAAACCAAATGAAAAATGGGTGCAATATACTGAATGTAAGGATTGAGCAGATGAAGAATGCACCAGCCAAAACGCCTTTTATTTCTGCCACAATTGCGATACCACATAATTTATTATAGATTTTACTTTTTTCATTTATTATTATAATTTAAATCAATAAATATTTTAATTTTGTAAAGTTATATTTGTGCTACTATCGACTCCATGCAGTGTTACAACCGACCCGGGGTCAGGGACGGTTGTAACACTTTCTCCGCTTCTCATTTTTTATTAATAACCGGAATATTACTTGACATACAGCGAAACTGTTGTGGCTCAAATAATGTCAGATAAATAAGTAACATTTTCGTAAAAAAACTTTTGTTGTAACTGTAATAGATTTTGCGTAATCGTATTCCAAAGTCAAAGTGTTACTACCGCCCCCGGTCTACCCTACATTGAAAGATAAGAGGCTATTTATTGACAATGACCTGACGAAAAAGGAAAGGGAGATACAAAGAAATATTAAAGATATTGCCAAGGTGGAGAGGGAGCAAGGGGCAAAGGTGAAGGTTGGGTGCAAGAAAGTAAAAATCAACGATAAAACATTTATTTGGAAAGAGGATGGTGGGCTGAAAGAAGTAAATTTTTGGAGTCGGCAAAGTTCTGTGAACCTCTAAATTATTGGAGGATCGCAGAGCTTACAAGGACAACGAAAGCACGACAAAAGGCAGTACTAACGCCCGTTCCCCGCGCGCCTGCGGATGCAGATATGCGGGGAGAGGGGGTACACAGAATTGGGAAAGGAATAAGAAGTCAAAGAGAAATAGATACATTTAAAATAGGATACTGGAATGTAGCTGGATTATTCAGCAAAGACAAACAGTTTTGGGATTTCTTAAAAGAACTCGATGTAATAGGATTAGTAGAAACGTGGATTGAAGAGAAACAATGGGAAGGATTGAAAGATAAATTGCCACGAGAATTCTCATGGAAATGTAAATATGCCACCAGAGAGAGAGAAAAAGGGAGAGCGATAGGCGGAATTATCACAGGAATAAGAAAGGGCATAGAAGAGGAGGAATCGAACGCGGGAACGGAACATATTCAAGAGAGAAGAATAAAGATACAAAATGAAAAATGGAGAATAATAACAGTATACAGCAGAGACATGAAGGAGACGAAAGAAGAGCTTGATCAGATAATAGAGGAGAAGGAGGTGGTGAAACTGATAATCGGCGGAGATTTCAATGCCAGAATTGGACAGGAAGGGGGCGATTTTAGAATAGAAGAAAAGTATGGCGAAAGGAGATCAAAAGACAAAGTTAAAAACACAGAGGGAAAGTTGTTATTAGAGATGGTGGAGGAGAGAGGATGGAATATTTTGAACGGGAATATGGAGGGAGATGATAAAGGAGAGTACACATATACGGGGCCGAGAGGCAGCACGGTAATTGATTATATAATAACAAATGTCGAGGCAAAAGAAGATATCAAGAAATTCACAGTGGAAGAAAGAGTGGAGTCAGACCATATGCCTCTGATTGCGGAACTATATAAGGGAAATAAAAGGAGAGAACGAGAGGGAAATCAGGAAGAGAGGTGGAGAGAGAGAAGAGTCTGGACAGAGGAAGGGAAGAGAGAGTTTCACATGGAATTAAACAAAATAAACTTTAATAAGACGGAGGTGAATGAAATGGTGGAAGAAATGGTAGGAAAAATAAATAATGCAGTACGGAAAGAAGAAGTAAAAATAAAAAAATGGAAATTGGGCAGCTTTAAGTGGTGGAATTCGAATTGTACAAAAAAGAAAAGAGAAGCTAGGAAAGCATTGAGGAACTGGAGAAGGGGTAAAGGAGACAAAGAAGACTACCAGAAGAAAAGAAGGGAGTACAAAAAAGTGTGCGAAGAAAGGAGAAGGGAATTACAAGAATATACAGAAAATGAGATAATGCAATTAAAGGGAGAAAATCAAATATGGGAATACATAAATAAACAAAGAAAGAAAAGAATAGGAATCTCCAATAAAATAGATTTAAAAGAATGGAAGGATCACTTTAAAACATTGCTAGAAGGCGTCGACAGTAAAAAAGAAGTAGGAGAGTTGGAAGAAATAGAAAACACGGAAGGAGAAGAGGAAGAGGAAATAACAGAAACAGAAGTAACGGAACAAATCAGGAGATTAAAAAAGAAGAAAGCAGCTGGGGAAGACAAAATAGAAAATGAAGCCTGGATTTACGGTAACGTGAAAATAGTAAAAAGAATCACAGAAATTTTCAATAAGGTGTGGAAGGGAGAAGGATTCCCGGAGAGGTGGAAAGAAGGGGTGATTTCACCAATATTCAAAAAAGGAGATAGAGAAAAGGTGAGCAACTACCGGGGGATAACGATCCTAAACACAGCGTACAAAATATATGCTATGGTCCTGGAAAAAAGATTAAAAGAGGAATTGCAAAAGAACCACATAATACCAGAAACACAAGCAGGATTCAGGAGCGGTAGGTCGACAACAAATAACATTTTTATTCTGAACTATGTAGCTAACAGAGAAATACAGAAAAAAGGGGGAAAGCTGTATACCTTTTTCGCGGATCTAAGTGCTGCATTTGATAAAGTGGATAGAGTAAAACTTCAGTACATCATGAAGAGAAAGGAAATAAGTACACGCTTGAGGACGAGAATCGGAGAAATTTACACAGAAACAAGAAATACTATAAAAGCAAACGGAGAAATGTCATCCAAATTCTGGACAACAAAAGGGGTAAGACGGGGATGCCCACTGAGTCCAACGTTATTTACAATATATGTAGCAGATTTGGAGGAAACCATGAGGAAAAACCAAGCGGGAGGAGTAAGAATAGGAAAAGAAAAAATCTGGACTCTAGCATATGCGGACGATATAGCGTTACTAGCAAATGAACCAAAAGATCTTAAGGACATGATACGAAGATTTGAAAAATACCTGGAAAGGAAAGGGTTGCAACTGAATGCAGAGAAATCTAAGGTGCTGATTTTCCATAAAGGAAGAGGAAAGAAGAAGAGAGAAGAATGGGGCTGGCAGGGGCACAGTCTGGAAGAAGTAAAAGAGTTCAAATACTTAGGGTATAATTTCCAGAAAAATGGGGGCAGAGAGATGCATATAAGGGAAGTCACAAAGAAAGCAAGAATAGCAATGGCGCAGATATGGGGAATAGGACAAAGAATGTTCAAGAACAATTTTGAGAGAAGAATGAGAATATTCAGAAGCATAGTGAAAAGTATCTTGCTGTACGCGTCAGAAATTTGGGGATGGACGGAAGCAGAAAAAGTAGAGAAAATACAGGAGAAATACATAAGGTGGACTTTAGGTTTGGACTTTAATACACCAGCGTATCTAATTTTGGAGGAAACAAAAACGGACAAAGTACGGATAGAAGCGGGGAAAAGAGCAATAAAATATGAGGAGAAAACGAAACGGCTGAATAAGAATAAAATAGTACAAGAATGCTGGAGGGAAATAGACGCGAAGCAAACAGAGAAAAAGTCGAAATGGGAGGAAATGAGAGATTCATACTACAGGCAAAAAATTATGGATATCCAAGCAATGGAAATCGAAAGAAGGGGAGGAAGAGAGTTTGCTGAGGAACTAGCGCAAAGAGACAGGGCAGAGCAGGTTCAATGGCAATACGACAGAATACTAGGAGGCAGATATAACACACATTACACAGAAATCAGGGATAACCAGCGAGCAAATTACCTAAACGGAAATTACAGAGGCAGAGACCAAAGAATGATTGCGAGGTTCAGATGTGGGAACGAAGAGCGGGGAAGCTACTGGAAGGAAGAAAAAGAGACAGTATGCAGACTATGTAATGGGGCTAGAGAGACGCTGGGTCACATGCTACACGACTGTAAGGAGCTGAAAAGAGAAAATTCAACGATCAGAGGGATACTAAAGGGTGAAGAAGAAGGAGCGGAGTGGATGCGTATGGTACTGGAAAAAAGAAGAAGAAAAGAAGAACAAGATGAAGAAAAAAGTCAAAACGAAAGCACAATCTTGAAGTCCCAGATACACTTACACACATAACACATGTAACCCCATTTTGAGGCCGAAAGGCAGAAAATAAACCTATTTACTACTACTATTTCTATAGAAATAAATATTTCAATACCAATAAATATTTTATTCAAAATACTTGATATTCCTGGATCAGAAAGATGAATAAATCGCAAACACATACACACTTGAGAATAGGTAAAATATATCTAAAATACCTCGCGGGCCTAATGTAACGCCCCTCACGATTCACTGGCACAGAGTGTCGCAGCTTCACGCTCTCGGCAGCGGCCAGAGCGGGTCCGCGCCGAAAATGTTTACGCAGGATTTTATCGTTCGAAGGCGTTACCATGCGCCCCTCTACTTAGAGAGGCGGAGCGTGAGTGCTCATGCCCACGAGTCGGACTTTTAATTCAAATACATAATTGGTTTTTACGGAACATACGTAGGTACGCACGTGAAACCACGACATCACACATCTCGAAATCGATACAACCTCACACATGCTGAGGTCCTTTTCTCATCATTCATAAAGAGTGACCCAAGAAATAGCCCCTTTTTGGGCCTACGATTTTGGAACTGAATTTTGTGCCAAATCATAGCTTATGATGAGACATCAATCACGACAAATTTTCAAGTTGTGGTGACAATTAGTTTCTGAGATATAGGAGGTGAAAGAAGTGAAAACTCATTAACGCGTCAGCCCATACGCTTGGATGTACGGACTTTTATGTCATTTCGATATTTTAAACAAATATTTCCAGGGGTTTTGCTGACTGCTAACAACGAATTTGAACTTAGATTTTCAAAATTCACGAAAAAAAAAATCAAAATCAAGAAATATAAATAGCTCTGTAGTGGGTGTTTTTTTTTTTAATATATCGTCCATCATATAGATTCGACCATTGGGAGTTTTGAAAATCTGAGTTCAAATTCGTTGTTAGCAGTCAGCAAAACCCCTGGAAATAATTATCTAAATTATCGGAATGACATAAAAGTCCATACATCGAAGCGTATGGGCTGACGCGATAATGAATTTTCACTTCTTTCACCTCCCATATCTCAGAAACTAATTATCACCTCCACTTGAAAATTTGTCGTGATTGATGTCTCATCATAAGCTATCATTTGGCACAAAATTCAGTCCCAAAATCGTGGGTCCAAAAAGGGGCTAAAACAGGCCCCATTTTTGGGTCACTCTTTATATACACAATTTCTGACTAGGGGAATCCCATAGTCGGTAGACTGTCAGAAATTGTGATAGGTGTCTAGTCTAAAGAACAATTTCTAATTAATTAACAAACCGCACGTGTTCCGAAACGTGCGAGAAAACCGCGAGAAAGCGCAGTTTCCTGCACCGGATGTAGAGTATACAATTTCGACAATCCTGCAAGAAGCAAACCAGTCTGCGCATTCCCAATGTAGCCGTTACTGATTACGTTACAATGTTTAGCGCGACGGTCAGAGGTATTTTCAACGAGGGTTCTCCCACAATGGTGCAAGGCATTGCTGAAACCCACCTCTGCCGCTTACACAGAGCGGATTCGGCACATCAAGAGAACCACTGGGTCTTTTCGAGCGCGACTCTCTGATGAGAACGCCGCACAGTGGGGCAAAGTGATGAAGTTTGTGTCAAAATCAAAGAACTTTTGATAGATATGAGATAGAGCGATGATTTTTGTTTTAGGTTAAACCTGAAATGTTGCAGAATAAGGGAAAATTAGAGAGATTACAGTACGAACGTATTTTAACTTTGAAAATCTGTGTTAAACTTGAAATAAAAATTATGATTTCATTAGTTTCTTTCACATAAATCGATTTATTCAATAATCCTGAGGTAGTAGACAAATTTTGCGAACGGATTTGAAATCAGCGTGACAAAATCTACAGGAAATGATGTACAGCATGTCAAGAAAAAAATCTAACCGTACATGGTATTAGATAAATCACAATTTTTTTGTAATATTTCAAGTTTAACACAGATTTTCACAGTGAAAAAACTTTCGTACCATAATCTCGGCAATTTTCCCTTATTCTACAATGTTTCAGCTTTAACCTAAAAAAAATCATCGCTCTATCTCATTTCTATCAAAAGTTCTTTGATTTTGACACAAACTTCATCACTTTGCCCCACTGTGCGCCGCTGCGTCAGCACCTTATTATCATTATCGCCGGACGGCAATATGTCGAGGCGACGACGCTCCGAAGAAACGGGTTCTGGTTTCACTAAATTATTATTAATTACTAGGCAGGAGTATGATCAACAAGGGTTCCGATAACGCTAAGCGTTGTTGATGCATACCCCATCCAAAAAGAAAAATTTTACGTTCCGAACGTAACAATGCGTACCTCGAATAGAATTCATTCCGCAATCGATTACGACTGCACCTGGTTTAATCCAACTCCCCTGGACCATCCGAAGCTGTCCAATACCGACCACTAAGATGTCAGCTTGCGAGACCTATAACCGGATCGAACATTCAATGTAAAAATGTAGGTTTAATCGTTTTATCAAAAAAAGTATAGTTCCTTACAATTTTGGGAAGATTTCTCGTTTTCGAATGGCACAAGGTCACAGTTGCGTTGTGCCATTTCAATAATTCAGCCGCGGGCGTGCCTACAATTTTGCTTCTGCCTAAAACTACGGCTTGAGCACCGGCCATTGGTACTCCACTCCTGACAAGCATTACTAAAAAAAAATTAATTTATTGCTTAAAGTAGAGCAATCATTTGAAAGATGGAGAGTAAACTTAAAAATTTGCTCGATTTGATTCAACGCAATTTAATTAATAGTAAATCTTGAACCGGCCGAAACTAATGAGAACATTTAACGTACTTCTTGATAAGTTCGATGCACCCGTTTGGGGTGCTTGGTACAAATCCCGACATATCGCCAATGGCCACTCTTCCCTCATTAATCGTGTTTAATCTAGAAAAATCAAAGCACACATTCTTCAACATTTGCTGTCTTTCGAAAGTACACAGCATATTTTGTTATTGATTATTTACGTCATTGTTTTTGGTTTCCTAAATAACGTTACGACTGCGATAGGGGCATGGCGTTTTTTAATCACGCGGGAATAATAAATTCCGGTTATCGGGCGTGCATGTACTCCAACGAAAGCAGCATAAGGCGACTATACTCTTATCATGTAATTCGAGACATTTTGCGTCAAAGGTCGATATTTCACACGCTGCAAAACATTTTCGATGGCGTATGAATACGCTGTAACCAATATCGCCTGTTCTAAATTATTTGAAATTTTATCGCTGTGAACGTTGCCCAAGAATTTATCATTCTATCGCAAGCGCAACGTGACGATCGGAACCCGGCGGAATCGAGTTATGAAAAAAAAAAGAATGATACGAGGCTTACCCATCCACATTTTCTCGGGCAACACTAAATCGGTAATCATATGGGAATTGATTGTATTAACGGTATCAAGAGGCATCTGCACGATGATTCCATGAACGTTCGGGACGTTGTTCAATTTGTTCAATTTATGAATTAGTTCGACTTCCGTTATTGTGTTTGGAAGTTTCACGTGTTGAGCAGCGATCCCAATGTCGTTCGCCGCTTTTATTTTCATTCGGATATAAACATTCGAATCTTCTCTTCCGCCTACTTGGACGATCGCCAAACCGGGCGTGAAATTTGGTAGTTTCTCTTGTAGAGTTTTCACATCTTTCGCTAGGTTTGCTCGAATTTCCCTGCGGAGATTGGAGAAAATTCGTTAGATCATACGAATATTTTCGATACCGTATCGAATCTAATTTTAAATCGTGCGATAATGAAATTACTCTTAAGTAGATTCAACTTTCTAGTGCGATGATTTGGCGAGTCATGAATTTTTAACAATAGATTCATCTCAAACTGTTTCCGAGGGAAGAAAATGCAAATCAGGCTTTTCGTTTATTCATAAATTCATTTAAATTTCAATTTTTATATAACGAATGTTTTGAATTAAAGAATCGCGTATCGCACGCCACACGTGCAGCTTTCGGACATTTAAAATTGGCGGGTTTTTCCACGTCCACACGTGTCCTTGTTTTCCACGTTTTAGCAGCGATGAATGGATAATCGACGCCGTAAATAGGAAGCCTTTTGCTATCGACATTATCTATATCCCTGTACACTCATTTCAGCGATTGATTTTTTTTGCCGTTACATAATGTCCTGACTGGAATGCGAGCATAACCTCACATAGAAAGAATCGCATAATTTCATCAGATTTCCTTGAATTTAGACGAATACATTTCACTGTAACTCTATGTCGCCGGTTAGACCAGTGCAACTATCGACCTCTGTGCGCAATTAGACAGTCGATATCAATTTCGAATTTTCGGCCTCGGAATTCCGTTGATCTTTGAAAAAAGTTTGTTTACATGGAGAATCTTTGTAAAGCATCAGTATGAATATAATTTGGAATAGCCTGCATTCCGAAGCTTCTTTTAAAAAATGACATTAGATCTCGGTTGGACCGTTTCGGTTTCATTATTGCCTGTTATACCTACGATTAAACAGAATGTAACTCACTTTACCAGCTCAGTGCCGGTCAGCACTACTCCTCGCACGTCTGTCGCCATAACTCTTTGGAAAAATCTGCAATCACAACAGAAATCACAACTATCTTCCAGGCTGATCCCCGTCAGATAAGCTTCTCTCGAATGACCGGTATCTCGAATCGCGTGAATCGAAAGACGGTTGGGTTCGTGCTCGTTGCGAATACACCGAACGACTGATAATGAACGTATGGGCCGACCGGTTTCCAACTGTTAGTTCCGCGAATGTGTGTATGTATTCATCGAGATAGCGTTATGTGAGTTATCCACACATGCAAACGCCTGCTTGAACGTTTAAATGGTTACTCGTCATGGTCGAGATGTATGCAAACTTCTGAAACAGCACGCGTAAAGCGTGTACTTTAATTTTAAATTTGTTTAATTTTTTTTGCTGGGTTAAAGCGTTCCAGCGGTTCTCATTTTTTCCCTTCGAATTTTATATGCATGTAGATGAGGATATATGATGTTACCACTTGAGGCACTTACGATCTTCTTTTTATTACGAAGCTAACAAGTGTTTGTGATATTACAGCTCAGTGAGTTATGAGGCATTGACACACGTTATATGCAATAAATTGAACTGAATTCGATTTTTTAATTTCTTTTTGTATTTTGAATAATTAAGTAGACATGTTGGTGAAAAAAAGTTTGATACGCTTTTTATGGGATATTATATGGAATATTGGTCTTACTGAAAGGCTCGTACTAGTCGTGTCATAATGAGATGTTGGAGATGACTCCGGCGGATTCTGACGGTTCATTGATAGAACGATATTCACGGGGGGCAAGAAAATACATGTTATAAACAACAAGCGTATTATCGGCATTTCATATGACGAAACACCGATTGATAAACTCTGACACGAAAATTATTTGCCACGAGTCCTCAAAGAGAATACTACTGTTACGATTATACGATGTAACGTATTAATGCAATAATTCGTTCCCCATCACGGAAATTTTTAATGCTTTCGGCCCGTGCAATAAGTGTGGCGAGCAATTCGTTACTAAGCTTAAGAACATAAATTCACAAAACGTAAAAATCCAGCAACTTAATTTTCCTAAACTGCTACCATGTCCATATATTTAGAAAATACAATTAACCGTAAAAGAATATTTTATTCCTTCTCGTAAATGACGAACCGAGTATTGCAAAGATTGTCGCTCTTAGGCCCGAATAATCTTGCACGTGTAATTATTCGAAATTAGAAGTGAATGAGAATCATTGCTAATTCACTATGTTATTCTTCGTTTCGCTTTGATAAGTGAATAATTTATCGAGCCTTATCATAGACGTCAGAGCTGTGCAACGTCTTCGCCTAAGACGATGCTCTAAATAATTAGGGGATTCCTTCGTCAAATGATGTAAGAGAACGTCAAAAACAAATTTAGTAAAAACCATATTATATTGAATATAGAGCACTGTTTCTATTTTTAATTCAATGGGGGTCTGTGACATCTTCCTGGCAGTGACTTTCTTTTATTTTTAGGATAATTGAGATTCTAACGTTGGATAACACAGTGCAACAATTTAATTGTCTACCGAAGAATCTTAATCTAATATAAATATTATAGGATAATAAAGGAGTTCGTCTCGATTCAATCCAGATTTTTAAGGAGGCTGTATCTAATCACGGTCTTTGATACACTAATGGGTGTTCAATTAAGGAAATTCGCGAAGGTGCAAAGTTGTTTACAGCAAGGCTCGAGGACAGTTTAATCCGCAGTATTCTCCAGGAATTCCTATAGAACTTTGCAAAAACCAGCTTGCTTCCCTCACCCTTTTCCACGCTTCTGAAGCCACGATTCGATAAACCCATCTAATTTACCCTGGACCGTCCCTCAAAACTGAGCAAAAACGAAGTAAGCTCCTTGATGTCGCGGCAATTAGTATTCCTATCAAAACATACAAATGAACGTCAAATAAACTGCCTTCGTAAGTGAAAAAAATTATAGCACACTTTGCATAAAATAAGAAATACGCCTTGTAGAGTATCTATACATATATTCACTGAGTTCTCGAAGCATACAGACGTGTTTGTGTATCTCTCTCGTGTTGAATACAGTGTTATTATTGGCAGTCATGTTATACCTGAATTAGCCATATTTCGAATTTTGCTCGCTTTCCTTCTTAATTCTGGTGTTCTCTTAATGGATTCCAAGATTTGCAAAGGGTGCAATACTCGGGTTGCTAAACCCATCGTTTGCCCTTCGTGTGATATTGCTGCGCATCCTAGTTGTTTGGCCAAAACAGGGCACCCTTACGCCAACGGTCGTTTTACTACTTGTTCACTCTCTCCTGCTAAAACGATGGGACGTGATGATGAATCGTTGATAAAGACTATCCAAAATAACATTGAGAAGTCTGTTGGATCCATAATTAGAAGCGAGCTAGCGAATTTCCAAGAAAAGTTTTGGGAACGTTATGTGACTGATCTTGAAAAAATTAATTCCACGTTGAATGAACTCTCTAGTAGGGTGTCTACCATGGAAAATAATTTCTCTTCCGTGGGTCGAAGTTCTGACACAGTTCTTGAGGAAAACATTATTAATGAACTGATGAATGGAGAGAGAAATTCTTTCAATCTAATTTTTTATAATGTACAAGAAGCAGACGGAAGGCCGTCGGATGAGTCTCCCACTCCCACTGACTCCGACCTCGTTAAAAGTGTCCTTCAACCTATTAAGCCATCTGAGTACAGTAATCTCAAGGTTACCAGACTGGGGAAGAAGATTCAAGGACGCATAAGGCCAATACGGGTGACTTTGCCTCTCAAAACCGATGTGACAACAATTTTAAGAAACAAATTTAAATACTCTGGTCCTGTAAAGATTCAACAGGACCGCGCTGTGAAGCAAAGAGAGCATTTGTCGAAAATTAGGAGTGAGTTAAAGTCACTGATTGACTCTGCCCTAGTAGCATTTTTGGTTGGCCAACGGTTGCCAACAGTTGGGAATTAGTTGGGATATAGTTAGTGTTTGTGCCTACAAATTCCCAACACAGGGCCTACGGCAAAAAAGTTACGACAGTTTGCCAACGACTATTCAATGTTGGGCCTACAATTGTTATGGTTGGTTAATTAACAAAAAGTTACGACAGTTTGCCAACGAATATTCAATGTTGGGCCTACAATTGTTATGGTTGGTTAATTAACAAAAAGTTACGACAGTTTGCCAACGAATATTTAATGTTGGGCCTACGATTATTATGGTTGGTTAATTAACAAAAAGTTACGACAGTTTGCCTACGAATATCCAATGTTGGGCCTACAATTACTATGGTTGGTTAATTAACATAAAATTTACAACGATGATTAAATGTCGTCTTACAAACGTCAGAAAATTGGCTACATCAAAAAACCTGTTGTGATTTTTCTTTTCTTATTTATAAATACGTAATGAGGACGTCTGTCTTAAGACAAATGTGAAATTTTAAGGAATGAGTCTAAAGGTTGGATGATGATATTTTGTAGAATATTTCGCGTCACTGCACAGTTTTCATAAACAATTAATACTATTTATGTAACTAGAAATTATAAGTGTTTACAAGGAAGTGTGTTGGTCAGCTGCGAACAGCGGTTGCTTTGTAAGCGGAAAGTTTGGGTTCGATTCTCCTCACCGCGAATTTTTTTTTTTTCCTAAACCAGACCTGAAGAAGACGTATTTACGACGTCTTTTGAAGTTCTTTAAGATGCCTTCTGGACGTTTTTAAGACGTCTTTTGGAAAGAAGCCTTCAGTTGGGCCCAGTTGGGCCTATGGAAAGAAACCTTCGGTTGGGCCTTCGTGTTAAGTGACGTTGGGCCTACGTTGGTTACAATCGTTGGCCCATTTAAAAATAGCGCGACACTTCAACAGTTGGCCAACGGATAACACGTCATTGGCCCAACAAACTCCCAACAAATAAATGCTACTAGGGTGGTGTGACAAACAAAACTATTAGGTATATCAATGGCGTGCCAAGTATTACCGATATTAACCCTAGTCTTGGGGAAAAAACTAAATAGAAGCCCTTTGATTTACTATCAGAACGTTCGCGGTTTAAGAACTAAGCTATTTGATTTAGCTAGTGCTGTCTCCGCCTCGCCTTTGTCTTACGACATTATTGTACTTACGGAAACTTGGCTTAATGACGGTTTTTCTGATGCCGAATTATCTCTAAGCGGTTATAAAATTTTCCGTCAAGATAGGAATAGGAATACCAGTGAATTTAATAGAGGCGGGGGTGTTTTAATTGCGGTTCGTAATGCTTATTCTTCTATGCGTTGTTCTTTACCTACTAACTGTGTAGAACAGCTCTTTATACGTGTAATGTTTGGGTACCACCCACTACTCATATGCGTCGTTTACTTGCCTCCATCCTCCAACTCTTCGATCTATGAAATTCACTGCCAATCTGTCGAGTTTATTATGCAGCATCATCCCAACTCGGATATTCTTATTTTAGGGGATTATAATTTTCACTAGTGTCACTTTTTATAATGATCGAAATGGCACTCTGTTGTACTCATCAAGGCATAACAACGTATCTGTTGGTCCTGATGATATTCTGTGTGAATATTTTAATCTACTTAATCTTTATCAATATAATCATATTTGGAACCATATGGGCCACACGTTAGATTTGTGTTTCTCGACCTATAGACGTGTTATTGTCTCCGTAGCAGTTGATCCCCTTCTCCCATGTGATGTTTATCATCCTGCGTTTACTGTTACGATTCCTATAAGGATTTCGAATAATAACGCACTTGTCTCTCCCATTGTTATATATGATTTTAAACATGCGAATTTTTCGGCCATATATGCGTTATTTGGTTCTATTGATTGGGATGCTGCGCTATCTAAACTCGACGTTGACGAGTCAGTTGATACTCTTTATTATTTTCTAAACAATGTTATAGATCTTGTTGTTCCTAAGCGTATTATATACAGAAACTCCTATTATCCGAGGTGGTACTCGGGTAAACTTATCTCCCTAATCAAACTAAAGAAACGACTGCACTACATTTATAAGCGTACCAATAATTATTCTGACTATGTCGCTTTTTCCAACATTAGATCTCAATGTAAATTATTATCGAAAAATTGCTGGAATAATTATATTCGCAGGATTGAGTCGTCTATCCCGCATAATGTTAATACCTTCTGGAATTTTGTAAATTGTCATCGAGTTGATAAATCCACACCTACTGGTATGTACTTTGATGGTGTATACCTCGCTGATCAGTCTGATATTGCCGAAGGTTTTGCCTCTTATTTTAAATCGGTTTATCAAGATGACAATAATATTCCTTTTAATATTGATTATAATTATTCTTGTGATGTTTCTAACTTATATATTGACATCGGCGAGGTTTTCGAATCCTTAAATACTCTAGATACTAATTCTAGTCCTGGTGATGATGGTATTCCACCGATTGTGTTTAAATCTTGTAGTTTTGTAGTGGCTAGGATCTTGTGGCTTATTTTTAACAAGTCCCTTAGTGCAGGTTACTTTCCGTCTAAATGGAAGATTTGTCTTGTTACTCCGGTATTTAAAGAGGGCAATAGATCTGATATCCATAACTACAGACCAATTAGTAAGCAGAATGTTATGCCCAAGATCTTTGAAAATATTGTTACGTCGAAATTATCTTACCTGTTTACGAACATTATAATACCAGAGCAGCATGGTTTTGTCTCTGGAAGATCTACCACTACAAATCTACTATGCTATCAATATTACCTTGTAGACGCGATCGAAAAAGGATTTCAGGTCGATGTCATTTATACGGGCTTTAGCGAAGCTTTTGATTCGGTGAGTCATTCTATCCTAATCTCCAAACTTAGAGCTTTGGGTATTCGTGGCTCTGTTCTATTGTGGTTATCCAGCTTTATTACTAATAGATTCCAAGTTTGTTAAGTTCAATAATTATCTGTCATCCAAGTTCCTTGTTCGATCTGGTGTTCCACAAGGCTCCCATCTTGGACCGTTGCTATTTAATATATTTATCAACGACATAACCGAGGTATTTGAACACAGTCAATTTCTTCTGTATGCAGATGACCTGAAAGTTTTTCGTAAAATTGCGAACAATAATGATGCACTTCTTCTCCAGAGCGATTTGCTTAAACTTGAAACTTGGTGTGATACGAACAAACTAAGCTTTAATTTATCAAAATGCCATGTTATCCGTTTCGGCACGAAAGCTGACGTTCTCCGGTTTAATTACTCGATAAATTCTACATCACTTATCCCTGTAAACAGTATTAAGGACCTTGGCATCGTATTTACTTCCTCCCTATCGTTCCGCTGTCATTGTCTCAATATAGTGGGAAAGGCTCTTAAGATTTTAGGTCTTATATTTCGGGTTTCGCGCTACTTTAACAATATTAGATCTATCAAACTTTTATACGTATCGCTAGTTCGACCACGTTTGGAATATTGCTCTATTATGTGGAATCCGTACTTTAAGAACCTTTCCTTATTACTTGAACGTGTCCAGCATAAATTTCTTCGCTTCATTGCGTACAAACTTAGTGGTCCGTCATACACTTTTGCTTATACTCATAATTATGTGCCTCTCCTCTGTCAACTACGAATACCAACACTTGAAAGACGTAGATTCGTAGCGGATTTATTTTTTAGTTATAAGATTATTAATCACGTTATTAAGTGTCCTCAAATTCTACAACTCTTTAGATTATATATTCCTCCTAAAAAATTTAGGCACCGTTCACTCTTATATGTAGAACATCATCGAACTCTAATGGGTAAAAACAATCCGATAAACCGTATGTGTATGAACGTCAACACCGTATCTAATGTGTTTGATTTTTTCGACTGCTCATTTCATACATTTAGATCTAGAGTTATTAATCATTTATGTAACTAGCTGTTTATTTCGTTTTCGTTTTCATTGGCTTTTATGTGATTATCTCTATGTGGTTTATTCTGCCACCATATTGCGTATTATGTATTTAATTTTTCTAATCTGTGTTTCATTTCTCAGTGTATGTATTGTTTGTATATTGATTTATCAAAGGGCTTCCGTTTAAATAAATAAATAAATAAATAAATATTTTGCATTGCAATTAAACTACCGAGGAACTCCCTGGGGACTGAAAAATGTTATCATCCACTCAGTGTCGCAGCCAGAGAGTGAGAAGAGGGGTGGTTGGCACCCCCAAATAAAACGGAAAAAGGAGATTGATTAATCCCCGAGGTTGAATGAAATTCGTTCGGAGTTGGTTTAATTTGCAACAGAGTGCCGACTATACTGTATCCATCCTTAGAAAAAACGTCGCCCATACCGTTTTGCGACCGATCTGCGCAGCCCCCACCACCGCCTACGAACCCGACGCAGGCGATTGCTCGTAGCGCTTTACCTGCCGGTTTCCCTGCCCCTCCAAGGGCGGGACATGACCGATGTCAATGTCAAAACTGCAGGAGTGCAATGTATCTACCCAGTAGTTCTTTGGTTCCGAACAGATATAACATCAGTTAACGAGGTGTTCTAAATAGTTTAGGTAATAAAAATTGTTAATGTTCGAAAGTAACAAAAATAAAACTCCCACCATCGATATTGTTTACCGGTAACCAAAAAAAATCGCCCAATCGATATTGGTTATAACTTAATCAAAAAAAATTCTGGTCAGCGATAATGATTATTCGTAACCGAAAACAATTTGCGTTGTCAATAATGGTTATTCGCAACTAAAAACGATATCCGTCATCGATAATGGTTATTCATAACCAAAATCATTTGAAGAAAGATATTAACTCTTATGCCATAACTTTTAAAAATTAGGTTATAACAGTTATGGTCTCTGAAATAAACACAACTTCATTCAAAACAACTGCAAAACAATTTTTATAAAACGCAGGCGGATGCCGTGTGTATGCGGAAATAATTGTGCCACCATGTATATGAAGGCGTCGCGTGCGGAACAGTTGACAGAGAGGTAACAGACGGTAAGACGGAGAAAAACGTAGATGGTTAAGTGGGGAGCCGGACCAATCAGCGCCTCCTCGGAACCATCCCTGCGCGGACTCGTTTTTTCTTAGGATGGATACAGTATAGAAGGACCACCCTCGTTAGGGACAAATTCAATTTATTTTTACAAATTTATTCAATAACTAAACGAAATTAACAGTGTGTAACAAGTAAACTGTGGTAGGGGAGACCGGGGCAGGTTGTAACACGCGGTAAATTGTAACATAAGTAAAATCTTTTGAACGACAAATCTGATAACCCACAGCATGCGAGAGCTGCTTGACGATATTAGCACCGTCGGTTTTAGTGACACAAACGAGGGTTATGTATTCATTTTGTGGTAATAGCCCAGAATTTTAGTATTTAGAGCACGTAAGTAAATGTTGTTTTAGCACTTTTATTTTAATTAACCGTCATTAGGAACCGTTTGAATTTTTGTTTCTTTGTCGCAAACGAATCAGTACACATTGGTTTATTATTATGTGTACGCATTTTAGTGATTTGATGTTTAATTTCTCGTTTGCTGAGATAAAACGAAAAAATTCGACCTCGGGGTAAATTGTAACATGTTACTATACTTACTCCGTTCCAACTTGTGATAAAGCAAGCTATTTGCTGACACACCGGAAAAAGATGCTCTAGACGAACAACAGAACAATCGAGGATCCAAAAAATAGACAAAAAGTATGAAGACAAAGTTATTATTAAGTTATTATTAAGCCCACTTTATTTCGGAACAGTTTTGCCAAAAATTGAACGTTCAACAAACAAGCGTTGTCACTTCTGTCGGTGGATTAGGAAGAGCAATTACCTCAATTAAGTCAAGGGCACACGTAGTCGTGCGCGCTAGAACAGGTAGCTTTCGTTCGGATTTGCCATCCTTGATCATTCCACACATTACTGACAATATGCCGAATGTGCCGCTTAATCAGGCAGTTATTGCCGTGCCTGCTGGCATCATGCTGGCCGACCCACGATTTGCGGAACCTAAGCGTATCGACTTGAAAATAGGGGCTGCACTTTTTTGGGAATTGTTGTGCATAGGTCAGCACAAGGTAAGTGCTGGCCTAGGTATGGCAAAAGACTCACCTTGGTTGGGTACTTGGAGGAAGTTTGAATTGGCCTTTGAGTAATTCTACAAGAAAGATTAATACATATCATGTCACTGCAAATGATGAGTTACATCACGCCATCGAGCAATTTTGGGAGGTTGAAGACAGAATTTCCACCGGGATTGACCAATCAGATTCGGTATTAGACGATTGTGAACGACACTTTAGGCAAACAACTGTTCGCGATCATGACGGACGTTACATGTTAACAATTTAACATTCCATTCAATAAGAGTATCGATAATTTAGGAGAATCCAGAACCCAAGCTGAAAAACGCTTGCTGGCAATGGAGAGGAAATTTGTCCGACAACCTGCATTACAGCAGCAGTATATAGATTTCATGTCGGAATATGAAAGATTAGGGCACATGACACGTATAGATGAACAGACACGCCCTATAGGACAACATTACTATTTGCCTGATCACGCGGTTTTTAATGAATCTAGTACGACGACTGAGGTTCGTGTTGTTTTCGATGGTTCCGCGAAGACATCTTCGGGAGTTTCATTAAATGAGACACAAATCGTTGGCCCAACTGTCCAGAGCGACTTATTCGCGATATTGATACGTTTTCGCAAGCATAGATTTATTTTATCTGCCGACGTTGAGAAAATGTATCGGCAGATACGCGTGCGTCACGAAGACAGAAGATTTCAACGAATTCTTTGGCGGTTTGACACTAAACTCTCTATGGATACGTATGAATTGAACACAATTACATATGGCACGGCTTCAGCTCCGTATTTGGCAACCCGCGTATTAAATCAGGTAGGACACGACCAGGCTGAGCAATTTCCGATAGCGGCTCGAGTCATTTTGAACGATTTTTACGTGGACGACTTGCTAACCGGGTGCGAGACTATTGCGGAAGCACAACAATTGCGTGACCAGCTGACACTAGTATTAGAACAGGCAGGTTTTCCGTTGCATAAATGGGCAAGTAATGATCATAGACCGTTACCACAATCACCGGATTCACATAATGAAATCAAGTTTCACACCGGTGACAAAGACCCAAAGACGTTAGGGTTGTTGTGGTTAACCCAGCCCGACGAACTAAAGTATTCTGTGAGTGCTCGATGAATAAAATCAATATCAAAACGCACTATTCTGTCTCAGATTGCTAGAATATTCGATCCTCTTGGTTTAATTGGACCGGTAGTAGTCAAAGCTAAAATTCTTATGCAACGATTATGGCAAATACAGGTGAGTTGGGATGAGACTCTACCTCAAGATTTGCACACTCACTGGTCTGTGCTTCAGAACGAATTAGATCAAGTAAATATAATATCTATTCCGCGCCGTGTTTCATTCGATAATGCTGAACGAGTAGAATTGCATGGTTTCTCCGATGTGTCAGAAAAGACGTATGGAGCTTGCATGTACTTTCGATCCTTGCGTGAGGACGGCACATGGGCTGTACGTCTGCTATGTGCTAAATCGCGAGTAGCACCGTTAAAATCTGTTTCGTTGCCGCGATTAGAATTGTGCGCCGCTCTCGTTCTTGCGCAGTTAGCGGATAAGGTCAAACGTGTACTTCAGATGAACATAATGCATGAGCATTATTGGTCTGATTCTACGATCGTGTTAGCGTGGATTCAGAACCCGCCTACAAGGTGGAAAACGTTCGTAGCCAATCGGACTTCAGAGATCCAGCGGTTAACGCCCGCGGAAAACTGGAGTCATGTAATCTCTGAGGAAAATCCTGCAGATATTATTTCACGCGGTGCTAGCCCTTGCAATTTGGTTGACAGTGATCTTTGATGGTTTGGTCCGGGGTGGTTATCGCATAGAATCGAACGCTGGCCTAGTGTAGAAGATGCAATGGAAAGTGTGCCTGAAGAACGGCAGCCGCAGACCACCTGCTACGCTGCAGCAGGTACCTCAACCCCGATGGGTCATGGTTTTTTTTACCGTTGCTCGAACTATTCAATATTGTGTAGGGCCATCGCGCGTTGTTTTCGATTCATTAGAATGCTCAGGGATCAGATTCGTAACGACATAGCTTCTCCAATGACAAATGTGACAGATAAGCAATTTTTAACTGCAGATGAAATTTCTGAAGCAGAGAGATCACTAGTAAAGATTGCACAAGGAGAGTCTTTCGCAACCGAGATCAAATTCTTGACTTCTAAAAAATCTTTACCTGACAAGGGAAAGTTAGTATCGCTCAACCCATTTCTTGATAAGGATGGTATCCTTAGGGTGGGCGGTAGACTGGTAAACGCACCTGTTGTATATGATCAGAAACACCCAATGATTCTACCTTCAGATCATGCACTCACGATTCTTTTAGTTGAATATGAGCATCGTCGATTGTTGCATGCTGGTTGTCAGCACACGCTAGCCTAATTGCGTACGCGATTTTGGCCAATATCAGGCAAACGCGTAGTAAAACAAATCCTGCATCGATGTTAAGATGCTTCAAAACGAATCCTACCAGTGTCAGGTATTTGATGGGTAATTTACCTGTTGCTCGGGTAACCCCTGCGCGGGCTTTTACTACCTGCGGGGTGGATTATGCAGGTCCATTCCAAATCAAGGATAAGGGGCGAACTCGGGTCACGCACAAGGCATATACAGGGTGTCCCAAAAATGCTGCGGTTCCTTAAAGGGGGTGATTCGGGGGGTGATTGCAAACAACTTTTTCCTTTGCGAAAATGCCCTCCGAGGTTTCGTTAACGAGATATTAATAAAAAGCACCGACCAATCAGAGCGCGAGCCTTCCGCTGGAGGTCCCGCGCTAGCGTGGCCGCGCGCCGGGCCGCGCTGCGACTACGAACAAGCAAGGCGGCATGCATCGAAGGAAGTTGCGTAGACTGGCAAATGAAAAAGACTTAACAAAAAAATCGAACCTTTTGCCATGGTTTGTTTGCCATTTAAAGTGAATAATGAATAAAGGATAAATGGATGAAAATCACGTGTAACGTAAAAAGACGAATACACATTTTTTTTAGAAGATTCGAAAATAATAATTATTTGAAGTGGGAGGATAAGGAATACGTAAAATTCCTTGTGTTAATAACATATCCACGAAAAGGTAATGTAACAGGAAATTAACGAAAAGTGATCGTAGTTCGTTATTGTGATAAAAATCCGTAGTTCAATAACGGCCAACACTGTTGTTGATAATGAATAAGTAGGTTTAAAAACTCGGAAGAAAAATTTACGTACGGAAATTTGGAGAATTATCTCCGGAAATAAGCCGTAGCCTGCGTTAAATTTAAAAAATAATAGTCGCCAATAATGTAACTAAAACTCACCCTTTCGGAAATTCACCTGCAGCTTAAAAACCTATGTCATCTAGGTCGCTGAACCGATCCTGGTCATCGCCGAGTGCACAGCTGATCTCAGGTACACGACACCATCCAAAGTTAAGGGTCGCAACGTCAAGTGCGTCCGGGTTAATGTACCGAATATTCACTTCACTGTACGGCTACTAACACTGATCATTTAATTTATTTTTCATGGAACGTGTTGTTGCTACGTTATAAAAATTGGTGGAAATGAATTTTTACTTGGCGTTCGGAGCCGTGGGTAATTCCCGCGCAAATTCTCACGCTGCAGCACTTGCGTCCTCGTTGTTCGGGGGGTACACACAGAACATCGCGTAATACTCTTGAGCAGAGAACATTTGTCTGCGACGCGATTGCTGACTGCTGACTGACAAGATTTTTTCCAAGGGACTTCTTCTACCCCCAAATAGTTTCTCTCGTTCCATTATGAGTTGACCCCCACCAGGCCAAGAGGCTTCAGGTAAAAAGAAGCCAGCACATTTTCGGAACACACGTGTTTTGCAGAAGTGCAACGAAAACTTTCACAAAAGCCCGCGCTCCGTCCTTCTACTGCCAATGTACCCATTGCTTCGAGATAGAAAACAGACATCACGTGTATCGGTTCGAAAGGGTCCGAAGAGAAGAGAAACAGAAAGTCTTCGAGTTGCTATAAAGAAAAAAATCCTGCTTCCTGTTTCCCTTTTCCGATACCCTGAGTTCACGTCTGCTACGAGGCGGAACCAAGTAAGTCATAAATTATCCGAAACTGTAGGAAACCGTTGTCTACCGCCGACTTGCGGGACAATACGGTCATAAACCGCGACCCTGGCGAAATGCTCTGGCTGATCAGCCTGATTAATTTTAGAGAACTAGAAATTACAGAGTATTATCCAGCATCAATACGTCTCGGGGAGAGACACAGGAAAAGAAGGGATAGTCCGCTGACTGCGCGTAGTCCCGCCTGTTTCGTCCTACCCTCAAATTAAAGACGGATCCCTTATCTCTCGAGTATAAACACGTGCTCGAATTTCAAAACACAAGCACGCATCGACGTAGCATTTTTGGGACACCCTGTATATGCCTATTTGTTTGTTTTGTAACTAAGGCGGTACATGTCGAATTGGCAACGGATCTTATCACCGATGCCTTTCTTAATTGTCTGCATCGGTTTATAGCACGAAGGGGACGGAGTCATTGTATTTATTCTGACAACGGCACAAATTTTATTGGAGCTCGGAATGAGCTTAATGAGCTAGGGATTTTGTTGCGTGATAAGCACCATAATGATCGGGTCCACGCATTACTGGCTCATGAACAAATACAATGGCACCTGATCCCACCACGTTCGCCACACTTTGGAGGTCTCTGGGAGAGCGCAGTTAAGTCGGTAAAACATCATTTAAAAAGAGTTATCGGTGAACAGAGATTAACTTTCGAAGAATTGTACACGGTTCTTACGCAGGTTGAAGCTTGTCTTAACTCCCGCCCTCTCCATCCTTTGTCAAATGACCCACAAGACCTTACACCTTTAACTCCGGGTCATTTTTTAATCGGAGATGCCATCACAGCTCTTCCTCAACCGGACTTGCTACATTTACGGCAGAATAGGTTGAATAGATATCAACTTATTCAACAAACTATCCAACACTTCTAGAAACGTTGGCGCCAGGAGTACTTACATGAGTTGCAGCACCGTAACAAGTGGCGCTCAGACTCATCAAGGGCTCTTACAATTGGCGCACTGGTGATCATCTGCGAGGACAATGTTCCTCCTCTACGGTGGAAGTTGGGAAGGATCGTCGATCTACATCTTGGAACAGACGGGATTGCGCGGGTGGCATCCCTTCGAGTTGCTGATGGAGTTATCAAACGTCCAGTGGTAAAGCTATGTATGCTTCCATTGGCGACAGAAGACGCCGAAAATTAGTGTCAATGTGCTAGTTTATTAGAGACTGATTGTGGATTTGTAACCACCAACTTTGTATTTATGAATGTTTAAAGTGTGCTTTTATGTTTTATTCAATTAGTTGTAAGGCATTTTTGCATTGTATCTATTCCTTGTGTGTTCTTTAGTTATCTGTGTTCCGTATCTATATTTAAGATACGCAGTAATGTTTGAATGTAACGTGTGTCATTGTTAATTGCACTTAGGATCTAAGACATCTATGTACGGACATTTATACACTTAATGACTATTGAACGCCTGTAGGTTCAAGGTGGGCGGGATGTTTAGGATTACACAGTACAAAGGACCCGCTCGCGACACTTAGTTGTAGAAAGTTTTCTCATCCGCATTTTAGCGACAAGCGGAAACATAAATTCTTTCACAAGGCAGTTTAGATTGCGCTCTCGACCTCTTGTCATTCGAAAAGGACATAAACCAGGCCACCGCGACCCGAGCCTCGTAAACACCATGGGTACAACCACGGCATTGATTATCGCCATTTGAAGGGGCTGTTGGTGACGTCAGGGGCCTAAGGGTTTTCCCACCTCGGCGCCGGACTCTGCTTGACGCCCACGCACTCAAGTTTACCCAGGACACTGAGGTCGCAATGGAGGGGTGATTGCGGGCCGCAAGGCGCTGATTGGGCAAGGCCAATTTTCCGATCACCAAGAAGGAGGGTGAAGCGGCCACGAGGAGACGCGAGGTCGAGAAGACAGTGAGAAGAACTTTGACTTTCCGTAGAGATAGACCATATTCACGAGTCCATAGCATACCATACATTATACCACAGTTTACTTGTTACACACTGTTAATTTCGTTTAGTTATTGAATAAAGTTGTAAAAATCAATTGAATTTGTCCCTAACGAGGGTGGTCCTTCTAGTCGGCACTCGGTTGCAAATTAAACCAACTCCGAACGAATTTCATTCAACTTCGGGGATTAATCAATCTCCTTTTTCCGTTTTATTTGGGGGTGCCAGCCACACCTCTTCTCACTCTCTGGCTGCGACACTGACGAGGGGAGGACGCGAATGGGACGAGCGATTTTTTAACGAAACCGGGCAGAAAATGTTAAGGCCGATGTTACGTATGTGGAATTTTCCCATACGCCGCTCTCAACCGTTGTTTCGAGCTCGCGTCTGCGAAGGGAAAACGCCCTAAAATCCTTTTGCTTACCACACACCACTAATGGGGGAAGTGCTCTCGACCATCTGGTTGACGATCATGGGAACGGGAGTGACATGGGAACGGGAGTGACACGACGACGACCCCGAAGAATTTCCTTATATGGAGATTTCCAACTAATCCCCACTCATTTTTGGGACTATATAAACCCTTTGGTTTCTACCCTCTTCGGTTAAAAGCAGTACAGTCACGCGTAGAGTAACGTCGTGTCACGCTCGTACAGAGTTTGTTAAATCTAGTAAGATCGAGCTAAAGTCTCCGTCGGAATCATAGTTAACCTCCTAGAATCCGCGAGTTCGGTTTATATTCTATTTGGCACTTTGAAATAACCACTCGTACGCCCCGCATCGCCAGTGCGTCAACACCGCGCAAATTAGTGGTAATTTATACACTTTTACTACACTATTTAATCGCGACACTTACATTTGTACAATAACACAGTACAACAAATTTTGACTTTTTTTCGGACTTGTAACATTCAATAGCCGTTTCTTATAGGTTTTCGTGCGCTGAAAACGAATCCGCAAACCGTTTGTCGCCATCACCTTCAGTTTTTGAGAAATTCGATTTTGAAAAAAACTGCAAATTTTCGACTTTGAACATCTTTTATGCCGAAACGGTAATAGTTATTCGGTTGCTCGTTGCGTCAAATTATTCTATGAACCCTCCCGAATACAACGATATAAGTTATTATTGAATTATGAACATTTAAATATGTTTAAACAACGATCAAAGGGAAAAGGACACCCGAAACGCACCCATTTTGGCAGATATACTTCAATTTATTTCCAAAACTAAGGGTCTGGGAGAAAATCTGACCATTCGACGCGATGCAACAGACAGTTTTCCTTCGGAAAGCGTCAACAGAAGTGGTAAGTCTCGTTTTGTTTTCAATACAGAAGCGAAATCGTTTGGCAAAACGCGCGGAGCCGGCAGTGGTAGTCAACGGCGCGGCGTCCGGCGCGGCGTCCGGTGCGACGCACAGTGGGGCAAAGTGACAAATTTTGTGTCAAAATCAAATAACTTTTGATAGAAATGAGATAGAGCGATGATTTTTTTTTTTGTTAAAGCTGAAACATTGCAGAATAAGGGAAAATTGCCGAGATTATGGTACGAACGTTATTTCACTGTGAAAATTTGTGTTAAACTTGAAATTTTTCAACAAAATTGTGATTAATCCAATACCATGCACGGTAGGATTTTTTTCTTGACATGTTGGACCTCATTTCCTGTAGATTTTGTCACGCTGATTTCAAATCCGTTCGCAAAATTGGTCTACTACCTCAGGATTTTGAAAAAAATCGATTTATGTGAAAGACTAATGAAATCATATTTTTTTCGTTGAAATGATTTGATAACCCACTGGTTTGAAGGTATATTGTGTAGGAGGTGGTCTCAATAAAACTCAAAGAAGTAACAATAACTATGAACGTTTATTAGAGCTAGATGTGGACTGGTTACAGTCAGGAGACAAACGACGAACTGAGCCTCCACGCAGGCTCCCAGGATAAGCAGAGCCTGGCTTGCTTACAATACGTGACCCAGTCGGATGGGTTGAATTCGTCACGCACTTAACAGTCCTACGACGCAAAAGGCGTCTGCACTATCTCACAGGCCCAAGCAGGCGGCATACTAGACTAAACAGTCTACAGTTCGGCCAAACCTGACAATGGTGACCGTCCCCGGTCACGGCGTGTTACTTGCCAAGTCTTACAAATATATAGCAGAAAAAAAAATACAATATTTTGAGATAAAATAACACTTCTCCACACACACACACACACAAGATTTAAAATAAACACAAACGGTATAAAATATTATTTGTCACTAATTACTACACTTATCCTACCACTATCATAATGAACGAATCCAAAATTTCATTTGATCGGGCCCTACAACTCCAGTGAAAGGTATTCGTGTCAGTTGAAACCCATCAACGTCCGTAACTACATACCTATCTTGACCTAAAACTTTTTTCACTACGTACGGCCCTTTAAACTTTGGAATAAGCTTTTTATTTACCCCTGCAGTGACGTCAGAATTGCGTATCATCACATAATCTCCTGTTTGATAGACGGTGGGTGTCTTATGCTTCTTATCATACGCACGTTCATTGACCCGTTGACTTTTAATGATATTGTCAGCAGCCTCCCCTCGTATCGCCGGAAGATCCCTATCGTTTTCAGAATACGAATCCAAAATTAACCGTAAGCTGTCGGTTACTGCGCCCAACTGATCTATGCCAAACAATAATCGTGAAGGACTCTCTCCAGTAGACCTACAAACCGTATTATTAATCGCATATTCTACGGACCCCAAGACGCGATCCCATTTTCCGGGTGTTTCCGACAACTTCGCCAACATTGGCGCTATGACACGATTAAAGCGCTCCACCTGCCCATTCGCACGTGGAGTTCCGACCGCAATCAACACTTGACTAACTGATTCAGTCGCCAAAAACTCCCTAAACGAGCTGGAAGTAAAAGACGTACCCCGATCACTAACTACTCGTTTAGGCTTACTATACGCCCGAAAATATTCTTTCATATTTTTAATTACTTCTTCTGTTTTTGTAGTCTTGCATGGATACAGCTTAATAAATTTGGTAAACCCATCTATCACGGACAAAATAAATCTATGACCACTTCCACACTTTTCCAAAGGACCGTAATGATCGATATGGATCGTCCGGAAGGGCAGGTTACCTTTACCTAAACTGTGTAAAAACCCCTCGACCTTCCCGCTAGAAGGGGAAAATTCTATGCACTTTAAGCAATTCCCTATATAAACCTTGGTTTTCCGACGAATTTGCGGAAACCAGTAAACTTTAGTTATATTGTCGACGACTTTGTCTACTCCGAGATGTCCCAAATCATCGTGACACGCACGAATCACATTATTTTCCAAACATGTAGGTACATAAAACAACAACTTGTTATTCTTAACTTTTTTGTACACTAATCCGTCTCTCAATTCATAGAATTTATTTTCCATTACTTCCAACTTGTCCCGCACTTCACAGATTGTAGGATCTTGACACTGCTTCATCGACAATATCTGTTCAAATGTGTTTGGCTCAAGTATAAGTATACTATGACAACGGCTTAACGCATCAACATGTGACATCTTACTGCCACTTCGATGTTCAATTTCATAATCATAATTCTGCAAAAACATCGCCCAACGAGAAATTCGTGGGTTAACATTTTGTTTACTTAACGTTAGTCTAAAACTGTCACAATCTGTAATGATTTTGAATGGTATGCCGAACAAATATACGTGGAACCGTTTAATCGCGTAAATAGCTGCTAGACACTCGAGCTCAAAACTATGGTACCTTGATTCCTGGACTGTCGTTCTTTTACTAAAATAAAAAACTGGTCGGAAAATTCCGTCCGGCTGTTTTTGCAACAAAATTGCACCAAACCCGTTACAACTCGCATCGCAGTGAAGTTCGGTCTTCAATTTTGGGGAGTAAATCGCTAAAACTGGGTCACTTATCAAATAGTCTTTAAGCGCAACAAACGCCTGGTTCTGTTCTGGCCCAAAACAAAAAACCGCGTCTTTCCGCAACAAGTCATATAACGGCTTCGCAATAAATGAAAAATTCTCGATAAATCGCCGGAAGTAGCTAGCCAGCCCCACGAAACGCTGTACCTCCTTAACATTTCTTGGAACAGGATAACCAATAACCGACTCTACATTTTCCTTGGCGGGTGCAATGCCATTATCTGTTATTGAATAGCCCAAATAAGTAATTTGACGATATAAAAAGAAACACTTATCTAACCTAAACTGTAGATTATATCGTCTAGCTAACCTGAACACCTTTTGTAAAATCTTAAGATGTTCTTCAACAGTTTGCGTGGCTATTAGAAAATCATCCAGATAAAGCAAAACTTCGTTTCTCCTAACTAAGTCATTAAAAATTTCGTTCAGATACCTTTGAAAAATGCGGGGTGCGTTGGTCAATCCAAAAGGCATTCGTAAGTATTCAAATTGTCCTAACGGTGTTATAAAAGAGGTGTACTTAACGGAAGATTCGGGCACCTTGACGTGGTGAAACCCGTTCTTTAAATCCAGTTTGGTAAAATATACTTTGTCACGTAATAGGTCCAAATAATCGTCAATTAATGGTACAGGAAAATTGTCTTTAATCGTTACTTTGTTGACTTCGCGATAATCCACGCACAAACGAATTTCCCCATTCTTTTTCCGTACAAGCACGATTGGACTCGCGTACGGAGAATTACTTGGCCTGATAACATTCTGCTTGACCAAATCGTCAAGAATACCCCGTAGTTTTTCCTTATCCGAAAAAGCTAATCGTCGTGGTCGAAAACTAATCGGTTGTTCCGTTTTAAGTGCAATAACCGCCTCAACGGAACACGGAACATAATCGTCGTTACCAAGATAATCACTGTCGTCGAAATACAATCGTTTTAGTTGCCTCGTTGTCTCTAAATCCAGCTGAGGATCAACGTTTAAATCACGGCTCACGGAAATTGGATCTTCTACATAATCTATCCGCAATATTTCCCCGACGAAATCATCCGTCTCCGGCGTATGACTCATCTCACCGTTTTTAGTCACTTCGAAAGTGCTACCCATAACAACCCGAACGGAAGGCGACAAAATAAAATCCCTTCCAAGCAGTGCAAAAGAGGACATCGTCTCGTCTGACACAACAAAAAACTTAACCGTTACACATAAATCATTAACATAAACCCCGCTTGAGAAAACGCCCAAAATGGTTAAAGGCGAACCATTGATGCCATGATAGCTACTACCCTTTGGTGTCGGATCGAATCGAAAATTAGGCGGTAATAAGCTAGATTTAAGCAAGCTGACGGGTGAACCAGAATCAATCATTGCTGTAACGGCCACATTGGATACAATACCATCACCGTCGCGAACTGAGAACCTTATCGGCACTGCAAATGGGATTTCTGGGGAGTCCGGCTGAACCAAATTCGTGGATCGCCCCGACGTCGGCGTCGGCTTCAGCGTCGTCTTCGGCGTCGTCATCGGCGTCGTCATCGGCGTCGTCATCGGCGTCAGCGGCTCCTGTTGTCTCCGCCCCGACTTTGATGTGGAATCATCTTGCGGACAACGCCTCGCCAGGTGCCCCGTGACCCCACACTTGAAGCAGGAACCCCACTCTCGCTTTGGTTTGCCACAATCCATCCTCCGGTGCCCCGTCTCATTGCAATTGAAACAACGAGTCTCCCTGCTTTGCCCGTCGTCTTTAGGCAGCGGTTTCGCCGGTGCCGTCTTCCTTGAATCCTTACGCTCCCGATCATTCCTCGGGTCGTCCCTCAGCGAAAGTTTTCCCAACGCGTCTAAAAGTTCGTCCGCTGTGTTGAGACGCTGCATTCGTGCTTGGTCTCTTAGCCAAACATCGGGAATTCCATCGATTACGTAATCGACGAGTTCCTCCGGATCAATCAAAACCCTGTTTGCGAGCGTCATTTTATCATGAAAATAGTCGCCAAACGATTCGGTTTTCTGCCAAACACGATCCTCGAATTCTTTTCTAGCCGCCTGTTTGTTCGGTCGATTGTTAAACATCTTCCGCATTTCTTCCCACAACAACAAAACAGGCAATTCGATGAGACCCGGTTTTGAATGAAACCACTTTAAAGCCTTACCGCGGAGGCGTAGTACCATCAAGGTTATGGTAGCTTCATCATCTAACTGGTACATTCTTTTTAAAAGTTGCACCTGCTTCTTCCAAGGTTCAAAATCGTTTTCGGCCCCAGAAAACTCGGTCAACAGATCAGCGATTGTTTTAAGGCCGACTCTGGACCGCGAGCTGGCACGGCTGTCAGCGGATCGCGGTGTCGCTGACGAACCTCTTGACCGCCGCTCAAAATCTAATTCGCGCTGAAGCAAATCTCGTTCACGTCGAAGAAGCTCTATCTCTCTTCTCTCAACCGGCGCATCAACCGTATGAGCCGTTGAAGGTTCACCTGAAGCCTGATCATCAAGCTGTACATCGTGAAACCCCTCGGTATCGGATAGTTGCTGAATTTCATCCTCGATCCCCGAATCGGCGGTCATCAAACGGGCAATCAACTCATTCTTGCTGCCGGATACAGTCAAATTCCTAGCGCGTAGCAGCTCCTTCAACTCACCCATAGTGAGGTCGTGTAACGTCTTCCTTCCTCCAGCCATTGTGACTGGTCTAATGAGTTCGTCCACACACAAAAGATAAACGTTCACCACAAAAAGAATCACCTCCTAACCCACTAAATATCACGAGCACACTGGTGGCTTTGCGATCGAAACAAAAGTACCACGTTCACAGCGGTTACCTGTCTAAAGTTGATAGTCGCGAACAAACAAAATTTCACTCACTATCCAAAACCCGTACGAATCCCACTTCTGAAGATTTGTAGGAGGTGGTCTCAATAAAACTCAAAGAAGTAACAATAACTATGAACGTTTATTAGAGCTAGATGTGGACTGGTTACAGTCAGGAGACAAACGACGAACTGAGCCTCCACGCAGGCTCCCAGGATAAGCAGAGCCTGGCTTGCTTACAATACGTGACCCAGTCGGATGGGTTGAATTCGTCACGCACTTAACAGTCCTACGACGCAAAAGGCGTCTGCACTATCTCACAGGCCCAAGCAGGCGGCATACTAGACTAAACAGTCTACAATTGTATTCCCATATATGGAACACAATGAAAATAAGAATAATGAAGTATTTGAATGTTTTTAGTTACTTACAAAACACTTCACATCTCGTGATCACTTGACGTCTCGCTGTCCTGGTCACTGGCACTCTCTGTAGGCTGTGTGTGGCTGCAATGTAATATAAATTAGATATCTATTTTCCATAATTATATTTTCATTTACACATGAAGTAAGGTAAGTATTTAATCTTTTTAACTTACTTCTCATCAACAACAAAAAAGAAATATAAAAAAAAGACATTAATATAAATGAATATAATGTAAATGAAAATATAATTATGGAAAATAGATATCTAATTTAAATTACATTGCAGCCACACACAGTCTACAGCGAGTGCCAGTGACCAGGACAGCGATACGTCAAGTGATCACGAGATGTGAAGTGTTTTGTAAGTAACTAAAAACATTCAAATACTTCATTATTCTTATTTTGATTGTGTTCCATATATGGGAATACAATATACCTTCAAACCAGTGGGTTATCAAATCATTTCAACGAAAAAAATATGATTTCATTAGTCTTTCACATAAATCGATTTTTTTTCAAAATCCTGAGGTAGTAGACAAATTTGGCGAACGGATTTGAAATCAGCGTGACAAAATCTACAGGAAATGAGGTCCAACATGTCAAGAAAAAAATCCTACCGTGCATGGTATTGGATTAATCACAATTTTGTTGAAAAATTTCAAGTTTAACACAAATTTTCACAGTGAAAAAACGTTCGTACCATAATCTCGGCAATTTTCCCTTATTCTGCAATGTTTCAGCTTTAACAAAAAAAAATCATCGCTCTACCTCATTTCTATCAAAAGTTCTTTGATTTTGACACAAAATTTGTCACTTTGCCCCACTGTGCGACGTATCCACAGCCGCTCGCGCGCGACTCTCACCGTGCTTCAATATTGTATTTGTTATTTATAAACTAATTAATAAAAAATTATTAACTATTACATAATAAACTATGTAATAAATTTTCTGTAATTTCAAACTTTGATTTTTTGGATATGCAAGGTGTCGGCGCTATGTGTGTACAGTTAGGTACATCATTTCCTAATGTATTAAAAATACCAAAGAACTGTTCGTGTGAAAGTCATACTATACGACGGGGTAAATTCATTGTCGAAGACGATTTTTTTACATTATTATTTTAAACAGATACAGGGTTATCCATTTAAGACTGGCGGCGCTCCCGCGAGTACAAATGAGAACGGCAACATGTACATGACCTACACGAACCTATACTTTTAGCAACAGCCCATAGATAGCGGATGTATCGACATATGATTGCACTAGTAAGAATGCGTGTGACGCTGTTGTTGTTTTCATTTGTACTCGCGCGAGCGCCGCCAGTCTTAAATGGATAACCCTGTATCTTTTAAAAATAATAATGTAAAAAAATCGTGTTCGACAATGAATTTACCCCGTCGTATAGTATGACTTTCACACGAACAGTTCTTTGGTATTTTTAATACATTAGGAACTGATGTACCTAACTGTACACACATAGCGCCGACACCTTGCATATTCAAAAAATCAAAGTTTGAAATTACAGAAAATTTATTACATAGTTTATTATGTAATAGTTAATAATTTTTTATTAAATAGTTTATAAATAACAAATACAATATTGGAGCACGGGGAGAGTCGCGCGCGAGCGGGCTGTGGATACGCCGCGCCGGACGCCGCGCGGGCCGCCGCGCCGTTGACTACCACTGCCGGTTCCGCGCGTTTTGCCAAACTATTTCGCTTCTGTATTGAAAACAAAATGAGACTTACCACTTCTGTCGACGCTTTCCGAAGGAAAACTGTCTGCTGCATCGCGTGGAATGGTCAGATTTTCTCCCAGACCGTTAGTTTTGGAAATAAATTGAAGGATATCTGCCAAAATGGGTGCGTTTCGGGTGTCCTTTTCCCTTTGATCGTTGTTTAAACATATTTAAATGTTCATAATGCAATAATAACTCATATCGTTGTATTCGGGAGAGTTCATGGAATAATTTGACGCAACGAGCAACCGAATAACTATTACCCTTTCAGCATAAAAGATGTTCAAAGCCGAAAATTTGCAGTTTGTTTCAAAATCGAATTTCTCAAAAACTGAGGGTGATGGCGACAAACCGTTTACGGATTCGTTTTCAGCGCACGAAAACCTATAAGAAACGGCTATTGAATGTTACAAGTCCGAAAAAAAGTCAAAATTTGTTGTACTGTGTAATCTTTTTCTTCAGTAAGCGTACTTTTTGTGTCACTCAGCTGATTTTCATATTCATATTGTAGGTTCATTTTGGCAAAGACATGTGGGAAAATGAACAAATTTTTCGGAAAAAAAAATTGAAACCACTGGCTGTTCCTACTATTGATTGTAGGCCAGCTACTGCTATCCCTAAAAGTGGTAAGCAAAAACTACATGATGTATAATAAATATCTTGAATAACAAGAACAATATGATTTATATATTTTTATTGCAGTCATCAATCAGACCTTTACTAAAAGCATTCTGAAGGTTAATGTTTCGGAGGTACACTGCATAGATAATTTTGAACAGACTTCATGTGCTTCATGTTCAAGAAATATTTGTCATTCGGAATGCAGTTCTGATGATATTATGGAGCAAGTTAAACCTGAAAGTATGTATCAACTTCTTCATTTTAAGAAGAAAAAATTAAATCAATCCATTACTTATTCTTATAGCTTATATTATTTTTAACTGCTACATTTTTTTATAGCTGGATCTCATGAGGTTTACATAAATAAAATAAACAAATTGCAAAAAATAGTTAAAAGGAATGAACGAACTATGAAGAATATGAAAACACAGTATCAAAGACAAAAGAAGGCAATGATAGATGAAATTAATAAATTAAAGAGAGAAGTATGTATGAACAAACTAGTAGGGAAAAGTGCTTCAAAATTGTTTAATGACGATCAGTTAAACCTGCTAACAGAGCAATGTAAAAGAATCCCAAATGGTGCAATGCAACATTACTGAAGTCATTAAAATTAAAAGTTGGAGCGGCCGCAGCCTGGAAGCCATTCCAAAAATCTTGTATCATGTAAACGACTTCATTCTTACAATTATCTAAATACTTGTTAGACGAAAGACAGTTTCAATTTATTTTAAGTTGAACATTTTCGCAAGATTGTATCGAAAATTTATTTTGTATTATTAGGACAAAACAACAAATTCCAAATTGCGTGCAATTTAAAAATAATTTAAAACTAATTACGATATCGCAATTTATGAAAGACATTAGTAATAGCAGTTACGATGAAGATGACAGAAATTTCTTATCAGAATTTTTAGTCATTTCTGAAGAAAAGAAGAAAGAATCAAAAAAAGATGTAGATAAAGTAGAAATAATGGGGTTGCCGTCCACTTTTAAAAACCTAAATAATATAGAGCAAAATTGCCTATACTACGTGGCAGGGTATATTATATCGAGAATTCTGAAAAGGGGGAAAACATGTAAAATGTGTATGTATTATATAGGATCTAAAAAACCCACAAGTTTTGCATATGCCAAATTAACGCGAATGAGGCGCATTGCTAAGACGGATACGTTGTTTTTTGTTAATGAAGCAACATTTCATATGTTTCTACAAATGGAACGTTTTTTTTAGAAGTTATTTCCCTACGGTGCGTTCACAACCCAATTTGAGAAATTTTTTTATACGTCAGTTTTGTACGATTCCTTGCGAAATCCCAAATTGCCACAATTTGAAATACAAAATTATTAAAACTTTTTGTACATTTAGACTAAGAATTGCGTCCAAGAAAAAGAAAAATGATTTGACAAAAACAATTGCTCATAGCAGTAAAACAATGACAATGCATATGTACACTAAGTAAAGTTACTTAACGCAAATTTTGCTTTGATAGTAATAAATGTATATGTTTTATTATCAAACTAATTTGTTTCATTATCTTTTTCATTTTTCAGCCACACAAACATTTTGATTCATTACCTTCTTCATTTTTCAGGTACATAAAGAATTTGTTTTATTACTTTCATATTTTAGGTACATATATCTTCATGTATAAGTATTGCACGAGTTATGCAAAACATCCCGAAGAATAATTAACGACATACAAGAATGTAAATTTATGTCAACTGTAAATAATATAAGGTAAATCTACAAAATTTGTCAAACGATGTAGCATTAAGAATTATTAAGAAAATAGATTATGGTGGACTGCTTGCAATGTAGAGAAAGTCACATTAGTGAAGAAAGTACGCTGAAAACACATCTCCCTTGATGCTTTTCAATCTTTTGTGAAAGACATTTGTAAAACTCTAATTAATCATACGCTCTCACCTCCTTTAGACACATTATGCAGTCTCTACAATTACTATAGCAAAAGGCCACTCTATTTCTATATTTCTGTATATAAATTCTACGTTAAGTCGTATAATTAAAAAAAATGTGGCTTTCATATATTTACAGATAATCGAAGCAGAAGGTGATGCACTGTGATCTACGCCAGACTATGTACGCACAAATTTGCAGGTAGAGTTTTGCATACGTAATTATTCATTCAATGATCTTGAGCATGTGTGATAAATTATAAATAATTAATAAATGTGTCCTATTTTTCAGTTAACGATGCAGACGAAGAGTTGACAGATAATAGAAGCAGAAGGTGATGCGATCTACGCCAGACTATGTACGCACAAATTTGCAGGTAGGGTTTTGAATACGTAATTATTCATTCAATGATCTTGAGCATGTGTGATAAATTATAAATAATTAATAAATGTGTCCTATTTTTCAGTTAACGATGCAGACGAAGAGAATTATTTTAACAGCTGAAAGGGAAAGTTACTGAAAATGAAAAATAAATGTAAATAAAAAGAGTAAATGAAATAATCACATACTGTCGATAAGTTATCAGCTCTGATTCTTGTGTGCCGAAACGTGTCTCATCTTTAACCCGCGGAATATTGTCATGAATGAATAATTACGTATTCAAAACCCTACCTGCAAATTTGTGCGTACATAGTCTGGCGTAGATCGCATCACCTTCTGCTTCTATTATCTGTCAACTCTTCGTCTGCATCGTTAACTGAAAAATAGGACACATTTATTAATTATTTATAATTTATCACACATGCTCAAGATCATTGAATGAATAATTACGTATGCAAAACCCTACCTGCAAATTTGTGCGTACATAGTCTGGGGTAGATCACAGTGCATCACCTTCTGCTTCTATTATCTGTAAATGTATATATTTATAAAGCCACATTTTAGTTATGTACTACAACTTAACGTAGAAGTTATTGCAGGAAATTTAAATTAAATCCTAATGGTAATAATTCAGCGAAAATGAACGTAGAGAACCAATATTTTTAACGCACAATTCATTGGTGTTGGAATAAAATTAATTTAGAATGTTTATTGGTGAATTGAAATAACGGGAATCGAAAAAATTAATGAACTAATGAATAGCGTGGCAACTACTGTGGATTTTATATTAAAGTATTATGAATGTCTTTCACAAAAGATTGAAAAGCATCAAGGGAGATGTGTTTTTAGCGTACTTTGTTGACTAATGTGACTGACTCTACATTGCAAGCAGTACGCCAGAATATTCTTAATCTTAATTCTTAATGCTACGCTAATTTGACAAATTTTGTAGATTTACCTTATTTGACAAATTTCCAGAAACTTGTGCGAAACAAGATGCTCTATCTAATCTTCTCCGGACAACCTCCAAGCCTGTGCATTCTCTTCATTTCTATCCATCCAAGCCTGTGCGTCCCCTTCAATTCTACTATCCAAGCCTGTGCGTCCCCTTCATTTTTATCGAAGTCCTGTGCGTCCCCTTCGTTTCTATAATATAATAAGCTTTACATAAAAACTCTAAATTGCTGGTATATACAAAAATACAAGTATCTGGCAATTTAAATGCAATGCAATTTTTTACTACAATATATTATTTTGTACATGCATGGTACAAATTTCCAGAAACTTATGCGAAAGAAGATACTTCTTTGTCGAACCTTCTCCGGACAACTTCCAAGTCTGCGACTCTACATAAGAAATCTATTAAAAAAATTTTGGCGACTTACCTTGTTAATTGAGACAATAATTCAGTCTCCTATTTAGTGTAAAAGCTCCTGACATTTCAAATTTGGACCACTTACATTATTTGACACTTGGCAGGTTATGACGTTTGACACTTGGTAGGTTATAAACATGGCGGACGCCGATCATACATACACTAGTTTCTTTTGGCTGAAGGTGTGCGTGTAACGCGTATATACGTATTATGTTGACGAAAATTTGGCTTGAAGAATCAGAATCAGAAGAAAAACCTTATTACCGTTTCTGACTGATCCATGAGACGATATTATGATATCTCTGTTATGCGTGGACAGATTTTATTGAAATTTGGTCTTATTCGAAAGCTTATATGCGGTTTACATAAGAAAAATGCCTTTAAATTTAGAAAATATCGCAGAGGTGATGAGATATTAATGAAATAAGTTTCAGGTTAGGTTGGAATAGCCCGGCGACGAGTAAATGATAAGCGGTAGCGACAGTCGACATATACAGGGTGTCTTTCCTGTACTTGGCGTCGAGACGCTACCGCGTCTCTAGATATCTCATTCAATTTTTTACAATTGTATATATCTTGATGCAGTGGCATCGATGACAAAATTGTAACTATAAATACAGATCTTTATACTTCACATGTACGTAACGCATTTGGAAATTTCCAACCCTACAACGTTAAGAATTTCTTAGAAATATAGAAAATGGAATTCAAAATTTTCAGCTGTAAAAGCTTATATCTTGAAAATGGTAAACATTTTATTGCAGCAAGTTAGACTAAATCGGTATCAATTTTGATAAACAATCGCTCCTGCCTTTATTCATGTATCGTTATAAAACACTCTGTATAAAACTTCCGCTTAATTGTGGATAATCGTATCTAAATCAATTAATCCGGCCAAGTGGGTGAACATAGTTGAATTCGAATTATCCCGCCCTCTAAAAATCGGTTTCCTGTATTCCCAAACATGGCGGCCGTTGTCCTATCCCATGGACCTGAAGGACAGTGCCTAGTTCCGGGGGGGTACAGGGAAAGACGGAAGGGGTGCGATTTGAAGGACGACTGGTGGTGTCCTCTACAGCCGAGTATAAGTTTTAGAAATAGCGTCCTTCATGGTATATCCTTGTGACGTCATTGTGCAAAACGGTGCAAAGTAACACGGATGCGTGTGGCGTGTTTATTAGTAAATAATTCTCTTATTATTTGGAATACTTTCGAAATTACGTAAGTAATATTAAATTTTTTAGTAGAATAGTAAAAGTATTATATTTCAAGGTTAAAAATTGGTATAGAAATATAAATTATTAGTATTTAGGTGGTAATGGACCCCGAAAATGCCGAGCTGCATTTTGAAATACTGTACAAATCGATCTTCCTGTAAGTCTTCGAAGCAGGAAGCCATAGAAGAAGGAAGAAAAATTAGTTTCCATAGGTAAGCATGAAGAAAGTAATACATGCACATAAAAATATTCTATGAAAAACCAATCTCTTTCACAATTGATTTCTTAGGGTTTCCAAAAATATTGTCAGGTGCAGATCGTGGTTGAAAAATTTGGAGATACACGAATCTGACGTGCCCAAAGATGCTGTAGTGTGTTCAGTTCATTTTGTTAGTGACGATTATGATAGGACTTGCCCATCCTGCATACGGCTAAAGTCGCATGCTATACCTTATGTATGTAATATTTCATCATGCGTGAGTTACATTATATTTTTGTCCTGAAGAATATTTTGAAGTTGATCATTTATATTTAAATATAAGGTACTGAAGCAAGAGTTCAACAACGATTCGGATGTATTTGCAGAACCGTTGGAGGAAATACAAAGATGCGAGTCTGCAACTAACAGTGAATGTGTAAGTCTCTGTTATGTATTGTATATACCTATGAAGTATCGTATGAAGAGCGTTTTATGACAAATATTCATTATTAAATAGTTGGTACTGAAGCAGGAGTTCAACAACGATTCGAATGTATTTGCTGAACCGTTGAAGAAAATACCAAGATGCGAGTCTGCAACTAATAGTGAATGTGTAAGTCTCTGTTATGTATTGTATATACCAATGAAGGATCGTATGAAGAGCGTTTTATGACAAATATTCATTATTAAATAGTTGGTACTGAAGCAGGAGTTCAACAACGATTCGGATGTATTTGCTAAACCCTTGCTACAAACAGAACAACTTCGTAGTTCACTGATACATTTAGTGTTTCACATATTCTTCTTAATATTAACGTTGATTGAAAGTTTACAGACATTACGCTTCATTTATTATAGGTGTTTTATGAAAATAATGTAAATCCAAAGTGCCTATCACTAGTGACTTCTACGGCATTCAACGCACGAATAATATACGAGAACTTGCATTTGTTTGTCTGATACTTTCATTAATACATGAAGGTAGCTATAATAGCAGAATGCATATTTGTGATGTGATACTTATTTAAATATTAGTAATTGTACATACATTTATGAATTACATACAACTACATACATATTAGCGAGTTACTGATTTTATTGATTAACCTATCAACGAAGGCGCAATTTATCAACGCTTTTTATGTTCTATCATTTATTTACATATCCCTTGCTACAAACAGAGCAACTTTGTAGTTCACTGATACATTTAGTGTTTCACATATTCTTAATATTAACGTTGATTGAAAGTTTACAGACGTTACGCTTCATTTATTACAAGTGTTTTAAGAAAATAATGTAAATCCAAAGTGCCTGTCACCAGTGACTTCTACGGTATTCAACGCACGAATAATCAAATTTAAAATGTTTTGCTAGAAGAAATTTTCGACGGTATGGCACAGATGGCACCACCAGTCGTCCCTCAAAAAGCAGTTGGAAGGGGTCGATTCCCCTTCCGTCTTTCGCTTCAACCCCCCATCCATAAGTCTAGCTTATGCACTGTCCTTCAGGTCCATGTCCTATCCCTTACTAGAGGATCCCTAGGAAAACCTACGCATCAAGCAGTTTGATTGGTCTTTTCACTAGTGGCAATTAATTCCGCCAGAGGGCAAAAAATCGGTTGTCGATTCATACATCAAAGAATCGATTCTGGGGAAAATCGGATACCAAAGAATCGATTCAAAAGATCAATCTTTTAACCAAAAGAATCGATTTTCTGAAGAAGCGAATCGGAATCGAACACCCCTAGTGGCTGTTGTAAATAGTACTTTAGAAACATAAGGTTGGCAATGCCTAGAGAGGCGAGGATCGACATTAGTGATGGCTAGAACCTTGATTTGTCAATCACGAGTGATCCGATCACGTTCGTTCCCAATCACGGTGATTTTTCACAGTGATCCGTGATTTTCGTGATCGCTTCTGATTGGTGCAGGCAGAACAGTGATCGCTTCTGATTAGTGGAGGCAGAACAGTGATCGCTTCTGATTGGTGGAGAGTATGACTGCTCTTTGCACGCTTCCACATAACCCCAATTTCTAATTTCTCTCGAAACATTCTCAAGTCCTTACTGTTCTTATAGAATTTCAGTTGTACACTTTGAACCAATGTTATCGTTCTTGATCTATTTAAATTAACGAATATTTATTCACTTTAGTTAAAAAGTATAATGTATATGTGAATACTTTTAGCCAATCAAATCAGTGCGTGCATACATTGACTATTTATGAATTTTATACTATGGGCGGTATTTTCAGTCGTTGCTGGTCGTTGCTTATCCTTAAGCAAATGCTTAAGCATTCGGCATCCTTTATTAGCTACTAGGTTAGTAGAAGATGCAGCATGCTTAAGCATTTGCTTAAGAATAAGTACCGACTGAAAATACCGCCCTATATATTCGCTGAATTAACACATTTTGACTATAACACAAGCTATATTGAAGTATTTTATAAAAAATAATTCAATCATGATCAAGAATTAAAGATCACAGTATTCACAGTGAACAACTTCACTCGAGGTAAGAAAATCACGATCACCGTCGTGATTTACGTTAAATCACGACCGTGATCGTGATTCTGCGATCACGGTGATAAATCACCGTTAGTGATTTTGCACTCCATCCCTAATCGACATATGAGGTTGGCAGTAGAGGTGGAGAATTATCGATAGTCGGCACTATCGATAATTTCCGATAGTTGGGCCATTAACCATCGATAGTTATCGATAATTATCGATAGTGGTGGTATGATGCAAAACATTTTGTACCCAGTAAATAGCGTAGCACATAGACGTCTATAGGCCGTCTAGACCTAAAACGGACATACAATTGAGTTTAAGACGTCTGTGCTATTTGGGTATATCACCTGAATTCTGATATTACCACAGAGGAGGTATAGAATATCTCCATACAAGCTCCATACCTTGTCGGTGATATTACATGGTGTTATTCTGTGTTAGGAATAAAATACATTTATAATTGAAAAGTAACGTATATTTATTTTAATTTTGTAAATTACCAGCTTCTATCACCCATGCATTCTTATTTATAAATACTAGCATGTCCACATTTTTGGGTTTTAAACGTGTTCTGCGATCAGTTATAATTTGCCCTGCAGTGCTAAAATTTATTTCGCTGGCAGTCGACAATCCTGGAATACACATGTACTTACATACTAATTTACACAAATAATTTGTTTCAGTTTCCTTGTCGAGCAATTTCCAATAATTTAAAACATCAGTATTTTCTACGACATTTGGTTTTTCCAAATATTGCCTTTTTATGATAATGGCATCTGCAGCCGTGCTTCGACTTTTTTCGTTAATTCTTTGTCCAACAAATACAAACAACGACTTTTTACATGGTGGACAATCACTTTCTGGATCTTTTATATTCTGAGTTTGTTTGTTTATGCAGGTATCCTTTAATATATTATTTAGATCTGACTCTAAGAGAGCTGATGCTTGATTAAAATTTTCCTGGTTTCTAAAACCATCCCTTTTAAATCTAGGATCAAGAACTGTTGCGATTCTGGTTATCGATCTTAACTCAAAAGGAAAGAGTCTCTCCGTTACGGACTGTATAAGACTTTTACAAATTATTTTGCCCTCTTTACTCTTCAAGTTTGGACAAAGATCTATTAAATAATTATAAATGCCATAACTTAGAGGTATAATCAATGAAATTGTTACGTAATTAGCTCCAGAAACTTTTGTTGTTGCTTCTTCGAAGCAGCTTAAAACATTTTTGATATCTTCTAAAATTGTTGTTTCATCCACCGACAATGGTAAGGGAGCATTCCGTAGCTTCAACAGTGCTGTGTTGACTGGATCAGTGACTTGTAAAATTCTTTTAATCATGTCATAACAGCTGTTCCATCTAGTTGGAACCTCCTGGATTAATTTATAAAACTGTTTATGTAAAGCTTGCTGCTCTTGTTTTAAAATTGCATTTGCCTTAGTGCTGCTTTTAAACCATTTTACTATATCCTTGCACTTGTCTAAAATAGCTTTTATATCCTTTAGCTTAAGAGCATCTTGCACAGCTAAATTAAGGGTGTGCGCGTAGCAAGGCAAGTGTCTTTTCTTGAAAATGTCACATGCTTTTATCATATTTGATGCATTGTCTGTAACAATGCAGGAAATTTTATTTTCAATCCCCCATTCTTTGGAAATTTTCTCCAGTGCCTGTTTAATATTTTCTCCAGTGTGGTCTTCGCACAAAAGTGTTGTGGCTAAGACAACCGTTTTCAACTGAAAGCTTGAGTTGATAAAGTGACATGTGACAGTCAGATATGATTCGTTATTTTTGGATGTCCACATGTCAGTCGTTAAGGCCACATAGTTAATTTTATCCAACATTTCTTTTAATTTTTTTGCTATGTCGGAATACAGTTTTTGCATGATATTTTCCCTCAGTGTATATTTACTTGGAATTACATACTTAGGATCTAGCTTATTCACAAACATCCTGAAACCTTTATCATTAACTATATTGAATGGTTGGAAATCTGTTGCAATCAGGAGAGCCAATGTTACGTCTAAATCTCTTTTCCTCTCTGAATTATTATCATATTCCACTGATCTTTTAAAAAACGTGCTTATTGAATTCATGTTGGTCTGTGTTAAAGCTGACTCACTGCTAGTACTTGTTGATGCTTCGACTAGATCTTCCTGCGTATTTTGGGCTTTGTGAAATCTTTTTATATGGTCAGCTAAATTGCTAGTGTTACCGCTGGTTTTATACTCCTTCCCACAAGTAGTGCATTTCGCAAATTTGCCATCAGCAGACCTCTTAAAGAATTTCCAAACCAATGAAATCTTTCGTCTTTTATTTTGTACTTTCTTTAATGATTTTTCAAAATTCACATCATCTTCTCTTTCACTTTCATTTTCTTGATCCTGTTTCTTCAAATTGAAATTTTTTAAGCTGCTTCTCTCTATAAAATATTTGTAATATATATATAGAAAAACAAATGTAATATACATATAAAATAAAATAAATTTTTAATGTACAACTTACCATTTCTTGTTGAATCCATTATTATAGCAAAAGGAAAAACTATATAATATAAACTATATTACAACTAATAAACTATACTATATAATATAAACTATATATATAAAGAAAATAATACAAAGCAAGATTATTCAAGCCACAAATGCTTGGAACGTAAAATCACATAAAATGTCTTTCTGTGGTGTGACCAAATTGACAAAACACGATCGCTATCGTAAGTTACAGAACAAATGCCTATCAATAGATTGTAGTTACCGGAATTTTTAAATTCGCGGCATTAATTGATATACTTAGGAAATTAAAGTAATACATATATAAGGGAAACGAGAAATACAATCTAACAAATTATTCTTTATTATTCAATAGAATATTTTTAATCTATGTACTTCGCTATACCATTTTTTATTTATAAAAGTTTTAAAGGTAATAAAAAACGCTGTTCAAATATGTATAATACAGTTTATTTTTAATACGAGTAATAATATTACAAATTAAATTTGGGATTCTGAATTTTAGTTATTGTTTTTGAATTGACTCTCCTACGATTTTCAATACCGATAATTATCGATAGTGAAAATAAACTATCGATAGTTTTCGATAGTGAGAACCATCGATAACTATCGATAGTACCATCGATAATTCTCCACCACTAGTCGTCGGCAGGACACAGAGCCGAACAGTCACACGAGGCTTAATAAAAAACTTTATCCAACCAATCCATCGTTTTATCATTTATAACATGGTGTCAGAAGTCGGATAGTCAGAAATAAAAATTGGTAACGAAGTTAATATAAACAATATTAAAGATGACTAAAGAAGAGGGCGAGAAAAGTCGAGCATCGACATCAAGTCAGTCGATACAATTATCAAAGCACGTGGTATCACAAGTAAAACCGTTGGATTTGACGCAAACAAATTTAAGCGTAGCTTGGAAGCTATGGATTACGAGATTTAAAATATTCCTAAAAGCTTCTGCACTAGAAGAAGAAACTGATGCAAGAAAAGTCGCATTAGTATTGCATCATATAGGAGAAAATGCATTACCTATATTTACAAGTTTCAATTTGGAACTGGATGAGGTCAAGTATCAAGAATTAATAGAGAAATTTGAAGCACATTTCAATCCAAAGAAAAATATAGCGATGGAAAGGCATAGATTCTTTACACGCAAGCAGAAAGAAAATGAAACGCTCGATGAATTTATGACGATATTACAAAACTATTGTAAATATTGAGGGAATCTATCATAAGAGACATATTTATATGTGGCATCAAAGAAGGTCAACGAGATATACAAGAACGTATATTGATGGAAGGAGATATAAGTCTACAAAGGACAATCGAGTTGGCAAAAGCCATGGACATATCAAGGACTGAGGCGAAAACCCTGGAAACAAAAGTCATTGGTGCTGTAGGAAGAGGATACAGTATCCAGAAGCAGGTGCAAAAGGAGAAAAGGTGGTCAAGGGCACCAAATCGCCAACAAACTGGAAGTAACCAACGTCAGGCGCAATATCAAACAAAAGCTACAAGCAAATGTACAAGATGTGGCCAAATCCATAGAAGTAGATGTCCGGCCATGGGAGCAATCTGCAATAATTGTAAGAAACCAAATCATTTTGCGAAATATTGTCGTACAAAAGATAATGAGACGAAGAAGGTTAGTTATATAGAGGCCAAAGAAGACCTATTATTTTTAGGATTAATTAGTTGTAACAGTCTCCAGTTGAATGAATGTTGGTATACTAATATAAGAATTAATAATGTTAATGTCAAATGTCAATTGGATACAGGAGCGATGGTCAATTTAATGTCAAGCGAGACATGGAAATCATTAGGTTTTTCTAAAGAAATATTAGAAAAGAATAGCATTAGTGTGAAACTAACTACAGTAAGTGGTCAAAAAATAGAGCCAATTGCAAAGACAACATTGCAATGTCGGCTGGAAGATGGTAGAATACAGAATATTCAGTTTTTCATTGCGAATATTTCGTGTATAACGATCTTAGGTGTAAAAACGTGTCAAGAATTGAAACTGGTACAAAGAATTTTTGCTGCGAATTCAATAAAAGTTAATTGTTCAGTAAATGTAGAAAGGTATGAAATGTCTTTAAAGGGTTAGGCTGTTTACCTAAAGAAGTAAAATTGACGATAGACGAGTCAGTAGAACCTGTCATAGAGGCAGTCAGAAAAGTTCCATTTAGTTTAATGGAGAAGTTAAAAAAGGAATTAAGTAGAATGGTAGAGATGGAAGTCATTGAGGAGGTATTAGAGCCAACGGATTGGGTGAGTTCATTAACACTAGTAGAAAAGTCGGACAAGTCAATCAGAGTGTGCCTTGATCCAAAAAATTTAAATAAGGCTATTAAAAGACCACGTTTTGTCACACCAGATATTAATATAATTAAAGCAAAGTTGAAAGGTGCCACAAAATTCTCTGTATTAGATGCAAAAAATGGGTTTTGGATGTTAAGAATGGAACCAGCTAGTTCTACTTTATGTACATTTAACACACCGTTTGGTAGATACAGATTTCTTCGTCTTCCATTTGGAATAAAATCTAGTAGCGAGATTTTTCAAGCAGAAATGATGCAATATTTTTGGGACATACCAGGAGTAATTATTTATATAGATGATTTCCTGATATATGGTGATGAAGAGAGTCATGATAAACAATTAGGGGCTGTTTTAGAAAGAGCACAGCAAATTGGTTTAAAATTCAATAAAGAAAAATGTCAATTCGGTGTATCACAAGTTAAATATTTGGGACACATATTTAATAAAGAAGGCATGTCAATGGATCCGCTGAGGAGTAAAGCAATTAGGGAAATACCTGAACCAAACAATTTGAAGGAGTTGCAAAGATTTCTTGGCATGATCAATTTTATAGGCTCATACATAAGCAACTTGTCGTTGAGAACTACTCAGTTAAGAAGTCTGTTGCGTAAAGATATAGAATGGCAGTGGACACAGTCACACAGAGATGAATTCATTGCTTTGAAAGAAATAGTAGCGTCTACCCCTGTATTAATATATTTAGATCCGTCAAAAGATGCGTCAGTAGATGCGTCAAAGGATGCATTGGGTGCGGTTATAATGCATGAAAATAGGCCAATAGCTTATGCATCTACTACACTCACGAATACGCAGTCAGTTTACAGCCAAATTGAAAAAGAATTGCTGGCTGTAGTATATGGATGTTTAAAATTTCACCAATATATATATGGTAGAGAGGTGACTGTGCACACTGATCATAAACCGTTAGTGTCAATAATAAATAAGCCGTTCAAAGATGTTCCTACTAGACTACAAAGAATGATATTAAAATTGCAAGGCTATAATTTAAATTTGATGTATGTGCCGGGTAAAGAAATGTTTATATCTGATACGTTGTCAAGAGCAGCAATAGGGCAAGATCCGGTCATGAAAGAAGTAAGTGATGATGTTCAGTTATATGTAAACATGTTTAGAGCGAATCTATGTATAACGGCAGAGAAGTTCAAGGAAATAACAGAGGCAATGGAAAATGATATTGGATTACAAATAGTCAAAAAACACTGTAAAAACGGGTGGCCAAAAGAGAAAAATTTATGTGAGTCTGAAGCAAAAATATACTTTAATTTAAAAGATCAATTAAATGTGATTGATGGATTAGTCTTCAAAGCAAATGCTTTAGTTGTTCCGATATCGATGAGAAAAAGAATTCTAGAACAGATTCATAACGGGCATCAAGGTTTAAATAGATGTTTAGATCAGAGTCGAGGTGTTATATATTGGCCGAATATAAATGTTGACATTAAAAATAGAGTAGAACAGTGTGAAGTATGTTTAAAATATAGAAAAGGTAACATAAAAGAACCAATGTTGTCACATGCTGAAACATATGTTCCGTGGCAAAAAGTGGGAATAGATTTGTTTTATTTTCAAAACTTAACATATTTGATTGTAATAGATTACTACTCGGAATATGTTGAGATTGCGCTATTGAATAAGAGTAGTAACAGTAAAAATGTAATAGTACATTTAAAGTCTATTTTTGCAAGACATGGAGTACCAGTAGAAATAGTTTCAGATGGAGGTCCACCATTTAATGCGCAAGAGTTTAAAGTATTCACGAAAGAGTGGGACATTGGTCACACTATGTCAAGTCCATATTGGCCAAAGGGCAATGGGTTAGTAGAAAGAGGAGTACAAATAATAAAGAAACTACTTAAGAAATGTCAAGACAGCGGAACAGATCCTTATCTTGCTTTAATGCAATATAGATCAACACCGAAAGGAAAAATAAATGCGCCAAGTGAACTACTTATGTCGAGAAAGTTGCGAACAGTATTACCAGTTAGTTGGAAAGCATTAGAACCGAAATCGTTATTGTTAGATATGTTTATATTTCTCGCGGTGAGCACGAGCGCTCCAAAAGGGATTCGCTCTACGGCAGCCAGCGAGAGCAGATGTACACGCGCTCCAAAGGAATCTTTATCATAGTATTGTTTTAAAAGAATTATAAGTGAAGTAGCGGGAGGCTATGTTAAATATAGGACCCTAACAAAGAGACTCAAATAAAGACTTAGAATTTCGACCGTATTTTTAGAATATAAAAACCAAAAAGTGATATCAGCGCGTAGGTTTACATGAAAGAGACTCAAATACACAACAGTTATATCTGTTAATATATATACATTTATATTGGTGATGTATGGCGCTATCTGGCGCAAGAGTGAGAATGAGAAAGACGAGGGAAGGAGAAGTCCGGTACGGAACAGTACGTGGGAGAACGTTGTAAGACACAAAGAGATTAAGACGTGCTGTATTATCAATGTGCTTTATTACTTATTATTCAAATATATATATTTAGTTAATGATAACTGAGTATTATTCATCATTCCTGGTATGAATATTCACATGGTAGCAGACCGCCGTGGTTAGTTGTACGGCTGGGTTGTCGAAAGTAAAAGATACGCAATACAGGTTAGAGCACGTGGCAAACCAATTGCAGGAAAAAGCACAACGTGATAAAAGGAAAATCACAGTTTGCGTGTAAAATTGAAAGTTGGGTCTAAACAAGAAGTTTATAGACAATGGAAGACATAAAGATACCGGTGTTTGATGGACAAGATTATAGCAGTTGGAGAAAGAGAATACTAATGTACTTGAAAATGAAAAAATGTGAAGTGGTAATTTCAAGAATAAAACCAGCAACAGACAAAGATGATTGGGAAGAAAAAGACTTAAGGGCTATAAACTATATATATAGCGCAATCTCAAACAAGCAAATGGAATTAATTAGCGACAAAGAAACTGCTTATGGAATAATAAGTAAACTTGACCAAACATACTTAAAAGAGTCAACAGCACTTCAGATAATTTACAGAAATAAATTAGAGAATATGAGACTGAAAAGCTTTAATAATTCTACAGAATACTTCAATGAATTTGAAAAGGCAATAAATGAACTGAAAGCGGCTGGTGCGAAGGTAACGGAAAAAGAAAAGCTAAATTACATGATAAGGACATTACCAGATACCCTGAGTCACATCGGCGATTTGATAGACGTTTTGAAAGAAGAAGATCAAACGACAGAATACGTGAAAAATAAGATCAAAATGGCTGAAATGAAAGTGACTGATACAAGTTCAAATACGAAATCAAATGTATTTAAATGTGAGAAAAGGACAACGATTGTACAAGATAAAATGTGCTACAGTTGTGGAAAGCCTGGTCATTTCAAATACAACTGCCCGGAATACGCAAAATCTGGAAGGGGTTCATGGAGAGGCGGCTCGCGAGGAGGCGGTGGCCGAGGTCATCAAAATCAACAGCGAGGAGGCACTGGACGAGGATGGACGTGGCGGTCGTGGCGGTGGAAGTCACTGGCAACGTGGACGAGGCGAGCATCACGACAACAGTAGCGGTGATCCTCAGAAGAGTGGAAACTCATTTTTGACACAGGTTGAAGTTATGTCAGCGGACAAAGAAAATATTGTAAAACATAAAGGTAGGATAGATTGGCTCCTAGACAGTGGTTGCACAGACCATGTAATAAAAGACGACAAATATTATAGTGATTCCTGGTATGAATATTCACAATATCATTTATAACAGTGGCCACCACCACGACCACGGCCACCACCACGGCCACGGCCACGGCCACGGCCACGGCCACGGCCACAGGCAGCACAGCCTATGACCAGCGCCTGAATGATGCTGGACTGCATTGCCCGTATAATCTCTATTTGTGAGATGCCGCTCCGCTGGTGGCGGCGAGCTCTATATCCAGCTGTAATTAGTACAAAAATAAATTAGTAAAATATTTTTTAATAAATTTATTAGTAAAATATTTTAATTAAACGACCTTTTGAACGTTTAGATATAGGCTAAATTGAACAATTTGTACAGTGTTTAATTAAATAAATATAAAAATATCTAATTAAAGACCAGAATTAATATCTTTTTTTCGTGAAAGTGTTAGGAAAGTTTGTTAAAACACTGTAGCACAAGAAGATATATATATATATATTATTATATATATTATATATATACTACTATCTAATGATTTCCATAATAAAAAAATTGTTCATTTAGACGTATTTCCAAGCATTCTAAAAGTATGTACCTCCTTAAAATGTGTATATATGTTATATATGTTTTTATGTTATTATGTTATTATGTTATTATGTTTATGTTAATGTATTTACCGTTGGCCGTGGCCGGTCTCTCCGACGGGGCCAGCGCCGTAGTTGTTGGCCGTGATAGCGGCGGCGGTTGATTCCCACCATTGTTGTTGCTCTTTCCCGTTGCATTCGATGATATTTCAGCATTTATTTCTGGAAAAATAAACCAGTTGTATTTAGTAAAAAAAAAAATTTATTAGTAAAATATTTTAAAATTAAACGACCTTTTGAACGTTTAGATATAAGCTAAAGTGAACAATTTGTACAGTGTTTAAAGATAATAAATATAAAGATATCTAATTAAAAACCAGAATTAATTAATATCTTTTCTCATGAAAGTGACAGCAAATTTTGTTAAAACACTGCAGCACAAGATATTTATATATATACTACTATCTATACTACTAACTAATGTTTTCCATAATAAAAAAAATGTTCATTTAGATCTATTGCCCAGCATTCTAAAAGTATGTAACTCCTTAAAATGTGTATATATGTTATATATGTATTTATGTTATTATTGTGTTTATTATTATGTATTTACCGTCAGTCGTGATCGCCCCCTCCTTTGTGGACGTCGGATCTAGCGCCGGCATATTTTGCGGCGGCGCTGCCGCCTCTACCTCGTCTCTGCTTTTTGTTGATGACATATCCGACATCTGAATGTCACCAAACAATTCTGGAAAAATAAATTTTAATAATAAGTGTATATTAAATTTCTGTTATTTTTAATTTTTCTGTAATTTTATCATTAATAATACTTACCGCCGATTAATTAGTAAAAACAGATCAGAGTTCATAAAAGCGGCATATGATATGATAAATGAAAGATATATATATATATATATATATATATATATACATGCTGCGCAAGGATAAGTATTGTTAAAATTGCGAATTGAAAATTAAGAAATATAAAAATTTGAAAACTGAAATAGTGTATGATGCGAAATTATAAAAATTATATTATATATTATTATTTTACATTTTACATTACATTACAAAATAGGTTTCTTCTCATTACTTCACGAGCCTTTCAAGAGAGCTCGTATGCAATAAGGGGACTAGCGGTCGAAAATGGGAAAAATTATTGTCCAAACGCTAAGAAATATGGAAAATTAAATGTTGTTAAACTGTATTTTCAAAAATATATTGTTGTAAAGCTCGTCACGACACACATTTTTTCTATTTACAGTTTGTATATCCACCCTGATAACCATCTGTCTCCAATCTGACATCAGATTGGTAGCAGGGTCTGGCATGGGAGCGCAGAATCTGACGTCAGACTGCAGTAGTCTGTGTCTGCATTTGGCTGCGTTCTGAGGTGCAGAGCCTGATGTCAGATCGACAGCAGATTCTGCCGTCTGCTTGGCACAGCCAACAGCGCCATCTGAGGGCCAGAATTACCAAAAGATTCCCTACGCGTGACGTCACATGGACGTCCCTACCTTTACATAAGCAGGAAGCAGATTTTGGAATTTATTAAATAATTAATTCTACTTATATCAAAAAAGTATTTATTTATTATTTACAAATATACAGGATCGGTGATTACAATTGTCACAAGAGGAACTTTCAATATTTACATTAACAAATCCATATACAGTACGTATATACCACTGGTACCTAGCTGGGGCGACACCAGAAAATTTAAATCAATATTTTCCACTTCTTTATTGCGGAGAATCAAATATGTTCCCTGTTGTGTTAGCGCTGAAAACAAACACAATATTAGTATAAAATTAAACGTAACATATGGATAAACAGGATACGTGCGATACTTACTTGAGCTCCATCTCCACACAGTACTTACACACCTTAGGCGATCATGCATGCTCCTGCGAACATTAACATTTAAAAGAAAATATGTATTAAATTATTATCTACTAAACAAGACGCTAAACATTCGCACTTCGCGCATAACCCTACTTGTCTGTCTTGCAGATAATGTGAATCGCGATTTCCGCGACGTAGATAATTGGAAATTATTCAATATCATACTTACGTTTGCTTTCTGGATACTTCGAGATGATTTGCCTGGATAGTGGTGGATGAAATTACTTGGAATATTCTTCGATCTTGCCGGCACTGACTGCCACTGTCAGTGACTGCCATCTCAGATCTCGAAAACGAAAGCAAACTGGACGTAGAGTCTTGACCAATCGCGAGTTTCGGTACTATGGCGCAGCCAATCCGAGCGTTGGTCAAGACTCTACGTCCAGTTTGCGTTCGTTTTCGAGATCTGAGATGGCAGTCACTGACAGTGGCAGTCAGTGCCGGCAAGATCGAAGAATATTCCACGCGATTCTAAAATTCTATCAATATCCAGATAAATCATCTCGAAGTATCCAGAAAGCAAACGTAAGTATGATATTGAATAATTTCCAATTATCTACGTCGCGGAAATCGCGATTCACATTATCTGCAAGACAGACAAGTAGGGTTATGCGCGAAGTGCGAATGTTTAGCGTCTTGTTTAGTAGATAATAATTTAATACATATTTTCTTTTAAATGTTAATGTTCGCAGGAGCATGCATGATCGCCTAAGGTGTGTAAGTACTGTGTGGAGATGGAGCTCAAGTAAGTATCGCACGTATCCTGTTTATCCATATGTTACGTTTAATTTTATACTAATATTGTGTTTGTTTTCAGCGCTAACACAACAGGGAACATATTTGATTCTCCGCAATAAAGAAGTGGAAAATATTGATTTAAATTTTCTGGTGTCGCCCCAGCTAGGTACCAGTGGTATATACGTACTGTATATGGATTTGTTAATGTAAATATTGAAAGTTCCTCTTGTGACAATTGTAATCACCGATCCTGTATATTTGTAAATAATAAATAAATACTTTTTTGATATAAGTAGAATTAATTATTTAATAAATTCCAAAATCTGCTTCCTGCTTATGTAAAGGTAGGGACGTCCATGCGACGTCACACGTAGGGAATCTTTTGGTAATTCTGGCCCTCAGATGGCGCTGTTGGCTGTGCCAAGCAGACGGCAGAATCTGCTGTCGATCTGCTGTCGATCTGACATCAGGCTCTGCACCTCAGAACGCAGCCAAATGCAGACACAGACTACTGCAGTCTGACGTCAGATTCTGCTCCCCAGATCTGGCTATCAGGGCAATCATTACTGTTCGAGCTAAAAATTATAAACAAAAAATTTTTCACCGTCCAAAATCATTATCTAGAGACGCGGTAGCGTCTCGACGCCAAGTACAGGAAAGACACCCTGTATATGCCGACTGTCGCTACCGCTATCATTTACTCGAGAAACGGCTATTCCAACCTAACCTGAAACTCATTTCATTAATATCTCATCACGCCTGCAATATTTTCTAAATTTAACGGCATTTTTCTTATGTAAACCGCATATAAGCTTTCGAATAAGACCAAATTTCAATAAAATCTGTCCACGCATGACAGAGGTATCATAATATCGTCTCATGAATCTGTCAGAAACGGTAAGAATTTCTTCTTCTTTTCCTTATCCTTCTCCAAGCGAAATTTTCGCAGGAATGGAATGGATCCGGCCGGCCGAACACCTACAGGGAGCGGTGGTAATGTGTGCGTGAATTAACGCCAGCGCCAAGTCAGCCACGTGGCGACATCGCGAAACGAATGTGACGTCACGAATGTATAGACGCCATTGCCAAAGACGCCACGTGCGATTGTGAATTGAACATTTTTAGTAGTTTTTCCAAGTTTTTCATTCAATTGAAATTACGACATGAATAAGGAATCAGGTAAGACAAATACTTAATACTTTTGCATCAACAGAATTATAGAAATGATATTTTTTATTTATACCAGCGCCAAGCGAGTGACGCCGCGGCCAATCAGCGTCGACAACATATGTCCCGGTGACGCTGATTGGCCGTGGCGTCGGTCGTCTCCGATCGTGCGTCTCACGCACACACTACCACCGCTCCGTGTAGGTGTTTCAAATTGAGATCAGCCGGCCGGAGCCCGCCAGGCCAATTTTCAGCCGGCAAGGGTGTCAAACAGTGACGTCACACTCGTTTCGCGTTGTCGCCACGTGGCTGACTTGGCGCTGGCGTTAATTCACGCACACATTACCACCGCTCCCTGTAGGTGTGTTCGGCCGGCCGGATCCATTCCATCCCTGAATTTTCGTCAACATAATACGTATATACGCGTTACACGCACACCTTCAGCCAAAAGAAACTAGTGTATGTTTCGTTCGTCGACTCCCGGGATCTATGTGTACTATTGAATTATAACCTACCAAGTGTCATCGCTTTATAACCTACCAAGTGTCAATCCATCATAACCTGCCAAGTGTCAAATAAGGTAAGTTGTTCAAATTTGAAATGTAACGAGTTTTTACACTACATGGGAGACTGAATTATTGTCTCAATTAACTAGGTGGGTCGCCAAATATTTTTAATAGATTTTTTATGTAGAGTCGCAGACTTGGAAGTTGTCCGGAGAAGGTTCGACAGAGAAGCCTCTTCTTTCGCATAAGTTTCTGGAAATTTGTACCATGCATGTACAAAATATATATTATAACAAATTGCATTGCATTTAAATTGACAGATATTTTTATTATACCAGCAAATTATTTTTAATTTAGAGTTTTTATGTAAAGCTTATAGAAATGAAGGGGACGCACTGGACTTAGATAAAAATGAAGGGGACGCACAGGCTTGGATAGAACTGAAGGGAACGCACAGGACTTGGATAAAAATGAAGGGGGCGCACTGGCTTGGAGGTTGTCCGGAGACGATTAGATAGATAGACAGAGCATCTTGTTTCGCACAAGTTTCTGGAAATTTGTCAAATAAGGTAAACCTACAAAATTTGTCAAACGACGTAGCATTAAGAATTATTAAGAAAATAGATTATGGTGGACTGCTTGCAATGTAGAGAAAGTCACATTAGTGAAGAAAGTACGCTGAAAACACATCTCCCTTGATGCTTTTCAATCTTTTGTGAAAGACATTCGTAAAACTCTAATTAATCATACGCTCTCACCTCCTTTAGACACATTATGCAGTCTCTACAATTACTATAGCAAAAGGCCACTCTATTTCTATATTTCTATATATAAATTCTACGTTAAGTCGTATAATTAAAAAAAATGTGGCTTTCATATATGTACAGATAATCGAAGCTGAAGATGATGCAGTGTGATCTACGTCAGACTCTGTACGCACAAATATGCAGGTAGGGTTTTGCATACGTAATTATTCATTCAATGATCTTGAGCATGTGTGATAAATTATAAATAATTAATAAATGTGTTCTATTTTTCAGTTAACGATGCAGACGAAGAGAATTATTTCAACAGCTGAAAGGGAAAGTTACTGAAAATGAAATAAATGTAAATAAAAAGAGTAAATGAAACCCCATAAAAAACTTTAAAAAAGTAAAAAAAATTACGCCAAGTATATGAATTATCTTTGTAAAAAGAAGTGAGATCCCCATAAAAAACTTTCAAAAAGTAAAAAAATTACGCCAAGTACATGAAACAAATAAATCACAAAAAATAAAAGATAATAATATAAATCACAAAAAAATAGAAGAAAATATATATAATATCACAAAAAATAGAAGATAATAATATAAATCCCCCAAAAAATAGAAGAAAATATACAATAAATCACAAAAAATAGAAGATAATTACAAAATAAAAAAAAATGTGAAATCAAAATGAGCTGCAAGTACATAAAGGTGCTTTCCCGCTGCGTGCAAAGACGACACTGTGTAACGCAATGTAAGATTCGGTGCTTTCCAACTGCGCTTAATAATATTAAGCAGATATATTTCTATAGAAATAAATATTTCAATACCAATAAATATTTTATTCAAAATACTTGATATACCTGGATCAGATAGATCAGCGCTGTCCAGCGGTGGGGCCCCTCACGCGCCTGCTTCCCCTTCCTACCTTTCTTTCGAGCAGCGTAACTTGTCAAGGAAACCCAGGGGGTGGAAACTCCAGCAAAACTTTCGGTTTAGTATTTGCACGCCCTCTAAAATATGAAAGATTCTGTTTGAACTAAAATTCAATATGGCGGCTCATACCGGCAAAATTAAATATACTCAGAATCTGCGTATTGTAATATGTAGAATAAGAAATACATTTGTTGGCTCGTTAAGAAGATTTAGATATGAAATTCAGGTGTTGGGAAAAATATTTAATTAAATTTGCAGTAATTGAATTTAATTAAATATTTCACATTCACGTGAAGTTTCTTATCTAAACCTTCCCCATCTTTTCAGTTATTATTGGCATAATTGAACATTATTTTGCCAACAATAATTGATAATGCCAACAAATGTATCTCTTACCCTACATTTTGTATAAGATACTTAAATGTAAAAAATACAAGTAGAGGTAAGAAGTAGTGAGTGGCTCAGATTTTTCTTTGAAAAATGTTCCTTATATTGAATTTAACAGTTTGCTTAAATGCTATAGTGCTAAGTAATTACATTAATTACCTATATTACATTGTTCATTTATGTACATATATATTCCTTCGTACGCGACCTCCATATACATGGTGTTCCTCTGCCTATGGTCAATACTCTGGGGGATAATCCAGAGTGACGAATTTGCGGTAGAGGCTTCGTTTTCGAAAAAATAGACTCTGAATTTCACCTAAATATGCATGCATCGTAGGTGCTTGAGAGGCACGCGGAGGTCAGGGGAATGTCCTATGGGCAGTATACTGTCGCCATCGTATCCAGATTTCGCCCCAAGCAGGAACCGACGAGTTCTATAAACAACATAAAGGATACTTTACTTACTATTATCGTAATTATCATAATTATTACTACTATTACATCATGCATACCTGTGACGCCCCTACCAGCCTGACGCACTTAGTTTGAAGCGTACTTGGCCCCCTTACGTGTGCAAGTAATTTGCAACGTAGATCCTCCTCTGCATCTTTTCTTCTGTTTTTTGTCTGTCTGCTCCTGTGAACATAAAGAGTGAATTAAATTTATTATTTTCTTTAATAGAGTTTATAACCTAAAAATACAAAAACATCACGGAAATTAAAAAAAAAACAAGTGTCTTAAATGTAACTCGATCCGTATATAAAACTTTCCTACCTGTCACCGTCTTCGCAGTTGCTCCATTCTTCTGCACATTCATTTTAAATGAAACAGTAAACACAAGTAAATACCTAATACTTAGCGTTTCACTCACGTTTTACTTGTTTTCGCTTATAAGACAGCATGTGTCTCAGCCGGTCGTGTATGTACAGACACAAACACAACTATACTGCGACATCAGCGCCCTCTAATCTATGAAAGAATGCTTCTTCCGGTCTAAACGCTATCCCGGAAGTTCCCTAGTCAGTTTCCACGCACTGAGGAAACCTCGCGACGCTAAAAGGAGACCGTGACAGTTCCGTAGACAAGGAAGCTCAGACGCCACGCACGCGCGATGCCGACATTGCCGACCAACGGTCGACATTAATGTACCAAACATAACCGTAAAGGCCAGTCCAAACTGACAAACATTATTTGTAGATGTTCTACATACATTGTAAGCCGACACCTAGACGATGTCGCCAAATAATGTATCTAGACTGCAAACGCATGTACGTAATGGTAATGTGTACGGATTGTCTGCGGAGACATGCCTACAGACAATTTTTTGTTAGGCTGGACTGGCTTTTAGTGATGCGCGCGACAACAGCAAGCCAAAGACTATCATTTCCCACGAATACTTTCTTATCAATCTTTAATTTATTTATAAATAATCCTCAGAAGTGACAGTTCAAAATCTGCATTTCATATATACAGATATCAGAACGATCTTATCATCATAGGAGCTACAAACACCCGACCAACTCGTCATTCAAATAAAAAAAAAATCCAGAAAGTGCCTATTAAATAAGCATAAAAAATAATAAAAAGCATAAGTACTAAAGCATAAAGAAGAATTAGAAGCATAAGAAAGAATAAAAAGCATAAGCATTTTACATACTACATGCACTTTACTAGAGAAATAAATATTGTTGCATCAAACTTCATGCATAATTCACTTATTCGGACTTGATTGCATTGCAAAAATAATAAAAAATCCAATACAAAATATTTTCATTCCTTGCCTCGAATTATTTCAGGAATATCAATAGTTAATTCTGTGGTCGCAACTCGCAACGCACTTACCAAAGAAATTTCACTCAATGAATTACGTTCATTGGATTTAATTGATTTCATGGACGAAAAACTACTTTCACATATATAAGTCGATGCAAACATTGAAAACATTTTTAATCCAAAGCCTCGCAATTTTTGATATTTTTCTGCAGGTAACAATTTAAAAAAGTCTTCCTGTGTTTCTTGCTTCAACAAGAACAGGGGATCTTCTTGTAAATCACACAATTCTAATTGAAGATCTGGATTTTGATCCTTAACTGTGACAGTTAATGGATTTGTATATAAAAGAATGTCAGTTTTTAAATTTTGAAAATCTGTAAATCTATCATTAAATTCTTTTACGATGTCTAATATATTTTGCCGAAATGGGGAGAACTGTACATTAGAAAATTCGTTCTTAATTTCCTTGCAACGAGGACAATGTAACAGATTTTCTTCTTCAAAATGCATCGCGAACAATTCTAATTTTCGACGGAAGCCATTTATATGTCCGAATAAGTGAGCAATATTTTTTCCCCTACCTTGCAGTTTGATATTTAAATCATTAAGGTGGCACGTCATATCAGTTAGAAATGCCAATCCACACAGAAATTCATGGGTTTCTAATTCTGATACAATATCTGTCGTAACACTTGTAATCTCAGATTTGAGAAACATAACTAATTCTTTGCGAATTGCAAAGAAACCTTCTAAAGTTTTACCGGCGCTTAGCCAACGAGTTTCCGCGTGCAATGACAAATCATTATACGTGGCACCTTTATCCTTTAAAAATAATTTTAATTTTCGATGATTCAACGAGCGGTTACCTCCTCTAACAAGATTAGTAACCCGCGTAACTAATTTCATTACTGACGAAACTCTTAAAGATTTTGTGCATAATACTTCTTGGTGTATTATGCAATGAAATACATAACATTTGATGGATTTTTTTACAAAATTTGTACAATAACTTTCTACTTGCATTACCAAAGTAGTGAATATATCAACTCCTTTTGTGGTGTTGTGTAAAGGAGCTAATGCAAGTAGTTCTTCATTAACTGAAAAATTTGGCTGTACTACGCGAATAAAAATAGCTAATTGTGCAATATCACTTATATCCGTACTTTCATCCAAGCATAGTGAAAAATATGCACACGTTTGAATTAAGGTACGGAGTTTGTTAGTTAAATATTCGTCTATATCTACTAGACGTCGCGATACCGTTTGGTGAGATAAAGGAACAGTTTCAAATTGTTTAACGGCCATATTATTGTTAAAAGATCTGGCCATTGCAATTGCACATGTTTTTATGAATTCCCCCGACTGAAACTTTTCTTCGCGCGGCCAATTTCCCATGCAAGTTGATACGAAGCACTTATGCTTTGTCTTTGCCTTTGCCTTTGCCTTTGCCTTTGACTTAGGCTTTCTGTCTTATCAACAGGAGTCTGCTCATTTGAATCACCGATTTCATTTCTGTATGCTTTAAGTAACTGCAGTCTTTGTTCTTTCGAATAATTCTTATATTGGGCTTCGTGATATGTAGAATAATGTCGCGAAATATTAGATCCCTTTTTACACTGTAAAACAGTTTTACAAACTATACATTTAAAATAATCATCGGATTCTCTAACAAACAGAAGATCACTTTCCAAGTCCAATGTAGAAAATCGATATTTACCTGCAGTTACTTTAGGCATTATAATTAAAGAAAAATTAAAAAATATGCAAAAACAATCACACACTGAGCACGACAGTAAACACACAGACCAAGCACACACTACTAAATTATTACAAAAAGCCTTTAAAAATAATGCTTTAATTGGCAATGGATCTATTAGCTCTATGCGTCTACCGATAGCAGTCACAGCAAATAGTATGACACCCATTCTCGCTGTGTTGAATGCGCGAGTCGTAAAACAAAAGACGACAATTGTATTCACGCGGGAAGCGATCGGATTAGTTATTTTGACTCGGCGGCGACATCGCGCCATGGTGACGGCGGACGATGGTGGGGGAAGGGTTTTGCCTCTCAAGAGGCAAGTTGGACGGCGCTGAGATAGATGAATAAAACGCGAACACGTGCACACATGAGAATAGGTAAAATATATCTAAAACACCTCGCGGACCTAAGGAAACGCACCTCACGATTCACTGTCACAGAGTGTCGCAGCTTCACGCTCTCGGCAGCGGCCAGAGCGGGTCCGCGCCGAAAATGTTTACGCAGGATTTTATCGTTCGAAGGCGTTACCATGCGCCCCTCTACTTAGTGAGGCGGTGCGTGAGTGCTCATGCCCACGAGTCGGACTTTTGATTCAAATACATAATTGGTTTTTACGGAACATACGTAGGGTAAACCAACCAGTAATTGACCGCATACCAGTGAATGACCATTAGGCAAACAAATGTCAATAATAAATTTAAAAATTATTATATTTTTATAAATGGAGTGTAGTTGCACTTTTAATATCCCATATTTTTAGTTACGCGTATTAAGCAAACATTAATAAGTACAATTCTTATTAAAAGTACGCAGTCATTTACTGGGCTTCTCATTCAACAATGCGGTCACTCACTGGTTGGTTTACCCCACGCACGTGAAACCACGACATCACACATCTCGAAATCGATACAACCTCACACATGCTGAGGTCCTTTTCTCATCATTCATAAAGTGTGACCCAAGAAATAGCCCCTTTTTGGGCCCACGATTTTGGAACTGAATTTTGTGCCAAATCATAGCTTATGATGAGACATCAATCACGACAAATTTTCAAGTTGTGGTGACAATTAGTTTCTGAGATATAGGACGTGAAAGAAGTGAAAACTCATTAACGCGTCAGCCCATACGCTTGGATGTAACGGACTTTTATGTCATTTCGATAATTTAAACAAATATTTCCAGGGGTTTTGCTGACTGCTAACAACGAATTTGAACTTAGATTTTCAAAATTCACGGAAAAAAAATCAAAATCAAGAAATATAAATGGCTCTGTAGTGGGTGTTTTTTTTTTTTAATATATCGTCCATCATATAGATTCGACCATTGGGAATTTTGAAAATCTGAGTTCAAATTCGTTGTTAGCAGTCAGCAAAACCCCTGGAAATAATTATCTAAATTATCGGAATGACATAAAAGTCCATACATCGAAGCGTATGGGCTGACGCGTTAATGAATTTTCACTTCTTTCACCTCCCATATCTCAGAAACTAATTATCACCTCCACTTGAAAATTTGTCGTGATAGATGTCTCATCATAAGCTATCATTTGGCACAAAATTCAGTCCCAAAATCGTGGGTCCAAAAAGGGGCTAAAACAGGCCCCATTTTTGGGTCACTCTTTATATACACAATTTCTGACTAGGGGAATCCCATAGTCGGTAGACTGTCAGAAATTGTGATAGGTGTCTAATCTAAAGAACAATTTCTAATTAATTAACAAACCGCACGTGTTCCGAAACGTGCGACAAAACCGTGAGAAAGCGCAGTTTCCTGCACCGGATGTAGAGTATACAATTTCGACAATCCTCCAAGAAGCAAACCAGTCTGCGCATTCCCAATGTAGCCGTTACTGATTACGTTACAATGTTTAGCGCGACGGTCAGAGGTGTTCTCAACGAGGGTTCTCTCACAATGCTGCAAGGCATTGCTGAAACACACCTCTGCTGCTTACACAGAGCGGATTCGGCACATCAAGAGAACCACTGGGTCTTTTCGAGCGCGACTATCTGATGAGAACGCCGCACAGTGGGGCAAAGTGATGAAGTTTGTGTCAAAATCAAAGAACTTTTGATAGAAATGAGATAGAGCGATGATTTTTGTTTTAGGTTAAACCTGAAATGTTGCAGAATAAGGGAAAATTAGAGAGATTATAGTACGAACGTTTTTTAACTTTGAAAATCTGTGTTAAACTTGAAATATTACAACAAAATTGTGATTTATCCAATACCATGTACGGTTAGATTTTTTTCTTGACATGTACATCATTTCCTGTAGATTTTGTCACGCTGATTTCAAATCCGTTCGCAAAATTTGTTTACTACCTCAGGATTTTTGAAAAAATCGATTTATGTGAAAGAAACTAATGAAATCATAATTTTTTCGTTGAAATGATTTGATAACCCACTGGTTTGAAGGTATATTGTATTCCCATATATGGAACCGACCCGAAAATTTCAATTATATTAATAAAAATATCGATTAAAGTTGTACAAACAAAATAATGTATCACCAGAAATTAAAAAATTCGTTGATGAGAAGCAGGTTAAAAAGATTAAATACTTACCTTACTTCATGTGTAAATGAAAATATAATTATGGAAAATAGATATCTAATTTAAATTACATTGCAGCCACACACAGCCTACAGAGAGTGGCAGTGACAATGACAGCGACACGTCAAGTGATCACGAGATGTGAAGTGTTTCATGCTTTGTAAGTAACTCGAAACATTCAAATACTTCATTATTCTTATTTTGATTGTGTTCCATATATGGGAATACAATATACCTTCAAACCAGTCGGGTATCATATCATTTCAACGAAAAAATTATGATTTCATTAGTTTCTTTCACATAAATCGGTTTTTTCAATAATCCTGAGGTAGTAGACAAATTTTGCGAACGGATTTGAAATCAGCGTGACAAAATCTACAGGAAATGATGTACAACATGTCAAGAAAAAAATCTAACCGTACATGGTATTGGATAAATCACAATTTTTTTGTAATATTTCAAGTTTAACACAGATTTTCACAGTGAAAAAACTTTCGTACCATAATCTCGGCAATTTTCCCTTATTCTGCAATGTTTCAGCTTTAACCTAAAAAAAAATCATCGCTCTATCTCATTTCTATCAAAAGTTCTTTGATTTTGACACAAACTTCATCACTTTGCCCCACTGTGCGCCGCTGCGTCAGCACCTTATTATCATTATCGCCGGACGGCAATATGTCGAGGCGACGACCCTCCGAAGAAACGGGTTCTGGTTTCACTAAATTATTATTAATTACTAGGCAGGAGTATGATCAACAAGGGATTTCCCATAACGCTAAGCGTTGTTGATGCATACCCCATCCAAAAAGAAAAATTTTACGTTCCGAACGTAACAATGGATACCTCGAATAGAATTCATTCCGCAATCGATTACGACTGCACCTGGTTTAATCCAACTCCCCTGGACCATCCGAGGCTGTCCAATACCGACCACTAAGATGTCAGCTTGCGAGACCTATAACCGGATCGAACATTCAATGTAAAAATGTAGGTTTAATCGTTTTATCAAAAAAAGTATAGTTCTTTACAATTTTGGGAAGATTCCTCGTTTTCGAATGGCACACGATCATAGTTGCGTTGTGCCATTTCAATAATTCAGCCGCGGGCGTGCCTACAATTTTGCTTCTGCCTAAAACTACGGCTTGAGCACCGGCCATTGGTACTCCACTCCTGACAAGCATTACTAAAAAAAAATTAATTTATTGCTTAAAGTAGAGCAATCATTTGAAAGATGGAGAGTAAACTTAAAAATTTGCTCGATTTGATTCAACGCAATTTAATTAATAGTAAATCTTGAACCGGCCGAAACTAATGAGAACATTTAACGTACTTCTTGATAAGTTCGATGCACCCGTTTGGGGTGCATGGTACAAATCCCGACATATCGCCAATGGCCACTCTTCCCTCATTAATCGTGTTTAATCTAGAAAAATCAAAGCACATATTGTTCAACATTTGCTGTCTTTCGAAAGTACACAGCATATTTTGTTATTTATTATTTACGTCATTGTTTTTGATTTCCTAAATAACGTTACGACTGCGATAGGGGCATGGCGTTTTTTAATCACGCGGGAATAATAAATTCCGGTTATCGGGCGTGCATGTACTCCAACGAAAGCAGCATAAGGCGACTATACTCTTATCATGTAATTCGAGACATTTTGCGTCAAAGGTCACGGTATCTACGTTTTCTTGCATGCTTGTCGATATTTCACACGCTGCAAAACATTTTCGATGGCGTATGAATACGCTGTAACCAATATCGCTTGTTCTAAATTATTTGAAATTTTATCGCTGTGAACGTTGCCCAAGAATTTATCATTCTATCGCAAGCGCAACGTGACGATCGGAACCCGGCGGAATCGAGTTATGAAAAAAAAAAGAATGATACGCGGCTTACCCGTCCACATTTTCTCGGGCAACACTAAATCGGTAATCATATGGGAATTGATTGTATTAACGGTATCAAGAGGCATCTGCACGATGATTCCATGAACGTTCGGGTCGTTGTTCAATTTGTTCAATTTATGAATTAGTTCGACTTCCGTTATTGTGTTTGGAAGTTTCGCGTGTTGAGCAGCGATCCCAATGTCGTTCGCCGCTTTTATTTTCATTCGGATGTAAACATTCGAATCTTCTCTTCCGCCTACTTGGACGATCGCCAAACCGGGCGTGAAATTTGGTAGTTTCTCTTGTAGAGTTTTCACATCTTTCGCTAGGTTTGCTCGAATTTCCCTGCGGAGATTGGAGAAAATTCGTTAGATCATACGAATATTTTCGATACCGTATCGAATCTAATTTTAAATCGTGCGATAATGAAATTACTCTTAAGTAGATTCAACTTTCTAGTGCGATGATTTGGCGAGTCATGAATTTTTAACAATAGATTCATCTCAAACTTTTTCCGAGGGAAGAAAATGCAAATCAGGTTTTTCGTTTATTCATAAATTCATTTAAATTTCAATTTTTATATAACGAATGTTTTGAATTAAAGAATCGCGTATCGCACGCCACACGTGCAGCTTTCGGACATTTAAAATTGGCGGGTTTTTCCACGTCCACACGTGTCCTTGTTTTCCACGTTTTAGCAGCGATGAATGGATAATCGACTCGGTAAACAGGAAGCCTTTTGCTATCGTCATTATCTATATCCCTGTATACTCATTTCAGCGATTGATTTTTTTTGCCGTTACATAATGTCCTGACTGGAATACGAGCATAACCTCACATAGAAAGAATCGCATAATTTCATCCGATTTCCTTGAATTTAGACGAATACATTTCACTGTAACTCTATGTCGCCGGTTAGACCAGTGCAACTATCGACCTCTGTGCGCAATTAAACAGTCGATATCAATTTCGAATTTTCGGCCTCGGAATTCCGTCGATCTTTGAAAAAAGTTTGTTTACATGGAGAATCTTTGTAAAGCATCAGTATGAATATAATTTGGAATAGCCTGCATTCCGAAGCTTCTTTTAAAAAATGAGATTAGATCTCGGTTGGACCGTTTCGGTTGCATTATTGCCTGTTATACCTACGATTAAACAGAATGTAACTCACTTTGCCAGCTCAGTGCCGGACAGCACTACTCCTCGCACGTCTGTCGCCATAACTCTTTGGAAAAATCTGCAATCACAACAGAAATCACAACTATCTTCCAGGCTGATCCCCGTCAGATAAGCTTCTCTCGAATGACCGGTATCTCGAATCGCGTGAATCGAAAGACGGTTGGGTGCGTGCTCGTTGCGAATACACCGAACGACTGATAATGAACGTATGGGCCGACCGGTTTCCAACTGTTAGTTCCGCGAATGTGTGTATGTATTCATCGAGATAGCGTTATGTGAGTTATCAACACATGCAAACGCCTGCTCGATCGTTTAAATGGTTACTCGTTATGGTCGAGATGTATGCAAACTTCTGAAAAAGACACGCATAAAGCGTGTACTTTAATTTTAAATTTGTTTAATTTTTTTTGCTGGGTTAAAGCGTTCCAGCGGTTCTCATTTTTTGCCTTCGAATTTTATATGCATGTAGATGAGGATATATGATGTTACCACTTGAGGCACTTACGACCTTCTTTTTATTACGAAGCTAACAAGTGTTTGTGATATTACAGCTCAGCGAGTTATGAGGCATTGACACACGTTATATGCAATAAATTGAACTGAATTCGATTTTTTAATTTCTTTTTGTATTTTGAATAATTAAGTAGACATGTTGGTGAGTAAAAGTTTGATACGCTTTTTATGGGATATTATAATAATTATATGGAATATTGGTCTTACTGAAAGGCTCGTACTAGTGGTGACATATGAGATGTTGGAGATGACTCCGGCGGATTCTGACGGTTCATTGATAGAACAATCTTCACGGGGGGCAAGAAAATACACGTTATAAGCAACAAGCGTATTATCGGCTTTTCATATGACGAAACACCGATTGGCTAAACTCTGACACGAAAATTATTTGCCACGAGTCCTCAAAGAGAATACTACGGTTACGATTGTACGTTGTAACGTATTAATGGAATAATTCGTTCCCCATCACGGAAATTTTTAATGCTTTCGGCCCATGCAATAAGTGTGGCGAGCGATTCGTTACTAAGCTTAAGAACATAAATTCACAAAACCTAAAAATCCAGCAACTTAATTTTGCCAAACTGCTACCATGTCCATATATTTAGAAAATACAATTAACCGTAAAAGATTATTTTATTCCTTCTCGTAAATGATGAGCCGAATATTGCAAAGATTGTCGCTCTTAGGCCCGAATAATCTTGCACGTGTAATTATTCGAAATTAGAAGTGAATGAGAATCATTGCTAATTCACAATGTTATTCTTCGTTTCGCTTTGATAAGTGAATAATTTATCGAGCCTTATCATAGACGTCAGAGCTGTGCAATGTCTTCGTAAATCCGGGAGACGCGCTCGGGCCGGAGAGTTGGTCGTGTCGCTATATTTCAGAGTCTATACGTAAAAATGCATTAAAGTGCAGACCAATTACTTCTCTAGAAGCCAAATAGTTAATTGAATTGCGTTATTTCGCTTCCTTCTGTGTTTTTCTGGATTTATTGGCTATAAAAGGTAAATTGATGTTACATTTAACCTCTTTTGTCAAACAGCGGTTGTACAGAATCGTATTTAAAATATACTTCTAAGTTTATTTTCCTTTAATGTTTGGAATAATAAAATAGTAGAAATATTGAGGGACAATGCAGCCAAAGTATTTGGCCATATTAACTCTTCCTCTCAAAGCTAACGAGAAGACCATGTTTCGCTGCAGAAAGGTGAGATGGTCGAGTTATGATTTTTTTATTATTTTTGTTTATTTTTTTATTTTTTATTATTATTTTATTATTATTTTTGTTTAATTAGTTTATTTATTCACTTTCGTATTCATTTGCCTTGCTAATCGCCAGTAGGTAATTCACTTTTTCTTTGATATGTTCTTTACTTGTTTAGCGTAAACAAATTAAATATCAATGAATCCGTAGTTGTATTCACTCATAAATAATTTTGCTTTATCCTTTGTTAATTTTCCATGAATAATTATGTGAGTGGTCTCTGCCAAAGACGAAAACCATTTCTCCCGGCACCTCGGGAGAGGTGGTCAGATGTCATGACTTCAGTTTTCAACCCGATTTACAGTAAATATTGTCTTAAAGCAAATATCGACCAGTTTTTCTGAATCGGCATAAAATTCTGAACATATTAGGTTTGTTCTGATAAAATAAGTAATATCTATATTAGTTTTAATAGCCATTTTATATTAGGTCGACCGCGTCTCCCGGATTTACCCTATATTGAATATAGAGCACTGTTTCTATTTTTAATTCAATGGGGGTCTGCGACATCTTCCTGGCAGTGACTTTCTTTTATTTCTCGGATAATTGAGATTCTAACGTTGGATAACACTGTGCAACAATTTAATTGTCTACCGAAGAATCTTAATCTAGTATAAATATTATAGCATAATAAAGGAGTTCGTTTCGATTCAATCTAGATTTTTAAGAAGGCTGTATCTAATCACGGTCTTTGATACACTAAAGGGTGTTCAATTAAGGAAATTCGCGAAGGTTCAAAGTTGTTTACAGAAAGGCTCGAGGAGAGTTTAATCCGCAGTATTCTCCAGGAATTCGTATAGAACTCTGCAAAAACCAGTCTGCTTCCCTCACCCTCTTCCACGCTTCTGAAGCCACGATTCGATAAACCCATCTAATTTACCCTGGACCGTCCCTCAAAACTTGATGTCGCGGCAATTAGTATTCCTATCAAAACATACAAATGAACGTCAAATAAACTGCCTTCGTAAGTGAAAAAAATTATAGCACACTTTGCATAAAATAAGAAATACGCCTTGTAGAGTATCTATACATATATTCACTGAGTTCTCGAAGCATACAGACGTGTTTGTGTATCTCTCTCGTGTTGAATACAGTGTTATTATTGGCAGTCATGTTATACCTGAATTAGCCATATTTCGAATTTTGCTCGCTTTCCTTCTTAATTCTGGTGTTCTCTTAATGGATTCCAAGATTTGCAAAGGGTGCAATACTCGGATTGCTAAACCCATCGTTTGCCCTTCGTGTGATATTGCTGCGCATCCTAGTTGTTTGGCCAAAACAGGGCACCCTTACGCCAATGGTCGTTTTACTACTTGTTCACTCTCTCCTGCTAAAACGATGGGACGTGATGATGAATCGTTGATAAAGACTATCCAAAATAACATTGAGAAGTCTGTTGGATCCATAATTAGAAGCGAGCTAGCGAATTTCCAAGAAAAGTTTTGGGAACGTTATGTGACTGATCTTGAAAAAATTAATTCCACGTTGAATGAACTCTCTAGTAGGGTGTCTACCATGGAAAATAATTTCTCTTCCGTGGGTCGAAGTTCTGACACAGTTCTTGAGGAAAACATTATTAATGAACTGATGAATGGAGAGAGAAATTCTTTCAATCTAATTTTTTATAATGTACAAGAAGCAGACGGAAGGCCGTCGGATGAGTCTCCCACTCCCACTGACTCCGACCTCGTTAAAAGTGTCCTTCAACCTATTAAGCCACCTGAGTAGAGTAATCTCAAGGTTACCAGGCTGGGGAAGAAGATTCAAGGACGCATAAGGCCAATACGGGTGACTTTGCCTCCCAAAACTGATGTGACAACAATTTTAAGAATCAAATTTAAATACTCTGGTCCTGTAAAGATTCAACAGGGCCGCACTGTGAAACAAAGAGAGCATTTGTCGAAAATTAGGAGTGAGTTAAAGTCTCTGATTGACTCTGGTGTGACAAACAAAACTATTAGGTATATCAATGGCGTGCCAAGTATTACCGATATTAACCCTAGTCTTGGGGAAAAAACTAAATAGAAGCCCTTTGATTTACTATCAGAACGTTCGCGGTTTAAGAACTAAGCTATTTGATTTAGCTAGTGCTGTCTCCGCCTCGCCTTTGTCTTACGACATTATTGTCCTTACGGAAACTTGGCTTAATGACGGTTTTTCTGATGCCGAATTATCTCTAAGCGGTTATAAAATTTTCCGTCAAGATAGGAATAGGAATACCAGTGAATTTAATAGAGGCGGGGGTGTTTTAATTGGGGTTCGTAATGCTTATTCTTCTATGCGTTGTTCTTTACCTACTAACTGTGTAGAACAGCTCTTTATACGTGTAATGTTTGGGTACCACCCACTACTCATATGCGCCGTTTACTTGCCTCCATCCTCCAACTCTTCGATCTATGAAATTCACTGCCAATCTGTCGAGTTTATTATGCAGCATCATCCCAACTCGGATATTCTTATTTTAGGGGATTATAATTTTCACTAGTGTCACTTTTTATAATGATCGAAATGGCACTCTGTTGTACTCATCAAGGCATAACAACGCATCTGTTGGTCCTGATGATATTCTGTGTGAATATTTTAATCTACTTAATCTTTATCAATATAATCATATTTGGAACCATATGGGCCACACGTTAGATTTGTGTTTCTCGACCTATAGACGTGTTATTGTCTCCGTAGCAGTTGATCCCCTTCTCCCATGTGATGTTTATCATCCTGCGTTTACTGTTACGATTCCTATAAGGATTTCGAATAATAACGCACTTGTCTCTCCCATTGTTATATATGATTTTAAACATGCGAATTTTTCGGCCATAAATGCGTTATTTGGTTCTATTGATTGGGATGCTGCGCTATCTAAACTCGACGTTGACGAGTCAGTTGATACTCTTTATTATTTTCTAAACAATGTTATAGATCTTTTTGTTCCTAAGCGTATTATATACAGAAACTCCTATTATCCGAGGTGGTACTCGGGCAAACTTATCTCCCTAATCAAACTAAAGAAACGACTGCACTACATTTATAAGCGTACCAATAATTATTCTGACTATGTCGCTTTTTCCGACATTAGATCTCAATGTAAATTATTATCGAAAAATTGCTGGAATAATTATATTCGCAGGATTGAGTCGTCTATCCCGCATAATGTTCTGGACCTTTGTAAAACCTTCTGGAATTTTGTAAATTGTCATCGAGTTGATAAATCCACACCTACTGGTATGTACTTTGATGGTGTATACCTCGCTGATCAGTCTGATATTGCCGAAGGTTTTGCCTCTTATTTTAAATCGGTTTATCAAGATGACAATAATATTCCTTTTAATAGTGATAATAATTATTCTTGTGATGTTTCTAACTTATATATTGACACCGGCGAGGTTTTCGAATCCTTAAATACTCTAGATACTAATTCTAGTCCTGGTGATGATGGTATTCCACCGATTGTGTTTAAATCTTGTAGTTTTGTAGTGGCTAGGATCTTGTGGCTTATTTTTAACAAGTCCCTTAGTGCAGGTTACTTTCCGTCTAAATGAAAGACTTGTCTTGTTACTCCGGCATTTAAAGAGGGCAATAGATCTGATATCCATAACTACAGACCAATTACACTGTCCAACACGATTTTTGGTCTGCAATATCCGCTGGGTGATTCTTATAGAGTTTTTCGCCCTGAACACGAATCCGCAAGCAGAAATGCTCTATCACCCTCAGTTTTTGAGAAAATCGATTTTGAAAAAAAACTGCAAATTTTCAACTTTGAACATTTTTTGTGTCGAAACGGTAATAGTTATTCGGTTGCTCGGTGCGTCAAATTATTCTACGAACCCTCCCGAATACAAAGATATAAGTTATTATTGCATTATGATCATTTAAATTTGTTTAAACAACGATCAAAGGGAAAATGACACCCAAAATGCACACATTTTTGAAGATATCTTTCAATTTATTTCCAAAACTAAGGGTCCAGGAAAAAATCTGACCATACCACGCGATGCAGCAGACATTTTTCCTTCGGAACTCATCAACAAAACTGGTAAGTCACGTTTTGTTTTCAATACAGAAGCAAAAGAGTTTGGCAAAACGCGCGGTGTCGACAGTGGTAGTCAATGGCGGCGCGCGGTACACTGCCGCTCAGCGTAGCACAATCGCTTAACGCGCCTGAGTACCACTGTTGGCACCGCGCGTTTTGCCAAACTATTTCGCTTCTGTATTGAAAACAAAACGTGACTTACCACTTCTGTTGATGCTTTCCAGAGGAAAAATGTCTGCTGCATCGCGTGGAGTAGTCAGATTTTTTCTAAGACCCTTAGTTTTGGAAATAAATTGAAAGATAACTTCAAAAATGGGTGCATTTCGGGTGTCATTTTCCCTTTGATCGTTGTTTAAACAAATTTAAATGATCATAATGCAATAATAACTTATATCGTTGTATTCGGGAGGGTTCGTAGAATAAGTTGACGCAACGAACAACCGAATAACTATTACCGTTTCGACACAAAGAATGTTCAAAGTTGAAATTTTGCCGTTTTTTTCAAAATCGAATTTCTCAAAAACTGACGGTGATGGCGACAAACGGTTTGCGGATTCGTGTTCAGGGCGCAAAACTCTACAAGAATCACCCAGTGGATATTGCGGAACAGAAAAAAAGTTTCATTTTGTTGGACTGTGTTAGTAAGCAGAATGTTATGCCCAAGATCTTTGAAAATATTGTTACGCCGAAATTATCTTACCTGTTTACGAACATTATAATACCAGAGCAGCATGGTTTTGTCTCTGGAAGATCTACCACTACAAATCTACTATGCTATCAATATTACCTTGTGGACGCGATCGAAAAAGGGTTTCAGGTCGATGTCATTTATACGGACTTTAGCAAAGCTTTTGATTCGGTGAGTCATTCTATCCTAATCTCCAAACTTAGAGCTTTGGGTATTCGTGGCTCTGTTCTATTGTGGTTATCCAGCTTTATTACTAATAGATTCCAAGTTGTTAAGTTCAATAATTATCTGTTATCCAAGTTCCTTGTTCGATCTGGTGTTCCACAAGGCTCCCATCTCGGACCGTTGCTATTTAATATATTTATCAACGACATAACCGAGGTATTTGAACACAGTCAATTTCTCCTGTATGCAGATGACCTGAAAGTTTTTCGTAAAATTGCGAACAATAATGATGCACTTCTTCTCCAGAGCGATTTGCTTAAACTTGAAACTTGGTGTGATACGAACAAACTAAGCTTTAATTTATCAAAATGCCATGTTATCCGTTTCGGCACGAAAGCTGACGTTCTCCGGTTTAATTACTCGATAAATTCTACATCACTTATCCCTGTAAATAGTATTATGGACCTTGGCATCGTATTTACTTCCTCCCTATCGTTCCGCTGTCATTGTCTCAATATAGTGGGAAAGGCTCTTAAGATTTTAGGTCTTATATTTCGGGTTTCGCGCTACTTTAACAATATTAGATCTATCAAACTTTTATACGTATCGCTAGTTCGACCACGTTTGGAATATTGCTCTATTATGTGGAATCCGTACTTTAAGAACCTTTCCTTATTACTTGAACGTGTCCAGCATAAATTTCTTCGCTTCATTGCGTACAAACTTGGTGGTCCGTCATACACTTTTGCTTATACTCATAATTATGTGCCTCTCCTCTGTCAACTACGAATACCAACACTTGAAAGACGTAGATTCATAGCGGATTTATTTTTTAGTTATAAGATTATTAATCACGTTATTAAGTGTCCTCAAATTCTACAACTCTTTAGATTATATATTCCTCCTAAAAAATTTAGGCACCGTTCACTCTTATATGTAAAACATCATCGAACTCTAATGGGTAAAAACAATCCGATAAACCGTATGTGTATGAACGTCAACACCGTATCTAATGTGTTTGATTTTTTCGACTGCTCATTTCATACATTTAGAACTAGAGTTATTAATCATTTATGTAACTAGCTGTTTATTTCGTTTTCGTTTTCATTGGCTTTTATGTGATTATCTCTATGTGGTTTATTCTGCCACCATATTGCGTATTATGTATTTAATTTTTCTAATCTGTGTTTCATTTCTCAGTGTATATATTGTTTGTATATTGATTTATCAAAGGGCTTCCGTTTAAATAAATAAATAAATAAATAAATAAATATTTTGCATTGCAATTGAACTACCGAGGTACTCCCTGGGGACTGAAAAATGTTATCATCCACTCAGTGTCGCAGCCAGAGAGTGAGAAGAGGGGTGGCTGGCACCCCCAAATAAAAAGGAAAAAGGAGATTGATGTAACCACGACTGAAATAATTCAAGAGCTTTGTAAAACGAAGATAAAATGAATTTTATTCTTTAAATAAATTCTTATAATCACCCAATGAATTTTATTGAATTTGCATTAAAGTTATTTTTATCTCGTCAACTCGGCTCCCCCAAGATTAAATCCTGAGTGCAGAAATCTTTGCGTAAACCAGGGAAAGCAAGTAGCAGTCACTTTTCCAAGCAATACATAAAAAATTATAAACAAGTGTCGAAGACACATAACGAAACGACTTTATGAGAACTGCTGCTTATGTAACAAGGGTTCGAGACTCTTAAGGTTCGCAACGACTTGAAAAGATTTCACGTTTCCTTGAGGGAACTGAGTGAAATCGAGTATAGCATGTTGTACGTCCTTTATCCGGTCTTCGCGCTGATTGGGGGGATCCGTAATGTCATTAGACCGCGGTTTTCGACCGCTGGGTTGTGCCGTTTCGCCGCCGGAGGTCGAAGCAACCGGCGAAGATTAGTAAGATTAACCAAGATCCACCTTCTCCGTGGCTTTCTGCGCTCTCAGAAGGCTGCGGGTCCGACAAAGGAGCGGCGATCCCTGGCCCCCGTCTCTGATGCTCCAGATTCCCCTAGCAATCGGGACAAACCGGTCTCGGTCTATCTCGCGGGACAACTTTGTTCCCTGCTACGAACATCCCCTCCTCTACCCACTTTGCCCCTGTCCCATTCACCTTAATTGCGTCTTATCTGCTTAATTCCCGTGCGGAGATTCCGTTCATACCCCGCCAGTCGGGTGGTGGCAAATTTTTAACGACTCCTGCTTGCTTACTCTCACTGCATTTCCATCTTCGTCCAAATGGGTGCCCTTTTTAAGGGATAGCCTTACAAGGAAACATACCCAGTAGAGGGTAGGCATGTCAAGGTCTCTCACCGTTCTCGAGATATTCCACGAAAAAGAAAATTCTGCATTTCTACAAGGGGTGATTTCATCCCCCAAAACCTCACCAACAAAAAATTGGTTTATCTTACGCATGAACTATCTACTTGCACACAAAGCTGCATAATTTTCTGGATTTCCCGGTTGCCTAACATCCCTTGTAAGTATGCCGCGGCGGAATGCCTCCAAGAGGAGAAACAGCACAAGTTTTTCTGTGCACAAAGTTTCTCATAAATAGATAAAGGTAATTATGTGTATACACTTTGTAACTTCTATATGTTTTGCATATTTTTGCGTAGCTGTTTCGAGGGTGAGAAAAGGTTGCGGAGAACTACTTTATACCCTTATTAAAAACGCGTGGCGATGTTGGGTGGTGGCACGAGGTTATATTAAAAAGCGAAGACTTTTATCTAATCTTATCTTATCTTCTAGTCTTTCATCCCCCCAAATGAAGCCAATTTCATTAGGATTATTAATGACAACACGTATCGTTGAACAGCTATCAATATTTTTTACTGTACGGGAAAGTTGAGAAAGTCGTGATTCCGAAGGTCGTGATTTGTCAATCACGTGCTAGGAAGTCCGTATCCTTGAGTGTTCAGGTGACCTTACCCTCGCGGCTGATGGTCTGCACAGCACACCCGCGCGTAAACGTTCAGATCGCTAACTGTTTAAGTACACTTTCAAGGCGCCTCCCGAAGGACTCTCTGCTCTCCGTCTCGTATCTCGCGGGTTTTCGTCGCTTAAGGTTAATTAATATCAGGCGGGGCAGCGGCGCGGACGAAGATCGCGGGGAGATTGGCGGTCTCCGGGAAATTGCTGGATCGATGTAGCAATCGGCATCCATAATTTCTCGACGACGTAGGATTTCCACTCGGCCCCTGCATCCAAGTGCCCCTCCTTCGAGAAAGTTCCGATCGTCTTCGCTCGCCGCACGAGGAGGGTTCAACCGTCAGATCTACCCTCTCTCTCCATCTTTTTCAACCCCTCCCCGGTTCCGATTCGTTTCCTCCCTAAATACATCTCTGCAACTCAATCTGGATTCGCAAGATTTGCCCGCGGCGATCTTACGCAGAATCAATATTACTCCGTCTTTCATTCGCCCTTCGCGTACCCTTCTGCGCGCTGAAAATTACTCGACCATCTTGGTATTCTCGGCGGATTGGCCTCTTTAGCGTCTTTATTCTGCGCCGGCGATTCTACGTCCCGATGGTTTTGTACTCTTTTTTATAAGCTTTTATTTAGCTTCGCTTGTGAAGTTTTTTTTTAAAAACAAGCTTTCATTGAAATGTATTAAAAAGGAAAAGAAAAAGCGTGGGGCGTAAATATTGAAATGTCCTTTTTATATAAATATTTATAATGCTCTACGTAGTTTGATACATTAATTTTCGCATTCTCTTAGAGCGTCCTTGTTGCACGAGGTTTCTAACCGGATTAAAAGTCAAGACAACATTATGCTGTTCAGCAATTAGTTTTTGCATAACTTTGAATATTCAATATTTACGCCCTACGCTTTTATTTTTAGTTATATGAGCTAATCATTTAGGCCGGTATCAAAATAATTTTTTCCTTTTTAATAGATAGATTTTAATCAATGTTTATTTAAAAAAAAAAATTTACTATATTCTCTGTTGTTGGATTAGGGGTGAAATAAGTGAAAACATCTTAACTCTCAAGGAGCATAATACTACGGATACAACTTCTCAGAACATTTATAAAATCAACGGTTACTATTATTTATGTATACCTGCCTCGATAGCTAATTCTTTTGACACCTGAAATATACGATAATTTCCTCCAACCTCGTCTGAAATTTTTCTCTGACCACTGCACCAGAAATACGTTTCAAGATTCATAATCTAACAGGTTTCGAGAGTCCAGTCGCAGGGGTAGTTGATGAGAATACGTTATTGAAACCGGAATAGATTCAATCTGACGTACCAACGGGGCAGACTACACACGAACGTGTCTCGAGCTTCTTTATAAATATTACAAAAATACTTCCATCGATATTACTTTAACCATTCCCAAAGCAATGAACTTGTTGGGAATAATTCAGGCATTGCGTTGTCTGTGTATGAGTGTGAGGTAAGGGGAGGGGAGTGCGCGAGAGAGCATAGAGAGGGGAGGAGAAACGAACAGAGACTGTGAAAGAGACTTTCACTGTGTGAATCTATTAGGATACCTGCTGTATTAATGAATAAGTGTAATAAACTCATATTCGCATAAAACTAGCAGAACTATCCCTTACCACAAATTACTTACAAAACCCTGAATTTCTTCCAACCTTTCATCACACTCTCCTCGTCATCCCTCTACAGCGAATCGAGCAACAATAATTCTTGCACTTTCCCCAACCGCCATAACCGTTTCTAATTTCACTTTCTGTCTCCTCTTCGTCGGTTATCTCTGCCCGTTCCCCCAATAATACTAATACAATCCTCGAACCGGTACCGCCCTGCTCAAGTCCGAACGAAGGGGTGCCGTTCTGTAAAAGAGGGGCAGGAGGGTGGGGAGGGGGGCGACGAAGGGGGTGAGTTTGTAGCTCCGTCGTGGAATAGGTACGTACAGATTCCAACTTCTGCGGATAGTTAAGCTTAAGGGTTTCTACGGAGAAACTAGCCTTGAGGGGTGACTGGGGCCACGGATGATCAGGGCCGAAGTAAAGCGGCGCGGTTGAGGCGAGGGGGAGAGGGTGGTGGCCGAAGGAAAGGGGGCTGGATTGGGTGCTATAGGGTGGAAGATTTCTCCATCTCGGATAGCAAAGCAACTTGGACCGCAAATTCCTTTACGCGGTCCAGCGCGGAGTGCATCCACGGCTACAGTCAAGGAATCGACTCGATTTCGTTAATAGGTCGCGCTCTCAGCTCGCTGCAGATTTTATTCGCTGGGACATTCCCCGGGATGGTCTGGCCCGTTCCACGAGCAGGCTCTTCCCCGTGTTACCGCGTAATTGGGCAAACGGAGAAGTCGAATGAGTTTGCTGGCAGATCTCGCCTCCGGTTTGGTTTTAGGTCTGCGTCTTTGGGGCGACGATGATGCGATGATTCTGTTTCTCGAGCTGCGTTTTGTATGGTCGAGACCGTGCTTTCAAAGAGTGGATATAGTCGTTGTTTGAAGGTTTTTTGGGTCCTGTTGTTTCGTTCTGTAATTAATTCTATTCGTGGGTTTGGTACAAGGGCTTCTCAGATTTAATTGGAAAGGTGTAGGTAGAAGGGACTGAAATAGAATAATTTCTGGAGGAGAGTAAAGTGTGGTATGTTGTTTATAAAAGCGGAGTGTAGTTTGATTCAACTTGAAGTATTTGCAAGACCAGTAACAATTTATGTTGTTGAACAGTAGGGATTAATACCATTTTAAATTTCACGATGAATTTAGCGAATTCTTCTGTTTTAGAACTCATCGGGCTAAACCAGATGATGGGTTTCGAAATGGACTGGGTATTTTTATTATGTGAGTGAAGATTTATAGAAATGAAGGCATATTAGCACTCAGAGGATACCTACAGTTATGACTTATCGGGTTAACCGATCGACAATATGGAAAGGAAAGCTATTTCTGGCGCAGATGCAGGAAGTAATAACTTTATCGCGGGAAATTGCAGATGAGGCAGCGTATAGACTTTGCTTAAAATGCAAACTGCCGCAGACACAAATTACCTGACGAATAGAGTGACTTCGCGAGCCATTTGTAAGCTGCCACAGTCGTAAACCTACCATCGCTACACTCTACATTTACTGCCCCCTATAAACACTCACATTTACATTTATATCAGGCTGTTCAAGAAACACATTTGTGTCCAAGTGGCAGGCGTAAAATCATACTGTCTTCCAATATGTATCTTACAACTTGACGATCACGAGAAATTTGTTTTTCTTTTTTTAAACAGCAAAATCGAATTGTCTGTGTGAAACTGCTCAAAGTTGCTTCATTTTACTTGGAGGAGTAGGTGCTTCAGTTTAATTAGAAAATTGATATGAAAAGTGGGTAGGTAAAGGATGTCAAGAACATTTCATGCTGAACACGTTATAGTTTATTGTTTCTTGTAAATCTGGTGAACAGAAGTATAACATTTACACAATGCCTTCAGCCCTTTTCGTCGATCCGTCACTAAGTATCCTCCCCAGTCAACAGTAGGTTCTTAAAATCGATGGTATCATGGTTGAGAAAATGGTGAATTTCTATTAGCGAAGTTCTTCGATGCCTTCGTATTGTTTGCTTGAAACATATTCCTAAACGTATCACATAGAAAATTAGTATCATCACCACTTAATCAACTGATACTGAAGACAATTTTTTCTCCAACATTACACCTATATCTGACGGAGTTCTTCTGTTACACATAAAATAAAATATAAATAGACGAATCGAACATACAGCACTGAAAATATTGATTGCATCGCCCGACTATTACTACCCCTTATACCTCCCTTACCATTACTACTAGAAAAATATTATTGCAAAATTTATTTAACGCAAAATAAGTTGGATACGAATCATTTCACCAATCCTATTGCTATGAAAATTCTGCGTAGTACGTAAATCGGAGAGTGACGCAATGAATATTTCCAATACTGCATAATTGAAAGGCAGCATTAAAACGAGAGCATCGAAGCTGTGGAGAACGGCAGCCAGAACATCAAGTAGAACGATTTTACCATAAGTCGTGGAATTCCTCGATCTCTTCTGGGTGTAGACTGGCGCGGAGTGAAAGTACATACACGGCTCGGTGCAGGTGTGGGGTCTCAATCAAGGATCCTTAGAAGAGACTAATCAAAATTAATAGCCAGTTGCCACTCCCTCGCATCTAGGCGATATCTCGCGGAGACTGGAACGAGATTGGATATGTCGGCAATAAATAGACGATTGAGCGTGGCCTTCGTGTCGGGCGACGGAAGGGATATGAAATTAATACAACTCCATCCTGCAGGCCTGTCATGGAAGGCGCTCCTGCCTTCGCATAGGTATTTCTGGCATCCTTAGGCTCCTCGACCGTAAGGACCCTTCGACGCGAATATCAAGGAAATTAGAGACGCCAGTAGATAGGCCTGAATTATCGACGGTCCGTCGAATCACCGTTCCTTGGTCATCAGGATTCAGCCCCGGGAAACGATTACATATGGCTAATGCCGTTTCTTAGACCCACGGACCTCTGTAGGGAACTAATTTCAATTAAGCTTTAAGATCTTCTCACGGCTGCTCGATTACGGGATAATTGAAATTGTTACGTTCTGAAAGGGAAGAAGAATTAAGGGTGGGCAAGGAAATATAAAACTTGTAGGAGGAATCATGGAATGTATTGCAGAGGGGCGGCATTTTTTTATATCGCCTTTCACTGGTGAAAGAGATTTTTAAGATTTTTACCGGTTTCCATTGTATTAATTGTCAGCAAGTAGAAGGTGGAGAACATTAATTCGTAAACGCACGACAGATGGTTGAAAGTTTAACGAGATTGATAAAACGCATCGGGTACACCGAAGCGACGAGTATTGGAAGTTTATACGAGGTAACTTTGCATTCGGCTCCTGCGATGGGTTTGGTATCATCGTTTCCAGCTTAGGCACTCTTGCTGATTAGCCGCAGAAACTCGACTGTCCGTAATTGAACGCATTATGCTAAAACCGTTCGAGAGTACTTGGACACGGCTATCTCTCTTGCTGTATCGTTGAATTTTCTCGATGATCTAATGTAAAAGTTTAAGAAAAGAGAGTCCACGAATATTGCCATTTACCCTGCAAAATTTCCAGCCATACATAGTTTGTTTACTATAGGAAAAATGGACGTTCAAAGCTAAACGTATTCTCGAAATTCTCTACTTTCATGATACAATAATTTTTCCCATTTTTGGTGCCAAAGTTTGATAATGATCGTTTATTTTAAATTCAAGCTCGAGCAGTTGGATTTTTTTTCAAGTTATTTAAGCATTCTATATGGATCACTATTTCCCTCTCATTTCTTCCTCTGGCGTTCCACATTATCGAAGAGCATCCCTATTCAAATTCGGTATTTCCTTTCATTAGTATTCAGCTTAGAAGGATTTCAGCGGAATATGAAATTCATACTGCGTCTTTCTTAGCAGCACAAGTGCTGATTGATCGCGGCAATGGTCCGGAGTGCTTCGGTCAATAGTTGGGAATTTCGAGGGTGCTCCAACTCTGTTCAGGGCAGGGACAAGAAAGATAACTTTGTAGAGAGGGTAAGACGTGGCTTGCTGGGGGTTGATTGGGTGACCCCTCACCATCTCTGCTGGCCCCCACGAGCATCACCCTCCATCCAGCATCTCGCTCTCTCCGTAATAGAAACGATTTCACCCTCCTACTTAGCACGCGACGTAAAAATATGGCCGACCAGACGCGATTCCAGGGGGTTCGGGTTCATCTTCTCGATAGATTCACGGTCTCATGGAAGAATGGCCCCTATCGTCTCGGTGAAGTGTAACAGAAAACACGCCAGTGTTCTGCGTTTGCATCGCTAACTCTGTCATTTCGTGATAATTTATGTAATTGGGATCCTAAGAATGTGAATAATGCAAGTTGTTTCAGAAGATAGATGATGCGAAGTAATTTTATACATCAGTTTTTTATCAACGAATGTGTATGGAATGCGAGTAAATCTGTGATTAATAATTGTTAAGTCTGCGGAAAGCAACGTTGTGTAGAAGTTTTCATGAATTGCAAGAAGGTGGTAATGGAAGAATTATTCTTCGAGTCGATGAAAACTGTTTCAAGCGATTTCTCCTTAGAGGAAAAGTGGCGTTACACCGTCCTCATTCCCAACAGCGCAATTAAGAGTATTCTAAGTTTTGTGTTTTTTCATACGTTGTTATTACGGGTGATGAGAAGTAACGTTCATTAGGGTATGATTGAAGGGAATTGAAATTTAATATGAATACGGAGAAAATACGTGTAATTTGGGCGACTTTTTCCACGTAATAGGAAGATATTATTGCGAGAGCAGCGGATTCAGCGAATATTGATCACCTTTGAATGGAAAAAGAGGGAAAGAGTTGCTTACTTATTAGGGACTAAGAATTGTAAAAGAGGCTTAACGAGTCATAACTGGATCCGTTGATTGGTACACAGATCTCGGGAATTTGATTCGAGGAAAGCACCAAGCTGTGCACGATTTTCTCATTACTTTCCATTATCGTCTGACGTCGCACAGTGGTCCGAAATCCACATATCAAGGAAAAAATATGATAACATCAATGTGAAACCTTCAATTTATACCAAACTTGGTGATCCCGGGGTTTTTGAGGTCGCTGTTTACAAATCTGAAGTCAAAATTACTAAAAACAAAATGGCTAATCCAAAGTGAAACAATAATCTGCGTTAACTGTGTTTTGAGAGGTGTTTCTGAAGCAAATTGAAATTTAACAGGTCTACAAAATCTAGTAGAGGAAGGTCTTGTATTCTTCCACAGCACCAGAGATATGAGAAACATATTTGCATTTGTGACGTTTTCTTTATCAAAACCCTGCTTATATTCACTGTGTCCAGATGAACTGTCACACCCCCATTTAGGAACAAGAGTCATTGTGTCACTTCCTATATTTTCAAGTTCATCGGTTTTATTTTTTAAAATCCTTGAAATGGTATGATTCAGTAATGACTTCTCTGCGACCTCTATGCGTCCACATATAAAAAAACTAATTACATTAAATTATGGCCTCCTAGGAACCATTCAACTTTTATCTAAAACATTTTTCAATATTATGAAAAATGAAAACAAGATACTCCAAATACTGATAAAAGTTATAGAAAAAATGCTCCCGACACCAAAGCCGCAAGTTTACGCAGATGAAACCTGTTTGGTTATGTACTCAAAGATATAATGCACCACTAGTATTAAGTCTTACCTTGACGCTAGTTGTCGCAAAAAAATTATGTCTAAGTAAACTTCGATTCTATTATTAAAAATACCTCTTTGTTCAACTTGTGTCCCACTGAAATCAACGATTGTATCATTGACTTAATTCATGTAATTTATTTGTTCAGTATGAACATAATCAAATTACAAAATTGTCATTTTTTTTTAATTTGTAAATACTTTAAATTTTACTTGTAAGATAGTGCGTTTGTAACTTAAACTTGCAAGTATTCTGTTCCCCAACTTTCATATTATAATTTCCTTACAAATTAATGGTATTTACAGAAAATTCTTGTTGGTTCTGGTGCTTCAATTATCCTACTATGGAATTGTATTGAAAAAATTCTGCGTGCTTAACATTCCAAAAATGACTTTTTTCCTCTGTTCAAACCACTGTGCGTCGTTGCTGTATAAAACATCAACCTCTCATTAAACGATTCTTTATCTATTTACTTGATTACATCAATACTTTAAATGAATTCCAAATTCTTTTTTATCAACCCTTTGTAACATCTGTGTTATTAAAATCGATCACAAAGCATCAGCTTGCATCGACACCTTCCGTCAAGACAGCTGTAATCCAACCTTCTACGATAATTGTAATTATTGCTCAGCGAACCATGCGTGCAACAATCGCTGGCTTAAAACTTCATTCATTGCGGAACAATTCATCGCAAAGTTCACTGCTGCTTCACACCAGAGCGCATAAAAACGAGACGCGTTTATCTGAAAAGGATTAATGGTCAGATAATAGAGACGTCTGGCCGTAACAAGGTCTTGGGTGGTGAGGCAAAGTTTGTCCAAAGTTTAAGGTGTATCGGTGCACCGGGGCTGAAGCATCGAGATCTCTCGGCGCAGAACAATGGTACACCCCCGGATTCTCTTCTTAGATAGCATCTGTATCGAGGATACAGAAAGAGAATGAGTAGGAAGCTCCCCGAAAGCCATTCCCAACCCCATGGAACTCCGCAGCCCGGACCGTCTACGGGGGCGCCTACCATCTTAACAGCCATATTGAATTATGGTTATTACGACGTCCTGTCCTTACGATATTTCGTCCCCTTTGAAGTCCGGGGGAAATTGAACCCACGAGAGCCTAGCGTCTTTTTCGCTTGCGGTCATCGGGGGCCGTTTAACGCGGAGGGTCTTTGCGAGAAGATGCCCTCTCAGACCGTGTTTGGCCGAACAAAAACACAAAGTTCCACTCACGGGATACTTTAGGTCCCACAAAATGGCAGGGAATAAAAATTGGTTAACTTGAAAGAAGATTTCGGAGTTGCTTTAGAAACCTATTTTTTCCTAATCGGATTCCCGCCGGCGCGTAAGGGCGAGTGATTTAAACAGCTCCCCCAAAGGGGAGGCCGTGTATTCCAATTAAGAAAATCTCTGGCGGTGCAAGGGTCTGCCACGGCCTCGATCAGAGGCTGGCCAGGAATCTCGTGGGTACGATCACTCAACTGAGGGATATCTTGATGCAGACGCTCACGGTATCGACAGTGCATCCCTTAGGCCCGCCCCGGAACTCTCCTTATCCTCCTTCCTGCGTACCTCCGAATAACCTTAGTTACTTTGCTGGACTGTTAGGTTGCCGAAGCCAGCGCACGGCCGAAGTACGAAACTCTCGGCTCCTAGGAGAGTCCTAGGTAATCACCGAACTTCGTCGCTCCCTCAGGAACGGGCCTCGGCGTATCACGTCCCCCGCCTCCCCCTTTTCCTCCCCGTTTCGGAGCCAACCCTCCCCAGCCCGCCGCCCCCGCGGTAGTAGGAGCCGATATAACTTTGTTCCTGGGGGTGCAGTAGCGTTCCACGAGCCAAGGCTGCCTCGTAGCTATCGTATGACGCTGGGCTTTCCTCATCGCGAAAGGTTCGCGCTGCTGCGATGAGCATCGCTGTGGTTTCCGCAGCTTGCGATTAAACGTAGCGCTGGGCCCGTTACATCGTCGCTTTTATCGCGACGCTTGTTACGACGCCGCGAAGCTCGCTGCGGAATTTATCGTTGGAACTGCGACAGCGAGTTAGCTCGATGATATGTTAGGAAGAATTGCTTGAAGGGTGCAAGACGATCGATGTTACGGGAATCGTTCGATTCGATTGTTAGTTGAAACGGGGGAAGTGGAGTTCAGTTGTTTCTTTTGGGATTTCTGCGGCTTCCTACCGCGGGGTAATATTAGGAGGGGATACTTTCAATATAGTTTAGAAGGTTTCAATTCTTTAGTTGGGAAATTTCTATTGCAGGTTGTTCTGGAGGCACAGTCATTTTTAGATTCTTCTTAAGTTTGTGGATGAAGGGAAGGAGTTCGCCTGTATCAGGGGGATGATTTAAGGGGTTAGGACACAGTAACGGGCCAAGAAAGCAGACGATTTTTAAACGACAATAATAAGAAAAGTAAACAATCGATTATTATAAGGATTTGTGTTTTAGTTCACTATATTATGAACTATAAGAAAAGCATATAATATTTACAAAATAACAATTGTACGCCGTACAATGTGTCTAATTAAAATGTCCTTTTTTTTCCGGATGACCAATTGGTGGGCCGGATTCCGGAAAATCGGATGAACTGTAACAAAAACCCCAAAAATGTCATAAACTATAATATATTTCCTAGCCATTGACGATCCAACATTTCAATTTTTGCGAAAATTTACAAAATGGTCGATGTTTGAAAAATAATGATCAAATTTCGACAAAAGTTTTTGTTTATATTTTGTACTATAATTAAAAAATTTAAAATGTTGGATCGTCAATGGCTAAGAAATATATTATAGTTTATGACATTTTTGGGGTTTTTGTTACTGTTCATCCGATTTGTCGGAATCCGGCCCACCAGTTGGTCATCCGAAAAAAAATGGACATTTTAAATGCACGGCGTACAAATGCTATTTTGTAAATATTATATGCTTTTCTTATAGTTCATAATATAGTGAACTAAAACACAAAACCTTATATTAATCGATTGTTTACTTTTCTTATGATCGTCGTCTAAAAATCGTCTGCTTTCTTGGCTCATTACTGTGTCCTAACCCCTTAAGGAGAGTCTTTAAAAATAAGAAAAGTATTTCTTAGAGTTATAGAATTATTAAATTATAAGAATTTATGATGTTTGAAGAGTCCTTGTAGAAAACACTGTAAGTGGCAAAAATAAAAATTTTCAGGAGAGAGAAGAACTTCCCTGACTCTAAATTATTTACGAAATATGATTTGTTTTGATAGCTAAATATGTTTAAGTATACAATAATTCAAATGCATTACAAAGCATGTATGCCACCTCATTGCCTCAGTGCCATTCATTTAAATTTGCAAGCACTGCCAATCCTGTTCGTCCTTAGCTGATTGGTTCTTCCATTGTTTTATACAGAAGTAGCGTTGGAGTGTTAGCACTATTGGTAACTTATTTACAAAGGGAAATTACATTAAAATTCTATACTATAGTATTACCATTGGCACGTTGAACATTTTCCGATAATTTTTTTTTTTTAATTTTGGCACTTACAGTGTTTCCTACAAGGACTCTTAAGTTATGAATCCTACTGTTATTCGATAGTCAAGTATTTTTCCCATCAAATGCAAATAATTCAGCTATTATATTCCACGAGTAGTTTTAATATTCACTTCAGCGTGTACTCGAGTATCTATCTAGTTGGTTTGTTAAGGGATACCAGTTAGGAGACACGAGCAACCCGCGTATTGAATTCCATTTTGTCACCTGAATTCCTGTCGGTACCGTTGGACGTTTACAAGATTTAACAAGATCTCTTCGACCCGTCGTTGATGCACGTTTAGCGCTTAATGGTACAGCCCTCAAATCCACGTGGTCCTGAAAATCCTAAACAAGCCGCCCCCTATCCAGCTTAATTGGCTTCCTACAAAATCCTGCAATCGTACGATAGTGCGCGTTCGAGTCTTCCGCTTTGTTTCTCAGCCACGTAGGTTGTGCCGAAAGGCTCACGCGATGCTACGACAATCTCCTAAATTCACACGATAAAAATAGACAGTACATTGTGTCTCTTTTTAGTACTTGTTTCGTTTTGTATCCTCTCAGTCTTTGGCATTTCCCCTCGGGAATCTTCCTTCGTCGTTGCCTTAATCGTGCAACTGGAAGCTCTATCGCTGGTAATATCCATTCCAGATTACATGACGGATAGCTGCTACAAAATCAGCGGTCAGACCGACGCGAGAGCATCTTGTTGGTTCACAGTGCCACGAGAATTCGACTCTTATCGCGAGTATTCGAAGCAAAGCGGGTCGATGGACAATAAGGTCGTCGGACGGATCCACCTATCTCAACAATGGTGGCTTATTATCTCGAACAAAAGCGGGAATTCTACCAGTCTTAAGGGGGTGGTGCTGGCCACCCTAGGAAAGATGCCGACGCCATAAGCCTACTAATGGATTCCTTCAGCAGCAGCTGTCGCCTTAAGATTGACCGACTTCAACTAAATTAATCTCGACGTCTATGCCATGCCTCTTTCCCTAAATTAGGGGTTCGAGGAAAGCCCACAACGAGACGGACCCGCTGATGACTGACTTACCTCGTGAGATTGGCCACGAAGAAGTTCAAAAGCCTGGATCGTTAAACGTCATGAAACTTGGGTCGTCGTGTCGGAGAGACTGTAGCTTTTTATACTGTCGTTTAACGTAAATCAAACGACTGTCGATATTAATGCTAGGATGATTTTTATTGAGCTTCAGCAATTGGTACATTTGGCACCCCTGCGAAACCGGGGTTTAGTCAGATTTAAATGAATGCTAAAGGGTGGGGTGTAGTGTATGATATAATTAAGAATTCATTAAAGGTGATGCTTTTGAAAAACTGAGTTTGAAAATTGTGAGTCGTGAACGAAGAGTGATCACATAATGAAAACTATCTAGTGTTCTACCTGATTAATATTGTGATTGCGAAATTGTGGTGGAAGATGCTTTAGCAGTAAAGAGTATCGAATAATTAGGACTTTTTTGTTATAGTTTAAATAATGTTAGAAATACGGTTGCTGGTTAAACGACAGGAACGAAGCTGTCCAGCAGGTTTCTAAGAGATGGCGTACGCTGCCATTTTGCGACTGGATTGTACGCGGGGATGAGCGAAATATTGATCAAACCAACCCCCTGACTTGCTAGAGCCACCTACGCGAGGGCCGAGCAAGTTCCTGCGATCATTACTGCCGAATGGGACGGTTAATCAGAAAACTGGTCGGTAAATGTCCCTCCTTTAACACTGTATAACGTACCTAGTAATTAAATACTTCGACGAAATGCAATGTCTCCACAAATATCCCAATTTCCTCCTCATCTTCAATTTCCCATTCTTCTTCGATCAGAAACCCATTAATCTACCCTTGAATATACATTGCACTTCAACAGACCACTCAATCATTAACTAACCTACTACATTTCACCCCTAAAACAACCCTTTAATTGAACAAACATCGCTGATCAATAAAAAATTCTGTATACAAAACAACCCCCTATAACTCCCACCCTAAAACAATTAACAATAATTTAGTGCATACAATTTCAAGCTTGTAGTGTGACCAATATCCTTTTTCTACAAAAACACTTCTTCAGAGTCTATCGCGAAGGTGCGAATCCACGATGTGATTTTACATGAGACTTTTCCATCGTGAGACAAAAGTCTCAGCAACAACTAAATGTACATAATGGAAATAGTCGCGAAACATGAGATTTTTGAAAATATGTCATGAAACTTGTCTCGTGAGAGTCTAATTTCATGAATTTAATGACAAAATAATGAAAAAATAATAAAATAATGAAATAACTGTCTCGTGAGATTAAAGTCTCATGTGAGACATGATATTTTTGTCTCATCGTGGATTTGTAAGTTGTCCCAAATTAAAGTGACTTGCACCAAGAACCCTCGAGCCGCACCCCCACTAAGGCCCCACGCACCAAAGCACCTAAAGTTCCCGATAATAGTAAATAATAGAAAAGGTTCGCTCACCTTGGTCTACGATCTTCATCGCCAATCCCGTTCACTAGCACAATTCAAACTGTTCGCGTGGATCTGGTGCCTCGCGCGAAAACACTTGAAGGAGACACCGGATTTCGAGAACCAGTCCTCTCCCTCTAGCAGAGGGGTGGCTGGACACGATCGACCTGGCACTGGACGAACTGGTCGCGACACGCAGAACAGCGGAGGGATTCTTCCAGCATCCTGGTGGACCAGTCGTGGACCGACCGGTCCCGTTACGGGATAAAAAAAAAACGGACAATTCCGTTGCGACTGGACTGGACATCGCGCGAGATGACCAACCGGTCTGGCAGATGTTGGTCCAGCTGCAGACGGAAGAGGAAGAGCAGAATGGGGGATGGGATCCCTCCACCTCTTTGTATCGACCAGTTTAGTTGATTTTCATAATCGTTTTGTTCGCGAATTTAGATTGTATGTAGGCTTGGATCGCAGAATTTGTTGGCATTGAGTTTTTTTGGGGAGTTTCGTGAGGATGAGTTGTTCGGCGAGAATTTGCTTCTTTTCTTTGATAATCGAGTTTTATTGTAGGAATGAGTGTTGCATTTTAAGGAAATAATGTTTAATTAGATTGATTAAATAATGTATTTATTTAGCGATTGTGGTTGGAGGAATGGGGAAGGTGGAATGCTTGTCGATTGATTGAACACCAAACAATTATCAAGTAATTGTGTATAAAATTGTGTATAACATATTCGTTTTAGATTTCGATTTTAGAATAAGTCTTTTTTTAGGCTGTTCGTAGAAATTGCGTGTTTTATTTGATACGACGGAAACGCTTGATCGAGTGAAAGTCTGTGATAAACTTGATATTTATTGTTTGGTGTTTCAATGCACGCTTCATTTAATTTCGCATATTACCGGCGTGAAAGGAAGAGTGCGGTTTTGAATGAAACGGAACGATTGCTACATAGAAATAATTTATTAAATACGTGACCAGGAGTGAACATTCATTTTTGACCAAACAATTTCCGTACAATGATATTGATTAAACGTATAACGCTACAATACTCTACATTTACCCGCAGCTATGAAATATTTTGCCCTCCATTGAGGAGAACGACACGCTCATTAATGTCATTGAGTCCGCTTTGAATGAACGAAATTCGCATCTGATAAAATTATTAAAACCATCCCATCAATTAAACCATTAATTTCCCTTTCGTTGACACAACCACTTTTAATTATTTCCACTCTCGTTCAGCTCGACGCGCGCCCAAATAATTATCGAAAATAACGGCAAGCCAAATAATTTACAATACGTCGTTGCGCTCGGTTTCCCGATAACCTGCAACGGCATTTCGCCCTACTAAAACCCTATAATATTTTGCACGCAGCTCTAGATCCAACGCTTTTCCCAACAAAATCACAAATTGGCACCTTCGATTGAAATTTAATCACGCCTAATGGCAACCTACTCGTTCCTCGAACGGTTGTGTCAATCACTAACAAATAACACAGCTGTCTTATCCCTGGAAACCCTTGCAAAACTTCAAAATAATTAATCCCTCATTGGCAGCTGCTGAAACAACGATATTTAAACAATTCCCTCAAATCACCACAGAACTGTAATTCAAAAATTGCATCGCATTTTTCCTATCAAGTCCCTTATTTAAAAATACAATCAGGGACCCACAGTTGACAGTTCAGAATAAACCTCCTTCGAATGATTGTACTACCAAAGATCTTTAAAAGACCAAGAGCCTTCAGGATTAGACTTTCCAGCGGATGCCCGATTAATTTATAATCATCCCCAGAACCTGGCGCAAAAACGTGGCCGCGTAGCAAAGAGACTCGCCTGTCCTCTCGCAGAACGCCAGTCCCGCAGTAGAATTGTCTGCGCATGAATAAGGAATGGCCGCACGTTCGCGGTGTCGTTTAAACTCGCCGGAAGTTGTTTAAACCGTGGGTCCGCTGATTAGCGCCGCGAATGGTCCGGGAGGCAAAGGGACGCTTAGTAAACAATTAGAGCCGGCCAGGCAGCGGTATAGGCGGCCGGTTGCATGCTAATAGGGCGCGCGATAAAGAATGAAGCCTTGCCCTGGGTATAATCCAGCGAAATGAACTCGGTAAATAAATAATTAAATAATTAGCGGGCTGCACGGTCGCGGAATTGCCGTCGACTCGTGGCCGCGTTTTCTCGGTCGGCGACGCTTAAGAGTCGACGGCGCGAAAGAAAAGGGGTGAAAAACGAACGGGCGTGAGAGGGGGCGGCGGTGAAAGTTTTGACCGTACGCCGCTCGTTCCTTCCAATTGGTAGCCGGACGCCGCTTTCCCGACGTCTTCGCGACGCGAGCTTCTCGCCAAGGGTTAAAAACAGCCGAGTCCCTCGCGTTCGCCGTGACTCTCAACGCTTCGCTTTTTCGAAACGGGATTTTCAACCCTTTCGGTGGATCTCAGCGGTAACGGGGTCCGTTTCCGTTAATCGACGTTGCGTCGAATTTCTGATATTTCACGATATTTGAACATTTCGGCCAGTCGCGAAAATTTATGGAGAAATTAGTAAGTTCGGGACCAATTAAATTCTGGGAAATTTGTAGGAAATGGAGATTATCTGTTCGGTTCCTCGGAGGTCCATTAAGCCTTTTGTTGCGCGAAGATCGGTTGTGTGTATCTGCTGGAAGGTGAGATTTTTGGTTGACTTTTTCGTTTTGATTCTGTCTCGCGGGAAGCGGTTTTTTCTCGTAGGAATCGTTCCTTTTATCGGTTTTGCTGGTTCTGGTTGTTAGTGGCCTAGGGGCAGCCTCAGGCGAATTAGATCGGTCCCTGTGAAGGTGATTAAAAGGTCCAGTGTGTGTTTGTGTGGATGAAACGGAATTCTGGTTAATTAAATTGTTATTTGAATCTGTAAAAATCAATGATTGTAGGAATTGATGTATTCGGTGTTTTGGTTCGTAGCGGAGGGCGAACGCGACGGCGTACGGTATCACCTTGTTGATTTGCTGTGAGAATTATTACTTTGGCTGTATTGTAGTTTTATTGCTAGAGATTTTCTGTAAACTAGATGAAAAATGATGTAAACGCTTTTGTACGGATCAGAGTTGTTTCATTGCCTCCTTAGGTATCGAATAACAACTTTGCGTAAATCGAGTCTGAAAGGGCTACTTAATTGTAAATTTGAACGAGGCACTTGTTTAATAGAAAACAAATATATGTAAAACGTCTTTCAAGATTGCTTCTTTTCAATAAAAAAAATATACCAAACTTATTGTTAGTGCATATTATTTCTTTGCCTTCAGATTAATTCCTTCGAAAACAATCTTTTCCAAATGTCTAAAATTCAACGATCCACTATATATCCCAACAATTTACCTCAATTTCTCAAGTCGAGGCACCGAACTACTCATCTTCGTTTACCTTTGTACTCAACGTTCACGAAACAGATAACCGTTCGTCCGTCACCACAGAAATTTCGCGTCAGCGATTCATGAAACGTCCCCTTAGGTACTTTTAATTGGTATGGTTGGCGCGTTTGTCGCGAAGGTGATCAGGCATCTAGCCAGACTGAAGGAAAAGAATTTTGAGAACCACTTCCGGGTAGTCGACGAAGTGGCGGAGCGTCGGGCCAACGCGAGAAGAGCATTATAAACTCTTCTTGGCCCGTGTTTCTGCCGTTTCTACTTTACCGCTTTCCACCCTGCCGCCCGAGGAACTGAAATGAAAAAGAAGCTGGCCTGTGTGCGCGGGTGATATACACGCGCCAGCGGCGTTTTATCGCGCGGTTTATGTTGCACACTTGCCACCCCCTAAAGCCAGAATTCGCCTGCAGAGTAAGAATGCTAATTGGAAAGCCGGGGCCGTTTCTTTCTTCCGTCTTGCAGAGGGAAAGGTACTTCCTTCTGTCGACTCCTGTGCCGGGGAAAATTTACAGCGCGTGCCTTTTCAGCTCCTGGCCGATATAAATGTCATCCTTTTGGTTTAGACACTTCGAATCTTCCATATTTCGATCGGTTCTCGTTGAATTCAGATTTTGCGCACTGTACCCTTCGGTACTGAATTTTTTTCAAGCCTGTATCGTTGGCCATTTTTACAATCGTTCCAGTTTTCTTGAATTTCTTCTTCGGGTCACTGAGTTGGACTACATTTCTTGATTATTGGGAATTTGCAGACCGAGCGTGTCTTTCAAAATGTTTTTCCTTTTGTAGAGATAATTGTTCTGTAAATTCTGTGTTTTTACTTGATACGAGAACGTGTCGGATAACTTCTAGGAACTTGGAATCAAGTTTGTGTCGTGTTTGGTCGTGCCATTTGTTTTAAGATTCTTTTCTTCATTTTGCGCTGCGAATAAATGTTTCTCAAACCTTGCGATACGAACGATGTTTCCAATTGGAGGAGTTGATGAAGTTTGACAGAGAAACTTTCGATATTATACCCTCGAGGTGCTTTTAAAAATTCGCCGGACTCGCGGCTCTGTTGTGGAAAGAATTTTTGCCCGGGGTTGTACCGGGGCTGGTGTTCGAAAGGGGAAAAGTTCTGACCGTCGAAAGAGTTTGAACTTTGGACGACCCTGGACGCATGGGATGGGAGAGAGGTGGGGTATGCGATGCACATGGGAGCTTAAAGGGTTTATTATAGGTGGTGCCGGAAGTTAAGGTTGCAGCACAAGGGCGTGGCAATGCTTTAAGTAGCACGACCACGATTTCTGCAATGGCGTTCCATCAAATTAAATCGTTCATCCCCTTGCGACTATAGCGCCGAAATATTTTCAAACTTTCACTTGTTGCTACTGTCGTTTCCATTCGGATCACCCTGGATTCTTCCACTCCTCTTGACCCAGATTATAATTCACGAATTATGATGTCGCATCGCTTCCAATTCTGTATCATTTCTCAGAAAAAATGTCATGGTAAAGTTGGTAAAGTTTTCTCTTTTTCCTCCACCTGCACGCATACCAGTATCAATTTCCCTCAGCTCTCTAAAATTTCGGCAATATTCCACGTCAACCTCGCACATCGTTATCACAGAAATTTCCAGATCTCCCAGAGAACGTAATTTTCATATTTCCAAGAAACGAGCCACACTCCTTTCATTTTTTTTATCCTAAATATTACTTTCCCCTCTCGACGTTCTTGCTCCGCGCGGTTCCTTTCCAGCTCGAGATGGAGTTCGTCGAGCAGTCGTGTCGCCGGGGATAGAGAGCTTCTTGTTTCGCGTTAGGGTAGGACGTGTCAGCGGGGGTCGTCCGGAGATAATTTTCGGGAAGGTCGTACCGCAGAAAACGCTTCAAGTGGCTTCCACTTTTGGTGCGCGCGGGGGGTAGGTTTATGCTTTCCGGTTCCTCCGTCGCTATTATCCGGCCTCCTCTGTCCTCCAGTCGCGTTGTGCCTGAAACAATAAAACACGTTCATGAATGAAACCCTTCTCTGCACCCACCTCTCTTCCTCCCGCTCGCCCATTCTGACGCCCGCCTACAATTCTACACCCTTCACGGCCTTCAGGAGCGGGCTCTCGCTGCCCTCTTTTAACGCGCTTTATCGTGCTCCTTCCATTCATTCGTAGCTCCAGGTAATAAACTTGGGGTGGCGCGAAGGGTGGAAGAGCGGAAGATTCTTCCCGTGGGTGACTTCGCCACGCGTACGCGCCCTGGGAAACGTTGCATGGCCGTTTATTTTTAAAAGGGAAGGGTGGACGGTTATAATTAGCATGAGTCGCCGGTTTTGAAGGTCATTCACGGGATTTCAGGGACGCGATCGCGTTTTCTGGGGGAATGCTTTAGAAAGGAGGGGAAGGATACTAAGACATTTGTGTAGAGGGTGGGAATTTTTGTTTGAATGCGAAGTAGTTGGCAGGCAATTTATTTTTGTTGATCAAGTGTTTTTACCAATTGCTTACAGTACTGGGAATATTTCAACACTCGAATAAACACGTTGCCACTTACACCTCCCTTATTTTATTATTACTAGTAAAATATTATTGCAAAATTTATTTATTGCAAGGATGGGAAAAATTGTGCGTAGGGGAGACCGGGGCTAGTTGATACAGACGAATTATCTCGACACCGTATATATGTAGCTTCATTTCAATGGGATATGTGAAAATTGTTGATAAATTCTTTCCTACGATCCAGCGTACGTGGGTGTACCTTGACGTTAGCAATCGTTTCTTAACTGTTTTCGTTTATATAAAGAAAAAGTAAATAGTTGTGTTCACTTTCCAATCCGTCTTGAGACGATATAAAGAATTTTATAACCCGAAGTAATTTGGCATCATATTGAGTCTTTTGAAGGTAAGGTAATTACGTTTTGTAATTATGTTTATATGCTCTACATTTTTTTATGGACATGTTTATACATAATGACTTCCTGTGGGGTAAGTTGATACGGTTTCTCTGGGGCATGTGGATACAGTATATTAATTTTCCCCGACTACTTTTAATTTAATTTTTTCTTTATATTTCTTGGAAAATGGTTTGAAATTATATCAGAAAGACAAATCGTGGCGAAATATCGTAGGATGTTTTGGAAAAAGCGTGTGCCGAAATAGAAAAAGACTCAATATTATTAAGGCCATGCACAAAAATATACAATCATGACACAATGAGTTTATTAAGATATAGTAACAAAAAGAAGAAGACACCTCATGTTAAAGTGGAATATTCCAGACATAAAAAAAATGAAAATAAAAATGTTTTTCTAGGTATGTTTGTTTAAAAATCTGTTTGATCTTTGAACTTTTGACTGTTGGAAAGGTATTTAGATTGAAATTATATTTTTCAAATTTATTAGTTACTCATTAAACAGATATTTTAAAGATGTATCAACTTGCCCCGCAGTGGGGTAAATTGATACACTTTGCCTTCGTCCAAATAACATTTTTTCATTCATTTTGTATGTACTTTCTCAAGTTTTCGCTTGCTATATATTAAAGAGGAAGGACCAAAGTATATTTTAGCATATTTGTTATTAAGTAATTGATTCAAACAAAAATGAAAAACAATGAAAACTGAAAAACGTATCAACTTGCCCCGGTCTCCCCTACTACGTAAATTCGAGGGTGACGCGATAAATGTGCAGCAGCGTTCTTTAGTTATTTGCATATTTAATTCTGCCTCTCGCGGAGCTGAGGTTCCGCGCTGCTTTGTTTTCACGCATTTTCCTATGCCTCCTTGGTCTATTTCCCGCCTCCCATAATAAACTCCTAGGCGCGACGCAAAGGAGAGCGTGAGAGGCTCTCTTGCTTGATTTTTTATGCGCACGAACGCGCGATGAGTGCTTACATAATCGTCTATTTATAACGGAGAGCTGCCTATGATAAATAGACCTCTCGATCTAAGGTTCACTTGGCGTCTCTGTTTTTCTAATCTTAACTCGACCTTCCCTAATAAAATAAGAGCTGGGTCCGTTCGCCGCAGCCGGTTGCCACCATCCGCGCGAGAAGTCCTCGGAGCGCGGTGCAATCTCCTCGAGGCAACAAGCTCCTCGCGCCCCGACCCCGGCCGCTCGTTCTCGAGATGAAAAACCAGCAATTACCGAGCCTCTGTACCGCGCGGGGCAGCGAGCGGGGGATGAAAATAGACAGCTGCTTGAGCGAGACGTCGCCGGCGTCCAAATTAAAATCGTATAAAAAAGAAAGGGGCGCCGGGTGCGGGGCGGCGGAGGTTTCCCTCGGGGAACGGCTAGATGCATTTAATTGTTAAGTCACTCTCGAGATGAGGTACCGAGGGCAAGGGAGGCAGATCGGAGAGGGACGGGGCTCTCCATACAGACAGATAGAAGAGACAGACTGAGAAGGCTCCTCATTCGTAGCACGGAGCTGGAGATCGCAGTGGGCATCCATTGGCCAGAACTATGGGGTGGGTTGGCAGCGCTATGGGCTACTATCGGCTCCTTGGGGATGTTTCCACCCCTATTTCTACCAACTACCCCCCTAGCCCGTGTACACCGAATACACTGGTATAGTTATACAGACTCGTACGTGCCGGGCTGTTGGGTATTGATCGTCGTTGGCTCCAGAACACCACGTTCTACCCATTTCTCCTTCACCTGCAGTAGCACGTCCTTACACATCCTTGCTCGTCCTCTTCTCTGGCTGGAGGTGCATCCCCCCCCCCTCCCTTCGCGGAGCCCAGCCACCCACTCGCCCGCCCTTGGTCCACGTCCGATTTCTACCTCGCAGTTAGTCGCGGAGTTCAACCGGAACTCGATATCGAGATTCGTTAAGGGACGGCAATGGTAAATACTCGTTATTAGATTCGACTGCCTTTGGCCAAGTATGAATGCGGATTATTTGGCCGGAATGTAAGGCAGATATAGGTGTAGGTCGCGTTGAAAGGGGAAAGAAAATGATTCCATGCTGACGAGAAAATTTCTATTCGTCGAACTTCGTTTCTGAGAATATCGAATATGCTTGATCTTGGAAGCGAGTATTCCATCGATTTTAGTATTTCTTATCTCAGGAAGGATACTATAACCGTCTACGCTCTAGGATTCCCCATAAATGGCACTGATACTTTAAAAGGGAATCACTAGGTCTGGGTCAAGGTTCGAAGTCTGAAGAGTGGCTACAGGCTTAATCCTCCAAAATACTTTCCCCATCAATTTCACACTCGTGGAAGAATAAAATGGTACCTCCATCTGTGTCCTCCGAAGTCCCAATGAGAAATGCATCTGAACAAATAAATAACAGACTGGGGTATCTGATGCATACTAATCGATCGATTAAAGTCTTGGACACCTGTCTGCGGCAAATGCTTGCGGGATAGTTGAAAAAGTAAATGAGGCCGGATAGGTAAAGGGGCGACAGAGACCGAGGGGTGGGAAGGGGAGAGAAGGAGTGCGTGAAAACCTCGGGTAATCGAAGACTCTTATCTTTATTGCTGAAATTCCACGTATCTTTGGGAGCGAAAGGACCGATGGAAATGAGGACATTCCGTTCCCCAGGCCGCATCGGGTTTCGCCGATTAAGGATCCTTCTAATCCTTCCAGCCTGACATTGTACTCCGCCGCCGCTATTTCTCCTCCTCTTTCCCTGTTGGCGATCTTTCTCCCGCTGCCTGTCGCGCACGGGCGAACTTGCTTACATTCACGAATAAATGCAAATACATATGTGGTCGACACTGACGAGCTACGAAACTATTTCAGCCGGCCCTTCGCGTACCCCGTGCGGGTCTAAAGTTAATGTTTTTGTTAAATATAGATGCCATCGTGCTATTTCGGTGTGTACATTCGGACAGGCCGCAGTGACGTTTAATTACTTGCCGTTTTTTAATCCGCGCTGAAAATTGTGCTTGTCGGGATTTCATTTGCGCTTTAATATCTGCTTACCGCGATGGTAACGCGGGTAGGACTTCATTCCAAATTAATGGGTCTTAGTGTGACGGCTGAAAGAAAATTCAATTTTTCGGGAATTAAAAAATAAATAAGTATTCCACGTTCGTACCTTTATTCTCTCATTTTTTAAGACTATAAAAAAAAATTGTAAGTAAAAATATCCATTTATAGCGGAACAAAATTCAAAAAGATTAGTAATATCTAGACGCGTGGCTATCGTCTGAACAACCATAATATAAAAATTTGGAGAAACAGAGAAATGGTTAAAAAGAATTTATAAATTTTATTAAGAAATTTTCTCTTCACAATGCTCCTATTCCGCTTTAAATGGATATTTTTACTTACAATTTTTTTATTGTCTTAAACGATGATAGAATCAAGCTACAAACGTGCAGAAGGATAAGCGCAATTCTTGTTTCTTTTTTTAATTTCCGAAAAATTGAGTTATTTTTAGCCGTCACACTAGGAAGACCCCTTACGTAAAACAAATGCTGCGAGTATGTTTTCCGTTAAGATCCCCGTACCTTTGGCGCTCGGTTATTAATTAGCTAATTACACGGGGCACTGTGTTAATGTATCTCATCTATGCACATACATTGCGCGCTGTTAATGCAAAACTAACAGGGCATTATACCGATCCTGTGAAATTAATAGCTGGTTGATGGATAGAGGCTTTAGACGATATTCTTCGCGAAGCATAGAAAAGGATCTTGGACATTATATGTATATCTCCCCATATTTATAGGATTCGATATAAACTGTCTTAAGGCCTTCTTATCTTCATACGAGATGTTAAAATAATTCCCAAGAACTCGCAAAACAATAGAGGATTTTAACGCAAAGAAAAATTCTCACTGCACGCGATCGAAGTGACACTCGCATAATGCGAACGATCGAAGTGGAGCAGCGGTACAGAGAAAGTAAAGGAACAATAGGAGTAAAACGAATGGAATGCTTCGCGACGCGACTCGAGAGAATCCCCGATACAGTCCGCGCGGAGCGTGCCGCGGCACGGCTGATCGGTGACGATTCTTTCTACTTGCTCGACTCCTCGACGCAATCGACCGGCGAAAGAGCGGGCGCGAGATTTCATCGCCGCGGGTGAATTCAACGGTCATCGTATTTGCTCGGGGGTAGGTGAATAAGAAGAATCCACTTTGCGATACGTGGGCATCGCGTAATCCAAGCGAAGAGGTTTATAGTATGTCTCGAGTGATGGAGATTTAAATCTCCGGTATTTAAACGCTGCTAATGTGTCGAAGGAAGTAAATCCGTCCAGCGATGAATGCATCCACCTTGTACCGCGTGGCCGTTATTTAAAGAGGAATTAATGAAATTATTTAATTTCGCTGTTGACGATAAAAGGCGGAGCTCTCGCGTTCCTTTTTGACGGCGTAATAATTTAATCTTTGTAAACGTTTCAAACCTTCTGAGACGATTATATTCGTCTGGGAAAATGTCCCCCATTCTTCGGGAATATTCCTTATCCCTCAAAGGGAAAGAATCGCGCGGGGGTAGTGGTATCGTCGTTCGTTTGTTTGGAGGGGGTAAGTCAGAATGGTGGTTGCGGAGGGTGGGGCGAATGGTATGGGGGACCACGGTTTCTAGAGAGGGTAAGACGAGACTAGCGGTGGTGGCGGTGATGGTGGTGGTAGTCTAACATTTGCAGGGGAATATGAAAGGGGTTTTGCAAGGTAAGGCGGGGTAACAAGATGGCCGCCACCACCGGCGTAGGGGTAGTAAGACATTTAGCTGTAAATAAGACCACGCTGGCTTTTGCTTCTGCAACGACAAAAAGTAACTGACAGACGTTGTTTAAGGTCTCGCGTTATCCTGAGAGTTTCTTTGGAGAAACGTGTTTAGTTGCCGCGGGGGAATTACATTTAACTACTAAATATAATCAAAGGACTTTGATGTCCCCATTGAAGTTAAATGGTTCGAAAGAATTTTCTGTATGTAACGAGATTGTTACATACTTTATTATTGCTCGAAAAAATAGTCTCTAGAAAATTTGGACGGGCTGATTAAGGCTGATATCTTTGAATATGAATGGAGATATTTTTGAATATATCTGCTGTCTGTAATATTTCAGAGTATCTTTAAACGCGTATTACAGTGTTACATTAATTATTCGTAAGTTAATACTGAAACGCCCTATAGACACGGCGCCGCGCATCGCGGATGTACATAAGTAACCCCGTGGTCACCCTGACACACGTTTCTAAATTAACTCTGGGGGTCTATTCTATTAATTAATCTCATTACTTTCATATCTCTGCGGATCTGTGTTTGGAAATTCGCTTCTTCTGCCTGGGATACGTGCCATCGTGTCTGATCCCGCAGCGTTCTGCAAACAAGTTTTCAACAGCTATCTCGAATTTTCATTCTTAATTGCTATATCCATTTCAACGATAACATTTCCATACTATCTTCCTGCAAATAGACTCTCTTTTTAAAATTTCGTCCTCGAAATTCGGAGTTTCCTGTGGCACTCATAATTTAATTTAAAGCAATTCTACTTTCCCTGGAATTACGTTTAATATATTTACTTGTTTTGTAATAAACATGTTTCGATGAATTTTTTATGCCGAAGAGCTGTGCAATTTTAATGTTCCATCGTTATAATGTCTAAGAGCTGTACAAGATCTCTTAAATGTTTGGCTAAGGTTCGATTATTGCCAACATATTAGCCACGCCAGCTTACATCAAATTGTGGTTAATACCCAGACCGTTCGGTAATCCTTTATTATGGAGTGGACAACAGCATTAGCATAAAAACATAATTATGCTGGTACATCGGGGCGCACTATCCATAATATTCTGTAATAGAGGGACTCGTAAAACTGGATGGAAGTCCCTCGATGTATCGTTGCCATTGTCAAGCACACGCTAGGAGCTTTCAAGCTTCGTGTCATTTTCCTTTGTTTTTCTTTCAGATTTCTTCTGTATTATTTTTATATTTTATAATCGTCAAGATTAGAATTCTTCTTCTTGGTAGTCTCTGTGACACTTTGAGTAGGTGACATGTTATGGGTAATCAAGGAGATCAGAATAAATTAATCTCTAGAAATAAGAGTGGAGTATATCAATTTCACCCTATTTTTAATAATACATCATTTAAGTTTTCATATTTTCAATCTACAGCACCCTCAGCCGTTCGAGTACCCCAAAACGATTATAAAGTAAAATAAGTTTTACACGAGGGTGGAAGATTTCACACTGTTCCCTCAGTAGGTTAACCAACTCTAGAATCCTACCAACACTAGTATCCTTTTTAACTTCAGAGAAGAAGAACATCAGTCGCCAGCATACTTCCACTATTAATTACTCAAACACTAGACTCGTGCGAAGCTACCCCTTACGCAGTCCACTCAGGACATACCACCCATCTAAGAAGACTCTCACCCAGCTGCCTAAGACCCGCAAAATATCCTTCCAACCCTCCCCAGGTTGCTTCTAACCAACTTAGAACACGACTGTCATCTCCTCGACATTCTCCGTCCTCGAATCAACCCCGTCCCTTCCAAGCGATCATATCCGAAGCACCCCGTCGAGGCACGCAAGTGTCTCGCGTGAAAACGGCCCCGCAAGGCTGATTAACCAATCGGCCAGGGGGCGAGGGACAACGAAAACTCTCGCTGGCGCCAGGTGACAAGGAATCTCCATCGTGCTCTTTTTCTACTCGGCGCGAGCGATCGCTAAAGACCAGTGGTCGGTCGTGGTACCGATCGATCCTGTAGTAAAGTGCCACCCGGTACTCGGGCGGAAAATAACGTTCGGTGGATGTTGACTACAACCTCTCCCCGGCCTCCCTCCCCCCTTCGACAACTCGAACGAGAATGCCCGGTTGGATGTATATAGCTTTACAGGAAGTCACTCTGTACCTTCGTTGAATGACCAGTACACACGTACCCGTCCGCTTTACGCGGCGCTGCGCTGGTGTTAGTGTCGTTGTGTCTTTCGCGTGTACCATCGCCCCGGTGTGTCGGTGGCCGAGCGGGTGTGGGCGGCGTGTATGTACGCGTATGATACGGACGTACGTAGGTACGGATGGACGGGCAGGCCGGACAGAGATGGTGGTAGCTGCCCGGACAGAGAAATGAGAATAGTGTCGGTCTACGAGCTGAGTGGAGTTGGTGAGCAAATTGCTCAAAGTAATTAATCGCTTTTGCCGGGTTGGCTTGCCACGCTGCCAGCCTGAAGCTCATCCAAGGGGTGGCACCAGGTACCCTAGGAAAAGCTATCGAGGGACTCGGCTAAAATGGCTGACTTAACGAGGCTGCTGTCTAGGCACACCTACGGAATTTTCGAATGACGATTATCGGCAGCCTTGGCAACTTCTGGGGTGTTCGTTCACCGGCCTGCGGGGCGGTTACTTCCTCGAGCTGGGGGGGGGGGGAGGATCTTTCTTGGGGGAGATCGTACTGCCGAGGGGTCCCGGGATCAATTTATCGCTGATCTAGATTTTTGATCGTAGATTTTTGCGGGGTTGAGGGTTCGTGTGATTCGGTTGAATAATCTCGCAGTATGCCGAAGGGATACGTGGCTGAGGTAGATGTACCGAGTACACGGTACTCGTTGGGTATTTATTTTGGGCGCATTATGCTTTTCAAATATATGCAGCGCGCAAATATTGAATCGTTATCATGTAAAATTGGTCGAACGGCTATTACGAATCCCCCGGAAAAGCGATTACATGCGACCATGGGAATAAATTATGCGACGGCGATTATTAAATCCGTTGCACCGTGCGCGCTTGTAAACCACGCATCCCGCGGAATATCGGTATGAAAATGTTTCGGTTAGGAATGGTACTTCCGTTTCATAAATTTCGCCGATCGGTATAATACAGTGACCGTTGGGACAATAAACCTCACAGCGTGCTTATCGTCTGTCAGCTTTCATCTTAAAAGAATTTTAACAGTAGTCACGATATTAAATGTAATTGAACTTTTCATCCCCCGTAACCCTATCAAATTCGACGACTCGAATTCCTCCCAGCTACCACAAGCGATCGCTATCCCTAGAGCCGCAAGGTGTCGAATAAAACCACTGTCGAAGCCTCTCCAAGGAGGTCGCAGTGTCCGCGGAACGGATATCGACACTATTCAGGGGAGCGTTCTAAAATAGCGAGCGCTGCCGACCTGGAGTACCGTCATGTCTCACGCCGAGGGAGGCCCAGAGATTGTTTCTCCTTCTCGCGAGGAGGTTTCCGATGCTGCTGCTGTGTATATTGCAGCAGAAACTCGCAGAAATTGCAACTAGCGGCGCTTGCGCCCCGCTAAACGGGAGGAGGCAGGCGAACGGGGGTTGAAAAGCTCGAAAGAGCCCCCGCGGCCGTGGTGGGGCGTGAGCGGGGGATAAGACGCAGACAGGCTGCTCGGGGAGCGGCGTGGGAAGACGAGGAGGAGAATTACTCGGGACAAAGACGCGAATGCGGTAACCGCAGGGAGGAGCGGTGAGGACGGGAGACAAAACGATCCCGAGGCAGCGGGCCGGACGAGGACAGGCAGGCGGCGGTGGTTGTCGATGAAAGATGAAGGCAGCTCGGCCAACAAAGACGCGCTGCAGGCGCTGGAGAGGTACGGATGGGGCAATAAGAGAGGGACAAATTTTGCGAAAGGGGGAGACGGGCGGAAGAAAAGTTCTGCGAAGGACAAGGACGAATCGCTGGGAGAAGACACGCGACCGTGCGCGCTAACGCACTCGAGCGTGGGAACAAAGGACGGGGGTGGAAGAAACGCGGACGGAAGTCAGACGAAGAGCGGTGAATCAACGCGGACGAAGGCGCGAGAGCAAGGGTTAGCAAGAGAGAACCGCAGCCAGACTTCTGTAAAACGGAGAACACGGGGGAGGATTGGAGGGGGTGGTGGGCGACGGACGAGGGTGGCTGGAAGAGCAGGATACAAGATCGGCGCCAGAGGCGAAGCAAGGGTCAGAGGGAGACGGGCATAGCTGGGTTTCAGCGAGGAGAGGGGAGAAGGTAGCGGAGGGAGAGCGGTGTTTACGGCGAAAAGGAGGAAAAGAGGGCTGAAAAGCAGCCCGCCCCACCAGCGCGGGGGAAAATCTCGGTCGTTCAGGAGGCAGCCGTCAGGAGTCGACGCCGCGAGCTTTTACGCTCCCCTCGAAGAAGAAGAAGAAGAAGAAGGAGACGAAGAAACGACTTTCCACCTCCGGAAGGCGACCGCCTCGGGTCACCACCACCACCCAACGGAGCCTAGAAAAGGGGTGGGTGCCTTCATCCGCGGAACTGGGCGCGACTAACCTCTATTGATCGTAAGAAGACTTACACACCTACGATCCTCACACTTTCATGCGCCCCTGTATACTGGGTGGCTCGGGTGTAAATAAATGGTGAACGCTGCGAGGTGCACAGGGGGGGGGTTGGGAGCGCCCCCTTGCTTCTGTGCGCACTGCATTCTTACGGTATTCGATTTCTTCGGTTCCTTCGCACGTTTCTATGAAGACCTGAAAAGTTTCCACTTCGACTTAACGGTAATGGGTTCTCCAAAGTAATCGTCAGGGTGATTACCGTTTCTATTGTAATGTCTAATGGCGACGAGGTCTTTCAAGCTGCATTCTATCTTTCCACGTCAAAAGGGGAGTTTCTATATCTTTCCTCGCAACTTTTTTACCCCTCTAAATATTTATTCACCATAGACAATCTCCTTCAGCGTGCATAAAGGTGCAAGCTTTTACGAAAGAATTCGACATTGGACGAGGCCGAGACTCGTCATGCCTTTTCTTCGCGACACCCGTTAGACGGCTGAACTAAGCGGCTGGGTTTTGCAGGTCCGTGGGTTCGTAAGAAGCGCAGCTTCATCCGCGACATAAGAACGTCGTTGCTCTGTGGTGGTGGTGGCGATGCAAAGGGGTTCGTCGGAGGTCGCCAGGGGTTGGGGGGTGGGGGGGGGGGTGCAAGGAGGGGGCGAGACTGGAAACTAAGTTGTATTGATCCTAGGCTGCAGGGGTGGAAAACCAGGCAGGGTTAGGACGTGTTCTTAATCGCCAAGTGACCACCCTCGCGCTCTCCCTCTCTCGTCCTCCGCTCGCGTCTCCTCTTGCCGTTCCTCCACCTTCCCAACCCCCGCCCGGCTCTACATCCGACCAGCTAAAGGGGTTTCGCTTCTCACCCTCGAGAACCGGACCCTCCTTCCACCTTCCGAAATCGTCGACGCCATTCGGTCGAGGTATTGTTTCAGGATTAGGTAAGGAACTGCGGCATTGTTCTCTGTTGCATGATGCATCGCTGCCGCGATGAAAAATCAGCCTGTTATCGGGCCACCTTCGACTCATGGTATCTCCGTCGCCGGGCTACTCCCGGCTGCATTAAATTCATAATGCGTGGAAGCGCTTTTTGCACTTCTGAACGACACCTCCCTTTCGCCTGCACTTGATTAATAGACAGAGGTTCTCGAGATTTCGAGAGCCTCGGCGATCTATAAAAGGAAGCTTTTCGAAATTCTAGCTTTCACAGAATTGCCAGGTGTTCGAGCATTTTCTCGATCTTTCCTCGCGATCTTTGTGCGTAAGTACAGTTCACGCGTGCCATAGTATAAAAAATTCAGAATTTTCTCTTTCGTGGAATATTTAGAGAACTGTGAGAGACATCGAAAAAAAATATAAACAAAAGTTCCGTCTTTTTTTTTTATATCTACAAAACTGCGTAAAAATAATTATCGAGAAATCCGTAATTTTCAAGTTACCCCCACCATCTTAATTGGATAATTACTTGTCAGCACCGCACAGTCAGATTTAATTAGCCAACAGAGTTCATGAATGGAAACAAAGAATTTTCCAGCAACAATTAAATGACGGAGGCTTTCTTCCCACCCAGCTGATCTCTGAAACGCTCTATAAGGCTAACTCACCCCCACAAAGGAAATTCCTATAACCAGCGTCGCGTCCTCCACCTTTCCCACTTTGCTCGCAACGCCTTACGTCTGAAACCTTTCGGAAGGGGTGCCACGGAGGAATTCGACGCGCGGACGATAATTTCATTACGGCCACGAAACGATATTCAGTTTTCCGTTCACGGGGCGGTCAGGGTGTGGGGGGCGGAACGAGGGCGAGTTCGAGAGGCTGACAGAACTTGTCTGGCGGCGTATTATGTCGCTTAAAATTCAAAATGGTTGAAAGACATATCCAGGAAGGTGTCAGGCATTAATTGGATTCTGTTGAAACTCGTATGTTACTGTCCGTGTCGAGACTGGGAACGCATGAAAGGAATGATGTGAACGAGGGGCAGAAGAGGGCGGGGGGGAGGGCGAAAACACGATTAACGAATATGCCCGGGACGCTTTGCTTAAATTTCAAATTGGCGAGGTCAGATCGCCGGCGAAATTGTGTATAACTGCGGCCCGTTCGGCGCGCCAGTCGGAGTTAATTATAGAATGAAAATTTGAATTATGGAATGTAATTAAGCGCCGCTTTTATTCGCGCCGCGCCGCCGTGGACTGTATCGGTATAAACATTCGCATTAATGGGCGTCGAAAATGAAACGGGCGAAACGGTAATTCGACGAGCGTTCGCGCGAACGGAACGTCACCTTTCACAAGGATCGAAGGAATTATTTTGTTGAGTTCATGAGCGCGGGGATGAGTTTCAAGAAATTTCGGGCCAGTCTCCGGGGGAGGAATCCGTCCCACGACCTTCGGCCCCTCCGAAATTCTTCCCCTCTCGCTAAGAGAAGTTACCCTCTTCGAAATCCGGATTCTGCGGTCCAGGGATTCCACTCGCAGACGGTGTCCCGTGGGATTTTCGGATGCAGGGCACCGTAGCACAGGTCGATTTCTAGTTTTTGCGCTCGGTCCTCGAGGATTCTGGTTTTGCATTGTTTATGAAACGAGTTAGTGGCACGAGATACGGGGAAACACGGCGGCAGTGCCTCGCCTTGCACGGTTTCTGGCGCTCGGTGCAAAGATAAAGTGGAGATTGAACGTCGTTCGTTGAATCTTCGCGTTTTGAGAGTTTTGCAGGTAGAATTGATAACGGTAACTTTGAAAGAGGATTCTGTTTTTATATTAAAGATCAAAATAAAGTTGAATGTTTAAAGATTCTTTTAGGTATACGTTTGTTTGGAATGTTTCTAAAAAAGTAACACGCGGAAAAATTAGTTTGGTTTGTATACCTGATCGTCTGAAAGCAGCTAGCACCTACCATTTTCTATTTCATCCTGCAGATAACTTATGTATATGTTAATTAGCCAATGAAGTCTGTGAATCAGAAGATATCTTTGTTGCAGTGGATACTGGCGAATTAAACAAACTTAACAGGTTGTTTTAGTTGATGTTTAATTGATAATCAGTTCCTACGTTAATTTTATTTAGCTGCTTAGACACTTTCAGGATTTCCCTTATTGGGAAAGATACAGTTCAACGTGGCTATTATTTGCCTGATTTTCTAAAAAAGTTGTTATTATACAGTACTTTGTTGGTATCATTATTGCATTCAGGAATAATTGGAATTCCTTCAAATCATTATACAGGAATAAGTACAGGAATTAATTACACCCTCAAAGTACAGAGAAAATTGCTCGGGATAGTCATTCTATTAATTAAGCTTTCATCCAGAACCACTGTGCGATTATTGTTTCTGATCCCTCTGATGGCTTCACCGCGTAAATGAATTCCTGCATGTCAAGCTCGTCTTGGGATTACATTGTGAATGAACACGTTTCTAAATTCGAAGGCTTATTAATTATAATTTAAATTTTGATACGAAATTGAGAGGCCTAAGCAGAGTGTCGCTGATAATTATGTAGCTTCGATCCAATTGTGTCATTCTGTTAGTTGGCAACTTAATTCTTTCGAAAGAATTATTGCCTCGTTGTGTGGTACAACGAAACTATAAAACGCGAAATCTATTCAGAGCTTATTTGCAAATTATTAATTGATTGCTCGCGTGCAGATTTCCATTAACATGAATCCCAGAACGTACATATTGCATATTATGAATTACAATCATGGGCTGTTTTGCAGTCCCTAGTAGATGTTGGCTTGATAGTGTACATTTCAATAGTAAATGTTATTATTACAAATAATGGAACTGAATTCCAGCGGAACCGTTAGATGCTATTGCTTCTTATTTGCAGAAATGGTAGCTTGTTTTATTTCCGCAATCAAGTTATATATTATGTTAGTTTAGGGTACAAAGATTTGTAAGACTTGTAATAACAAACATTTCAAATAAAAAATACAGAGTAGTCCATCAGAAACACGACTCGTAATTGCTTCTTTAAACATCCAGTTTTCATATGTTACTTATCTTCGGAGTAATTAAGATTATTAGCGTTTATTCAAATGGAGCAGTGCCCAAATCTGCTGCCTACGATTCTACACACACTTGCGACAATAACTCGAGAATCTAAGATACACAACAAGTATATTATCCCGAAATAACCATACATATGTACTAGGGTGGTGCTTAAAATCCAACTTAATGTGTTTAAAAAATATAATACGTCGCAAAGAATATTGCATTTTTCTCTTAAACACACAAAATTTAATGCCTGCTAGCAATCCCCAATAAGCAATTGAAAAAAAATCATAAAAATATCACATTACTTACTCATAAGTGTGAACACATTGACACGGAAAAAATGACATGAAAAAATACAAAAAAAATTTATTGGTGTCAAATAAGCACCACCCTAATATGTACTCTAAACATACCAAAAGCGAAATAAGTCAGTACTGAAAAACATCCCTTCTCATAACCCAGATTAATTAACATCTAAACCTCTCAACAGCTACATTCAAAGAAACATCTCAACGTCAACTACTCCGAAGAAAAGTCTCCCCAAAAAACAAAGCAGCATCTCCAATGAACTATCTTGCATAATTGTTTCGGCTTATTTCATATTGCATTCATCTAAATTTTTCGATTTTTGACAGACCACTTTCGTAATCACCGGCACAATTACGAGTCGGAATTTTATCCCTTATCTTGTCTCTCTCTCTCTCTCTCCAGTCGAAATCTTATCGTTTACGATCCAATTCCGCCCCGCCCCTCAAAATTAGACAAGGTCGAGAATGTAGACCTGTATACCATTACCGACTTTTAATTTCCGCGCGTATGATCCAGTGAGCGCGACGCGTTTTCGGGGCCACCCCCGAGGACGGTGGATGCAGCGATCGTTGCACGCGCCCCAATGTAACACGGTCCACGTTACAACTACGCTGATTGTGTAATTTCTCGCGTTGCCGCGGTAATATTTCCGCGTTGGCTCATTGGGAGGCGCGGTACGGCCGCAAACAAACCCTCGGAACAACAATTGATTCCGGCAAACACGTCGCGTCGTGAACGCGCGCAAAACAGCGAACAAGGGATTTTCTTGCTCCCTCGTCGGACAGGGGGCTGGCCAGGCCGCGAAATTTACGGGATTGTATCCGCGCGTGGGGCTTTTTGGCCGGCCGCGACACGACTTTGCTTCGTCGTTAATTACGCGCTGATAAGTCCCTGGACCAGCGGCGACAGCTTTTTGCGAGCTGCGGACCGACGAGACGGGTTCCTTTTGCCGATACTTGTTGACCCCGTACCGGCTAACACTCTTTCCTGTTTGCTTGCTCCCGTTTCGTTTGGTGATGGGTGCATCCGAGTGTTTGGTACAGAGCCTCGCCGAGGAATAGTCACTAACTCCAGACCCACTTAAGTGGCGTGCAGTGGGTACCATTGAGGGTACAAGCCGCCAAATGGTCCCGCTGATTTGTTGGGGATGTAGGTTCGATTTGTAGTTGGAATTTTTTCATTTCTGTGGTGTATTGGTGGAGGTGTTTCTTATTTTCTGTTGAGTAGGTTCTTCTTTTTTAGAAGGCAAGGAGATATTATTCTCTGTGTGTTCATCATACTGTTATGATGTTAGTTCTTTTTTGTTTGAAGCGATAGAATCGAGAAGTGTAACTTGGTCTTTTAACTGGTGTAAAGAAACTCTCGATGGTTTAGTGCAGAAATATTTTATGTCCACTTTTACCGTGTTCCAGAAAAACAGGTTTAAATACCAATATTATTTTTGACAAATTTATGAAGTAAATATAAATGTGATTTTCATACAGCATAAAGACAGTCAAGAACTATTTTTTGCATATGAAAACTGAAATTTCACAAGCTCTGTAATTTCCAGTTCACAGTGGATTTTAGAGCATTCCTTAGAAGGTGATTAAGCTTCCAGAATTATTTCTAAGCTTTCCTTCGATTGATCTTGCATAACCTTGTGTACCTGGCAACAGGATAAGTTACACCTGTTACAAAGTAACTCGATTCGTACTACTTCCATGTAATCCAAATCGAGTAGAATGTAATCTATTAACAGCCGTTTGGTAAGTAGAATAGCTTCAAAGAAGCTCTGCTTCGTCGGAGGACTACCGGGCACTAAGTGGAAATGCAAATGAACTCTGCACAAACACGAGTGTCGTACGTATTTTTAAATTGAAGCGAGTTCACCCCGGGAATCTTCCGAATTTTCCTTTCAAGTAAAGAAGATTAATTTAGTCGCGGTTCGAAACATTTCCAAAATGAGAATCGAAGAGATCCTTCGGATCCTTCAATGCAAATTCTCTCCAACTGTCGCCTTAAAACAAACATTGCCGTACGACCGTGATTTCGTATACGCACGAGAAAGTGTCGGTGTATCGAGGGGGATATGGTAATTCGAGGGTAATTCGCCTTTTACGTAGCCATAACAGTAAAAGCATCACATTCACCGACCAAGCTGCAAATTGCCTGATTGTGAGTTTACGCGGTTCTTGATATTGACCTTAACTACTCTCAAACCGTTGTTACATGCGCTCCAAGAAGCCCCAATCACCACCCAACTTCTGCAATCGAACGAACCATAAGAAACCTTATGAACCTTCACATAAACCGAGCAGTGAAATCTCAGCGGTAGCCATTCTCAAGCATCGCACTCGTGAACAGTGACAGAAAGGACAAACGAACGACCGAGCTTGTATACTTTCAAGCATCATCTGCGCCAAAATCAATTTCTTCTCTCCCCGGAGCCATGGATGCCCTCCGAGGCTGCAGGTCGCCCGTGCACCCCGAAAACCTCGTTTCCCGGCCAGAATGTCAGGCGAATCTTAATCGCCCGACGGAAATATGCTGCGAGATGTATAATGCTCCGTAGGAAATGACGTCATCAGTCAGTGCAACGTTAGGGAGAGAGACAGGGCGAGGAAGACAGCGCGGAGGTGGAAACGCTATGAGGAACTGAAGGGTGTTCGGCACGACGGTGAAAGAGGGGTGCGGGCGGGGTTTGGGAGATGTGGAAGGGAGCGCGGGGGTGCGGGAGAGAATGAAATAGACAGAGATAAATAGAAGTGTGGGCTCGCGCGGGCATATTGCGCGGGGGTGTGCGAGGGGAACAGACGAGGAGAGAAAATTGCGCGACGCGCCCGCCGGAGAACGACGGAGAGAAATGGCGGGAGGGGCGGAGGGGGGCGGGGAGGGTGGTTTTCGCGAAATCCCGGCAGGTAGCCTCGGTTGAGTTATGCTCGTATTTCCCGTCAACACATCCGATGATGTCTACGGTAATGTAACCGAAATGTATGAACGTTTCGTACTGCCACATTTGCACGTGTAAATGCCTACCGTTGGCCGCCCTCGCGACTCCGCCGTGTGCAACGCCACGCACCACCAGAAGCCCGTGTCGCGACTCGTACGATTTACATGTCGATAAGCGCGTTGATTACCACCGACGCGGCAAACTTTCCATAGGGGAACAGCCGGCGAGGCTGCTTCGTACGCGGAGTTTTTCGCATTCAGCGGGACCGTGGACGGTAATTAACGTTTCGCGCGCCTTTCCACGGTCGGGGTGGTTTGGAATTGTGCGGTGCTCGGTGGGAAGACTCTGGTACAGTAGTTTACAGGAGATGCTCGGCAGAAAAGTGGGTTGAGATTCGAAGAATTTTTGAAAGGGGCCGTTGGATATTTTTCTTGATTAGTAAGTATCAGTATTCTCGTGAGGGGTGTTTTATTGGCGAAGCCACCTAAGTTGGTATTTTCAAAGGATGTATTCTTTGGAGAGTATAGGCTTATTTGCAGAAATCTCTAGAATAGACCCTACTCTGACGAGCTCTTTTCTATTGTGAATGGAAGTTACCTTACTTATTTCATTATTTATAAAGATTCACTTGTTAGTGAAGCAACCTGAGCCGCCACCTTCATTCCTTTTTGTTCGGCGAATATAGCGAATTAATCGCGCAACACTTGTCACTGCGCGAAGAGAAGAAATCGAGACTCGTTCCCTGAAACGTAGTTTATACTACTGAGGAATCATCCTCCACCATGGATCGATATTTCTTCGAACATCCTTGCATTACTTACCAGTAAGATATCACTGGAGGTTCATTCTATGTAGATCGAGCCTGTTAAATATCCTGCAACCCATCAGCTTTTTTCTTTTAGGCAATTCAAAATTATTTTGCCAATCTGTCCTCTATTTAAAGTTTAATTTTTTCCTCCCCCAGTTCTCGTCCAGTCTATACCCACATCCTCCAGTTTCACGTCACGCCGAGAGTCATTTATTTTTTTTCCCAATGATCCGATCGATAATTTCGATCCCGCGTCCGCCGGTCGCTTCGCCACCCTCCGAGTTTCATTCAGCGTTGAAAGCAGGCCGCTGGTGGAGGCGCGGAAAACAAACGGTCGGTTCGATTCTCTTTCGGCCCCCACCTCGTCCCTGCCGGGACACCCGCATGCGCCGTAAAAAAGCACGGCTGCCACGGGTTCGTTTTACTCTTCGGGCTTCGTCTACCGGTTAGCCGATAAAAAAGCTCCGCGGCGAGACTCTCGTTCGACGCTGCCGTGGACACGTACTGCTGTTGGTTCACGGTGCAGAATATCCGTCGTGTACGCGTTTTCTTGGTGCGAGCCGACCGTTCCGCGGACGTACAGAGGGGCGAAGGGACCGAGGGGGTGAGCGAGGAGCCGTCACGAGGAAAGAAGAGGACGAGTCCCGAGGGCGCAGCGGAATGGATACCGTGTAAAAGGGACGAAGAACGGGAATTTTTAAGGATATTACTTAGTTATCTTCCACCACCTCCGCATCTGTTCTCGTGCTCGTTCTAGTCGACGTCCATGGCCTCCACCGTCGGCTATAAGGGTCGCTTCTCCGTGGAAACCCCGGGGGTGAGAATAGGAACAGACCACGCCTCTTGTCTAAGGTTACCCCCACCTCGATCCTCGTGCAGTCTCCCTCTGCCACCGTGCGGGAAACCTAAGATTTTTCCACTTCACCCCCTTCCACACCTCTTGCCGCCAGTACCCTCTTGGCTGCTGCCACCACCCTCGCCGCTCCTTCACCCCTTATACCCGCCCCTCTCCTCCGGGAGGGTATCAACCCCCCTTCTTCTATTGATCCGGGTCTAAGGTCGTTTCTTGCGCTCCAGGAGCCGGGCTACGTGGATCCCCCCGGACCCGAAGAAACTCCGCTTCCGAGCTTTCTTTTTTCTTCCGCCCCACCACCGCCCACACTCGCGTAACCTTGAACGTCTCGTTTTTTTACCACCGTCGACGCAATTTACGCTGCGCTTCAACGGGATTCCTCGTGGCCGTTCGTGGAATTCGTTTTAATCCGATTCGCGTTCACGCGCACGGCCCGCGCTTTCAGGGGATTATTAGTCTCGCGTCCGGGGTTAATTCGTAATTATTTTGTCCTACCGCGGTCACTATCGATTCGTCTCCTTTCCCGTGCTTCTTCTATTCCCACCCTTATCTCTAAATTTATTACTCTTCCTTGCAAAACTGTCGCCATTAATCTGTCGCTCATTTTCTCGAAAATATCGGAAACAATTTTACCGCTCCCTCTGTGGATGGCAAAGAACCGCAACACGCTTTCCGCATGCAGCGGGTCGTCGCGGATTTGTATTTTCACCCTCCCAGCAGAAGTTTCTAGACCACGTCACAGGGGTGTACTCTTTTCAGCCCTCCCCAAAAAAAAGAAACACGATATCTCGAGAAATCTCGCGTGTCGGAACGTGCGAGCGTACTTTTACCACCGAAACCGCAACAGTGTCGTTCGCTTTTGACGTCACCGCCGGGGAGTAGTTTTACGGAATCTCCCTTGGTGGGTCTGTGCGTGTACAGAATGTAACACCCAGTCTACGTGCTATGGTGAATGAGCGTGGTGGTTAAGAGAGCGCGGGGGAGAGGGTCGGCGGTGCTTTAGCCGGCGGCTGTTAAACACGGCGGGTCTTATCGGTAAAACTGTTCTGTACAGGGCTACCACGTTCAGCCATTGGCCACGAGAGTATCTGTAGCCTTACACTCGTTGTCTGCCACGTATACATGTCGGTACATTATGCAATATTAATGCCGGCTCGCTAAAATCGCTCATGCGAGAGTCTCCGTGGCCGGCGATGCAGGCGATGCAGGCGAGCTGGTTCCACGTTGATGGGATCTTGACAATTTCTTCATCGATCCTCCCATTTCTACTCAGCCAATTCCGTCGAGAATTCCAAACAGCCACGGCAGGCTCCCTTATTCTGGCTTAATTTATTGCGAAAGGGTATCGCTAAGAGATCGTTCCACCCGTTCAATTCACGCCCAGTGCGCTCGGCTTCAACGGCTGCCCGGTTGAGGAGAACACTGTACTAGGCGCGGCGAAGAAAGTTCAACAAGTTCCCAACGAATTGTTCTAGTTCCGCGATCGGACGCCTGATATATCTGCTGCCTCGCCGTGGACTGTTCCTTCGCTCTGCCCGCAGAGACTTTTATATTCCAGCAGCCTCCTTTAAACTTGCCTCCGTCCAACTTGCTCGGCGTATGGCGAGCGACACCGCCGCTTCATTCTTGCCACCTCGGAACCGCGCATTATTCCGGCGTCCAGGCTACCGGGGGACAGAGCTCCCTCAAACATTAACAGTCTATCGAGGAATCCTTAGAGCCTAACATCTCTCGGGGCGGGAACATCATTTAATTTGCATCGATATTTGCTGCTTGCCGGCTCTGCCCCGATAGATAGGCCGCGCTGTAGGAGTAGATACATAGCCGGGATCACTTATAAGCCCGAAGTACATATGTATTCGCGGCAGCCTTTCACGGCATTAGGCAGTCGGGTCTAGGGCCTTAGAGGTCTCCTGGCAACCAAGCCTATCAAACTATCTTACGGTCTAACCCTTACCAGCCCTTTCGCCGAAAGCTTCCCCAACCCCTGGAATCTCACTTAGAGCCCTTAACGGCTGACCCCGCGGGAGACACTGCGAAATTGAGAAAATTATCCGGGCCCGAGTGTTACACGGAGACGATGACTGTACGTTTCTCGCGTCCCCCATGCGCCCCCATAACGCCGCCACCCTCGTAATCCAGCCGTGGCCCCGTGTATATCGGCGCAAGAAGTGCCGGAGGGACGGCCGAACCAAATGGCCGACCCAGCCGACTGCCATCTTAGTTGCGAGTTAAGGAAAGGGTGGCAACCCTCGTTGGAAAGACTCCCCCGGAGCATAGCTGACCGGGGGATGCTGCGTTTCATTGTGTCTACCCCAGAGGCCTCGGCTGCGCCATCATGCAAGCTGCGGAAGTTTCGCTGGCCTTTGTGCGCGCTTAGCGAGGCTGATCCTGGCTACTGCGCGCCAAATAGTTGCGCAGATATGTGCCGGTGATTATGAAAGTGGCGTAAGTCATGTATTTTTTGTTCCGAGATGTTTGGACTGTTGCGTTTGGGCGTATTAAACAATATTTTTCCAGTATCGAAGAAAATGTTTTTCAGCATATATCCTCTTCTAATGTCAAATTTATCTATCATTGTAAAGTTTTATGAGTAACTTGTGCGAATATGTGTTTCTTAAACCTTTGCCTCCTAAATTCCAATAGTGCTCAAACGTAGCTTTCCGATCTGCACAACTTAATAAATTCCAACATTTTTCGAATAAAAGCAATTTTTCATTTCCAAACACTTTGCCAGTACAGTAATGCCTCGTTAGTGTCACGTTTTTACCATGCGTTATAATCACGCTCACTATCCCCACCATTTCTTGGAATCCTTCGGTCGAGAGTGAGAGAATCCGAGAACGTGCGAGAGAACAAAAGAGTCGACACGAAGTTGTCGTCGGCTACGAATAGTTTCCGCATCGCGTTAGTATCACGCTGCCAGCCCCGATCGTCGTGATTCTAACGAGGCATTACTGTAACTACTTTACCATTTGTGGTAATGTATTCTTTATTTCTCCTAATTTTTCTCATATTTTCAGCAAAGTTAAGTATATTTCGTGTTTTCTGTCTATTTTCTTTTCTCACCCCACATTTAAGGGTTGATATTTCCTTTCCCACAAATTACTTACAGGGAATAAATTACTTACACCACTAGGGAAATGAACGTGAAACTGTCGCGGCTATCGTGGCATCGCTTACTTGACGGCTGTTTTACAATTCTTTCATAATATTAAAAAATATATAAATATAACATAAAATACGAGAAATTTCAATTTTTTTGAATTTTTCGAATTACCCCACTTTCATAATCATCAGCACATATGTCCTTTAACGAGTACGGTTCTCTTTAGGATGAGTATTAGGGTGGAGTGAAAAAAACATTTTTTCAATGATCAAATTCTAATAGTGCGTAAAAGTTGTCTACTTGGCCTAATAAAACGTGTAAAAAATTTCAGCTCGATTGGATAATTTCTTCTGTGTGCACCAAAGGCCTTAGTTCAAAATTTTAGTACAAAACTTAAGAAACTGCAACTTTCTTCAGCTGGTGGATTCTACCTTTTTTTATACCCAATACTATATTTGTTGCGTAAATGAAGCAAAGAAACACCCGTGGCTGGTTTCGGAACGATAGGAATGGCACTGTAAACTATAAAAAATGCAGCTCTTCGCTCACTTTCCTAACGGAACAAGTGGCCCAGAACCAACCACGCGGAGGTAGCTGTACGTCGGGCTCCTTGTTTTTTGTATTTTATATTTTTTTCGTTTTTTTTTAATAATTTAATTGTTTTTTTATGTATTTTGTATTTTATATATATATTTTTTTTAATTTTAAGTTTTGTACTAAAATTTTGAAAGTTAAGGCCTTTGGTGCACACAGAAGAAATTATCCGATCGGGCTGAAATTTATTACACGTTTTATTGGGCCAAGTAGACAACTTTTTCGCACTATTAGAAATTGATCATCGAAAAAAAGTTTTTTTCACTCCACCCTAACGAGTATATATAGCAATTTCTTGCGATTCTAGCCTTTTAAACAATTCTGCAGTATTTCTTCTTCCCCACAGACATGTTTTTCACTCAATACCATTATCTCGCTACAGGTCGAATCTATCAAACACAGGGGAGCAAATTCCTCATTTCTCCCGAAAGATTCCCAAAGTACCGCAATCCCCTGCAACATGCCCTGTCACACACTTTTACTTCCTCACTGCCAAAGTGCCCCCAAATTCTCCAACCCCTTCCCTCAGCTCCTCCACACAGCCATCCCCTATCTTCCAAAATCCAGCGGAAAACACCCCGAAGTTCATAACTCGCTTTTCCTCGAGCTCTTCTCGCGGTTTAAATCTCGAGCCTCATCGGGTCAGGACCGCACGAATTGTCATCGATCGTTCGGTTCAGAGAGCACAGCCCGCCCCCCCGTGATTTGGTCAGATCGCGATGTTTTCGGAGGGGGCAATGATCAGAGTCGTTAATTCTCTCGGTGCACTTGTTCCTGGACGGATCGTGCACGCGTGTACGTGCGCGTCAGGGGCTGCAGTGTGGGTGGACACAAGTGTGCGGATCGTAGAGGGACACCGACGACCAAAGGGGTCGGTCTGTCGTCATTCTAGTACGGTTACAGCGGGCGCGGAGCTTGACAGAAGTTGTAAACTTTATGGTAAACCGTGGCGGCGACGCCGGCCACGGCCGGTAAATGGGGAAGGTGCCAGTGCAGCCGTGTGCTTAATCCAATCTGGAGTTTGTTCTTTCGACGATCGACGTAATCACCGGCCGCACGTAGTTTCCAACCTGGCTTCGCCGACCTAACACTTCGTCTAAGGTTGAACCCCCTAGAGCAACTCCGCGTATGTATCTAATTTGTCGGTGTTTGTTGATGCTCGCACCCCCCCTCCGTGCTTCCTCGTGTCCCCCTAATTGCCACCGATCGACGACTTCTCTGGAAACTTCTGGATAGGCGATTCTTTTGCGAGCCGTTTGGCTAGCACATGCGGATTACTTCTTTCTCTGTGTATCGAAATTTTCAGGGGGATGCAAGAAGGGAAGGATCTGGGCGAAGCAAAGTTTGAGGGATGAGGCTGTTGTTCTGTGGGCAATGGTGAATGGCAGAGTTGGGCATTAACTAAATAAAACATTATTTAAATAACGGATCAAATAAAAGTTAGTTGCACTTTAGATTATTTGACGAATAAAGTTAATTTTGTTATTCGACAGATAAAGTTAATTTTTTTATTCAACGAATGAAGTTAATTTTTTTATTCGTCGAGCGTTTCAACTTCAGGCTGGAGTAAAATTTTCAACTTTAACTGAAGTTAACCGGGGTTGACTTTATTCGATGCACGAGGCATAATTTTTTTTCAACTTTTATTCGTTATTCGATATTTTTATTTAAACAATTTTTTTGCCCACCTCTGGCGGGGTCCCTATTATTTTGGGGAAGGTTTGAGTTGTTATTGAAGTGATACAGTTAAATTTTTTGATTTCAGGGTAAAATTTGAAGATTGATTGCAGGGGTAGTTTTCGGGAATTCTTTCTGGAAATTGGTTGTAATAATTCTTCTGTTTGGATTTTATATGCGCATAAACGTTGCGTATAATATTCGTATTAATTCGCAAATGGTGTTCTAGATTCTGACGTGAAAAGAAGGGAGTGAGAGTTCAGGAAGTTATTTCTTGAACGAGGCAAATGTGAGAAATTCAGAGAACCACCTTTTGATCTCTGTTCTCAAAGCGAAAAGCAAACATATAGGTATCTATAAACAAAAAGGACATTTCCCTTCATGTTTCACATTGCTGCCTCTTTCCGACTAATTAGGACTAAAAGAGCAACTGTGCAGAAAGCCTGTCACACCCTTACGCAGGAAAGCGTATCGAGCGTTAAGCGAGACAGCCTATCCGGCCAAATTCGAAGGGAAAGAAACTGATAACCGTTCCAGATACATGATTTTGTACGTATCTCCGGTAACTCTATAGAGAATCCATTTAGGTATAGTGACAGACTGCCTCTATTCGAGGGTGTTTCGCCTGGGACGCGATTAATTATGGGGTTCCTTTTGGGGGCTACGAAACTCGAGGCTTTGAGCTCGGTCGGGGGTGAACGGTGGTATGGGAACTATAAGACACGCTCACGGACAGCGTAGACACTCGGCTTAGCTTCCTCAGAGTATTAGATCAATAATTCTAACCTTAAACTAGCCAGGCCGCAAGCATCGAACACGGTACTCGATGTAACGCGATATTGCTTTGCGCCGGACATTGCTCCGAAGAGCCTTTACTACGCCCCGGAATATAATGTTTCGCTGTAAAGTCCGATATTTCGTTTCAATGGAGTTTCCCTGGCCAATTTGCGGATCAACGTTGCAAATTTCCCTCCCTCGCAAATTTCTAAATAGAAATACATCCCCCATTCGATAACCACGTAACAATTGTCCCATTACCGATCCACCGTGGAAGTAATTAGTAGAAAATAATAAAAAGTACCCACCAATTGGACCGTAAGGATGCGTAGACGGTGATCGAGGCCAGAGTTCGTCGGGGGTGAAGCGCGCAGAGCCATCGATCTACGTGTCAGGACGCAGAGGACTGCTCCCAACGACACCGAGATCCTCTTCGGCGTTTCCCAGGCGCGATGAAGTTTTTGACGAGTCGAGGAGATGTATGCCGCGGCGCGCACGACGGTCAAGAACTGTCAGCAATGGCTTCGTTGATGAAACATTGCTTTACGAGCAGAAGGGATGCTGCGTGGACCGCAGCATCCCCGATACTGACCGACAGACCCAGATTTGCCTCTCTTGAAATACGCGAAACTGGTTCCCACCGGTAATGCGCGCAATTAAGGAGCGGAAATTTCTTCTTCGATTCCTAAGCATTCCCCACTCCGCGCCAGTCTTGTTCCTCTTTCGTTTTCGGCACCGCGGAGGCTGACCATTGGTCCACGGCACCGTGAGAACCCGGGGTGGTCCAGCGACGAGTCACCCCAAGCGGCCGGAGGAACAGGTTCTCTCTCTCATCTTCGTGCTGTCCAAGAGAACATCGATGCTCCCTTCTCGAATTTATAAGGCGAATTGCGCGTTTTTTAATCGGCTGTGAATGGCCCGATAGCCGTGCAACTCGTTCAGCTGGTCGGTTGCAAGATCGGCGCCGTTAGGGGTAGAATTTCGGTTGGCGAACGTTCCTCAGGGGCTTCGCGGAAATAATCGGCTGTTGTATCTATGTATCATGAAGGAAGTTTCTTTAGCTGGAATTTAAGGGGGATTCTCGTGAAACAGCCCCCAAAAGTAACTGATATTTACCATTTTTGGGGGAAAAAACTATTGTTAATATTGGATTAAACTCTTATGGAATATTCGGAGGCATCTTTGAACTTGCAGAAAAAAAAATTTTTATGTCGATGCTTCTTATTATTTATTAATTATTGTGGAATCTTGTCAACCTCTTTGTCAACGAGAACCCCCCTTTAATGAGTGGAGTGTGCGAGCGCGAGTTTAATAAATATTAATATTCGGCAGAATTCTTTAAGATAAATATTTCTGCGTTGTGTGGTATTAAAATTTCTCTCGTACTAGTGGTTTGTAAAATCTTTGACGCACCTTCAGTTATCGCTGACGAAGACATTTATTTTAATTTCTTTCAGCTAATTGGATATTGTATAAAAAGTTGGAATGGCGTTTGAGCAAGTGCGTTATTGCTCGCATAAAAATCATTGCTAAAGCTGGTCCAACCAGTTTACTCTCCCGATGGTGACTTCGGAAGGGTGGATGAGTACTGCGCGTTTCTCGCGCATCTCCTGAGATGACCAGTGGTCAGACACCGTGAGAAAACTGCGCGGTCCAGAGCCGGCTTTTCTATGGAACAGGTTTTCGTGGAATCAGTTACGCTGCGGACAGATCTGCCAATCTCTCTTCTTCCATGGACCTGTTCTGGAGAGTTGGATATTTCGAAGGACCTCTTCGCATGTGTAAAAATTTATTCATTGCGAATTTCAGTAATTTATTATCGAGCGTCTTAAGTCACATAATTCAGTTTATTTATCTGCAATGAATGTATTAGTAAAGTTTCCAGATGGGGATGGTATTATTTGGATGAATGAGTTTTCATTTGAATTTTAATAGTCATGCATGGGCGTAAAAGACGATTGAAGCTTCACGCGGAGTGTTGCTGTATATTTCACGATTAAACGATTAAATCGCAAAGCGTAGGGGTTGCGTCGTCTTTCTCAACTTTTCACCTCTACCCTTCGTCTCTCTCGGTCACGATCCTTTACGGATTATGCGGATCTATCGTTCGCGAAATCGCATAATACCACGACGGTGCTTAGGCGTGTAAGGGTTGAAACATGGGTTTAGGGCGGGTGTGTGCCGTAACGTTCGTATCATTAATCGAGCGTCAAATAACTTCGCGCAAAATGGACCCCCATATTCAATGGAATTTTCCCCACGGGCGAGTAATTCTGTGGAAATGTTATTGAAACAGATTCCACTCCTCCACGCATATCTAATGGCAACGAAAAGAACTTTAACTTTCACGCGTTACTCATTACGCGAAATTAAACAGAATATTTTTCTAAATATCATAAAGTTAAGTCCCGAAACGAATGCAATTATCGGCGCTCGTAAATGTAATACTAAATTGTCCCCTAAACTGTTTCATTAGATGAGTATTAAATAGGAGCATTATTTCCGGGCGAATTTTCGTTTCACCCCGAAAGGGTAAAAACACGTCCCGGTATAATTGAATGTACCGTGCGCCTTGGATTTCATTTTAAAATTAATTTCGATTTCGCTACCAATTGCCTGGCGGTCTGTGCACTTAGCTTTTCATTAAATGTATTATTCCACGATTATGGCGGTCTTCGTGATTGCATAACTTCAACTACGATTGCACACGAATTCCATTTCGAGTCGATTGCAGTCACGACGCAGTAGCAGCCATATTTGCATGGGTTAGGAATGGTAGTAACAGAGTCCGTTGATTTTCCGAGAAATTCGCGCACAGAGGGGGATTGGTCGAAGACACAAACCGCAATTCCGTTTTGTCGATATACGTTGTTTGACTTGAAGAACTCGAAATTGAAAACATTTCTGGAATTTGTTCATTAACAACAGGAACACTATTGTTGGACAGTTGCTCGTTATTTACTTCAGGCATTCAAATGATTTTCGTGTTTAGCTGTGTATTTTTTTACGAGGGAAATCTAAATTGTTACTGAAGGATTCTTATCATTATCCAGATCTAGTTAATTTAATCTTTTTACAAGTTCGAGTAGCTATTAAAATATTAAGATACTCGCAACAATTCATCTGTAATTATTATATTATAGTAACTGTTCTGAATATTTGTATTTCTCGTTTTTTTTTTAAAAATATTAGAATATTTGTCATATTTTGAAATTTTTATATAGAACGAGATTTTGAATCAAAGTCGAGGGATTCTTTCGTTAATTTAGGATTGATGAAATCATTTCGCACTTAAAAATCATCTCTGTTTGTGACACAATGGTCAATATTTCCAGATACAATAATTTCGATCAGGAATATCAATCATTCGTATCACCACCCCCTTACACAGGGTGATCACTCCAACGCAATCCACGATTTCTTAGGCGTTTCCGATAATTCGACTAAAAGTATTTCTAACAAAAGACTGATTTTCAAATTCAGAAACTGTCTACGGTGCCCCTCTTTCTCCTGACGCCCTAAGCACTTTTATTTGCTTATTTCTTAATCCAGCACTGACCAACATTTCGCGTATCTACCTCACCTATTCAATCTTCCTACCCCCAGAACCAAATTTCCTCGCGAAAAAACCCTATTCCACGTCCCTCGCCTATTTTCCCCTACAAACTCGCCAAACCTCCCGCCCCTGCCACCCATTACCCCCCTGCACCCTAAACACCAATCATCCCTTCAAAAAGCGAATCTTCCTCGACCACGCCATACCGACCCCCCCCGAATCGTCTCGAGATGTTGGCAGTTTCGCGGATTGGCTCCTCGAGGGTGCAGAGGCAGGTCGGGCGGGGGCCAGGGGGAGCAGGGTGGTCGCGATAGGTAACAAGATGAGCGGTCGGGGCGCGGGGGTTTGTAGGGGAGAGCAACGACGTCGGCGGTCGCGGGACGTCGGAGGAAACGGCGGGGTTGGAAGGTGCTGCTGGAGGCCGTGGTGTTTGGAGGTTAGACCGCAGTTACAATATCGCTTGATTAGAAATGTACATAGCGTATATGCGCGGGGGCCGCGTATCCAGATGGTAGGTGGTCGGGCTGGGTCGATGCCTGGCCAACTCCATAGTTTAATGCACGAACGGTAGAACTTGCAATAAGGAAGGGTTGAACGCTGTAAAGGGGGGTAGAGGGGGGAGGGGGCCGGCTGAGGCGGCGGTGAACAAGGGGGTGGGTCCTGGGGGGTGGGTTGGGCGAGAGGTGTAGGGGTCCCCGTACGTACCGACACACACGGTTAACGGGAGTTCCAGTCTGCAACATAACGCGATCGCGCTACTTGCAGCTCGGTTGTTGGCCCTCCAGAGAGAATGCTCTCGTGGTCTCGTATACCTTCGTATACCTTCGAATCCCCGCGAAATGGTTCCCTGGTACCGTTCTGACGTCAGGGCTCCCAGGGATGCTTCCTTCGGATGGGCTTCGCTAGAGAGGCCTCCCCCTGTTCCATGGGGGGGGGGGGGGATAAGAGAATCAAGAGGGTGAAGGGTCATAAAAGGAACGATGGATCAGTTTGTAGATTTCTGTACCAGCTGGATTTTTGCTTGAGAGACTCAGGAGGAGTCACTGAGAATGGTCGCGTCGATGGCTTAGTGCACGAATGAGGCATTCAGAGCAAGAATGGACTAACCCACATTTTTGCGAATTTGAGTTATTAGCAATAGTGTATTCCAATAGGCTGTACTAATCATATAAAATAGAAAAGGCAAATTTTTTTCCAATGTGGGTTAGTCCGTTTATATTATTTTTATTGTTCATAATATTATTTTTGACAAATTTATGAAGTAGATATAGGTAGGCGTGATTTTTATACAGCATAAAGAAACAGTCAAAAACTATTTGTTGCATATAAAAACTCAAATTTCACAAAAAGTGGACATACAATATTTGAGCATTAAGGGGTAACACCACTCTAGAGGCAGAAAAAAATACCTAAATTTGACAATTTATTTTGGGAGTATGACAAACGGAATAGAATTTCTTTTCAGAGGGTTTATTTAACATATATTGAAGTACGAAAAACAATTTTTTTATTGCCATTTTCATACAAAATGGCGGCGACAGAGCCCGTCGTCGAAACCACTTCTTTCAAACTGGGAGGACGGATTTCTCTTCACAACAATATTCTCTTTGGAAGTAAGTAGCCGTTTTTTGATTGAATGTAAACTCTTTTTTTATAAACAATTTAATGCTCCTGTTTACGGCAAAAAATCAATTCATTTCTTAAAAAGTGCACTTCCACAAAAATTGATTAAAAAAAAACCCTACGTACTTCCAAAGCCAATTGTATATAGATTATAATTTTTTTTTTATTTTTTGTTCCCGGACTCATACATGCCGAGAAATCCGTCCTCCCGTGGCGGTGTTTTCAAAAAAACTGTTTTCGACGACAGGCTCTGTCGCCGCCATTTTGTATGAAAATGACAATAAAAAAAATTGTTTTTCGTACTTCAATATGTGTTAAATAAACCCTCTGAAAAGAAATTCTATTCCGTTTGTCATACTCCCAAAATAAATTGTCAAATTTAGGTATTTTTTTCTGCTTCTAGAGTGGTGTTACCCCTGAAGGGGACCTCCCACCCTTGACCACCTCAAAATTACGAAAAATGAGCCTCTTTGTTGAAAAATTGCAGGAAAAAACTATGAGACATATTGAAGAAAGTGGATATATTTCTGAAAGGGCTAGCCTTACACAACATAAAAAAAAAAATAATTCGGTCAATTTCACCTCTGAATAAAACCACAGTAGTTCAAACCGCAAACTTTCACTTTTGAGATGATCACTGCTGGCCGACATGCTCCCAGGAGAATGAGGTGACTGAAATCAAAAAGAAAGAAAGAATTTAGGTCAGGGCATCCCTCCGCATGATGTGACCTACTTTCAATCCAATAGACAAAGTTTAAACGACTTTTCTGACGTTTGGAAACTATTTTATATTTTAAAGAAAAACTAAAAGTTTATAAATGCTTTATAAAACTGGTTGTAGAATTTTCCCAGTGATGATTGTAGGTCACATTGTAGCTATGGGTGTGCCAAAGCTGTGCTGAAAATTTCAAGACTTTATGTCGAACGGTTTTTGAGATATCATGTCGGCCAGCAGTGATCATCTCAAAAGTGAAAGTTTGCGGTTTGAACTACTGTGGTTTTATTCAGAGGTGAAATTGACTGAATTATTTTTTTTTATGTTGTGTAAGGCTAGCCCTTTCAGAAATATATCCACTCTCTTCAATATGTCTCATAGTTTTTTCCTGCAATTTTTCAACAAAGAGGCTCATTTTTGGTAATTTTGAGGTAGGCAAGAGTGGGAGGTCCCCTTAAGCCAGTGTTCTTTCTGTGTGGGCCATTTTCCTACTGGAAATGGAACATTCGAAATTTTTTTTTGTCGTCGAGGCTCACTCTTTCTCGGGATAATCGAGATTTTGAAGACGTGGACGGTAATTTGGGACGCGTGTTAAGTAACAATAGTTTCTCAATGGCAAAACATTGTTGGAATCTTTCTCTTAACTTTGAATACCACATTAATTCGTGGCGCCGTTTTTGCGAATAATCTCAGTAAATACACGGCGCATGTTCTGCAGAGGGCGCATTTACGTGCGCGTGTGTTTGTGCGCGCGCGAAGGTGGCTGTATATTAGCGTTGTACCTTAGTTCCTAAATCAGCGTGCGCTTAGACGTCCATACTACCGGCCACTGTAGGTCCGTCCTCGAGGAATATTCAGCCATTCCTCCTGCTTTGCCCTCAGCTTTCCCGTTTCTCGGTTGCTGCTTCTCCTCCTCTGTTGCTATATCCTCGATTCGGCTAAAGTTTGGAGAGCTCGCGCTTGAGAGGAAACGCTGAACGTCACTGCAATATCGTCTAATGTTCTCGAAGAAGATGGCGGTTGTAACGTTTGATACGTTCCGTGTGCCCCGGATACACACGATCCTCGACGCTGGTCCGTGAAAATTGGAAATGGAAAACCGAACTATGTACCGTCTAAGTACTTCAGAGGAGATCCATTCGAAGTCTGTTTTCTAAACAACCAAGCACCTCCTGTTTCTCTCACTTTTGCCGATCATTTCAATTTATCCCTGCTCTCCAACTTCGCACGGAAGTCTCAAGCAACAACCGTTAATCAAACAGTAATTATCCAACGTTCCGATTCGTCTCGATCCTTCCCGTCGACACAGGGAACATCAAAGCAGCAATCAACTGTATATTTCGCACCTATTTGCCAATCGAATATTAGTCCGCGGAGTTTACCTAACCGCGGAGGAGCGTATCTAACTTCCGCAAAGCTAATCGACGCTCCTTCGCTTACGAAAAGAGGCTACGAAGCAATTTAAGAATAACGATCGTAATTTCTGTAAATGATGCTTGCTCGGACGTTGCTGCAACTCGCGGTGCGAAAGTTTCGATGTTAGAGGGATAATAACGGCGAGTCCGCCCAGCGGATTCGAGCACGAGAGCTCACGGTTCTTACTGCAGTGGGGAGCTAACTTATACGCAGACAGGTCGAATAAAGCCTGCCTTGAGCCTACAGCGGAGCGTAGCGGGGTGTCTCGGAGCAGAGGCGCAAGACAAACGACGTTGTTTTCAGGGAGATACCGAAAACACCGGCAGGAGCGTTCCTAGCAGTTAATTAGCTGAATAATGCAGCGTTAATCTAGTCAAAATTGCATGCATCCGGACCACGCGCGTAGTTTCGTTCCGGCAAACTCACGGGCTCGGGCCGTTCGCGCGCCGGAGTGTACCTACGTGTGTACACACGCGTGCGGACGTACACAGGCGCGCCGGGGCGGCTTGCAAGCGCGAGAAGTTGGATTCACTTTGGTCGAGTAGCAGCAGCAGCATCTTCTGCTGCAGTGAATATTTTAAGAACACCGTTCGCCGCTAACCCACCCTGCTCCAAGACACGGCGGACTCGATACAATCGCGCCCTGGAGTGCAACATTTTACACCACTTTGGGCGGCCTTCATTATTTAGCTTCGGAGATTAGTGGACAGCTACGGGCGAGCGTTTGTTGGATTCTGGACACTGCGTTTGGTATTGCGGCTGGGATGAAGATAGAGGGAAAATTGGAATCGCTATGGTTCAATGAGGGGCTTTCGAGGTCCTCACTCTTCGTGATTTTGTACCAGAAGGGTGTGGTGGGAAAGGTGAATGATATTTCGGAGTATGTTGATGCGACAGTAGGTTGCTTCAATGGGAATTGCAAGCTGGTGGTCTGTGGTGTTTTAGGGTAAAGTGTAACTGCAATTTTGGAAAGTTCGAGTGATTTCATTCGAGCTATGGGTGAACTTCTATTCGAGACAGTTCAACAAAGTGCTCATTCTATACATGTAATTCTTCTTTCCAATTGTCCCTGAATAAAGCCGTTTCTCATTCATATGCAAAATTCTTGTCCACAGATTGAATCTTGTCAGAGATCTCTGATAGGTATAACGACGGTACACAAGAAGAAAAGGGAAATTTAAAGATCGGACATGGAAGAACATGCAATTCTTCTAGTCTGAGTAATTTTTCTTAATCCTAATCGTTTCCTCCACGACTCTTTAGGGCTAATATCGCAACTCGTTATATCTCGCAAAGCCAGCACTAAAGTTTATCTGCCATGAACTGAATTAGTAACGAAGCATTTTAGCGAATCTTAACAGTATAAAAATGTATTGGACTGCGACAATTTTACATCACATTTTAAATCTAATAATTCTGTTAATGCAAGAATATCTACTAGAAATATCTAATTAATGATGCAAATATTTTTTGTAATGAAAATAGCGTTTCATTTGTAGGTTTCAACTATTCTAACTTATGATACGTGCAACATGAATAGGGTAAATCCGGGAGACGCGGTCGGGCCGGAGAGTTGGTCGTGTCTCTATATTTCAGAGTCTATACGTAAAAATCCATTAAAGTGCAGACCAATTACTTCTCTAGAAGCCAAATAGTTGAGTGAATAGCGTTATTTCGCTTCCTTCTGTGTTTTTCTGGATTTATAGGATATTAAAGGTAAATTGATGTTACATTTAACCTATTTTGTCAAACAGCGGTTGTACAGAATCGTATTTAAAATATACTTCTAAGTTTATTTTCCTTTAATGTTTGGAATAATAAGATAGTAGAGATATTGAGGGACAATGCAGCCAAAGTATTTGGCCATATTAACTCTTCTTCTCAAAGCTGACGAGAAGACCATGTCTCGCTGCAGAAAGGTGAGATGGTCGAGTTATGATTTTTTTATTATTTTTGTTTATTTTTTTATTTTTTATTATTACTTTATTATTATTTTTGTTTATTTAGTTTATTTATTCACTTTTGTATTCATTTGCCTTGCTAATCGCCAGTAGGTAATTCACTTTTCCTTTGATGTGTTCTTTACTTGTTTAGCGTAAACAAATTAAATATCAATGAATCCGTAGTTGTATTCACTCATAAATAATTGTGCTTTAACCTTTGTTAAATTTCCATGAATAATTATGTGAGTGGTCTCTGCCAAAGACGAAAACCATTTCTCCCGGCACCTCGGGGGAGGTGGTCAGATGTCATGACTTCAGTTCTCAACTCGACTTACAGTAAATATTGTCTTAAAGCAAATATCGACCAGTTTTTCTGAATCGGCATAAAATTCTGAACATATTAGGTTTGTTCTGATAAAATAAGTAATATCTATATTAGTTTTAATAGCCATTTTATATTAGGTCGACCGCGTCTCCCGGATTTACCCTAATTTATTTTTACTTTCAAGCAAATTGCATACAAAAATATAAATTATTATTCAATTAAGAGCGATTTAACTTTTGCTAGGCGATATTAGGTACCGTTGCCTTATCCCTCGTCGACGCTGTAGACGCTCCCCGGGTTGTCAGAAATAAAGGGGGCTGGAAGAAGGCGCAGGGACCATTGGAAGCGTGCAATTTTCATTATGTAGCCCCGAAAGCTTCCGGTAGAAGCGTTCTCTCGCGGCTTCTGTGTGATCGAAAGTAATTATATTAATTGCATTGCACATCCCCGAAGCTGTTGCACGTTGTGTATTGAGTCGTCGCCTGTTCGGTCGGTCTGCACGTGTCTGCGTGCGTGTTTGTCACCGCGTGGGTGTCGCTGTGTGCCCGCCTCACGTGCTGGCGTACGCAAGTGTCGATGGGAACTAAGTGCGCAATTAAATGTTAACGAATTAACGTCTGCTCGAGACGTCGTCGTGGGGGTGACTTGTTAAATAAACGCGCCCCGGAAGCATCGATGTGATTTGAAAGCACATGTATCTACATTTGTTTTAACTTGCCATGGGGTTGCTGTATTCTTAACGCGCGAATCCACGATGAGATTCTTGCACGAGACTTTTCTGTCACCAGACAAAAATCTCAGCAACAATTAAACGTAAATAATTTACATAGTCGCGGGGGATGAGATTTTTGAAAATATATCATGAGAGGCTCCTTTCATGAAACTACTGACAAAATAATTAAGAAATAATAAAATAGTGAAATAATTGTCTCATGTGAGACACGATATTTTTGTCTCATCGTGGATTTGCACCTTTACAGGTTTTTCTGCGCACAGTGTTTTACCTTAATCTAGTAATACTTTATTACTTATAATACTTTAATCTTTTGCGAGGAGACTGTTACACTCTCCACGAACTGGAGATCCTATTTTTGCCATTTCGAAAATGATGTCTGGTATAATATACCTATAACAGTACTAAATGATAGAAGAAAATAATCGAAAGAAGACGTGTTGTTTTGAATTTTTTTTATTCAAAATTATACCATCTATAGCGATCGTCCTTTTTGTAGAAGAATATTTTCCCCAACAATTATTCTCCGTAACTGTTACCGTTTCAAGATTTTGTCCCTTATTTCCATCGCGTTCTCGATGCTAGGCCCGATATCGTTGCATTTCGATTTCCAAACAATGGGGAACGGAAGCGTGACGAAAGAGAAGGCGAATCCACGCACGGTTCTCAATGCTGGCCACCACACAGGCAACGCCCGTCATTTCCTTATAATTACACCATTTCCTCTTGCGCCTATGGCTGCACGTCGTAGCCTGTAGGGTGGGAATCGATGGTAGAAAACGGCAGATATTGGGACGCAACGTACGATCGTTGCGGGTGAAACCGGAGGAGGGGCGCGGCCCGTTCGTTTCAAGATATCGAGGAAATGAATGGGATTGGCTGCCGGGCAAAATTGCACTGTGATAATTACCTATTAGCTGCACTGTGCCTGGCACCGTTCGCTATCCTAAAGAACAATGCCTGTCTTCCGATCGCGCGAATAATCGTCGAATTCTAGCGTCTTCTGTGATACCGCCAACGGGGTGTGATGCATGGAATCCATCTTGCGTGAGATGTCTTCATAGAAAAAGGACTAAATTTTTTTTGAAGAAATGAGATCGTCGTGTTGGATTAATATTGAACATTTCGAGCACTTTGCTTGCTTGAACTATAATTAAGGTGCTCTAACGAACTGAGTATTTTGGAGTTTACAGTGTTTTACAAGAGGTTTCATTTATATTTCATGCATACACTGCTGGCTACAAAGTTGAGACAATTATCTGTCTCCTATTTGGATTCAGTGATTAGGACCACGAAATAAGGGGACACTATAGAAACTTACTTGTACAAGCAAGATCTCTGTTTTGAGAAAGAAGAGGCTGGTATCTCTTGCGTGAAAAGGCAATACTTTCCCCAATATGTCCCACCTGTATCCACATCAGGCTTCTTCCCAAGACCAACTCCAAATTGGAGACACCCAATCGAAGAAAGTACCACCAATACATCGAAAGGATCTCAAGATTTTTCTGCCCAAAATCATCAGACAACCACTGGACGTTCAATCTTAAATCCCGATTCCCTTTACATCCATCCATCCCTAAGACTGAACCTCGAGCCGGCGTAAAATAACTGTCAGACCTCGCTGCTAGCCTAAAATCCCTAAAACCCGAGCACCCATCGAACTTCCGCCCCTGTCCCGTTAAGAACATCGGTGAACTGGGTCGCAGCCCAGGACGGCGACGTTCAGCCTTTCAATCTTCAATCCTGACCAATCGAGATTCCGGTAGGTGCTTCGTGTTTATGCGGTCCCGGCGGGGGGGTTGTGCAGCAACAGGGTTACTGCGGCGGCTCGACCTCGTCTTTCCAGATAGAGAGACGTCCCTCTGAAGACTGGAAAGCCGCGATCCCCGGCGCAGACCCGCCGAAATGCCTGGGGGTTGATTGATTAGAGGGTACGCCGTCGTAGAGAGAGACCCCGTGGCAGAGGCAGAGTTCCACGGTGTGGGTTAGTTCGGCAGGGACCCTAGGTTATTTTGAGGGGGGGTTGGCGGAGAGATGTGGCGTTGGTTGAAGCCAGAAGGCGAGGCGGAGAGGAGAGGAGAGGAAAAGTAGGTGGAGGCGGTGGAAACGGAGGGCACCGGGAGGAGGTCAGAGGAGAGGAAGAGAAGGAAGGCTGGAGGCGGTAGTTCGAGGTGCTACAGTTTATAATAGTTGCCACCGCCCTCGGGCCAACCGACCCTGTCCGCAACTTCCACAGAGTTGCTTAAACCTAACCTCCTCCCAGGCCCTCTGGACGATCAAGTCTGGTCCGCTGGTAAGGGCAAAGAATCGAGGCTGCGCGGACCCGGCGACTGGGAGCGACTGCCGTTTCTGATGGCCCAGGGGCACCCTTTCGACGGTTCTTCTTATTCGCGCGGCTGACTCGAACGGTGGTGTCCGTAGGGGGTAGAAAGGGTGGAAGCCGCGGCGCACAGCCAATAGTATAGCGGCGAGCAAGGGCACGTGTGCCGTAGATTAGTTTGTAGTTCGTAGTTAAAGAAAAAGCAGAGTTATTAGCTGCGGCTGAGGTTCAGGGAGCTGGCTGGAAGATGACGAGGTCAGGTGAGCTGGATTGGAAACTCGACCTCTCTGTGCACCGCTGGACCCACCCTGTTTTTGGTTGGGGTTCTTTCGCTGTTGCGTCTGCTTACTCAGCGGCTGAAGTAACGGAAGGCTCTTGCCCCGATGAAAGGTACTGGCCATTACTTAGAGATGACAGAGGATTAGAAAGTGTTTACGTTACGCTTGTATTCCTTTTGGCAATTTCTAGAGTTCTAGTTGTCGATAGGTAATGCAAATTCTGGTATATTGATAGTGCGAAGCGTTGGTTTAAGGTCTTTCAGTTAGTTTTCCTTGTGTAACAGTGTATCTGGGTTGATGGTTAGTAAACCTCCTTCTTCTTCCCCCCGCAATTCCGAGAAAAGAAGCAATTTGTATGTCTGCGAGGGTACGTGTACTCGAACCTATATGCTTGCAGTTTCTCGGCCCCGTGACAGCGGCCTCCGTTATAATTCTCTGTTATCTATGGAAATTCTAAACCGTACTAAACAACAATATATATCCCAAAACTATGTAATTCTCCGTGCACGCGTACACCCTGTGCAATATGCGCCAGCGAAGGCTACGATCCTATCATGGAACTTCTTTGCTTTCTTTTCTCATTTCTCATCTTTTATTTATTCTTTTTAAATTGAAAGTTCTTCTTGCGACAGCTCGACGCTTTGTGTGTCTACGCACACATTGTTTATATCAGATTGAAGCTTTCAAATTGGCTGAGAAACGAAAGCTTCACTTTCGTTCTCAACTCATAAAATTCCATGCTTCACAGAGAATAGAAATCACACCACTGCTAAATATCTTAAAATATGCAATTTCTTTCTCGCTCTCTCCCCACTTATTCTATCCTTAACCTTGCCAAACGATTATTCATCATTTCCCTCGCGTAGATTCATACCAAGCATATTTCTATCCCATTAAGGTGACCAACTTTCTAAGTCAGATCCCCTCGAATTCCTCGAAAGTCCCAGGGCAGTCTGCCATTCATTGGTAGGGCGACGCTGGGCGGTCATCGTCAAACGTAGGATCCCTAATTAAATAGGTCTCCCGAACCGTGCGCTGGAGGTCTAATCAGGCGTCTCTAGGTGTTTTCGCGGTAACTGGAGCACACGGGCGAAGTCCCGAAAGACTGGCCGCGTATACGTAGGTGCAGAGAGACAGGAAGATGGATCGTTGCTCAGGTCCTGCAGCGATGTCCTTCGGAGCTGTCTGTGCCTTAGGACAGCACGTAATCATACCAGTCCGCTATTACTTCCTATAACGCTATCTACGCCAGGAAACGCCATTGCTCGCTCGTTCCTACGTAGGTACGTGGTCCAGGGACGCCGAGGATGATGAGATCTGCAGGCTTGCATCCTGATGAGACTATTAGGATGGCTTGATAAGTCCATAATATTCTGGTCGATGCCGGGCAGCGCCGTCGAGTCCACCCGGTGTCCTCGCCAAACCGCTGCCCTCCCACCCTCGCGCCCCTGCACCCCTATCCTCCGCCACCCACCCACCCGCCCCTTTTACGTGCAGATATACGTAGACTACATTCGGTCAGATTGACGACGAGATAACTGATGCTTCCATTGACTTTGTTAACCTCAAACTCCGATCATTCCTCCACTGGGGAACCGTGCGCTCTCGCTCCACCAAGGACCCTGCGTGAGATTTCACGTCAATTGTTCCTTTATCGCTCTTCATCCTTCTGCTATTTCATCGCCGCATTGGGATTCCGTTCTGAGGCTCAAGAATTAATTAGACGACCGAGGAAATTACTTTCACCACAACTAACGAGGACAATGTCACCAACCCGAAAATTCTGATTTTAATGAAACTTTGAGCGATTGCAGAGCATATTGGAGTAAGCAAGGGGAAATTTTTTGTTTCTCCGGAAATTCACACTGGAGGCTGAATCGGCCCTTAATGTTATCGCATTTCTCCGTTTTTTAATATAACTTTATTTTTCTGTTGGTAGTGTGATAGAGCATAAAATATTGAATAATTCTTGTATTTAATGTTTCGTTATATCTCGCACCGTTATGAAGTTATATTAATAAAAAAAGAAGCGATCACTTTAGAGGCTGATTTTACCCCTTCAAAATGAATGTCCGCGGAAACAAAAAAATTTTCTCTCGTGTACTCCAATATGCTCTACATTCAAATAAAGTTTCATTAAAATCAGAATTGTCCGATTGAAAATGTTTCCTTGTAAGTGTTTCGGTATCAATTTTCTCTTCGTTCCAGTACTTCCAAAGAGTAGATCGGTGCATTTCGCAGTGTCCCAATTTTATTTTTACAGTTTGGAATTAGATAAACTATTCCGCGTCAAACATAGAATTTTTTAATCACCCTGTAAAAAATTCTGTTGAGTCACATACACGATTGTGCAAAGGTCCTCATTAAATTCGTACAGAAGATAGTAATTTTAAGTAGTAGCGGGGGATATTGAATGTTTGGCAATGAAGGCAATGGCACTTTGAAGAATCGCTCTAAAAGGATGAGGCTTGAGGTATTGTCCAATCTCCGTTCTATCTCTTGCGGGCGAACAGTCGGTGTCACCCCTTCGAAGTGGCTGGAAATTAACTTTGAGTATTACAGATGTCGAGGCGCGCCGCGGCGAGAAGCCAGCACCTTGTTAGTCTGACAAATTCGGTCTGTCTCCCCCTCCTTCCGTCTGTCTTCCACTCTGCCGTATCAGCATACAGTCCTGTCTCCAGAGGAACACTCCAGAACGAGCCTCTTACGTTTTTGATGATAGTAAAGGTCCACTTGTAAATTACATTTTCATCCTCGGACGCTAGACACCTTACTTAATCTGTTCAAATGAGGAAAGTTAAGGGAAACTGCGAAAGCAGTTTCGCTAAAAATAATTTACCATCTTCCTCTCCTCCCCTTAGAATTGTATTCTCCACCAGAAGAAGAGGAGAAACGGAGGCAATCTTTTACTGCCCCCAGTAACTTTTAGCCACTTCCTTCGATTCTTTCAGAAATTAATTTGTTCACTAATCAAAGTTATTCATAACAACGTCCCATTTTCCGGAAGCTTCCACACCTAATTCTGTCTCCACAGAAATTTTTGGAATTCCCTCGATCAGGGACCATTTGAAGTCCCCAACCACCAGATGAGGCGTCAGCGTTTGTCTTCGACGTCTGCGGTGCAAATATTCCATAATCATCCCCGATTCCTTAACACACTGACGACTAGCTCACGTAACCCGGTTGGCCGAAAAACCTCTCCACCAAATTTATTGGAATTGATGCATCCAGGCGACCCGATAGCTGGAGGAATGCCACAGGCACCTGGCCCCGGGGGCGAGGAGGTAGGGGGTGGCCGCTCGAAATTGGCGAGAATGGAATCTCGAGCAGTTCCAGAAGTCACCGTCCTTGCGGAGGGTGTCGAACGTTGGTGGAACGGTGCTTGCTCGCTTAATCGGCCAGCCCCCGTGCCCACCTCCAGCCCCGACCCCTGCGCAACCCTTTCCGCTCTCCTGTCACGGGTACAGCGAATGACTATCGGAAAGTGATATCGAGGATTTCCAGGGCCACACTTTGGTATTGCACGATTCCATGGCACTTGCTTTGTTTCGTGCCAGCCGACATCGAGGCTCCGCCATCCCACGTCCGCGTGTCTGTCGGCGGCTGGGGGGGCGGGTGGGGCTTGGGCGGTCTGAAAATGGGGTGACTGGAGATCGGGATGAGGCACGGCCGACGACGCGCTGCCGCTCAGCCGTAAGGGTAATAGAATTGCATGGCCGAGGAGTGCCAATATCCGGCACGGGCTTGTCGGCGGCATTTAATTGCGTTAGTATTTCATCGTGGTACTCGAACAGAGCCGACGAGACTTTTCCACTTGGGGCTTCACCAGCTTTCGAGTTGTTTAGGCTCTAAATGGAAGCGTGGGATCCTGCTCCGGGTGTAGGAAGACGTTTAGGTGTGTGCTTAAGGGAGATAGTCTTTTAAGATGAGTCGTTGGGGGTTTCCGATCGTGGCGACGAGACAGAATTCGTGGCCCTGGAAACCGACGACTACGAGCAAGGATTATGTTCCCAGTATGTACTCTGCGATGCTTTTAAATTTCAGACCACACGCACGTATGGTCATTCGCGTTACGGCTTCGAGGAAAATAGGTCTAAGAGTTTATGTTGAGGGGACTAGCTACCCTCCAACTTTCAACCCTGTTCCCTTCCCTTTAACTGCTAACGCAGTCACCCTATACTGGAATTCTCCCGTTATCTTCCTCTAACGTCGAAACCTTTTCCATCGATATCCTCAGCCCAGAGGCGTGATCTTTAAGAATAGTCCCGAAATATTCTAGTCGCTTTTATCCCATCCAAGCGACACGAGAAGCGCGTGACATTAGGAGGGATCCAAGGTTGAGCAGAAAGCATCAGCCAAAGGGGTGGCTACCATCCGCAGAAAATGATGTGAAAGCTTATGAAATGGCGGTCTAACCCGGCGAGATACCGATGTGTAGTGTGTTTCCACCTAGCACCAGCGAGATAATACGACAGGGTAGTAACAGCCGGAGGTTTATCTTTGCAGGACCGTAAAACTAACCCGTTCTACGGTTGATGACGAGCGCGCGGTGTTACGCCAGTCTACAGATCGTTTCGGAACTCGTTCGAAATTTCATCGCGTAATGGGGGCCTCAATGTTCTATTCTGATTACTGTACTTTTACGCCATCGACGGATGCGTAGAATTTGGCGAAGGTTTTGCGATTCTGAGGAGGGATCCCTTGTTTAGTGCAAACGTGAAATGGTTGGTTGAGATTTTACCTGTTGACGTAGCTCGTTATTGATGTTCTCACGATTCGCGTTTGCGGGTTTCTAATTGGTCGAGCTTACAGTAGCTGAGGCCTCTATTACTGGTTCGCGAAGAGTCTGTACAATGAAAGTGCTCTGTAATGGTGTATGAACATAGGAAATTGTATGTCATTCTTTGTTTTGGAAATTGGCGCCTGACAAATTATTCTGGTTTTTTATGGGAGGCGTGTGTAATAAGATTGAGTCCGCGAGTGTTAGCTTATGATAGCGTTGAAAATCAGCTTGGAACATTTATTTTATGATAGCGACTGACGTTCGTATTAGTGCGAGTTACGGTAGCGTTTCTAATTTGGAGTTAGAAATGTTGGGAATATGTATGTTAATTTTGTGGTACAAATTTGGATCGTACTTCCTGGTATGTTTCATACTATTTACAACTGGTTTAGTGCTTCGGTTTAGGTAGATTTTTGAGTACATAAAGGTTTAGAGTGTAAGCCACCACAGTTAATTTGATGAAATCTCAAATGGCGAGGTAAAAGATGCTGAAGATACTCTCTCGCATAATTTATCGTTTGATATATTATTAAACCTTTTTACATGATATTTCACATGATTCTCCCCCATTTTGGAAGTTTTAAGACAGATATGTGAGAATATATCTTCACGTGTAAAATCGATATAAATAAATGGTATACATGTTTGTAACGAAATATGTATAAAATAATAATTTCTCAAATAAATATGGCTTCGATTATTCTTCCTCAAATCTCGATTTTTCGATCGACAATTAATCGTGATCCCATAATATTTACTACGTTCAGTGCACATCTTAAGTACTACTATATAATATATAATATTTTACGTAAAGTACACTTTTTACATGTCATAGAGTCAATGACAGAGTTTATTTGCATACAAGTATCAGTAGCTAAGATATTACTTGCAATTAGAAATAATAAATTAAACGGTAGTTCCACTTCGGGGTAGATTTACATTCTGGGATATTTTCATTGACTTGTTCTACTTAAAGTGTACTTTACGTTTTGCCTATACAAAGGAGGCATTTGAAATTCATTAAATATATTGAAATATATAATGAAAATTGTGAACCCATAATTACATACACGTGTAAAATAATTCAACATACACTTTTATAAAAATTATATTAATATAATATTGATTTCTTTAAGCAGCCATAAAGCTGAAGTCATACAACTATTTACATCATCAATGTAATTAATTTCAACCATACCCCTCTTCTTAATTAATTAATTACACATACATGCAACTTATTATTCTAAAAGCATATAAGAAGTAAATAGCATATTAAAAGTTTTCTAGGTCAGGAAGATCCACACGCAAAGGTTGACCATTTTCAATAAGTAGTGCTACATCTAATTCCAGGACGTAGAATGCCCCATTGAATTGCGTCCGGTTGGGCCGCGATCAGCCACCACGACGACACCACCAATCTTAGACTTAGCGAACGTATCCTTTCGCGTCAGGTTGATATTTCAGAGGCGCGTGTACAGGGCGATCGTAAATTGTAAAATCTATCAAGACCAACGCGGTCGACATAACTCAGGGGGTTGCTATCCTGGTGGTATGAAGCATGGCGGCCAGACTCGGCATAAATACCCGGTAGCAGAACAGTGCAGGAGCAGAGAGCAAGCCCAGACCCGTTGTGGCGTGGCAACATCATCTATCTCGAATAATTTATTATCGCGCGACTACCGCGTCCTCGAAATCCGGACAAGAACGCAACTATAGGAACTGGGTGCAGGAAACGAGTGTCGTGCATCGGGATCCTGGATGCAGCCCCCGAGGTGCACGAGCACCGCGCCAAAACTGCCCTGCTTCCCTTGGCAATTCTGGATTCTACTCCTTGGCAACCTGTATTTTCGGGATATGTCGGTAGCTTTTGGAAAATCTTTCGCTTTATTGAAAGGGATACAATGTAATAAGATTGCCAGCGAGCTGTGCCTTTGCGTGCTTCTGTCGTGACAACTTTCGTCCAGTGCTACCGAATGTACCCTGAAATTTATAAAATAGATATTAAGGATGTTTCGTTAACTATATTGATTATTCTGAGTGGGGCTTCCTTCTTGGAAAAAAATTCCAAATTCATATTGTCTTTATTGGTTACTCAATTGTAAGGAATAATGTAGTTTTTGTATTTGTTTAAGTATTCCGAGTGTTTAGATATTACATAATAACTGGGCTTACGTAGATACAAATGTTTGGTAGAGTGAGTTGTGGTTTAATTTGAGAATTTCGAACAGAATTGTTGATTGCTTTGTACGTGGTTGTAAAGGTGTTGTCAATCTAAGCAATTTCTACTTGGATCAATTTCAAAATAATACGCATGTTAAAGGGTATAAGTAATAAAATAGTAGAAGATGTAATTTTACATGATGTTCAACTTATATCCTTTTTCACTCTTTCAAGTCTTCTGATAATGTCTTCTTTTTTAAACAATACAAAAAGTCTCTTGATAATGTCTTCTTTTTTAAACAATACAAAAAGTCTCTTGATACTGCTTTTTGAAAATATTCTGCCCGGCTCGTTCTGCTATTTACAATATTACTTATTCCATTTTCAGTTATCTTAATTGCGTAACCCACGAAAATATTTCTATTGGGTAGGTACATTTAATGATTGGAGAGATTAGTAGCTTCCCTCTCGCTAAGCCGCGAAATTGGGTATTAAACGGTGTTAGGAAGAGAACAAGGCTGAAATTTAGTAGGATTATAAACGGCGCGAAAGATTCTGCAATAGCTAACTAGAGGAGCGGCGGATTCACGAGACGTTCATCGAATGCAAATTAGTGGCAAAGGTCGTGGTGCTTTACGTGCAGGTAAAGGGGTCATCGATAATTCATCGAGAATCCAATTCATGGAGTTAGATGCCGTGAAAAAAGTTGAATAATAAGTTACTAAACATACCCTGAAAATTAAACAATCCTTATCAAAGAATTAACATATAACAGAGAATTTTCAGAAGTGATGTTTTCCATATCCTTATCTAAATATTTTTTGTAAGAAATTGCAAAATGAATAATCAGATTTAAATAAAGCCAATATTTTTCCCTTTAAGTATTATATATTTATTTCCAAACCACAGAGCAACCTTATATTTTTCTCTATCTCACAGTTAATTTATATTATAGAATCAGAAGTGAGAAAAATATCTAAATAATAATGTAATAATCGTATAAGTGTCTTATAATTGAAAATTATACATCTCATTGTATCTTTTTATCCTATCAAACGGTAATAGATTTAGAGGTATGCTGCTTCTAAATACATATTTCTGTTACGATATTGTTCATAAAATTCTTTTTAAATATGTATATTAATTTTTTTTCTCGAGAAGAGTTTTAAAATTTGTACAGTTTGATTGTCATGTATCTATATCGGGCAAGGTCTGACCATTTACCGTCCTATGCCACTGTCCTTTAATACCGCACGGCATTGGAACAGCACCACCATCTAGGAAACTCGGAGAAGAGCGTAGGACCACGCTAAAGTGCATCGTTACACGTTCATCGTAAAAGTTAGCTAAATGCCTTTCTCATTAAAACTTTGTTAATTTCATCCGACATCGGGGCACGAGGCGTTTCAAGAGGGCTACGCGCAACTTTCCGCGAAAAACTACTTATCTTCTTGGCAATTTATCGATCGCATTTTTTTCGATGTCCAAGGAAACACCTCATCTAAGGGAGACCGAAGAATACGCCGGCAATTTTACATCTAATAATTTTTCCACGGTCCACGGTCCGTGCTGCCATCGCACGGAAGAACCTCGAACCTTCGCAAGCCTTTGCGAGCCGAAGAATAACTCGTGCGAAAAAATGCCGGTAGATGACGCCAGCTCACCATCGTAAAAGCCAAAAATGCGTTTTTTTACTTCCAGAGGAGCCATGTTTTTTTTTCACGTGGCGGGAACGCTTGACTTTTCGAACTGTTTTATCTGCGTGCCGCTTCTTCGACGGATGACGAAAGAACAAAGTCTTAGAAATTCAATTAGCTGTTCAGATTTTTCTTAAGACGTTGAATAGCTTCAGTTTTTGTTCATTCTTTTTTCCACGCTGTTCGGTGTAATGTATGAGTGATGTGGGCTTTGCGATAATTTCCGGGCGATCATTGATTCGACGAAAATGGCGCAGCTCGGGGCTGAATCGAACGAGTCCCGAGCAAAATGGTGTATGTACGTACGGGCACCACATCGTTTCCCCATCTTGGTATGCGGTTCAGGTGTAGACGTGGCGGAGGGAGCAAACAAGGGGCAGCATCACGTTGGCGGGCAGATTTTCAAAAAACCGGAGGGGCTGCGCGCGCTTCGCCTTCATTGATCGGAGGGTTGTGTCCGGCTGCCTCCCTCTCTGCTGCGCCACGAACGGGAACTATCCTCTTCGTCGGCCGAAGAGGGACTCGTTCGCCCTCGACTTTCAGGGCGGAGCCCAGGAATCTCCGAGGACCTTCCGCCGGGAGGAAAAAAAATTCTAAAAATGCGAAAAAGTGAAAAAACGTGGAAAAAAATGGGGGAAAAAACTTGTAAAATTTTTAAAAGTCCGCCTTTCCCCGTTGGCCCGCGGGATCTCAACTTTTTTCCGGCGCCGGCCGGCAGGGGAAATTTAAACGAGGGGAGGATTGAAGAAACGGTCCCTTCTAATTGTAAAAATGTTTTTATTTCAACATATCGCAATGGTCCAGGGTCACTTTATTATGGTTCCCATATTTTCCATTTAAAAGAAGCGTCCCACACAGGGGCTGGGAAAAAGTGAAGTCCATCGGCGTCGCTGAATCAGAGTTGTACCATAGACGTCGGGATCATCTCTCGCTCGGGCCCATAAAGACAACGCGGCGTAATTGTTTTTCTACTCCGCGCCACAGCGCTGGTCGGTGTTCCGTGATCCAGAAAAAGCCTACGGTTCATAACGCGGGCTCATGACCGTCGAAACGGAATTACATGGAGCCCCTCCAGGTCCGGGTCAGGTCTTGTTAGGTGCTCTCGGTGGTTCGCGTCCGCTGGTTGGTCGAAAATCGGCCGGAGAGTTTCTCATTACAGTTTCGGGAGGATTTCGAAAAGGACCCCCCCGTCGGTAACGGACCGGTATACCGCAGCATTTTTCAGTCTAGGGGACCAAACCCCTGGCAGGTTCTCTGGGTTCACTCGAGGGAGAGAATCAGCGGGAGGATGGATATGCCAAGGATCGGGTAAGAGAGAGGAGAGTAAGGGTGCGCAAGGTACACAGAGCTGGATGGAGAGGAACGGGCGAAGGTAGGAAGAGGAGGGGACGATCGAGGATATCCGTGTTCGAGGGAAAGTCGGAGAGAGAAAGGGAAAGAGGACTAGGAGAAGGGAAAGAGGGAACAAGTGTGTAGAGGGAGGGGGATCGAGATAGATAGATAGGGAGAGAGAGAGAGAGAGAGGGGGCGAGTTAACCTAACCTCAAAATTCCAGCATCAATTCTGGAGCCCCTCTAGTGTCCCACCCAGCCGGTGCAATTAGGAACTACCCCTTCTATCCTATTCTGGCTCTATCCTCACTTCCCTTCGACCTCCCACCCTGGAGAGCGGCGGGACCACGTGATCCGGCAACTACACTCTTGTTTTTAGGGTGGCGGCCCGGGTGTCGGTGGTGGAGGGCGCGAGGGGCTGCCAGAGGAGGCGGCGGAGGTGGAGGAAGGGGGCGAGTTGCCGGGTAGGAATACCATGTCCGCGTCGCCATGGCTACCGTGGGGGGTGGTTTATACTTGAAGGGTTACCCCGTGGGTACAGTCTCTGCAAAATCGTGAAAACTACTGGGAGCTGGCAGCGTCGCGAAGCGGAAAAACTGGCGGCTGCGGTCGCCGTACTTTTGGCCACGCTTTCACCCAGGGGCTTTCCCTTTCGCGACCTCCGCTGTTTACATCGCTTAAACGTCTAAGACAATTAATGACCGGGTTTTCGGGGGTTTCCCCTGGTTTTTCGCGGCGTCGCTCTCTTTCCCCCGATCTGCCGCCCTTGTCGGCCGAGTGGCAGACATGGCGTAGCCTCGAATTTCCGTTAAACTGATGGAGATTGCTAACCCGAGCCTCTCGCGAATAAAACAGCCAGGCTTCTTATGCTTTGATAAACCATATAATTCGCAGGCGCCGGTCGGTTCTTCGGAGGGACAGCAAATGATTATAGATCGGCGAGCCAGTTGAGTCTTTACAACAGACTTGCAGTTTTCTCGTTTCTTTTTTTTTATATTTTTTCGAATTCTCGTGATTTCGCAGAGGATCCTGCAGCGGCGAGCTTCCCCCTTTGGTCTACCTTTACGGTGCAGCTTGGTCCAGGTTGATAGTTGCAAAAACGATTATGTTTATCGTCCACGACAGTAGTAAAAACAAACGATATTACCGACAGTGTTGACACTCGGGGATTCCGGAGGCTGTTTGGCTCGCGCGATTTTCCAACTGCAGCTATATGCGCTGGTCGTATATAGCGCGAAGTATTCATTCGAGATTAGAGGAGTGGACAGACCACTGTTATTGGCCTGAGAATAAAACGTACGATTATTTTCAAACATTTGATTGCGACTGGTAAAAGGTGTGCCCCGGTACATAGATTCTATATTCATACCTTGGATTAACTTTTAAACGAACTATAGTAGAATTAAAATACAATAGACATTCCACTTCATTTATTCATTACAGAAAAATTTTAGGAATTCATCGTACTCGTTCACTCATTCGATACAAATAATCCGAGACAATTATGGACTTTCTATTTCAAAGATTGCGAGAGCCCGTCCATTTATTGTCGCTGAAATATCACGATTTAGATGTCCGGAAATAATGAGCCGCCCAAATGGGGCAGCTTCGCGGCCAGAAAATTTCAATTTCCCGTTCGCTCGTCTGTAAAAAGGGACATCGATCCACAGTCGCGATGAAACGTCATAAAAAATTCATGATCCTTCCATTAGGAACGCAATAATTTTATCTTAACTAACGTCGCGCAGTTGATGCGCACATGGAAATGCTTCCCGCCCTATCTCTTTTCATTATCATTACGCTCTGACCCTGATAATGATTCCATCATCGAAAACATATGTTTACACAGCCAAAAGTAAACGTTCCACTCCTTCGCCGTTCACATTTCCAATGAAACCTTGGCGCGACGCGTTCCCTCGACCTAATCGATGCTCCTCGAACTTCCCGAAAGTGCTTTTTAAATATCCACATAGCAATTACGCTCGAGTCGGCTGCTTAACCGAATCACCGACCCAACGACCGGCCTCCGCGAGTTTCTTCTTCGTTCCTACAGTTTGCTTCGCGGCTTGCGTGAAGTATCCTCGAGCCGATCAATTTTTCTACCCCATCAATCCAGCTACTACCCCGGGCTCTTCCACGCGAGCAAGCCGCGCCGAAGAAATCGGTAACGAAATCGTAAAGAGAAATGGTAGCATAATGGGCCGGAATCACTGCCAATAATTCAAGCCCGGTGTCCCAACCCCGGGCTCGCAAAATTCTAAACCGCCTCGGTGGTCGGCGTATCGTTTACGCGTAGCAGGTGCGCCAAATGGAAATCTATCGGCGTTCTACTTGTTCTACCTGGCCGTTCAGGGTGCATCGAGTATCCCCATTGGCGGTGCGGGTCCGTTGCAGCAGAAACGTATCCACTCCCCTGGCCAAGAACACCTCGCGGTTTCAGATAATGCAGCCGAGCGGAGAGGCTGCGTGCCCTAAGCTCGTTAGAGTTACACGGCCGGCGCTAAAGGCACCGGTAGAGGAGGATGCGGACTTGTCAACACTCAACGGACCGAATTCGCTAACGTGCTGAACCTAGTCGGACGCCTCGAGCACAAGCCGCAATCTAATCATGGCTCGCCGCATTCCCATCCCCCATTTTGCTGGACCTCCAGGATACCTTGTGCCGGTTATTCATTTCGCGTTTTATCGCTGACGGTCGCCGCCGTTGATAACGGGGCTCGAATTGGTCGGCGGATCGATCCACGCGGTCCTAATTCTGACGATGAGAATGCCCGCTCTGATTGCCTTCTTTGGTGTATGCCCTGATCGAATGATTGATAGAGGTTTCTGGGCGTTGGTGATTTTTGGGTGGTCGAGCGAGCTTGGAGGTCTAAGTGAGGTACTTAGGGAACCGTGGCGATAGGACGTTGATAACAGAGATCGTGGGAGATTCTAATGAGGATTTGGTGATACGCATCGTTTGAGTTCTTTGAAAGATTCTCAGCGTAGTGTAATTTATCTAAGAGGTGCGAGAAGGTATATCGTAGTCCTTGGTACGACTCGTTTCATTATTCGGAATGCACTCTGTATTCATATTGCATTCGTACAGCCACTCTTTCTATGCTCATCTCACGCCAGGAATTCGGCATCTTTGTAAATGGATACGTAGCAGAATTCGTATTTCAAATGTGCTGCGGTTCAATGTTAGCATCTTCAAATGCCATTTGGAAAAATCTGAAGACCGATTAAGAAGTGAAAGTTGCGACCCCCCGCGGGGCATGAATTTCAATTGGAAGAAACGAAAAGTAAGCGAGCCTTTTCCTCGCAGTGAGCCAGCGCGCGTTGCTTCTCGGGCTAAGCTGGGAGAAATGATGCACCCTGGGCGTGCACGCCGCCACCGAGTCATCTGCAGATGATCATCTGGTCGGGTCGCGGTAGTATCTAGGCGGCGATCAGCCACCACTATAGCTAGTAGATGAAGGCGGAGTCTACCCCCGTAGTAACATAGCATTAGGTAAGCTTTTCGTTTTATTGATTTTTCGAAAAAGCGCGTGCGCGGCCGGAGCTGCCCTCCACACTATCGCCTACGAGCTGTACACGTCGTGGTCGTGAAAAGCGCTCTCCAACCCCCTCTTTCGAACTCGAAGAGTCCTATCCGGTTGCGCAGTGCTCCCTTCTCCCTTCCTCGCTCTCGCGTCGCCGCTCGTTCCCGCCGCGCGTCTACGATTTTTCAAATTCTCGCGAGGGAAGCTCGTTGAAAATTTTCACTCAGCCCTCCTCCTCCTCCCCCCCCCCCTCCCCCCGGCCCTCGTTCAAACACGCAACAGTTTACGGGGCTACGATCGAGTTACTTTTCCTCAGCGAGCTCCTCGACGCGATAGAGACGCCCCAGACGCATCGCGCGCATCGGCTGAATGTCCTACTGATTGGGGGATTTTGATTTAAATGCAATTCCCTGGCAAGAATACTACAGGACGAAACGCTGGTCCGTATTCGTATTGCACGGCAGAGTGGTTACGTAAACGGACATGTTACCCAGGCGAATGTAATTCTCAGTGGCTTCGGCACGCCCGTTTCGGCATCAAGGAACAGCAAAGAATGTAGTACATCGCGCGAGATGATTAGTATATTAATAAATGAGAGTTCAGCTAGCAAGGTGACAAAGCGACGGAGAGGATCCGTTGAACTCTGAAGGAAAGTATACTCGGGGCCACCTGGCTGGTCGCGAGAAGAACCCAGGGGAGAACGGAAGAAGGTCGATATCGGGGTTGAACGGGCTCGCCGCGGGGCGCAAGTAGATACCGAAATTAGCGAAAGTAGGATACATTACGGGGCAGGAGATGGACGGGCGGGGGCGCGATTGGACGGAGCAGGCGAAGATCCGTCCGCGGGTTGAAGCGGCGAAAATGAAGGCTTAGCCGCCGGCAACAAACATTCATTATTACTCGACGCGAACCCTGTCCGTTCTCCTCCACCCCCGTCATCCCACCCGGTCATTCTCTCCCTCGCCCCGTCTCTGTCCCTCTCATTTCGTCATTGCGTATCGCTGGTTGCCCGGTCGTCGTGTCGGCCTGCTGCCATTGGTCGACGCGGGGCTGCCGTGTTTTCCGAAATCATCGCCTCTCGCGCGCGTACCCGCACACACACACACACACGCGCGCGCGCGCGCGTACGCGCGCACCAACTCGGAAGGCGGGCTAGCGCACGCATAAGCGTGCGTGCGTGTGCCCACCTACGATGAGTATGCATAAGGCGTTGCTACACGGACACGGGGCCGGCACAGGCCTGGCCCAGGGGCCAACACTGACGCGCTCCCACGCATACACGTCTCCCGGCCGTAGTTCGCCGTCGTCATCAATCATCGAATGCCACCGGCAGCGCTGACATTTTCCGCAAAAAGCACACGCACGCACGCGGCCACCGTACGCACATCGTGTTCACTCCGTGTCGCCCCGGCCAGCCGGTATAAGCGCGCCGCCCTTGGAGAGGCCTCATCCCGTCAGGATCATCATCCTCTCTCCACCACCATCTTCCGCGGCCGCGACGTCGCGCGGGGACACCATATCCACGCACACACCCAGCGGGCACGCACACACAGACGGCGGTGAGAGAGGCGGCTCGCCCGCTCCTTAAACCGGACCCGTTCCCGTCGCCGTTTTCGCGAGAAACACAGCCAGACGAAACGGCGTGGACTGGTTGCCGCGGCGCGTAAAAACGCAGAACTGAATCCGCGGCCTGGCCACGGGCACAGAGGGGTACGCCGTGGCAACGTATGATTGGCAACAATCGGCACTCTGATCGAACGTTTGTTTCAGAACACATATGCATTCGTCTCGCTCTCTTCGCCGTCCGCGCCAGCTCGTCCTCTCCCTTTCTATCACCCTCTCTTTTTCTCCTTTCCTTTCTTCCGTCTCTTTCCATCCGGCCCTCGCGCCCCCGCCGCCCCTCATCGCCCGTCTCGCTTCTTCGCGCGACTTTTCTGCTCTTCCCGTCCCTCCGGACCGCGAGCCACCCTCTCGCTCCCTCGCGCGGCCCCCCTTTCCTCCTCTTCCGCCGCGTTCTTCGTCCGACAGCCGCGCTGGTCAGCCTCGCGCTACGTCCATCCCCTCGTTCCCTCTCTGTTCCTATCTACTCTTTCATTCCGTCCTCCCTGTCGCCCCCCGTGCCTGCCCTCCTCTTTTTTCCTCCCTCGGCCGCGCTGCGCCCCAGCCCCGTCTCGCTCCCTCGCTCGGCCACCCCCTTCCCCCGGGCGGGTTCTCTTTCGCCAATGTTTATATATCACGACAGGTTGGTATGCAGGGGCGTACATCACGCGGGCCGCGGTGTGCGCGCATACGTGCACGGGGCTCGCGCGACGGGCCACACCGTCGCGACACGTGTGCGTCCTCCGTGCCGCGCGTCCTCCTCTGGGAGCGCATACAGGGTAACATCCCCTGTACGTGCCGCTGCGGGCCTGTGCGACTCGTCCCGTTACGCGTGTATACCGAGGGAAACGCGAAAAAATGGGCGGATGTATCGCCGCGGCGGTGTCGGTGTGCGGGGCGGCCCACGTGTGCACCCCTGGCGATGTATCGGCCCCTGCGCACGCGTGTGCACGCGCACTGGGTCAGTGGAGGATCTTCCCACCTTTCTTCATAGTTTCTTTTCGTATCGGCCAGCGTTGAAATATGGCCCGATCGATTTTTAGTGGACGCCTCCGAACGACCACCCTTCACGCTGTTGCGTTGGTCATTGACGGGCCACGGTTGCGCCCCCGCGGACGCTGCTGGGGATGGCTCGCGGAGAAAGTACCCTCCGCCTGTGGCAGTTTTCTCGTTATCCGTCGGATGACGGACAGTTGGTTTCTTGGGAGGGTGTTCCGCTTTGGAGGGACACGGAGGTTTTCTGTTGGGGTAGCTTTTAGGCAAGGGAGCCTTAGCCCTTCTTCTATTTCACTTCTGTTTCTCGAGGGATCAGCCAGAGTTGGGCATTATTCGGCTAAATTTTTATTCGAATACGGGTTCGAATAAATTTGTGCGAATAAATTTTTATTCGAATAATCTTCGAATACAAAATTCGAATAAAATGACATTATTCGACAATAACGAATAATTTTTTATTCGACTGAAAATTTATTCGAATAATTTCTTATTCGAATAATAATTTATTCGAGTCAACGGACGAATAAAATGATCACGTGATTTCGGCGATGTATCGTGACACCACTGACTGACACCCATGAAACCTAATGTTTTAGGTTAAGTAACTCTTGTCATAGGTCGCACTTTGCAGGAAGATGTAAGACCGCGGTACTATATAGAGTGGCGTTTTGATTTATTTTAAATAAAATTTGCTCACGGCAATCCATTTAAACTAATGAAAAAATCAATCTCTTCGAATTATAAGCGTTCATTGAACGTTTTTAAATACATACAAATAGTCATGCGAATATTCACATATGCATATTTCCTCGGCTCGTTCAGACGTATACGCACACTTCCAGACACACACGTCCAAACGTATGTTGGACACAGTACAGACAGACTTCCATCGATAGATGCCGGGTATCACATATTCGTCGTTCATTCAGGTCGAATAACGAATAAATTCTTATCCGAACGAATCTGGCTAGAATAACGGTACAGATTTATTCGCGAATAACGAATAATTTTTCGTCGAATAAAACCGTCATTCGTTATTCGCGAATAAATCTTGGGATTTATACGTATCCGTATTCGAATAAAAATTTAACCGAATAATGCCCAACTCTGGGATCAGCACTGTGATGTTTCGTAGGGAGAATAGAAAAGTTTTCGGAGACAGACAGGTTTCTTCTCTATCTATTCGTGTCTGATAAAACACGTAGTTATTCTACTTACATACATAGTTCTGTAGATTAGTTTCCCTAGTGTACCCGTGGTAAATGTTTTTAATTTTCTCACTTCTAGCATAATTTCCATTTAGAAGAGAATATCTACGTTACAGGTCATTATACAGTTATTCGAGAAATTGCTTCCATTGTTACAAGTATGGGACTTCTGTTTCAGAACACTTTCTTCGGCTCTCATTGTTTCCATCGCAACGAATCCCGCTAATCGTACAACCGTCCTGTTTGCCCGCCCATTTCATTGCTGCGAGTCTGCTTCTATAACCAGCTGCTATTTCTCTTTTGAATAATTTGGAGCCGCAGATTATTTGCGACCGATTCACTGACAATCGCGTTCCATGCTCACAATACCTCCGTAAATAACCGGCGCGCATATTATTCGCTCTCTCCAATTAAGGAGTTAAAGCACAGCGTAGGTACCGACTGCTTTTAATGACTAAACGAATGCTTATCATACCACACGTATCAACCAAAAACTATTCACTTGCTCAGAAAGAATCCGAGCTTAAGTGGCTCTCTAATAAACACTCCACTTAATTAATTTCACCACTTCCCTCCACCAATACCACGGAATTAAATGCACCCCAAAATTTACTTTCAAAACTGCATTTTTTTCAACCCCCGGAAAAAACTCCATTCTTCCTATCTTCTTCCACGAATTTCACGCTTCCGCCAATTTCTCCTTCGGGGTGCGTCAATCCAATCGCCCGATGGTGGCGACCCTTACGAAATCGCCGTGAATTCGTTGTAGCCACCCCATAGAGCCCGGTAAGCCAGTTCTCTTCCCTGGTGGAAAGCGGTCGGTAAGGACGCCTCTCTTAGGGGTGGAATCCGGCCGAATGGATTCGCGGTGATCGGGGGGATTTATCGCGGGGGTCAATTTATTAGAATTTGAACGTTTAATTGCCGGATCGTAGCCGGCCGCGGTCAGTTCCTCGGCCGAGTGGACGTAACGCCGCAAAAATATCGGGTGTCGGCGGAAACAAGGACGATCGGGGTACATCGGTCGCGGGGAGGGAAGGTCTTTTTCCTGAGAGCTGGCCGCCCTATTAAACGCGCCCCCATCGACGGCAAACCGCACGTCGATTATAAAATCGCCTGTACGCCGTCCCCGTCTGCCGAATTTCCGCGGGCCGGGCGGCGGTTTTTTTCCATGAGGTTACCGGAAACCGTAGAGTCAGCCGCCGAGAGCCATCATCATCAAATTTCGCTTCGCCCGCATTTTATGATTATGCGCCGCGGCCAGTGCATTAGCATCGCTCGCGGATCGCTGGAACAGCTACCCCCGCCCGCCTGTTTCCATCAGGCCATCGATACGCAGGCGGCCTCTCTCCGGCTCGACGACGTTAAACAAAAAAGTAAGGACGAACGGGGGCGCGAAATAGAGGAAGGAAGCGCATCGACTGCAGGAAATGGGCGCCCTTGCCTTATTGCTTTCGCTCGCGATACGCTCGGCGAGAAAATAGTCACCTTTCCCCTCTTTTCTCTGCCCGCTGCTTTTTCGCTCGCTGCTCCGTCGATGGATACTGTAAACTTTATCGATTGACGAGACACTCGCGCTGTCGCTTTCGTTATTAAAGTCAAACGTCGTGCCGAGTGTCGCTGGAGGAAACGAGGTCAGACGTGGCAAACGAAATAATACAGATAATTGTAATTGATCAAAACTTGATCGGCTCGGGTGTAAGGGAAGGGACATTTTATAAGACATAGGGGTGCTGAAGTATTCGTGTGACAAAGTATGCTCATCTATATTCCGAGCAATGCAATTTCAGTAGATTTCCTCGAAAAACTTCTTCCCTGCGTACGTGGCCATTGAAAATCTTCCAGCCGGACCGAGAATATTCTCAATCGGTTCATTAAGGATCCGTCAGCGAGATTCCACTCTCTTTTTCCGACCTTCCGCCGTCAACAGAAGCGACGCGGTACTCTAAGCCTCGGCTACGCAGGATGGCGCGATTCCAATGAGCTCTTCCCTGCGAAATGGGCACTCAGCCATCTCGCTGCATGCCCCATAAAGCCGCACGGAAAATCATCTCTTAGGATGAAACGACGCGTGGGTAAAACGTAAAATGTTAGGACGTAAAATCGTCCCTCCCCCTCTTTTTTTCCACTCTCTCTCTCTCTCTCTCTCTCTCTCTCTCTCTCTCTCTCTCTCTCTCTCTCTCTCTCTCCTTCCACGGGCCGCCACCTCGTGGGCACCCGGCCTTTCAGGTTGAATAGGGGGTACGAGGCCGCGAATGGTCCTTTTTGGTACCCGTAGGAATACCGCGGGACCTTAATGCTCTCACTTCTCATTCGTCGGATGCGGGATCCTCCGCGTTTCGCGAAATCCTCGCCACCGAGGGAACTGTACCATTTTTGTTTTCGCCGGCTTAATTATGAATAGGGATCGTTACGCCTACGTGTTCGTTATTTTGCGAACGCGCCCTAATGCGCTGCAGGAAACCTTGGAACGGAACAACGTGGCGTCCAATTCTATGTTCGCTTGGTGGCCGGATAGGGGGTCGTTGCGTTTAACTTTCACCCCGTACTTCAGAATATGTACACCCCGTTTCTTACCAGGTGTCTCGAAACTAAGATTGAAACAGGGAGGTTCGAGTGCCTATAGATACCAGCGCGAGAACGAAGCTCCAATAGTAAAATAATTTGTGTACAGGGTGTCCCATTTGACGCGGCTAAGCGCGATGTAATTCTCCTCACCTCTATTCATTTCGGAACTGCACGCGTATAAAAAAAAAAATGCCCCTCAAACTTCATTTCAGCCGCCACTGTGCGCCAACGTTACGAGCAATTTACCGAGTCCCTAGGTAACCATTTCAGCGAAGATACATAGAAAACATTTTACCCTGTGCAACATTCCCTTGCACACCCCTCGATCTCATTATACTCGGTACCCATCTCTGGAGCAAATCTTACAGAAATCTTTCGCATCCGGACGGTGGAATTCGCTCGATCGCGGGGCACGACCGTTTGCTCTGTTCCGCGCGCCGCATCGACTCGTCACTAATCGATTCCCTCGATGTAGTCGCGTGGCGACACAGAATTGCACTTTTTAGATTGGGTGTCGCGCGTGGCCGCGAACCTTCTACGTGTATACGTGTACACGTACACGGGTGTACTCTATTTTCGGTCGGTCAGAGCAAACACAGAGAAAGCCCACCGGTGTCCATCGTGAGCGCGCGCGGGCCTGATCGGGCAGTTTCTGAAATTATTGAAGAATCGGGCGTCTCGGTGGCAATGCCGATCGAACGGAGGCGACCGGCCGTCATTGGCCCCCGATATTTCAAACATCCGGGCACGGCCATTGGAAGGACACAATCCTCGCGCCTGATTAAACAGCACCGCTAATTCGGCAAACTCATACATCCTGAAGCGGACGCACGGTAAACTGACATCGTGTAAACAGGACACCCGTTGAATCCTACGAAAATATTGATTGGCGGCGGAGGTTCCGGCAGATATGCCTACGACTCCTTTGTACGTGTGACAAATACAGTCCAGGTACCGCCTATTTAGGATCGTTTCCTAGATTAATCGAAAACGCCGGCGCCGCGAGGGCCCCGGCCGCGCAGAATTTGGCCAGCGGATGAAAATTTCCGATCGAACTGCACGGCGCGACCGGGAAAAAGCCAGCAGCTGCCCGTATCGACGCGTTTTAATCACCCTAAATGTGTGCCTGAAATCGAAATTTAAGATCAAACCAATGCATACCACGGGCTCCCGTGAAAGGCATTCATATACACCTGCCTCCCACGCCCGGCGGTCCTCTTGCTTGGCTTCCTTTTGTGGAGTGTGTTTCATCAGCTCGAAATCATTTGAATGCCAGTAATGGTCGATTACGAGTCAAAGTGCGGTTTTCTGGAGTGAATCAGCACGCGAGGGGAAATACGAGGTGAAATGGAATTAGCGGTGCTAGTGAAGGGGCGATGATATCTTGGGAAACAGTAGGTGGAAAACCGAGAACAGTGTTTTTTCGCACGGGACGGCCCACCGTGAAAATTCGCGATGCACTTTTGAGGGATCGGGGACTAGATACTCGGAGGGTGGACTTTGGCGACATTGGTAAGGCGGTTGGCTAGTAGCGCAGAGGATCCGAAGATCGTAGGTTTCAGTCCCATCACCCGAGACTCGTTTTTCCGTGGCTCCCGAATGTATAGGAATTTGTGGAACATTTTATTCCCCTACACTTTTAGGTATGCATCTGCCATTTGCTTTCGATGCTGCACTTCGAAAATTTGGTACCCCCAGTGGTTCGTGTAACAAAAAGTATCCATATCCGATATCATGGTTTCGCGTGTTTTTGTTATAAGTAGCCGAGTTTCGATTTCCGAGCACCGCGGAAAAAACACGAATGAAAATCGTGCAGATTCCCAGGTTTTCGGGAAGCCATGTTCCGCTGTTACAATGCTAGCGATCGCGATCGTTAGTTAGGCCGATATAAACGTCATTTGGCCTACAATTATCTGATATACGGCCCGCTCTGCGGTTTACAACATCCGAGAACTCGACGGTGTCCCTGTCCATTGACAAAGCGGAACTTAAATGCTCCATCTTCTGCCCTCTTGCACGGGAATGTAATCTCTCTGTTTCTGTCGCTCGCCAACGTCCAGGCTCCTGCCCTCTCGCCCTCGCGATCGTCCGGTGCGCATACGTAAATTCCCCCCTGGAATTTTAGGAATTTCGGCAGCTAAAGAAGCAGAAAATTAGCTGACTCCCGAAATATAGAAATACCCAGAGGGAATTATTCGGCGAAGGGCAGCGAAGGAAGGGGACACCTAGCACGCGGTAGATACGACGAAAGAAATAGTGGTATCTAGTTTCAGACTTAAAAGTGTGAAAACCTAACCCAAACCTTTGTCAGTTCTGTGGTTTGTTGCGCGCGGTTTAAAAGGCTGCGGCTTCGCAATACCATCCAGGCTGCACGGGTGGCATAATTTTTGTTACGTTCACTGGGATCGCCTGCCGCCTCCGCTAAACTTGTTTTCCATGTGCTTAAGTCTATACAAATATTTGCCGCCGTTCGATTACTCGGTGCACGCCCCGCGGACGTGTGCCGTACCACGATCCACAGTAATTTTCTATGAAAATATTGTCACGCTTTCCTAACGTCCAAAGTTTGATAAAGCCATCGCTCATACGGATCGCTGGGGGTGCTTCGCGCGACGTCCTTTAACCGTGAACGTAATTAAAAATTTCGGGGCGCTGCTCTCTCTCTCGTCCTCTACTACTGACACCACCCTCTATCACACTGACGCAAGACAATTGAGGCATTCAGAACAAAATCTGACTAACCCACATTTTTTTGCGAAAATTAGTTAGTAGGAGTAATGCATTCCAATAGGCTGTAGGGGAGACCGGGGCTGGTAGGCCAGTTTTTCAGTTTTTGATTTTTAATAAATTATGTGGACGAAATATCATTAAACCGGTTAGTATATTTGATAGGGCATACATTTGGCTATCTGATTAAATTATTAAAGTTGACTAAATGTGACAACAATTAAGGCATTTTAATGTTTTTCTAACACCTTACATGCTGGTCAACCAGCCCCATGGTCGGGGTTGGTAGACTAACAGTATGGGGTAGGTTGACTATAGGTGCAATCAGTGAAGAAAATGTTGTTAGCAATGGTCTGAATGGTAATAAAATAGCACAATGTCACGAGAGTTGTTTCATTATAAAATATTTATTACTTTTTAATAATAAATAACAATTTAAACCATCACTGGGGTTGGTTGACCAGCTTAGTCATGTAACCCCGAACGTTATTAGTCAACCAGCCTCGAACGATCATTTTGACTTCAATACTCTATATAACCTTTAATTAATTATGTAAAATCAAAAACGCAGTCTCAGTAGGTCGTTTAAGAAACAAACTTTAAAATAGTCCCTTCGCATTAATTCTACTGTAACTATATAGAGCGTGGAAACATAAAATCTTTAACAAAACATATTTACTTACATAGCAAATTTTTCGATAAACGCTGGTAACTGCCAAACAACGTGTAATGGTGGTGTCGGAAACAAATGAATGACATAGTAGAAGTGACTTGTTTCTACAGAAAATCGCTCCGCAGTAGAGCACAGGTTAGTAACAAGTTATTAACAATTAGTCAACCTACCCCTGGGGCCAACCAGCCCCGGTCTCCCCTACTAATAATATAAAATAGGGAAGATTGTTCTCAATGCCTCAATCAATTAATTATCGATTGATTTTGTTCTCAATTGCTCAATTATCTAGAAGCTACACAGGAAAGTCTTCCAGGTTGACTCGTCAACCGAAATCAACTTTATCGCACTGCCATCACATTCTCCCACGTATGTAACGCAGCCTCCTCCCCCGAAAGAGTCGTGTTCATTCATAAGAATCGAGTGCAGCGGGTAAGCCCTCGAAGCTTTGACGTTCCCGCCATGGCCCCAGAGCAAAGTGACTCTTGCTCGTCCCATTTCGAAAGTCCTCACGTACTGGCGGCCCCGTCTTCCTCTCCTGTCCCCTCGCCCGCAGCACGCCACTCTCCGCATACATGTTTGAGCAAACTGCAAACTGCCGGGACACATTCTGCGGGGAAGCTCCCGGGCGTGTTCACGGCGGGCGTTCTTCAGCTTTGACTTTTGCATGGGAATGTTTTTCATTTCCATGGAACGTGCAAGAACGTAGCGCATGGGGAGCGGAGGCTGGATGAGGTGCAGGGGGACGTGGCGCGCATACGAAAAAGTTGCGGCAACGCGAACAGTCGTAACGGTTCCGTTATGTAAAGCAGCCCCGCGTATTAACCGTCCACCAACCGCCGCCCCGCGCCCCCGTGCGCTCGCCAAATTAAAAAAATCGCAATTCCCCTATTCGTTATGCGCCGGCCTAATGCGCGCATTTAATGGCGGGCGGAAAAAAAGAACAATCGACCGGAGAAGAGTAATTCAGTGGACGCGCGATCCAGAGCGTCGCGGCGTGGGAAAGAAGTTTCGCGGGCCGACGCGACGCGCGCTTTCCATCCCCCGGCGTATCGATACGTCCCGCGTGCTCCGTGACCTACAAGCGGCCAGTTCTCGATGTATCAATGGACAAAACGGAGCGCCTCGCATCGCTCATCCCTCGCACATCGCTCCCACTCCAACTCCCCTCAGCTTCACCCCTTCCCGCGGGGCTGCGTGCGTGAACCCACGTAAACGGTCAGCCGGCGCTGTTACACGGAGGAAGGGGGGGGGGGGGCGAGGAGAAAAAGAATTCCATCGTGACACATCGAAACATCACGCGAGCCTTGCCCTCCGCGGAGGGTGGGGCGCCATTTTTCCTTCCGTCACGTTCAAGCGTGAGCTGGGTCGAAGGCGGAGGTGGACGAGGGTGGGATCGACCGAACGGTGTGCACGTAGAGAGGCTGAAAGGTAGGAGGGTGAGAAAAGTAGAAGAGTTAGGTCGCGGTGGGGGGGGGGGAAGAAGATGGGAAAGAGGACGAAGTACACGGTGAGGATGAAAGGGGTGCAAGGGGATGGAAAGAGGCCCGAGGAAGGAACGACGAAGAGGGTGCAGTGTAGAGGCCGAGGGTGAGGTGGAGCGAGTACGATGCGAAGCGTGTCGGGGGAGAAAACGAGGAAACACGAGATGCGAAGGGTGAAGGCGAGCGAAAGAAGGCGGGGTGGAGTAGCAGATAGACGAAATAGAGGAGCAAGATGTGCACGCTGATAAACGTAACGGAGATATATTAACAATGATAAACGCGTGGAGGGAGGGGAACTAGATGGCGGAGAAGGAAGGGACCCGGGTGGGGGTGCGGGGATAGGAAGGAAGGAAACGCGTGTATAAAAAGGGGGGTGAAAAACAGAGATCAAAAGACAATCACCCTGGAAGAGGATCAAAGACGGACGATGACAGAGGCAAGAGCGAGGGACACCGAGGGAGGCTTAAGAGAAGGGTGACGAGGGGGGGGGGGGGGCGAGCGAGAGGGAAGGTGGGTAGGGGGTGGACGAATTAGGGTTGTCTCCCCTAGCGAGCAGTGGTGGTTTCCTCCGAATTCGGTCGTAGCAGGATCGAGTCGGTTTTCCCTGCCGCTATATTCTGGTGATACGTAACCTAGCATAATACCGACGCGGCCGGCGGCGCGTCTGCCGTGTCGGCGACAGCGTCGGTGTTAGCAGGCGACGGGGGTGCGGCGTTAGGCGTCGTCGTGGACGGGCTGAACGGTCGGCGGACGCTGGCCCAGGCTACGTCTCTCATTGATTACGCGAGAAAGAGGGAAAATTCCGGCCCGCCGTTGCGTGCTCGGAAAGGTGGCGTAGGCGTGGCAACGCGTCGGCGTCACGGCGCCTTATTCGTTGAAAACTTCGCGCAAAAGCACCGCCCTCGCGCGCGCGGACGCCGGCCACCTCGGCACGTGTGCGTGGCCCCCCAGCTGGGCATTTCAAGGACCTCGTCTATCGTACGTACGGCACGTACGCGTACGTATTGGAGGAAAGAAGAACAGGGAGGACGGATAACCACCCCGGCGGTCACCCCGCCGCGCCGCCACCCTTCTCTCTGCCCTCCGACTCTTCCACCCCCTTTGCCATCGTGCTTCTGCCTCGTCGACGGCGACGGCGCCATCATTCCCCGCCAATTTTTTTTCAGATTCTGGCTCCCTCTACGCGGCCGACCCTCGAAACTTGTCTCTTTCTCTCTCGCCTCCCACCCCCCACCGACGTCCCCGCACTTTCTCGCTTCTTCCACCGGTGCCTTTCGCCCTTCCTCGCTGTTCCTCCCCCGGCCCCGCGAGCCGCCCGGCCAGCGCGTTCTCCGTTCAGGTTCGCTGCCTCCTGAAGGACGACACGGCCCCGGAGAAGGGATCGTCTCCGTTGGAGGAGGACAGAGGGTGCGCGGGCAGGGCACAATAAAGAGGGAAGAGCCCTCAAACGGCACGATAAACGATGAGAGGAGCCTCCGCGTCGAGACGCGGGGTCGATTTCCGCCGGGTGGGAGTTTTTTTTCGGTGAGACAGAGGGGCACCGGGGGTGGAATGAGGGGGGTGGCAGGTGGCGAGGGGCGAGGGGCGAGGTGGGGAGGCGGGTGGAATGCCATCGCGTCGTCTCTGCCTTCGCCCGGTTCTTCTTTTTGCCGCCCTGCAATTGACGACTCTATTACTTCTGCGAAAGGGAGGGCGCGCAGAGAGGGACGGAGAGGGCGAACGCGCGGAGGGATGGAGGATCGGGGAGATAAAGCGGGCTCCATCTTGCTGGTAACTGTGGACAGAGGTGAATGGCGAGGATGGTGGGAAATATTTTTCTTTGTTGTAAACGAGAGTCGTAACGCAGAGACGATTACCGCCCGCTTGCCAGGTGTTTCCCTTGCAGTTGCTTTTAAACACGATTGATGCGTGCCGAGACGTTCAATGAAATTCCATTTCTCTTCCACCGATCGAGTTCCGCGCGCGCGACTGGAGAGCCGACGTTCGGTGCCCGTACCGTTGCCAGGCGATTACGCTTAGTTTTTTACACTACGCTCGCACAGCCGCGACGCCGCTGTTTCCTTGTTAACTCTGTTATTTTCAATCGAATCTCCTGACTGGCGGCGGTTGAATGAACGCAATTTACCAGAAACCGAACCGGATTTTACGAAACCACTGCCCGCCACACAGGGGGCTAGCTTCACATTTTATATCATACCCACTCAAAGGCTGTAAAAAAAAAAAGTAATAGAGCTTGAATATTTATTCACTTCGATCCACCCCGAAATTTGGTCCCCAAACTTTATTCCTATTTTAAAAGCAACGAGGCTGTAAAATCCCTAACTACCGCCATCATCGGTCAATGAAGTATCAAAGACCAACTAACGAGCGCTCTTCGTCCAAGCGTGCGTTCCACTATTTTACTCGAGTAACGTGCAACTCCGATCCGAACGTGTGCCGCGTCGACGATCCAGCGTCTTGGCGGGAGCAAGACGGGACCGAGCGATCGCCGGGCACGCACGTGCTCGGATTCCTGGAGAACGCGTGCGCGTATTGACATGCGGTGATCGAACACGCTGACACTGTCCATCACGGGGTCGGGCCGATACGTACGGGGTTCCGCTCGCGGCGGCCACGTGCACGGGGGTTGCGCCGGTATTTCGTCCAACGAGCCGGAACCTGGTACGGGGCTAATAAGTGGCGGTGGTCACCGGACGTGGGCACCGGTCGTCCGTGCGTCGGGCGTAGAAAAATTAGTCTCCTTACAAAAAGCGCGGCGTAAAGGGGCCGGGGGGTAGGTGGGAGAGGAGTCTTCCCAGGGGCGCCGCACGGAACGAGACAACCGCTGTACGTGGCGAAGCGACGAGGGGGTTGAGCGGCACGGGCAAACGGAATGAAAAAGTTACGGGACGAGGCGGGAAATCGAGCAACGTAAATACGGAGCACGTTGCTATGCGCCGTAAGCATCCCGCCCCAGCCAACCTTTTTACAAAGGGTGGCCCGAAAGTACGGTACGTGTTGGCCGGCGTAGTAGAAAGGAACGAATGAATAAATTAGCCTCCGTGTCCGTGTGACAACGGTCGACGGCGAAGGCGGAGGGAACGAAAGGGTCGGCCGTGCGTACCGTCCGGCCCCGCCATTTTGGTGAACCGACGGGGCGACCCTCCATCCCTTTCTGCAGGCAAAAAGGACAAGGGTAGCGAATGGTTTTTCTGCTCGTGTGTTGCATTTTACGCGGGTCACCCGTGTTTTTAATCGTTTTACATATTCTCCTTTGGAATTATTGCGCCCCTGTTGTTCCCGCGCCTCTTTAATTTCCGGCGAGTCGCGGGGCGGACGGCAGCGGAGCGCGGCGGTTCAGTCTTGAGATTAATTTGGAAACGGAGCGATAATTACGTGGCCGGGTCGTCGGGCCCTCGGCCGCGTCGATGGGCCACGCTTCCTGCGCTTACTCCATTTCTATTCTTCAGGGAAATGGAGACATCACTGTGGAAGGCACCGTGGATTTCCTTCGGGGATGATGAATGAGATCCCGGGGATCCTGGGGAGCGATTCTGCCCGGGGTATGAACGAACGCGCCCCGCGATCTTCGCGTTCTCGCGGCGCTGTTGAAATATTACCAATTCGATCGCCAGTAATGGCTCATCGCGAATTCGAAATGGTAAATAGCAATAATTAAATCGGAAGTCGAGCGAATTCTGCACGTTGCGCCGATGAATTCGACATAATCGCCGACAGATTAACCAATAGCGTCGCTAATCACTGCCGGGCACGGCGAGCCCGTGTTAGTTACGTTTTAGCAATAAATCGTTCCCGCCCCCGCCTGCGCGCATCGATTGTAACACACTCCGTTCTTCCAAGGAACTTTGCATGTCCCTGTAACACACCCCGCGAAAAACATCCTTTCCTCTCTCTTCATTAGTCGTTGGTCACAAAAATGGTACCAGTTAAGTACTACACGCAAGACCGGCGACACGATTCCCTTAAATTATTTGAAAAAGTACCAACGAAACGGAGAGCACGAAACGCGATATGCGAAGTCTTAAATGGTTCGCCAATCCATTTTACATCAGCGAAAATCAAAACACCCGAAGCTGTGCTGAAATTTGCTCGGGCATGGGTGGATCAGCAGCAGCTGTAGGAGACGGAGGATGGGGAGAAGAGGGCTTTGTTTAATATCCAATTTCCGAGACGTCAATCCCTTAACAAATTACTGGTCATCTCTGGCCTGCCCCAACGCGCAGCTCATCTCATTTCCCGTTTTCTCCTCGCTGCCCCGAGGAGACCCGTACACGTTCGTTGCACGCGCGTGCTGGTCGAAAAATCCTCGAAAAGTCCGGCGACGCGATCGTCTCCTCAAAATCGTCACACGCTCCGCGGTGTATCAGCAGTCAGATCGCTCGGTACCAGACAGTTGGTCGCGAATTTTCGTTGTTCTTCGCGAGCCAGTGGGAGTGTCAGGTATCCTCGGTAATCAGGGCTGGAGGGCATGTATCACTGGCATATTTTCCGTTCGTCGTTTGCATCCCCGTCCATGGGCGTCCATTATGAATCCGCGTTACAATCTGAATTACGTCCAGACCTACCCCTCGCAATTAGAAGCGGAAAATCAGCGTGCGCCATTTGTTCCAGACGGTCCCGGCTTGTTTGGAGCGCATGGACGCGATGGAGATGAATTTTTTCGCCGTCAGGGAACTCGTCGAGGCTCCACTTTCTTCCTGGCGACCATTTTCTATCCTCCACCTGGAGGATCGAAGTGGTATCATAAACAATGACGTTCCTTCCGTTTGCGGGCGGAAAATCGCCTACTTTCATAGAGGCCGCTGCCTTCGTGGGCTGCCTTCGGCCTAGTCCAAATAACCGGGTTTAATCGTTAATGCAAAATCGATATTATGATAACCCGGCGCGCGATGGATGCTTTTCGTTTAATGTAATTTCTTTCCACATAATTAACCGGTTGGCTGTATCGATCGATCGTCCGGTGGCAGGGGCTCCTCCTTTGAGCCTCTACTCGAACGGGGCCACGTTTTCCGAGGTTCGCGATAATCGGCAGCTTTGTAACTAAAGCCTCCCATTTCCTTGTGTTGGCCTGAACGGCCGACACACTTTAGCCACACCCGGCCTGTGTGTGCGCGCCAGGGGGCAGCAGATCGGTAGGAAAAGTCGCGGCGGTCGGAGTAGTCGCCCGGAGATAGTGAGCTCATTTATACCAGCTACGTGCTCGCCAAGTAGAACTGTTAAAAAATGATATCTGAACGCCCGCAGACTCGCCTGTCTCCCATCCACCATAACGCTTACTGCGTTACCGTCGCCATCACCATTGGCCAAGCTCTCCTTCCCTCTCGTTTCCTCTCCCTCGTCCGCTCCTCTGCTCTTGCTTCCTGTCTCCTCTCTTTTTCGCCACCCACCCCCTACCGAATCGCGGCCTCATATCGCAGATAGGAAATTTCATCCGCGCGCGTTCGTTCTTCCCGCCGCGATAGCAACTATTAAAATCTGGAATTCCATTTAAGCCGGCCCACGACAAAGACTGAATATTTTCGTGGACGCTGGCATATTGAAATTGAACTTCAATTATGTGGGGGCGCTGCCCGACGCGGATATTATGTCGCTCGGATGCTTTGTCGAATTTCCACGCGAGGTCGTGGTAGTATTCGCATATTCTAGGAGAACCTTGACGTTCAACTGGCAACACTTTCCGAGACCCTTGTAACGGAACTTGACTTCGGATTAGCAGCAGCTCGGGTCATCTGCTACAGTCAATTGTCAGTTGATCGGTGTGTTGGAAATACTGATCAAATTGATTGTACCAACATTACATGGAAATAAACCTGGGAGTACTAGCGCACGTACCAACCACCATCAACTCCAAAATTAACACGGATTCCACGTAGGACCACCTGAAACGAGATATAATGCCTGCTCCATCTAGGATCCATGCTCGCAGACGGTTTAAAGGCGCAACGAGGAAATTCCTGGCGACTGCACCAGCCACGTCTCAATCTCCAGCGCTGCTCTTTCAAGTGCTCGGACCGCAAGCATCCTTGGCCCATGCCTGGCGAACCATCCGTTCGGTCGGCTCCCCCAGGAACAGGACAAGGACACCGGGCGGCCCGTATGTAAGAGCAGCGGTGCTGCCCGCAAAAAGGGAAAAACTGCTGGACGGAGGTTAGATTAATGGCTGAGAAATGCAAATTGTCCGGTAACCCCCGTAGGGAACGGGCGGCCCACCCCCCCCCGCCGGTGGGTGGATAACGGCGTCTCACCCGCTTACCAGCCAGCAAAAACCCCTTAGAAATATATCGTAGGTCATTTCCCTTGCTAAACTCGAGGAAAAAAAATTACCGACGAAGCCTGGAGCCGGGCGTGCTACATCCAACGAACCCATGCCACCCTCCGCCCGCCCTCCCGCACCCGTGCAACCACCCGGCCCACCCGCTCAGCCGGCGTGCAGAAAGGCAGCCGGACCGACCACTGCCTCCCGGCGCCTTTTTCGCGGCGTGGAACACGCGCCTCCGCGGCGTAGGAGCGCGGGATATATATGCGGGCCACGGAACAGAAAAATGGCCGCGAATTTGTTTTGCAAGTGTAGGGCGGCGGAGGGGGGTGGTTGCGAGGGGCAGCGAGGGTGGTCGGTGGGTAGAGAGCGGCGAGGGGAGTACGGACGAACGGTGGAGACGGAGGGCGGAGGGGTGCGAGGGAGGATTCGGCGCGTGTGTGCGGAATTCGTATCGCGCGAGACGCGTCGACTGAGCTGAGCAATCGGCCATAGTTTATTTTTTTTTTTTGCGGCGGTATTACGCGCGCTCGATTTATCGAGTATATTCGATTGATCATACAAACCTCTTGCTCGCCACCCTTCCCCGTTCCACCCTCGCCCCTCTGCCAAAGCTCCCACTATTTTTTGTTTCGAATTTTCGATCGCCCGTCCGACCACCTTCCGCGTCCCTCTGTTTGCCCCGTCGCCTTCGCCTGCCCCAGTTCGAACATCGTCGCGGATCGGCCCGCTGCCACGGCCAATTAACCGATGATTCCGATCGCGGGGATAAAATTCGCGGGCATAATAGAGGGTAATGAGAGCAATTTAAATTCCGCGGCGATCGGCCTGACACGTTTTATTTGTCGCGCCACCGGATTATTCACGGATCCGCGGCACGCCCGAGTGTTTACGCCTGTACCAATTTATTTTGGGAATTGATTAATAGCGCGCCGCTGTTTCCTTGGTGGACGTTGCGGTTTATATTGAATTTTGATTGCTTCGCAATCGACGCGCACGAGGGATAACGCCTTGACAAGCGGTTAGAAGGATTAGCATTTCGCGTAGAGGGATGTGGAGCTTTTGGCATTCGTGGTTTGTTTTTTCACATTCTACAGATATTTCCTGGTACATTCTAAGTGGCACAAGTACTGTATTAAATACGGCGAACATCCCTTTTTATGGAGGTACAGGAGAAGTTTAGCTTATTCTTCTGAAATTAACGATTTGAGGGAGTACAGCAGCTAATACAGGACGCTGAACAATTCGAACCTGCTGAATTTCGTAAATAATATAGACATTTCAATCTTTTCAAATTGAATCAAGTATATGCCTACGTACCGCATCCTTCCTGAACGAAAGATAAAACAAATCGCATTACCCACACTCTAACCGTGTGCCAAAAAATCACCTGAATCTTACACAACAGGTACACAAGAGCGCGGAATACGATAGGAACAATAATCAACGTCACCGCGACCCAATGTTAAACAAATTCAGAGAGCTTCGTAAACGCTGTAAAATACTCGCAAACATATTTCTTGCATTTAATCGACAAGCCTCCGATCTCTTTACAAATTCGCGATAACAACGACAGAAATTAATAACCCCCGGACACGGGGTCGGTGTAACGTTGCAATTTTGCACGAGCGATTCGAGCGGCCCGATGAAAAGACAAATTATCATAATCGTGTAATTGAATAACGAGTCCCTACGATCGCCCCGGAGCCCGTATAAATCGCTTGGAAATCCGTTGTCCGAGGCCCCTCGATTGGCCGTGGCGACCGCGAGACCGATTTTCCCGGCGTCAACCTGTGGCATTCTTTCGCAGGACCGCCGACACAAATTCATTCCTCTCGATAGTGTTCGGTTGTTGCATCAATCGCATCGGCCCGGACATACACACGCGACCAGCCGCCCCCGCTCGCTCGTTTTCCTCCTTTTACGCTTGTACACGCTCGCCGGGCGCATGCACTCGCGAGCGGCACGGACGCGCCGGGCACGTTTCGTCCAATCAACAAAAGCCAGCCACGCGCGTTCGCCGGGGGAAGCCCCGTTTCCGCATAATAATGAAAAACCTCCTCTACAGTATTTCCCGGTTAGCGGACTTCTTAATCCCTGGTAATAATCGGGGAAATATTTTCCGACCACGTGTGCACGGTCTTCCCGCCTCCGCGCGATCGCTGCAACCTTTGGCCTGGTGTCCGTTCGGAAAGTAGGCGAATTTATATGCTTGTGGTAGTTCGTGAACGGCGCGTAGAGTCTTCGGGCGTGTTTGTATTCTGTAAAAATTGCTGTTTCGAAGGAGCATGGGCTTGGCACCGGGGTGGTTTTTTTTTTTGTTTAGGTTGTTGATGGCAGTTGCCGGAGATAGGACATTTCCAACGGAGTCTCTGTGATTGGATTTTGCGTTTGTTTAGGTAGCAGCTCTGTGTATTTTAGGGAAATTAGTATGTTGCGGGAAGGGTGGTTTGTTATCTTGATTTGTTTTTTGAAACGGATATACCTTATTTAATGTTTGTATGGCGTCGTTTGGGCGGAAGTTTATTTTATGTATTTCGGAGCAGGTGGAAGTAATCAGCATTTGAATGGTTGAGAATGATAGCGGCGTATCGGAAAAGAATGTTTAATATTACGATCCTTTTGTATTGCTGCTATTTATAAAGCATCAAAGGTTTTATTCTCGGGGACTCATAGGAATACTCATATTTGACAGTTATGAATAACTAACATCGAATTTCTGGTAGATCAGTCGTTTTATAGGAAAATAAGTACATTCTTCAGTTTCGTTTTTAAATACAGGAGTGACATCTGTGTACAATTCGGAGTTTACATATTAAATTAAATTAAGTACATTGAAGACGCTTAAATCAAGGATAGGCACGTGTACATTCTAAAAAAGTATTATAGAATTACAGTATATCGAAAGGCACAGTTACAATATTAATGATAGTGTAATATTAAGAAATAGTAGCTTAAATCAGGAAGTAATGTTTTCCTTTCTACATAAGTAACATTAAGAACATTGTATCAGAAATCTAACACTGCAGAGGGTGGTATGAAACTCGTGGTGGGCGTTTTGTGCTCATAAAAGTAAACCTACGCTGGTCTGGCTCCGACCGACACACTCCACTTAAAAGTAGTTCGGCAGTAAAATAGATCAGCCTGCGAAGAGAAATACATTTTTTCCAGCGATAAATATACACATCGGTAGCAAAATTATACAAAAAAAATGCCGAATCTGTATTCACGAAATTAGAAGAAGCCGAAATAAAAGTGAAATTACAAAGTTTAATACACCGGGGAACAGAATCAATAACTTCCACATTCGTAATGATATGGATCTCGCACAAGTAGCTTTCGAATCGTTGCAAGAAAATTACTTTTTAATATATTTCCCAGTCACCATCGCGTTTCGATCCCCTAAATTTGCATGTAAAAACCTGCATTTCCCTGCCACAGTCTGAATCCCAAATACATCACAACACACCATTAATCGCGTTACGTCGCGTTGCTCCTCAGTCGTCCATAACAAAAATCCCTGGCCCGCTTAAAGTACGAGAATCTAAGAAATATCGGATATACAATCTACCCCCGTACACGCGACTTACAACTTACTCCTCCGTTCCTCCGTCTCGACCTCTCCCGAAACCCATCAACTATCTCGCGATCATTTCCACGGTACCCCGACTAACTAGCAAGCACGGAGGATTCGTCAGCGTGATCGCGATTAACCAAGACTCGGCTTAAAGGATCGGCGCCAGAGCGATTAAGCGGGCCCGGCGCGGGTCCGGCGCGAGAATTACATTTCCGCTTAATGGACCGAAGGCGGCAGTATTTCGTAATTAAAGCATTCCTTAATCCCGACTAACCGCTAAATATTTCCGCGTTTCCACGGCGCCGGTACCAATATGCCGCTGCGGGGTCCGCCATGGTCCGGCGCACGGGGGAACGCTCTTGCTGAAAGTTCTTCGCGTCCCGTGCACGCTCCACTACCCTGCGCGCTAAATCTCCGTCGAGCTGGCTGGGTAAGCGTGGCTCGCTTAAAAAACCGAGTCAACCGGGCCAGACGGGGACAGGGAGGGTTGGAGGGCGGATGGGTGGAGGTCGCGCAGCACGGGAATAATGCGACGACGGAAGCTGGAACGGGAAGTCGGCCCCCGAAGAAGCAGAGCGAAAGAGAGGGTCGCGTTGGAGAGGAAATGAAGAAAAAAAGCTGGTGTACCTAGGAGCGAGGTACACTTATTTTCATTCCCGCCACCTCAGTCGGAAGAGAGTCCTACGGGAGGACCGGGCAGCCTCATTTGTTACCCTTAATGTCCTGCAGCCTGCTCCTCCGGCTCACCTCACCCCCGCGGGGCTGGATCTTGCGGGATGGGGGGCGGCATATACGCGTCGCTGGTGACCGCCGCTCCTCTTCACGAATAATTCACGAATTACGGGGGAATTCTATCGGGACGATGGTCCACCGTGATTTATGGCGCGAGAGTCATAATGGAGAACGTATCGCTTCTTCGGGCCGCCCGGCGAATGGTTGAAATTATCGCCACCCCTGCTTTCTTCTCCCTCGTCCTCCTTTCCACGACCGATTTTTTTTGTCGGCGCTCCTCCTCGACGGTCCTCACGCCGAGCTATTATCGGCGATTCCGCTTGGTTCGATAAGCGGCGGGCGGTCGGAGTGGATCGGTTAATCGATGGGAAATCGTATCGCTTCGTTCCCCGAGTTTTCTTTGGGCCTTCGCCGGCGGCGTTCACTGTTTTCCTTCCTTCTTCAGCTGCTGGGTTCATTGGTCTGCTGGCCCGCTTTGTTCGGCGCTCCTTCTTTCGTTGCTCGGCTGCACTGGGGCGATGGGCGCTGGAATTGAAGGGGGTCAATTGATCGAGAACGTTGGAGTTTCCAGGTGTTGATGAATCGAATGTTTCCGCAGGAGAAATGGAGTACCTTTTTAGGAAAAGAAGAATCGATAAAAAATCTGCAGGACACTTTTGCTATTGGGAGTAGAAATTTGCGAAACATAATCTCTGCTTTGAAGCTCTGCTTATAATCTCATAATCAATTCTTGAAGTTTATTTCTAATTTTCCACTGCGGATATTGTAAAGGAGTAGAACCTATTCACGAGGGTACTGAGTTTGAAGAAAGAAGAAGAAAAAAGTCATACAATATTAACCATAGCAGTGTAGATATTAACAATACAAACCAAATAAACTGAATTCAGACACGAACGAGTCATTTCGATGAGAACCTTCGGCCGCCATACTTTGCGCTCAATTCACCCTCCAGATCTCTCATTGGCTCCCTTCCAGTTTCAGCTTCTTAGTCCTCCATAAAGAGATATTCGTATCAGGGGGAGTCGACTGATTAAAATATGGTCATTCCAGCTACTTCATTACTTCACTGTCCTTTTTCGCAGAAAAATACTGTCGCCCAGAATTCAGCTCCAAATATTAAGCAGTCATAGCGTATTTTACTTAAACCTGGGTATTAAATATGCATTACGAATAGCTCGTTTGGCTAAGAACGGTTCGTCACCATCCTCGCTCTAAATCTACCATTTAGAATTTTTATTCGCCTCCTTGCAGTAATAACTTTTAATTCCCAATAGAGTAACGCTGGAGTCGAGGAGAGTCTGAACTGCCTGAAATATTGGAATTCTACGGAGTAACCTAGTTCAGTACGTTATTTACCAAAATCCAATGTCGCCCAGAATTTAGCCCAGCATTTTAATTACTGGAAGTGTATACTATTTAAATGCAATTAAAGCACCTATTTAGATATTAAACTTCACTCGCCTCTGCATCTTTTTTCTGTAAATTCGCACTGCAGACTTCTGGCCGTCTCTCTCCAAACATCGGTTTCTAACATTCCAACAAAATGCTATTAAAAAATGTCATTAAAATTTAATAAATTCAATCGATCCACCTTAAAAATGCCAGTAATTCGATTAACGTGCCACTTTCGTCGTGAAGGCCAGCGTTATCCAACAGGTCACTACTGGTTGGGGTGTGAATTTTTAAAACACAACCAAGGGAGCCCAGTAACAGACGTTACCAAGGTCTCGGCTCGATGAGAACCTTCGGTCGCCATCCTTGCTCTAAATTCACCCTCGGGATCTCTCATTGGCTCCCACCGTCCTCGCGATAGAGGTCCTCGAGCCCCGAAGACTATAACTCGATCAATACGTTCTTGTTCACGGATCCTCTCTCTGGGGCTTCCACTTTCGCTCCCTTGGACCCCAGCTAGCCGCCGACCCCGTGGCCGAAAGTGCCGATATTTTAAAAACTGTCGAAATAGGAGTTCCTCCGGAGGAAGTTGCCGGAGTAATTAACGATTACCAATCAGCAGCTTCCACTCGAGCTGCGCTCGGGGACGGAGAGGGTTCGCGCTCGCCGTTTTCCACCGTGGAAACGGGAGAGGAGAGAGGAAGAGAAAGAGCGTATGGTCGTTCGCTAATATGAATGCCCTGTCAGTAGCAGCGTCTCCTTGCCAAGAACGTACCCGCCGCTTGTTAATATGCCCGCTTCAAGGGAATATTTACGAGGGTGAAACGAAAAAGACAATATCCCCTCGAGTTCCTCCCTGGTCCCTCTCCTTCTTTCGTCGTCTTCTGCTTCTGCGAGGATCTCGGTTCGTTCCTCCAGTGAGGCGTGCATTTATTTCTCCAAGAATCACGTGGAATCCACCTAAATTTTCCAATCTTCAATCCTCGGCGTGTGGCAGGAATTGGGTCCTTTCTTCGTCCTTCTTGGTTCTTCATTTGTCTTCTGTTTTTCGGTCGCTCGGCTTCCTGTAAATGAGAAGAGTAGTGAGTGCTCTGATTATTTCGCTCTTTTCTGAACGCGACTGCAATGTATTTTTTGATGATTTAGAGTAACCATGAATGATGCAGGGAATGAGAGGTCGAGTTCATTAATACCTGCTTAGAGTCTCCTAATATCGATGATAGTTTGCATTGTTTGAGAACAGGCGTGAAAAATTATTTGTATCTTCATCGTCGTATTTTGGTACTTTGGTACTTTTTTCAATTAACCTATGTGCTCGAAGCGATTTTGATTTCGCATGATCTCTTGCAAGATTGAAAAACTAACGAGCGAAAAGAAACACAGTTTCTCTAATATTATACATGCATACAAGCTTCTTAACAATGTATAAAATGAATGCGCAAAGTTTAAACCACAGAGTCAATTCCTGTTGAAACTAAAAAGTGTTACACAAAATCTCTCCCGAAATCGATCGCGATAAAAATTCCCAATGGCGATTGAGATATTTTTCGAAAAGTTTCCGCGTAACTTTTTTTCTCCTGAAAAAAAAATGTTCGATCGAAGCGTCAGCGGCACGAAAAAACAGTCGATGTCTCCATCGTGGCGTTTTAAAACGGTCTGTATAACACGCTTCAACGGCGATGTTTACACGAGGGGTAGTTAAGGTATTAAAATTTCAAATTTCCTCTTGCCGAGGAATAACAAGAAGTATTCAAATTCCGCCTCTGTTTGTGCTAACTTCAATTACGAGGAATGGCGCGGCGGTCGGCATGTTAACACAATTAACGTTAATTTCTTTCCCCTTTCTTTTTTCTATTCTTTTCGAAAGAAAATTTCTTGCCCGCCGATTTCCGCGCTCGGCCAGTCCGCGGGCCAACGGTTAGCGACGATATTATAAATAACTCCTTCCTATGAATTATTTACCGATGAGCATAATATTCCAATAATTTATTAATCAGGATAAATTCAGGATAAACCGAATAACAATTCTGATAAATGGGACGCTTTAAAACGAAACGGTAAACGATGCGTCTACCTGTGGCACACGAATGTAATTAAGACACGCTGATCGATTACGTTAGTCGACGAATAGGCCGAACAAACTTTCGGATTAATACAGCCATTGGAAAAAGAACAGCGAGACACGCGTTAGGTCTCGTCTAATTCCGCGTTTACCTGCGGGAGGCGCGGGGGAGAAAAGTGGTATAGGTAAATCCACTATTGGCAAGATTTCGAACCTGTATTGGCACAGTACGACAAATACATTCGCGCATGATAATGCCCGGTCCGTATTTTACGACGGATATTAAGATTCTAATCGTTTTTAAAGTCCACCACCGAACGTGACCTTTTACCATATTTTTTCCATTTCCTACACATAAATTACAGGTATTCTCTGCCTCCCACCGCCCTTCACCCCTCACGCCCTGTAGCGCGTAACGGGGGCGAGTCCCTTCGATTTACCCCATAAAAAAGGAGAGCGGGCATTGTCGAAGCTTCTCGTTTTCCCGAAAGCCGCTGGGCGTTCCTTCCTTTTTTTTCCATGTAAATTTCACTGCGCAGCGGAAGGAGGCCTAATTTTTTTCGCAAGGGCGGTTCCCGCCGCCATTTTGTGCGGCTGGAAGGGTCGCCCGGCTACCCCTGAATTTACTCTAATTACTTTCCCGGGATATTACGGCTCTGCAAAAATGTTATTGATAACAACGGCTTGTCGAGCCTAAATTATACTCACCCCCGTCGCCCTCCCGCCCCGTTCACCCTTCCCCTCCCTCGCCCCGCGCTCGCCACGGCACCCGGATTATCCTTAAATCAGTTATTATTTTTGATTTCGCAGGCATTAGACGAATTAAAGGCCTCGCCGTGTTAACACGCCCGACGAGGCCGCTCTCCCGCCATTTTACTCGATTCGGATGTACGCGCTGCTATTAGTTGGACGATCCTATTAGCTTCTAAACAATTTCGGTGTTTCGACGCCGCGTAGATTATTCCCCTTAACGTTAGGCCGTCATTACGCGCTCGTTACAGTGTCATTTGGACGTGGAGCGTGGGGAGTCGATGGACTCTGGATTTTCGCGCTCGATTCTTTGCGAAATATCATCGCCGGCGCGGTTGTTACTACGCTTTTGATCGATATCTATTGGCGAATGGGGTATTTGCATCGTAAGAGGATAAATAATGTACTCGCGCTTTGTGCGCTGTAAATAATCCCCGCACGGATATGAAAACGCAACGTAAATTCTGCGAATGGTAATCATTATATAATGCTAAATATTAATTCTAACGATTAGCAAGTTTATGGAACGATGGAACGAAGAAATTTTATATTGCCGAGGGATTTCTGAGGAGCATGGAGATTTGTTGAAAAAAATTGTTTTTCTATGAATCAGCTTGTAGAAAATTAGCGAGAATTAACTTCTGTTTTATTCGTCCTTTTTGTAGTATGTTTTTCAATGTCTCAGGCAGATCTTCCTATTTTGCAAATAGTATCATTTTTTTTTTCGAAACGGAAAATTGTGTCCCTGAATATTCTGCGCTGATCGAGTCTTTTAGTTATGGTTCACATTTTTCTCAAAATATTTTCAAGAGAATTCTGACTTTGTTCATCTTAATTGGTTTCCAATTCAGATTTCCACTTTACTTATATCCAGAGCTGAAATAACCGAGAGATTTTGACAACCAGAAGTAGAATTAATGATAATTCATAAAAATCCCTGGTTTTCTAAAGTATTTTATATAAACTTGGTGAATAAATTTAATATCGTATGTGAGGGAGAAACTCGTGCCGTCGGATCGCCGCCATTGCTGAACCGACAGTTTTCGTTACCTTTTTGTAGATAATGTAGAAAACAAAATTCACAGACTTTATTCTTTTCAAAAACTACGAAACCGTTAGCGTTAGCAGCAGTAAAAAATGAAAACTTTCCCAAAGGCGAAGTCCTAAATGATCACCCTATATTCTCATCACAAAATCTTCCCAAGTAATCAAAATACTTCAATTCTACTCAATTCTCCCAATTCGTAATAACAACATAACATTCCCCCACATTCTTGGCTTCCAAAACAATATTATTTTCTTACCACTATTTTTCAAACGAGCCTTAAAGCGTACTCATCTCCTCACTATCTACTCACTAACAAAATCTATCATTTCACGTTATTTAAAACGTACCGAGGAACACTTTTCGCGCGACAAAAATCTGTCCCTTCTACTCCAATAAATACGATAACCATTTTCAGATTTTTATCCCACGCAGTTATAGGTGCGCCACTTTCGCGTAACTTCTCGGTTTTCACGTTTCAATCGAACTTCATAAATTCGCGGCGAAATTCGAGCGAGCAAAAAAAAAAAACGGGGGGAAAAGAGAGCAAAGAAAAAAATTGGAAAAAAGAGTGTTCAAGCCATATTTTATCGGTAGATTAATACACGATCCCGGAGCTTGGGTGTCGCGTTTATCCTGTCGAAGTTATGGCTAGTGCAATCCATTGACCAGTCGAACCAGCTGCGAACCGGCGAATTCAAGGTCCCCGGCTAGGATTTCGTGGATCTAGTAGAAATTGCCAGGGACTAGATACATCTTCATTAGGCCATTGATCGGCCGGTACATTAATATCGTCGCACGTGTACCAGGCCGTATGAATTTGGCCCCGTTGTCCATGGCTACGGGGGCTTCCACCGATCGATTTTATCGAACCTGGTGTTTGGAACTTTGGCACGCGATGCGACGCACGTGGCCGGATCGCCTCGTTCCCGTGAAAGTATTCCGCTGCAATTTGGCCAAGTCGATACAATAATTCAGTTCCATACAATTCGTCATCAGTATTTTCAATCCCAATATGGCTGCCAGCGGTCATTACACAGTAGGCCGTGCCCACTGAATCGGCCCGACTACGTACAGGATTTATCACTAGCTCCCTGAACGACGCTTTCGTAAAACATTGGTTAATATTTATCCATTTATTGCGAATTTCGTGCGGCTTCAGAAGGCGCTTTTATCGAAGTAAGGGTGTTAATAAATTGCGAGAAATTAATAGTATCGATCGATAGAGCCGAGGCAGATTTCTCTTCGGAGAATTGACTCGGCCGTTTGGTAATGGTCGAAACGGATGAGTCGAGGGATTAACTTGGGAGCTCGTTACGAGGGGTCGGAAATATTAATTGCGCGCAAGTTCGAAAATTTTTGCTTGCGAACTGCGCCGCGTAATTGGAGAAACTCTATGAAAGTTTCATCGAGTCTCTACGGAGGCGAACAAAAAATGTGCGCCCTGGCAGGAAATGTTTATTTCGCGGAGCGGACGGGTTAAGGGTAGTTGGTGAAATTGTTGGCGATTTTTTGGCTGGTTTCGTTTGGACGCGTGTAGCTTTTACGGAATAATTCACGGGCGAGCGTAACGTTCACCTTACCACCGAGTTCTCCTTATCAGGCATGCGGAGTTCGGGTATCAGGACGGTATAAATTTTTAATTCATTAAAATGCAACAGCCACTGCTGACATGGTAACAAATACCGTATCCGTTGATTCATTTACCCGCCATTAAGACTGTAAAAAATTCATAGCAACGCGGTAAAAAAGACCTTCCTTTAGCGTTTTTCCCTTTTTTCGTCGTTGCGTTATTAGTAACTGGCAAATTAATTGCACAAAGAAATAGACGCAGTAGACGAGAAGGTAGTAATTTTCAGCGCGAAAATGAATCGAAATTGCTGGACGGAATCTTTTTTACACGAGCTTTCATTTTTTAGGGAATTGCTTTCAAAGCTGCACGAGATACGCGCTCACTTGAGGAAACTACTTTCCCCAGTTTACCAATCGAAATGAAGTAGGTAAATGGTTTGAATATTTAGTCACGTTTTCTTAAACTCGATTCACCCTCTGTTTCTTGTATTTTACAGCGACAGAAAAATATATCGGAATTTGTCAATTAAATGCGCGCGCGCCATGCTTTTACTTTTAAATATAATCTTCCCGAGAACGCAGCTCAATCCTTTACAGAGAAATTCGTGTTTTGTGATTGCATCCTGTCACAAAAAATTTGGCGAACACACACGTAATTTATTTCTAATTAATTTCTGCGATTATATTTTCTCCTGATTCGTAGCATCACTATTATTAATTATTTTAAGAAAATAATGACCCGGTGGACCTGTGCTCATAAAATCACCAGCCTTTGCCAAACAATTCCTCTATTTGTCGTAACTGAATTACTGAAAGGAAATTCCACTATAATTAGGGATCAATGTTTGCAGAACCCTTCTATACACCATACGTACTGAATTATCGCGAATGAATTTTTTGCACCGTTGATGGACACGCGTTAACGCGTACGCGTGCACCGGGGAACAAATGAAATCGGATTGTTACTTGTAACTACGATACTCCGGATCGTACGTATCGAATAAATGCCGGAGGCTGCGGCCAGCTCAAGCTAATTCGAAAATGGCAATCGTTCGCGAAAGGAAATTATTCATCGAACATATTCGCGCCGATGGAGGGGAAAATGCGGGGGAAACGAAAGGGATGATCGCTGAAAGGGGTCGATACTAATTCTCGCGCCTTCCATTCTTCCGCCAATTAATGTTTTAATAATAGTTATTACCGGCTGCCCGACTATCCCCGCGTATTTTATTCAAAATATACAAAAGTGTGAAATAACCCGAGACGCCTCGTATCCTACCGTTTCAAATGTTGCTGGATATTTTTCTTTGTGGTGAACGATCACTTCGTAATTAATTTTTCTATAAATTTCATATCCGTTTTTTCTGTGTCTACGTGTTACAGAATCGATCCGATCACGGCCAGTCGGAGCTGTGAATTGAATGGTAAACGTTGTAACCGTTTTCCTTCCCCCTTTTTCCGCCACTACATTGTTTTTTAATTCGGTCAATGTGCCATGGAATTCGAGGACACAGGACGTCTGACTCAAAAAGATCCAAAAAAGTTTCCGATCGATCGAAGCCCTGTGTCGAACACGTGTCACGTGTATGTAACAGCGTTGAGTTAATCCGAGCCATTGTTCGTAACCAGAGTTCTCCAATCATACGGCATCGAGCCTGCACGTAACAGTGCATCGTGAACGGTCTAAGGCAATTTAGGAGCAACGATCAAAGTTGGCCATCAAGTTATGGGAATCTTAATTTTTCGTGGTCACATAATCGACGGAGTTTGATTAGTTCCTTAGGAAAATGAATATCATGCTTAACAAATTCGAAAACGTAAAGACAATGGAATCGAGTAAGGGTCACCTCAATTTTGGTGATGGGTTGAAGGGTGACTGAAATGAGTGATCTTGTATATATTCGTCGCCACATCAATCCTCGATATTATCTACCAACTTTAACCCTCTAGTGGACGCATAGCGGTGTCAAAGACTCGCGCGCTCATTGACGTTAAATATTTTATTTATTGCTAAATTTTTAGCCTAAGAAATAAATAAGCCGATCCAATAAATCGCGCTATGGATGAGCTTAATCAGTGCCCCGCGGACGTAGATTTATTTCAAGCCTCCCTCGCGTCGTTCAGAAATCAGCTACTCAGGAGACTGCCATCCTCTGTAACCTAGCGGGTCACCGGGAACGGTGATATAGTCATGTATAGACAGGCATGTTCTTGTGCTGTTACTGTTTTGTTACTTTACTTTATATATCTATGTTTTTCGTTTTTATTTTATTTTTAATTTTATCGTTTTTTATTGTATGTTTTCTTTATCTTAGTATTTTGTTAACACTTTGTATACTAAAGGGTTCTCCCGTTGAGTTCAATAATAATAATAATAATAATAATAATAATAATAAGACAAAAACCAAAACCCAAAATTAGAACCAAACTAGAAAAAATGTATCCTGATTTGATCAATCAATTTTCTTATATTATATTTCAGACTTTTTAAATAAAGACAAAGTCATAAATTAAAAAAAGATATACATTTATTTGCTTCAGAATATTTCTCTTACTATATTTTTATACCAAATCGCGACGCGCCCACTCTAGGGTTAATTAAGAATACAGAACACTGTATTTAGTAAATTTAAAATAAGCGAAACGTCCAATGGGAAGCATTACACGATCTCCGAAGAGTCGAGTACCACGAGCCTCGCGAACTCTTCCAGCTATAAATACAGAGTTCGTAAAATCGGCGTTCCGCCATGTTTAATGGGTCAATGAAACTTGAATAAACAGAAATACGATTCGCTGACGGTCATACCTATTCGCTGCCCTGGTCAATCGATCGTCTTGCAAACGTGTTCGAAGGTGACGGGGGCGAAACGATAGCTGCGACAATCGAGCAGAAAAAAAAAAAAATTGGAAGGAAAGGGAGCACAATAATCGGTCGGTACTCGAGGAGGCTACGTATTGTTCGCGGGGGAGGTGTATTCATTGGCGGAAGTACGGGAACCGTTTGTGCCGCATCGACGCATAATACACATTATCCGTGCCGGTTGTAATCATACGATCGGTTGGCCACGTGAGCCATGGTTGTCACGAACATCGGCTCTTTGTTCTCGCGTAGATTCGATTCCTCGAGGAGAAATAACCGCGGACGCCTGTTTACGAAACGGGGTGTCGATCTTGAAGCCAGATCCGGAATTTCCTCGTTATCGTCCAATTATTCGGAACAAAGCGCGGCAAGAATTCAATCCGCGGTTTTATTAACGCGTCAACCGCCCACGCTTTTATGATGCGCCCTCCGGTCCTGCACGACTTTGGAGACTTAAGCCGCGTACACATTGGGTCCGCGACCTCTTCGCGAATAAAATGGCACCGGTGCGATTGGGCTTAGAATTTTTACACTGGGCAAGGAAGGCCGAAAGAATGGAGATGTCGAAGAAAGATTGTTCCTCTTGTTAACGCCATGGAAAATTTTAAAAATAAAATTTAGTTCCTTGTCCATCTTTGTGCGTTTTCTTTTTATTTACTTCCTGCTTGCTCTCTATTTTTTTAAAAGTAATATTCGTCTTCCTGATTTACTGTAATTTTGTTATATCGTATTTTTGGTACACTTAGTGAGTTGATTTGGACGGGGGAGTCATCGAAGGCCATTTCTCGCGAAAAGTTTGCGAATTTCTCTCTTTTCTCTGTTTATACGCGGCTTAATCTACGGTGGGTGCGTGCATGCAGAAATTGTCGGAGAATTTCTTTTTCATCTTGTTACTAATTCTTGGGTTCCACACCAGTAAGTGAAAAAATGCTGGTTAATGCCGATTCTATTAATTCGGGAAGTAAAGCTTTCTGATTGAATGTCGCAAGAAAGAATTACCGAATTTATACCTCGTGTCTAGAACTCCAATAACGTTTAATTAATAATTGCGTTGACATCGACAACGCCAAGCTGGTAGAATGTTTTTCAAGTCAGAAGGGAAAGGAAGAAGCCATTTCACGGCTCAAGATAATGTATTAAATAACTATTTGACCAGCTGTGATTAAATGAATTACTTCAAACCACTGAACAAGATTCCTTCGTCAAACTAAACACCGTCTGGCCACAATGCTGTAATAGGTACAAGGAATTTAACGAAAGAGAAACCCGCCAATACTCTCGCAGAAACAAAAAAAAAAAAAGTCTGCTGCGAATGTGGTTCCGCAAACCGCCTTTAACCGCGGACTTCAGCAACGGGAGGTGTGAACTGTGAAGTATGTACGCCGATCGGCAAGTGGAGGAGCCACGAATAAACGCGGCATTCGCTCGCCGAGGCCCCCGAAGCGGCAGCCACGCGGCCAGACCCGAACGTCGAAGTTCGACCGACCCATCATTTGCTTCGAAGTTCCAACTACGATCGGATCGTTGGGTAGATCAAAGAATTGTTTTCCCAGCACGGCATGGAGCAGCGTCGAGCGCGAAACGGGTACCAAAACTGCCCCACAGCTGGGGAGGACGGCACGCGATGCGGTTCGAGGATCAACGCGGATCCTGGTCCTTTCGTTAGTAACCGAAAAAGAGAGAGCCGCGCCATTAGTGTAAAATACCCCCGAAACGGGTAAACGCTCGCGTTGTAAAGCCCGAAAAAAAACCAGCCAAAGGGAGATCGCGGTGGCAAGTTAATCCTTGAGGAGGCCGGCCGGAGAGAGTGTATGGCGTTGTTCTCTGGGAGGATTCGCTCCCAGGAGGGCTGGAACGGCGCTGCGGCGCATAATAAGCATTATCCCTAGCCGTTATAATCGCGCGATCGGCCGCTTATCCAGGCCAGGGCTATCTGGCGCAGCAGCCCTTTGTTTGCGGAGACTTGCTTTTTCCGAGTGAAACAGGGAAACAGCCATAGGGTGAACGGCGCATGGGGGAGAGAGAGAGAGAGAGAGAGAGAGAGGGGTGGCAGGGAGTGAACGAGAGGGATCGAGATGAGAGGCGGGCAGAGGGAGAAAGAATTCGAGGGCGAGGAACACATCATCGTCCACCCTTTTCCCTGTCTCTCTCCTTGCCTCTCTTTCTGGTCGCGCAACCCCCCCAACGGCTGGAGAAACGAAAACGACGACGAATGCTAAACGATCCCTCAACCTCAGGCCAACCCTCGGCAACCCTCTTGTCCTCGTGTTTCTCCGCGTTGTACGGCCTCGCTGATAGGGTGGAGAGCGCGCGGGGGTGCCTCCGCGTTGATGCGAGCCTCGTAGAAGATGGCTGCCCACCATTGTCCCGCCCGTTTTCGGTTAGGCACTTTGAAATATTATACCGCGGCCGTATCGCAGCCGCTGGTAGCCACTCGCCGCAGCATCGTCGCCAGAGGAATCCGCCGCGCGTAGGCCTCCCTACATAACAATGAACGATATCGCGGCGACCGCTGAGAAACGAGGAGAGGACGCCATCGCCGCGACGCCCGAGAACCGCGTCGTCGCCAGCCCTCCCCCACCTTTGTCGGCGAATTTTGTTTTCGGATAATTTTTAATTAATTCCCAGACCCCGGCTGGCGTGGCCAGCCTCCGTCCTCTCGCCCGCCTCGTCTTTGTCTCCGCCGCTTCCCGGGTCCTTCCAACCCTCTCCGCTCTCCACCCTTTCGCGGCGGTTCGTTTCACCCTTTGCTCGCCCACCCTCCCCCCCCCCCCTCACGGCCCGCGTTCCCGTCTTCGTGTAGCCCCGGACAGTTCATCAGGAGAGAAATGGCTCCTTCCGCGAGCCTGATAGGATCCCCTTTGCCACGCGGATGGAGCTCTGCCTCTGATGGCCACGAATTGTACTTTGATGATGACGAAATGCGATCAACCAGCCAGAATGCTTTGCCGCCCCCTTTGCGGGGGAGACCGTTCTTTGGTCCAGCGACGTCTCCCGTTGACGGGAATCCCTGATTAATTTCGGCGGGACCTTCCACGTGGGTATAGAATTTCCCTTTACTGGGGGGTCGGACGCGAGATGTTCTGGAGCGGCTGAAAAATCGCCGGTAGTCGAATGGACGATCCGGGGTGTACGCCGCAGCGGGCGTTGAGCGCGAGAGCGGAATGACGCAAATAGAATGTCCTTTTTCGTTCGAACGGAGGTTATGAGATCGAGTACCTGCTCGGGGAGCTTCTATAGAATTTTTTCAAACCGATGCCATCGCCGGGAGTTTCGTGGTAATTGAGATTTCGCTGGGTTAAAGCGCCCGCCAGCTGGTAGCAGCGATCGTGGAAAATCGGCGGGAATCGCAAACACGCGGCGTTCTGTGCGATACTGCGTGAAATTTCATTAAGCCTCACTGCAGGTGAATTGATTCGATAAAATCAAATGCCGAGGAAAAGTTCGCGGGGAGACATCTCGGAATACGAGCGTTAATATTTTGCATTCCGATGTCGGTGGTACCGCATCGATACTGCTTCCAGTTCACCTCCGATCGCTCGTTTCTTTTGCGTTACATAATCCCTCTGCAACTCGAGCTCCCTCACTTTCGCCAATTAACCGTTCCATTTCCGTCGGTCCCCTCCCACGAGAACGAACCCGCCAATAATTCGTCGACTGTACGAAATGTGTGCGAAGGCTTCCCCGAATTTTCCGAGCGCAATTTTCGCCCTTACGCGTCTCTGCGAAAGATAAGGAGCTAAGAGGATCGGGAGTGTCCGCCTTCGGTGGGTGCTCGTGTTGTTTATCCCGGGCCACCAACCGGCAGAGGTGAACTTACATAATTTCGAATGCTCGTGCAGCATATTGCAACCGAAAATAAACAGAGGCAGTCGATTAAACACCAGCGCTCCGCGCACGGCAGCGTATTCGGTGGCGATCGGTTATTTGCAAAGAAGAAATATTAGTCGCCATTTGGTTAATAATTCAGTGCGGCTTAATGCACCGCACACTTTATCGGTAATATGTTCATTAACATTCCCGCCAGGAGCATTGTCACCGCGCGCTCGCATTACCGGTCAGGCACCATTATCGTTCCTTAGCTTCGCCAAGAAATTTCGCGCCGCGATTCACAGAACGTATCCGATCAATCGAGCCTCCCGACCCTTAAATATTCACGATCACCGACAAGTATTCTACCGACGAATTTCTACCGCGAAATATTCGTTTGATGAATTCGCAATGGCCGGACGATCGGCGACCGGTATCTCCTGCTTTATAGCATCAAGGTATAAAATAAACAGACACGCCGCTCGACGGCGCGCATTCTTTCGCGGAAGCTTTAAAGAAATATGGAAATCGGTTATCGATCGGTCCCCGATTAGCGTCTCTTCGAGGCGGCAATGCACAGGCGATCGATCCGCTTCCCGATTTCACTCTCGCTTGCCGTCAAACGGCCCGCGCGTACGCTCGCGCCGTTATGTGGGTAATGTACATACAAGCTCGCACATGAATATGCAATCTTGCGGTGACGTTACTGCGTTCTCCAGAAATCGAGAGCGGAATAAGGAGACGGGGGCATCGAGCGGCGCGGGAAATCGAGCGGTATCGACGCGTTTTAAAAAGGCCACGCGTGTCAGTTTTTTTTTTCACGCCATTTGCTTCTCGGACATTCGTTTTTCCTCCCCCGTTCGATTGAAATACTTTCACTTACCGGCGCACGCGCGCAAAAGAGCGCTAGGCGAGGGCAACAAATCTCGATATCGTTGCCCAGCGCGGATTCATACGCCCGCCATTTTGGTGGCACAGTAGAAGTTATAGGTCGACGCGACGTAACGCGCATTACTTACGGTTGTTTAGATTTATAAATTACCACAGAGGCACGGCCGCGAGCAAATATATAGGGAGCTGCTTTTTACCAGCTCCGAACGATTGCCGGAAACAAGCCATTCGTATCTATTCGGCGGGGCGGGCGGTCGATGTATCATGTCGATTAATTTAAGTTTGTACATCGACGACGCGACGCGCTTCGTGCCAAGATATTTATGCGAAAATGAGAGATTTCAGTGCTTGTCGGTGTTCATCGGTTATGTGCACTTTTTTTTTTTTTAACGCTTCTGTTACGTTTTATCTCGCTGAAAAGGGACGAGAAGTAAGGTGAATGTCGCGATTAACGACTACGTCTATTTTATCGACCAATTGCTCCTGTTTTCTGGATAAAATTTTGGAGTATTTTCATATGCCGGGACTGTATCGAAAATAATGCCTATAGCGAACATTGTTAAATAAAGAATAAATGGGGATGTTAGAAAGTCAGTAGCAAGCGCAGATAATAGCCACTCAATTTTATTGTAAAAGTTTACGTAGAAATTAAAACTCAATTCAATTTAGAAACTGTAATGACCACCCATACAGCACACTTGGTTGCTGAAACGTTGCAGAAACCTTGCTGAAAAGTTGCAGTTACGTTGCGGTGCAATGTTGCACAGGGGCGGACATAGGAAGATTTCTGCAACATTTCAGCAATGTTGCGGTGCAATATTACCCTGCAACGTTTCTGAGATTTTTACTGCAACGTTTCTGAGATTTTACAGCAACTTTTCTGCAACTTTTCTGCAACGTTTCTGAGATTTTACAGCAACTTTTCTGCAACGTTTCTGCAACTTTTCAGCAACTTTTCTGCAACGTTTCTGAGATTTTACAGCAACTTTTCTGCAACGTTTCTGCAACTTTTCAGCAACGTAATTTGCTGTAGGGGCAGTGTCTTCGGTAAAGATATTTCCTTTTAAACGATTCTATTTTTCTATGCAGGATAGTGGGACCACACGTCTTAATTCTCACAGTTGCACGTTCTTTGTGGAATATTAAAACGTAGTTATGGAAACTGTCAATCGAAAGCAGAACTGGAAAGAATGAAATTTGTAACTGTTTCTCGTAGAGAATAAATACGATATTTATCATTTTATTGGATTAAGCATTTTGTTAGATTCGCTGTTATATGGTACTCGATCCCTTGGTGGCTTCAAGAACCATTTTCAAAGATGTTTTTAATCCCAAACGACGCCAAATTTATTTATATATTCTAATCTCCACTAAAAAGAGAGAAGGATATGGTCTTAATTTTCAAGAAAGAATCTGAAATTATTAAGAGTCTAGGCGCAAACGCTGCGAGCAAGGGGTGGCGAGCCCGTTAAGAATTGAAACAAAATGTCGGCGGCAGTGAAAGATTCGCGAGACAAAGGGGCGCGAGCTTGTCCGTACTGTTTCTTTCTGACAAAAGGGAACGTTGGCGAAAAGGGGTGCTGATGTTCTTCGCGGCTTGCTTCGCACAAATTTTCCAGAATTTTGAATCGTTAGGTCGGATGGGGGACGACACGTGCGTGCACGCGGCCACGGCAAATTAATCAAACGGTAGAAAAATTGGAAGAGGAAGCTATTGACAGGCGACGCCGTATAAAAAATAAATGAAATTCAATACCGAAGCCAGCGGTGGACGGTTAATAAGCAAAAATCTGTCAGTTCGTACCAACGGCACTCTTAATTACCATCCCTAATTTTGTACGTCGATTCTTCGATGCTTGCCTTTTTAATTACCTCGCTTCTTGTTCTTGGGACTATATTCTTCGGGTTCAGTTTCCATTACACTCTCTAGGGTGCATCGCGAAAAATATTCCTAAGCATCGTGGCGAAATTATTACGTCCGGTTAAAAAATATTATTACGCACAATTTAGATACCTATATGCACGATGTTCCTTGTCGTAGTTTCAGTTACAATTCTAATTCCGTACACGAAATTTCGGTACAGCCCGCGAAATAATGAAACAGGATTACTTGGTGAAACAGCTTTATTCTTCAGCAAGATATCAAATGTTTCGAAAAGTTGCTCGTTAATTTATGCTGCAAGATCTCAGTGCGAGGTGATTCTTTCATTATATTTCGCTTTGTAGTTTTTAGAGGCTCAGCAACGCTGACGTCATTGATATTAAAATTTCTGTTTATGGCGGAAGTTATCGACGTTGTTTTAAGTAAGGACTGTATCTTCATAAATTCGTTAAGATAACAAATAGAAAACATATTGAGTTGCATTTCCAGATCAGAAATATTCAGTTTAAACAAACTGCTGTAGTTTTTACCTCGTATAAAGAACGATTAGTCAATGTTTGGTACTGAATTGTTTTCAATGGCAGCTTGTTTACAAAAATAAGCAACTCCCAATACACGATCAAAAAAGCGGATTACACCCGAAGAATATATAAACATGGATGGAAACTATTTGTCATTTAGAGAATAAGTGTGAACAATATTCTTATCTTTTATTTAGCTCGATTGATGTAAAGATATCAACTCTAATTTCATAAAATTCCTTCTTCACAGTATTTCTGTTTCCACCAATGGCGACTGTAATATTCTTATACACACCCTTTCGCCTAAAAAGAAGAGCTTACGCTTCCTCAAGAACTTCGATTTAGATCTTTATTATCCAAAGCTTATTACTTTTATACATTTTCAGGCTGACTCTACATTCATCGGAAAGGAAAAATGGGAAAAAGACACGAAATAAAAGGGGTAGCATAATTCCTGGTTATTTCAAATCATTTTAAGCTTCTGCTATAATATCGTACATTAATTTACAGCCGCCAGTTCTAGCGTAAAATTCGAATATTTCTCTGTTTGAAAATGTAACGATGGCCAAGATGGCGATACAGTTAGAATTTCGCGAGAATTTTTAAAGTCAAATAAGCTGAGCGAAAGAAAAATTCGGAGCACGTTAGTAAATTAATACAGGTCTTACGACACACGGAAGAATGTCGCGCTTAATGACCACAGAAATGTAAAAATATTCCCACGGAATGAGCGCGCCAGTTTGTTAGATATCACGTTGAATCGCAATGCTTAGGAGGATAGCCATTTCCGTCGCGATATAACTTAATTTCTGAAGCTAATTTTTCCTCGAAAATAAACCGTTAATGTTCGTTGTCTGGAATTGAAACGACTCCAAATGATAGTTGTAAAGAAACAATCATTTTTAATGGAAGAAGTTACGCGAAATTGTACAGGTTCGTCGCCCGACGGAAACATCTCGCCCGATTGCAAATATTTCTCAATTTCGCGATACCCCTTTATCGAAATTTAATTGTTTCAACATAATAATATCATGGCCGCGTATGTTTTTATTTGCGGCTAAAAATATTCTTCACACTTTGCTGTGACGTTAAGAACGAACCTGAAAAGTCCTTGCCGACGGAATGCAAACATGCTCGCGAACTGTGGCGTTAATTTCTTCGCAGTTTTCATACAAATATTTAGTTTTGCAAATGTATTATTCTCCTGAATGTGAATAAACCCGTTTGTTTATCTTTTCGAGAGCAAAGGTACCCATCAAATTTTTACATCGTTAAAACCATTTCGCTGGCAGTAATTTTCCTTCGTGGCATGCTTAAATTTTCGTTCGGATACTTTTCGGGAAAACAGCAGAGCGAAAATCGCCGGTGTATTGAACTCGAAAAATATAGTGGTTGATCGCGAATGAATTTGTTAATTTTTAAGGTCACGGTTAACGTTTAAATTTGGAGCAGACCGCTTTTACTTTCCGCGAATCGGGAATAATTTTCCATCGGTTTCGCATCGAAAAATGTTAATAACTCGACCGAGAGCCGTGCCCGATTAAAATTCATTTGCTTAACGAATTACATAATCGTCGATATTATATAATATCTCATAAATTATAACGGGGTAGCAACAATCCGCGAATTTCCCCGATCCCATTTATCTGCGCTGCAAAAATTAATTGTCTCCGATGCAAACTCACCGCACATTCGTCTGTCGCGATCAATAATTCATTACTTTGCTTAAAAGTTGCGAGCACAGCTTGCGCAAGAAAGGAGAAACGACGAATCGAACGCGTCGAGGCTCCATTTTTACGCCCTGCCAAGGTCCGACGGAACGCGTCGCCACCATTACGTGAACTTCCACGAATCACCGCGCACTTTTCCACGTTTTTCTTCTTTAAAATTGAAAATTCTGTCACACTTCACTTATTTCTCACCATTTCGTTTGTATTCTTCGTGTATTCAAGTGGATTTCAGTAGCAATATTTTTTTAAACATCGAAGGAACGTTTAAGCTTTTCTTATTTTAGGATTTTAGAACGTTTTTTTTTAAAAATCCTGCGTTTTTTAGAGAGTGTAATGGATATTTCTGTTCGTTATAAATAGTGGGGATTATTTAATAAGAGAAAAGGAATATTACCATTTTTTTCAGAGTCTCTTCACGTCCTTTTAGTGTATTTTTATTTATTCTTGCAAGGGTGATTATTCCTCTAGTTCTTATTGCATTAATTAGTAGAAATTTAAACGAAATTTCAAGAGGGTCCTGAGATAATGGAGGACGTTTGAACGCGGACTGCCGTGGCCGCCATAAAAATTCGGAGATTTCAACCGACGGCCAGCGTAAGCTCTACTCTCGTCTCGTTACATTTTCCTTATTCCTCGCGCTTCTTTTCACTTTCAAACTATTCCTATTGCGATTATTTTATTTGATCCTTCACTGTCACCGACGACCATTAAAAAGCTAAAAAAAGAATCTCGTACCAGACAGCTTTAATTCGAATTCATTCGAGGTTACGGAGGCTTGCGAAATTCTTCCGGGATATTCCAGAAAGCAGAAACAACACTGCTGACTCGAATAGCAATTTCCATACTCCATTTTGTATAATCAAGCTAAAGTTCCGTAAGACAAGTGTCAAAACTGAAAATGGCAAAGGATCCTCATTTTTTCCGGATTCGGATTTTTTCACAGAATAACCACAGATTTTCAAAAAAATAAGCACGAAATACCAAAGACTCTTTTGCGCACGTAAAACACTGGGATAAAAATATTGTCAACGACAAAACCTCGAATTTGCACGTGAAGACACATCGCGTCGTATTTTCGCAAAGAATTCTCGTAACTTCCTTTTCTCCTAACACCGCAAGCTTCTTCAGAACCCAAATACAGAACACTGAACGATGCGCAGGGCGAGTTCCTATTGAAAGAGCCTGATAAGACTCCAAACCTATGTCTTCATCGGTTTTCACTGGATGATTCGATTTAAGGGGACTAGGCAGTCAGAAACTCGATTTTTTTTGCATTTTTCGAAAGTACCACCCTTCCCGATTAAAATGCCGTTTGGTTTATGTTAAAATTCACAAAATTTAGGATTTTACAGCCGAAACGGTCGAGCGCGCCATAAACCGTTTCTGCGCGCACGCAGGTAGACTAGATTCCTCTTTCGAAACTTTAAGCGCGTTTTTCTCGGAATCATATTTCCTCTTCGTTTTGCGGTGATTGGGAAAAAACGGAGGTATCAGTCGATTTGAAAAAAATTCAGCATATATGAAACATGTCTAGTTACGACCTGGACCTACGCATAAGTCTGTAAAAACTCCTGGTTTGTCAAAAAAAAACTAGAATGGCTCTTTTCCCTAGCGAAAAGTGACGTTTCTTTAAAATTTGCCGTTTTGCAGCCACCATTTTTATAATTTTGATTTTTTTTCTTTTTCAATAGGTTCAGGGCAGAATAGGGGCCAGGGTAAAGTATAAATTTCAGAGGATATTTCACAATTAAATTTCTTACGACCAGAATCACTGCAAAATTACAGCGGCTCCAAAAAAGAAAAACGCCTACATATCAGACGACTGTAGCGCTGTCATACATATGTATATAATATTCAAATTATTTATTTTTTACTGGTTATAGTATTAATAAACATTACCCAAACGTACTAGTCACAATTTGTGTTCATCTCCTTGTAATTAATTCGCAAAAAATACTTGATTTTCGAGCGATCTGACTGCCTAGTCCCCTTAATCGATGAGTTTCCCGTTGCGGTCACTTTCGATACGATCCCGGGTTCATTTCCATCGGGGAATCCTGAGGATTGAATGCGCCGCGCGTGCAACGAGTGTCACTTTTCACCGGTTAAGAATCGGATTCTACGTCTGACCCGCGATGGATCGGAACGGCGCAAAAAGGGGATGAATGGCGGAGCTGGAGGGAATTCTGTACCGCGGGGGATGAGAACGATACCGGAGGCGATCGTACCCCGGCCGCTTCTTCTGCGGATTTCGCCGTGACGCGGGTATATCAGAAATCGAAAGTGATCGGAGCGTTTTCGGTTTCAATGTGGCGCAACAGCCGCGGCCGAAAGAAAACAAAAGTGGCCCATTTGCGCCCCGTTCGCCGCGTTTCCGTTCCAATTCGCCGGAATTAATCGTCGCTGTTTTCCATGCAATTTGAATTATTCGCAATAACGGCCGCTGATATAGTTTATAATCGTTTCGATCGGACCTGCCTACCGAACCGCAGCGAGCACCATTTTAAATCGCGCTGCCCGACTAAAATCTGATCCTCCGCCGAACTTTCCGGGGTGCCTCGTCGAGAGTTTCTTCGAGGTGGACAGAGAAACGAAAATTGGGGAATGTGGAATAATGCTTGCTTTCATGGAGAGAGTTTGGAAGAAAGGGCGGAGAAGTCTTCATGGAATTATATTCTGAATGTTAATCGTGTTATGGTGTTTGTAGGAGAACGCAATATTCTGTAAAGTCAATATGAGGGTGGCTGTTTTGCTTATCTTCTCTTTCTATCTGAATTTTGGGACTTTGAGAATCTCTTCATTTTTGAGTTTGAGAAATGAATTTTTTATTTAGTAACTCCCTTTGTTTGCATTTAATAATTGGTTCACTTTGTCAGACCTGTAGGTTATTACGCTTGATTAAAAGATGTGCTTATATTAACGCTTCCCGAAATTTTCTTAGAGCTCCTAAATCAGTTAGACTATCTTTTGCTTGAATAGTTTCATTGCTCGTTAAGGTATCGCTTATTTTGAGATCAGTTTTGTTAAGTGCACGATCTGCAGACTCACTTGCTATTATTTCAAGGATGTACCTATACATATACATGACTATACGAATTTTGTGATTGTTTTTTGATGAATCACTTCAAATTTGAATGCACTATGCGTGGTTGAGAAATTAATGAATCTTCATGAAAATACGAATAAGTTGATTAAGTGTATCTTTGTCTCTTAAAATCTTCCCCGAATTCCAATTAACATAAGTGGAACTTCTACAGTGTTTTTTATAATGTTAATTCTCGGCGACTGAACTAATAAATGCATAAAATTCCATCTTTTTCTTTTTGCTATTATTTACTGGCAACTCGTAAAACCTATCTTATGGTTGTTCTATGCTTGCTGCCCATTAATTCGATAATCATTTTGGCGACCAAAAATGAACTAGCCAGGGTGATTAATTAGAATTTTCTTTATCTCCATGTAGAATACATGACTCTATGAAACGAAAATTTGACGACCATTGGTTGCAAATACCACGCATGCACATATGCAGATATACCTCCAAACATCAGAGCAGATATTCTAATTAACAAAATCGCGATCTGAATGAAATTTCGCTGCGCTTCTGCCTCATTTAATTTCGCTCCCGAGAAATAATATTCAAGTCGCCCGTTCGAAATTTTCTTTCTCTCCTCGACGTTAAAAGCCAGCACAGGAAGCGTGGCAGGGAAACTCAATTAATCGAATAGGCTTCAGGCTACCAAGCATTTTCGCGGAACAATTTATCACTCGAAATGAACCGACAGGCTGGGCCTGAATTACGTGTCAATATTTTAGGAAATGAAGCTACCAGATGCGACGATGATGAAATGTTATAGAGAAGCAATAAGTGCGTTGTCAACGCCTTAGTTTCATAGATGTAACGAATTATGAAAATCGATCGACGGGTCGAAGCCCAAATGTATCTTCGTCATTTTTTCCTGCTTTTCCACTTTACTACACACTACGGTCGAACAATTTGAAATTTTCCCCGCAACCCTTCACAATTCATTTCCTTCTCGATTTACTAAAATTTCAATTTCCCGCTCCAATTAATTTCCCGAGACAGCTGAGAAAATATATCTTGACCAGAAAATCATTGAATTGTCGAAAGGTGGCCACGGCGCAGTCGACCAACGAATTTGGGAGAAATGATGCTGGACGTTCTGCAGTCGCCGAAATCGGTCTCGTAAAGATTCGAAATAAAATTTCCCTCGGTCCCGCAGCATCACCGCAAATGCCGACTATCGAAACGAACTTCATGACGATTTCATTGGCCGATAACCGCGACTGATTCGATGCTCGACCGCACGCCCCGTGATTCGATAAGGTATCGACGTTAACATCGGGCGCAGAAGTTTCTTTTCGTGTCGTTGCAAAGTGTCGCGACCTCCCCGTCCACCCACCCTCCCCTCGTAACGACGAGATTCATCGTCCGCCGTTTTGCCCGCGCCTAAATAACAGGATTTGCTTCGTTTCCGGTTCACCTCGATTCGACGACGCGTTTCGGTCGATTTTTCGCTCTTCGGCTCGGCCCATCGAACGAGCGGGCAGTTCAAAATATTCCATTAATATCGCCCTCGAACAATTAATTTTTATCGTACGTACATGCGTTTCCTACCCCCGCCGCCATCCCGATTCCCTCCCTCTTTTGTTTTTCAATTTCACTGCCGACCGTTGGAGAATTAATTAATACGCGCGACTTCTACTTTTTGGAATTTCGCTGTTGACATTCGGCTCCGCTTCTTTTTCTTCCCGCTTGAAGGGAAATCAGAGCGCGAGCGGGTTTCATTCGCGATACCGATAAGGAACTAGTTTCTGATCAGTTTAGAAGGTTTCCCGCTTTAATATTCATTTTTAACCTAATAAAACATTAAACCATAGATTTTTTTTATACTAAAGGTTGAATTAATGTTTAAACTTCAAGGAAAATTTTTAAAAAATTGAAAATAAATATATAATTTAAATACTTATAAGGTATGGAATAATAAGGTGACTAGGAACTAGTTTTTAATCATCTAAAACTAACAATACTAACTGCTTTCACAGACAACACATATATTTTTGAATTATCAATTTTTATGTTAGTAATTATTTCAAACAATTATTTATTGACATAAACTCAAAAGAACGATTTATTTCATGAACTGATAAAAAATTAGTGCCTGATCAAGAACTAGTTCCTTAACGGTAGTTGAAGAATGAATGTCGATATTATTTCACTTAATTGTCTTTCGAATTCGCCTAGGATCTGTATTACGTATAATGAGTGATATATTTCTGGATGAATGTGGTCTGATGTAGTTTGCTTTCTCGAGTGTTACCATCTTCGTATGCCCATTTGCCAATGTTATTTTTTTGCACAGTTGAACTACGTATTTTCGTTAAACTGGATTCAATTTTGTGTAGATCTGAGTTGCAGTCTAATTAACAAGCTCGCGGATGATGGATAGAGGCTGATAGACGAGCAACAAAGTTCTGTCAATAATTTCGTCTGGTTTGGCATGTAAATTGGAGGAGTAAGTCGCCTATATCGGCAAAGGTTAGAAAGCGTTGCATAAACGATCATGTAACGTGAGTTGAGTCTGCTAACAATGCTCGTCAACGTCCGCGGCGATGGTGGATATTTCTCGAATAAAATAGCAAATTGACGTATTCGTCAACGGACGAACAGCAGCATTAACATTCCAGATACCGTAGGAAATGCTTTCTAATTTATCCAAACCGTGTGAGCCCAGGAATTTCGATGAATTTTCGCGCAGAGTGAGATGGGTGCCATTTACCAGAATTTCATGGTGGCGAAAGAATAAATGGTTACAGCTTAATGCTGCTTGGTCTTTTAAAATAGATTGCTGGTCTCGAAATTTAACGTAGAATAGTTTTAGTTCCATACTTCTTTTAATCGTCCAAACGAATGCCTAAGCTTATTTCTAATTTGAAGCGTATCATAATCTCCGAGCTTGTTCAATTTCATACGGGGTCGCATGGATCATCAAAGAATATCGCAACTGTTACATGCTTTAACTCCAAGAGGATAAAATGTATGAGCTTTGCTTCTAATACTCCTTTCAGTCCAACTGACTAATTATTATTCGAGGTTGCCCCTCGAATTCAATTTCACCCCTGTCATTCCCAATAAATTAGACCAATTATCTGAAAGACTCTCAGGCGGAGTGTTTTTCAAAGAAAGTAATTAAATATCAGCCACAAGGTTCCCCAATTTTCAATGACAAACGGTTTCGAGTAACTTCGATTACACCGCGCACAATTCTCCACACTGTTCCCCGCACATTTTCGCAGCGAAATTACAACGTCACCGAACTTTGGTCACGTCGACGGACGATCGGCGATCGCGAGTTGAAGCGCGAGCCCCGATGGGCCCACCGCCGAGATCGGTGGACCGTCTGAACTGGCGAGGAGATATCGCGGGCCCTAAATGTCGTGGGACCGAAGGACAGCTCCGCGTGGCCAGCCAATGGGGGGCCTCGGCGGGAACGAGTTCGAGGTGCTTCGTGGGGGACCATAAAGGCCTCTATTCTGCACATGTTACCTGCACCTCGAGCAGGCCACGATATTATTATGCGTACTCTCGGGTGGCTGGGCCCCAGACATCGAGCTGCTTCAAGGAAAGGGAATTCCCTTATTTGGAGAGGGTGCGGGGTCACGTTCCGTGAGAAGATAATAGGGCGTCGCTGAAATACGATTGAAAGCCTTTATGCAGTGAGAAGGGATATCAGGTCCATGAAAGAGTTTTCAAGAAGAGACTTCCCATCTGGTATAATAACACATAAGATATATCTTATGTAATAGACAAATAAGCGGCGAAGTTTCGCAGCTTTTTCTACTAATTTCGAACACCTCCCTTTCGTTTTATAATTTTCCAATGTGTGACGTGGTCGGTCGAACGTTTTGAAATTCTGTAGACGGGACCGTGTACGTTATTTAGGTGTGTATATGAAGTGACCATAGCTTGTTTAATATTTGCAAATTTAATTGATGTCTTTTTATCCTCTTGTAAATTCTATTTACCCATGAGGCAGTTTGATGTATTGTAATTTATGGGCAACTTTACCACATATGTTCAGCAAGAACGATACGAAGAGTATGCCATTTTCCGATAAAGCATGCAAGATTTTTCCACTAAAAATTTCCTCTCAAACGGCGCTGTTTATTTTTTCCCCGATCCCTACTATTCAGTTTCATAGAGCGTCATTCAATTTCTAAAGTCGACCTCGCTGTTTCGATCCGAGCCGGAATCTCCGTTTTATTTTATTATTAGTTTTCGATTGCACGGAGAATTATTGATCTTGTCAACTGAATACACCGCAAAGATATTTGGTCGCTTAACGTTGGCGCTTGTGTGCATTCCACAACATAAATACTGCGCGATATTTAATGACCCGATAGCTTTCCGATATATCGAGTTTTGTACACCGCGAGCGTGTTTCTTTTGTCATACAAGAGCTACCCGGTACGAAATGGCTTAAAAAATCCAGCCGGCCTTTTTCAAATCAGCCCTGCGTATATTTGCAATTTTGGAGTCAGTTTTGGCTCCGGTGTTTCATAAACTAAGGCGAGAGTTAATTTCTCGTCTAACGTGAAAATTTTCTCCTGCGGGAGTATGCAGATATTTATTCAGGCCAGCTAACAGTGAATTAATTTTCTTGCTAATATGCAAACAATTTATGGAAGCCTTAGAAGTTTTGTGCAAAATTCATTGAAATATCGATTTACGTTATACTGCACCGAGTTAATTACTGTACAGGGTGAGTCAGTTATTCTACCATTTTCTGACAATACCAAGGATGTTATAAGGATGTCATTTCTGAGTGGCTACTAAAAGACTTTACAGTCATCTGCCATTTACTTACAATCACATGTATTTTTACCATTGTTCTAATCTTGCCCAATTCTCTACCTCCTATCCTAAACAACAACCTGATCTGACGGTACTAAATACACAAAATTTATTTCTTACAGTCATCCAAAAGCTTGAATATCCTAACCATTTAGCACAGCGCAATTTCCAAAGGCAAGGAGGAATTTCATTAATTACCTCTCGCCTTTGAAAAGTGCATCTCGAAAATCAACTACAGAGCGATTACAACAACCAACACGTGTAACGGAGTATGTGATCCCGCGGCGGCAATAAAGAGGCTTGAAAAAAATGCGCAGCCCTCGAATAAGCGAAATCGGGCGAAAGTCATCGAGACGGCGATGTCATAGGTAGTTTTCGCTGTCCTCTGGGAAAAAATGAGGAGCGGCACGCGGGCCACCTCTCTGTCTCACCTACGACTGGTGCACGCATTCGGAAGGTATTACGTTTTATTAATATTTGCACTCCACGGATGGTAAACATTCCCAAATTCATATGGGCCATGGTTGTGTACCCTGCAGACGGGGATGATAGGGCGAGGGGGCAGACTACGCGAGGCACGCGATTCTCCTTTCCTCTCTCTCTCTCTCTCTCTCTCTCTCTCTCTCTCTCTCTCTCTCTCTTTCCCTTTTTCCAACACTTCTCTGCAGGAGGTGGGAGGTCACTGCGTAACTCAAAAAAGGAAAAAGGGGAAAGAAGAAAGAATCAAGAGGGAACGAGGCAGCCTCGTCGCGTTCTCGTTCCCTGCAATTTCGTTGCCGTGTCGCGTTTCGAAAAATACCTTGGAGCGCTCCGCGGGCTTCCAACCCCCCTTTCCTTCTGCTCCTCCTCGCGCCGACCGTTTTTCTTCTCCCGTCTCATTTTTTTCCTTTTAACGTTTCTCTTCCCTCTGTGCCCGTTCCTCCCTCCCTCTCTGCCGGAGAGCCACCCCTTCGCGGCGCGGCGTCTCTTCTTTTTTTCTCGCTCTGTCTTCCCTTTGGCCGGGCGGCAGCGCCAACGAAGGGCCCTCCACCGTAATACGTGCGTGCAATTACTTATTTTTATTTTCTTTCGCCGCGCCGTTTCGCGGACCGGCGCACGCACGGAAATATTTAAGGTCCGTCCAGCGGGGGATGCACCGGGATTGCATCGGGACGGAGCCCCTCGTCGCTGGAGGAGCGCCCTTTTGATTATGGGGCGCACGGGGATGGAGGGCCAGCCACGGGGAGGACGCGCTCGGTTTCCCTGGCGCTCGTAATTTTCGCGCCAGACGCTGCACCAAACGGAGACGCGTGTGCGCGTAATGCACGCGAATGAAACGGGCGAATGGGGGGTCCGTGACACTTCGCGGCGTGCAATTTTTCCGATTCGAGTGGGCCTCGAGTCGCCTGTGCTTGGGTTCGATGGCTTGGCGCGCGGCGGAGGACACGGGGCGATTTAATTTAAATGGGATATTGGTAGAAGGAGCATGCTGCTGATAATGCAAATTTTTGAGAGATGATAGTTTTGAATTCTGCTGTAGAAAATTTGTAAATGCGTTAGGTGGGGTTGGATGCGATTAGAGAAGCGAGGCGCAGTCTCGAATTGAAGTGGAGATTTATATGAAAAGGGGAAAATTTTGAAATAAATTCTTAAACGAGCATTTGGGTGATGAGAATAACGTTAGTGTGGCATGTTGGAAGATTAACTTATCTCTCTCTGTAAGCAAAGTAGAAGTATACGAATATGAGTACATGAATATAACAAATTACTTAATATTCTAACTTAATACACCTTAATCCTTTGCTGCTTAAGTGTCCTTTGTAACTGTTAAAGCAATCCTAGGTGGAAACAGCTTGAGAGAACCTATTTATGTACAGCACCACTGGCAGAAACAACGTTATCTCAGCGGAAAAATCTTCGCGAAACCTCATTTTCTACTAAAAACGTACGTTTCAAAAGTACTTTTAAGGACACGCGAGTGGAAAAGGGCAGAGGGAGGTATACGGCGTCATTTGAAAAAAATATTTACGGCATTGAGGGGTTAGGCCACCTTGGACGGAGCAAAATTGCAGTCATTTTCGGCATTTTTTTTAGGAAGATAATAAAATAAACAGAAAATTTAATATGAAGCCTGTTATTATACAACTCTCGCCGGAAAAAAAATCGTATTTTTTTCTTACAAAATGGCGGCGGTAGAGCCGTGATACGCAAGATCTTGTGGAGCGACGTTTTCCACGGTGTCCAATCTCACGGCTATACCGTTTGACTTAGAACAAAAAACCAAAAAGATTTATTTTCTGCATGCCTAAAACTATGGAAGTACGTAGCGGTTTTGCGATATCTTGAATATGTTCTGTGCAATTGACACTTTTATAAAAAAAAAATGCACTTTTTCTCTCCATGGTCACCATTTCGAGACAAATTAATGCTTCTCGATTTCCCTACGTACTTCCATAGTTTTAGGCATGCAGAAAATAAAGCTTTTTGGTTTTTTGTTCTAAGTCAAACGGTATAGCCGTGAGATTGAACACCGTGGAAAACGTCGCTCCACGTATCCAGCGTATCACGGCTCTACCGCCGCCATTTTGTAAGAAAAAAAATACGGTTTTTTTCCGGCGAGAGTTGTATAATAACAGGCTTCATATTAAATTTTCTGTTTATTTTATTATCTTCCTAAAAAAAAATGCCGAAAATGACTGCAATTTTGCTCCGTCCAAGGTGGCCTAACCCCTTAAGAACGTCCTCGACCACGGTCTGACTAATTCCATGTCGAACTACTTGCGAAGCGCCCACTCAGGTTATGGACAGTCGCTCTTTAGAGCCAAACTATTCCCCAGCGTTCTCATTGCAGAATTTTAGAACTGTGCATATTAAGATAGGCAAACAATCTGGCGAGCTCGAATATTTTCATGGAAAACCAATCTTCCATAAATCTCCTCTCTGAATCCTGTGATTTCCAAGCTCTCTGAACCTCGATCACGTAAGCTGCGAGTAATAAAATCCTTTCCCCCCATGACCATTCGTCGGCGAAACATTTTCTGGAGCGCACGTTCCTTGCAAAAGGAAATTAAAAGAAAGTCTACTTCCAGTGACCCCGTATGAAATCCTCATTACCTGAACGAGGCTCAAAGTCTCGTTCAAATGATAGGACAAATAATATCTCGATAGGACGTTATCCAAATAACCGCCAGCTTTCCGTGCGAGCACCCCTCGCGCCAATGGCAGCAAGACGGTGTCGAGTCGCAAAACGGGAAGCGACCAATCGTACCGGAGACTCCTGCAGACAGCGTCTGTCGTGCGACCAGTCGTCGGACAATCGTATTAGCGGCGGACGCCTCTTTATTAGTCGGCTGTTTTGCAACGAGTCGAACAAGTTGTTCAACAGCGAGTGGCCCGGCTGGTCACCAGTCGAAAATAGCGTCAGCGCCGCGTGTAACGACCGTATAAATCCCGCGGAATTGCCCGATGCTCGTTCGTTATGTGTGCCAACATCGAGGGCGAGAAAGAAACCACCGTCGCCCGGGCGAGCAGAGGGACAGAGAGGTCTTGGGGGATGGCCGAGGGGGTAGGGGCTCCACCGAAGAGGAGCAGAGGCAGGAGGGACGGAAAAGTTGAAGAAAAACCATGCCGGTGTTTACCGGAGCCGTTGGTGGAAAAACTTTTCAGACGGTGGCTTTTGAATGGTCGTCGATCGTTCGACGAACTCCGCTGGCCCGTTTCACGATGCTCGGATTTACTGGACACACGCGGCCTCTCCCTCCCACCCTCTCCACCCTCCCGCTACGCTCTCGTTTGCCCGCCATTTTTATTTCGTTTTTTATCGGCGAATTCGTCGTAAATTTATCGAGCACCATTTCCCAGCGGCGCGTCCCGAAACGAAAGTGTAATCGCGAAATAAAACTTTGTTCTCCCGTCGCGGTGAAGTTCCGAGCGCGCCGAGCGCCACCGTTCGAATTAAGACGCAACCGCGCCCGGCGGATTGCAACGTGCTGCGAGCAATTAACCGGCATCGGCCCCGACGATCGCGTTCGGACGACGTCACAGAGGTGAACCGTTCGTCGCAGCTCTTCCTTTTCCCTCAGGGCCCCCCGTCCGTTTCATTCATCCGTTCCGTGCGGCAGCTGCGAAGCCCGAGACAATTTCAAAGTCTCGCGTGTTGGTCCAGGGCAGACGTTGGCCCGTTCGCGGCCGCTGTGCAGCGCAGTATCGAAACGGTGCCCCGTGCTTTATGCGAGCGTCCGATCCGCGCGCGCGGAACTTCGTACACGCTGACGTCTAATTGCCGCCATCCTCGAATCACGATGCGCTCGGTACTAATTAGCAATTACCCGTCACGTCGTACTTTCTGAGCGCGGCCCCACGGTTACGTGGCCGCGGAACTGAGGGGGCGAGGTGGCGACCGAAGGGGGTGCTCGGGGGGCGAGGTGAGGGAAAAAAAAAGTTCATTGATCCTCAGGAGTGTGCGTCTCGTTAACCTGATTTAGGGAAACCATCCGTTCCGTTGGCTCACGCCAATTTAGCCTATTGTGCGCGGCGGGCGAAGCAGTTTGTTGACTGTAACTGGCGAAACAATTTCATTCGTCGGTTAAGCTGCACGCGTAAAGCCCCAAATCGGCTCCCTTTGGAGGTTTAAGTTTTGGCAATCTTGCCCGGGGTTTCCCGTGCGCCAACCGGCTGGGAGCGAAGGTGGTATTTCTGCTAGCTTCGGATCAGTTCGGATTTCAGCGGGTGAATGAAGGACTCGAGGGCCGAGTGGTTTCGGGTAGAGCTATTGTTTTTGCCCGGGTATCCGGGTACCCGGGTACTCGAGTACCCGGTGAGACCCCGGGTAGAAAAAAATTACTCGGGTACCCGTGCAATACCCGGATACCCGGGTAGACAAAAATTACCCGGCTACCCGGGTAGACAAAAATTACCCGTGTGTCCATGAGATACCCGAGTAACTGAAGTGTGATGAGATAGTTGAGAATTTCGATTTGACAGCCGATCGTTTTTCGACTTTCGATCATTTTCGGCTAACCTCAGTAATGAACGGAATATGCTGTCAAATCGAAATTCTCAACTATCTCATCACACTTCAGTTACTCGGGTATCTCATGGACACACGGGTAATTTTTGTCTACCCGAGTAATTTTTTTCTACCCGGGATCTCACCGGGGTACTCGAGTACCCGGGCGGGCGGGTAGTAAGAGCTCTAGTTTCGGGATCCGTGAATTATTTATGAATACGCGACTACCATTAGTAGTAAAGATGCCATTTGTAACCGTCCATTATACTTAACTTAACATTCATCATTACCCCTAAAAAGTTAACCCTCCCTCGCAATTTTTTCTCTATATTAAAATAAACCGTGCATCACTCAGTGGGTAATATTGTGATGTAAGTGTCAGGGGCGAAAATTTTCAGTATTTTCTTTTCAACCACACTGGTACTTATGATCTTAGCTCTATCTTTCGACAGCCCCGGAAACTGAAATAAATTATTCTAACACTTAAGCGTGTAGGAAGTTTATACCGTTTTCTACTGAAAACATAATTTTCGATTTCATCGGCAGTTCATCCTCCATGGGGGAATAGGAGCCAGATAATGCCACTTAATATCAATCTCATCCACGGTGGATCCCACTTGAAGGCACGCGGTGCACTTGCACAGGCCTCTGGTGCAGCGCCTGACGAAGCGCAGAGGCAGCGTCGACGGCGGCGGGTGGCGCAGGCGACGGCCAGGCGGGACGGCATTTGAGTTTTCGATCGGTGAGGAGGGGCAGGACGAGATAATGCGATTAACGCCATGCAAAATTGGACCTCTTTGAGCAACGTGTCGTTCGGTCGACGATGCAACGCAGTTACCGCGGAAAAGGGCGCTGCTCCGTGCAATAACCTGCACCTACTACACCCCGAGAGCGAGCGTAACACTGCGTGGGTGTGCCACTCGGCGCTCCTCTGGCCGACGACGGTCAAAGTGTGCGCAGATTTTTCGGGGAATTCGCAACGGGCATATTTACCTTCGCCGCCAGGAGCTGATTTGGTATTTCCGTCTGGTCGACGATTAAAGGAATCGGGAGCCGCTCTGCCATATAATGCCGCTGCGATTTATTTGGACGGGCGAACGTCGGGCATCGCCCGAATTATCGGCGCCCGTTCGACTTTTATCGCTCTTCGGCGCTGGTCGAACGGGAGGATCGAACGACGTTCCCGGGATCGTTAACCACCGCCGTTGGGAATTAATTTCGGTCTATACAGTTCTACCGATAGTTAAAGGTAGGATAACGGTAATTTTCGACTTTTTTCACACAATTCGGGAGGATATAGTTTTATGCTCTTATACTTTTATACATTTACCGAATACAGTGTTATGTAGAAAGTAAGTAATGTTATTTGATGTCACGGCACGAGAAGCATTCGAGTGGGTGTTTGTGATTAGAGGCGAGTCGTTGTTAGTGACTAAGAGCAGAAGAATACATTAATGTATGTGGCATTCAGCTTGCGCGATCATTTTGAAAATAATTGTTTCCTTGGAATTGCAGATAGGGTAGATGTCCCAATTACTGCCAGTGTCCCAATTACTGCCACTTGATTTATTATATGTAATAAAGACGTAACGTATAAAAAGAAAGGTACAACCAATAGTTATTATTAAATGGAGATTCTGATTTACATTAAAATAAAAATATATATGTACTCATATGTACCTAGGACAAGATGATTTTCGAGGTGACAGTTATAGGTACACTAGGATCGCTCGCGAATTTTAATTAATTATTAATAAATTCTTCATATTTAATTCATAAAACTATTTTTTTTTAATAAAAGAGATGTTAAATAATATTATGTTTCAAACTGAAACAATTTTTAGGTTACACAGCACGCGAAATGATTAAATGAAGTTGGGTTATAATCTTAAGGTGGCAGTAATTGGGACATCTACCCTAGGTTTCAGTTGATTCTTGGAAAGGCAACATGTAATCTCGCGATTATAAAACTGGCATTTAAAAGTTTACTGCCGTCCCCACATGCAGGATGTTTTGTAAATTGTGAGCATGGCTTCAAGGATGAACTCATAGGAACAGGAATAATGAAAAAAGTTAGTATGAACGTTTGCCCCCTTTGGGTCTTGTTTCCATATTGCAGACGCAGGGAACAATGTTCTACAGGCGTTTAAAGTGGTTCATAGAATATTATGAATGCTTTCTACACTATTAGCATACATTACGCTAAATTAGCATAGAATTTTCCGAATAAAGCTTCGCATTCTCACAGATCTTTTGTCAACTACCGTCTATAATATCATCCAACCCTCGAATTACCACGCGTAATCCCTTCCACCTGTAATGGACCAATCATTCTGCAGCGTACACTTAATAGAACGAACGGTACTCTTTTTAAGGAGATGGTGCATCATCGATCCCATCATGCACCCTCCAATCCACAATTCGCACACACGATGCGTTCGCTCTCGCCACCCCTTTCTCAGAATCACCATTTCAAACGTTAGTTGACCCATCGAGCAAAGAGAACGCGACTCGACGTCCACCAACTTCATCGGGCTCTGGTACGCGCCCTGGAGGATACCAATTACCGCAGAATAAACGTTCCCGCACAAACAGTATCGGCAATCAGAGGTCGAAACACGAAGTAGAAGAACCGGGGCAAATATTAGGCGATCGCCACGTTAATTTCCAGCTGTCTGTGCCGGTTGCGCCGGGTGTTTTCTCATTAACAGCGTAGAAAGGAAGGAGTACCCTTCGTTTCCTATTTACTACTACGCCAGTCGCTGGAATAAGCGATATTCGTTCTCGCGATGACAAACGGCAAATGCAAGGAACCACATGCCGAGGACTGGTTCCACTGGTCCCTCGCGCTATCACAAATTTCGAGTCTCGTTTCACCAGCCTATTCCTCGCCATCATGGCCCCCCAAGGCTCGAGGCATGCATGGGCATTTTTAACCCCAGGAACATGTCCCCAGGACGGGAATTAGCGATCCCAGGGTCCGGAGCTGGCTCACCAGCGCTGAGACCCTGCAAGAGGCTCGACTGGGGGCATTCGACGAATACGACGGCCACACCCAGGCTTAATGAGGGCGAGGGTGTCGAAAATGGAGGCCAGACAAGGAGTATTCTCAGTCTGCTGCGTAGAGGCGTGCAGGGGTCGAGTAGATTCCTCGTCGCCTCTCGAGAGGTCGAGTAAAGCGAGCGTGGCTGTCGTCAGTCGTGATTTGGTCATCCTACAATTGCGTTTTGACTGTTGAAGATTTAGATTTGTTAGAAACCTTTTTGCAATTTCCCTTTTTCCTGTCTATCTAACCTGAATCATATTTCTGGAATTGATCGTATTGAGACCATAAAGTACACGTCGTCTGTAAAATGAACACATTGCTCATCGCGTCTAATATCCGGATTCTCATACCCCAATATCATTCACCGTGCCCAGAAAACCCACCCTCGCGGAGATCGCGAAGCGAGCGGTTCCCCCCGAACAATCGTTATCTCGCGCGACAGATCGGCGAAGAAGAAACGAGAGCAGCCAGCCGTTCCTCGATGGCGGCACTCGACGCGGGGCCGTAATTTCGCATAGACGCGTCGATCGCGGCCAGCCAAACGGAACTCTTAATACGCGTCGCATTGTACGTTAGATTGGAATCGGCCGGGGAACGATCCTCAGGCTCGCGGCCGGTCGCGTCCGCGGACAGAGAGCGGCACAGATTGAATGCGGCTACCATAACCACGTGTCTCTGAATCGTTGGATGGAGACGGCCGGGGGGGGTGACCCATTGCTGCGATTTACCCCGCACAGTGGACGAGGGGTCGGTGCATGGCTCACGCGGAAGAGGTATGGCCTACAAAAATACAGATTTCCAATAACCGATAGTCCCCCTCCACACCCCGACCTTTCTTTCTCCGCTCTTGCTCTCCCACCGTTGTTGCCGCGTTCCTCCCTCAGACGCGGGGATACAGAAACAATACACCCACCCGCGCATCCCTCTCTTCACCTTTGTCCCTCTTGTCCGCCACTCCGCTCTCTCCCTCGCTCCCCGTAATATTCTTTTCTAACCGCCCCTGACCATCCCATCCCGACTCATCTTCCGTCTCTGCCTCGGTCACTCCAGCTAGCCTCCGCTCCCCCGGTTTCCCACCTCCCGCGAGCGTACGATGCATGTGTACCACGGGACCACGTGTTAAGGTTCTCCGTCCAAACAAACCGCGAACGGACCGGCGGCCGGTTCGACCCTCCGGGAGGGCTGCCCTCCATATCCCCGTTCGCCTGTCGATTCTCGACGATCCTCCACGCGATACCAACGCTCTTTTTCCCTCCCCGGCGTGGCCGCTGTCTCCATCGCGTTCCCCGCTCGTGGCTGGCTCCGTCGTTCGCGCGTCGGTTAATAAACCATTGATTGGATTGACACCGATATAGGGAAAGCTGTCCGAGCTGAATGACCATCTTTTCTTCTCTATTTTTTTTTTTTCATCCTTTTGTTCGTTCTGTCCACCTTCCTGTCCTCCCGCTGGCATTCTCTATTTTTATTTAGGTCTTCTATCACCCTTTGGACGCTTCTTCATTAGTATTGCAGGTGTCGTCCCGACTCTTCCCTCCTTTTGATTATATTCGATGTTTTATGTGGTTTTGTGGATTGCAGATGATCTCGCGGCGGTTGTTCGACGTGCGCGGTGGCGGACGGTTGTTACGGGTATTTCTTTTCGAGGATGTGATGTGAGCGTCGTGGGGGTGAATATTCAGAATTCGTGCAGCAGTTTGGGTGACTTAATGGTATTTTTATTTTCCGATTCTTCTTTACATTCAGAAAAAGGTGCAATAACTGCACATTCAAGCATGCCATCATGAAGGTCTTGCTAGCTTAACCCTTCGTTGACACACCTCTCTTTTCGATCAACTTTGACATACCTGGGTGGCTCACACCCAGAACGATTTTTGAACGACTGCCATTCTCATCTGAAGAATCCAATCGTTATGGAAAAAATCATGGGTCAATTTCAAGGTCTCTAAAATGTATTCTAATAGTTTTTTATTGAAATTTTATCACAGTTTTTGTAAAAAAATTCTAGAATACCATGTGTCGAGAAAACACGAAGAAAATCTTCAATAAATTGTAACTTTTACAAATTCAAATATTAGAAGCTAAAAATCTACAGAGCTATTATCCAGATATAATATTTGAAAAAAAAAAATTGTTTGTAAGTCGGTTTTGGAGAAAAGGTATTTATTTTGCATATAAAAGGCACGGGGTGTCAAAATCAACTTATGGGTGGTTCCCACCCAGAGTGTCAACGAAGGGTTAAACATGCATGTGGAAATAGTCAGGGATAGATAAACCCATCAGCCAAATCGCACTCCATCAGTTCTGTATCCGATCAGTCTTCTGGGGAACGTAGTCTTCCACCCCAAATCATTCAAATTACATTAGAAATTTGTTTGAATTTCTCACACAGTTTCTCCGTTTATCCAAATATCGACAGCATTCCAAAACTCGAATAACTCGAAAGCAAACGAATTCCACGTACGTATAAAACGCATCAGCTGCGACAGTTCTCCCTTTTCTCTGGCCGCGCTAACGAAATAAGATTATTATCCCATTTTCTCGAGGATTCACTTCGTCGGATACACCCTGGCGGAGCCCCAGTTTCGGTGGTAGTTACAATGCACGGCGATCCCTCCGTGTTGGCAATTTCACAGGTGCACGGGCCTCGAAATGGGCCACGGCACGTTACCATAGGGGTTTCACAGAGGCCGACGGGACGTACGGGCCGTAATATCGGTCATTGACAGCGATAGTGTTCCGCAATGTTCCGGAGAATGTGCGTTCACGGTCACGCACATACCGGGTGGCGGTGGTGGCGATCCACTAATGAAGACTGGGGGTGTAATTGGCTGAAATGAACAACGATGAATTGACTTTCCGTCTGCTTGCACGGGCCTCTTATCCTATTCCCATTTCCAGTCGACAGGGATTACAATTAAATTGCATCAACCCTTGCTTTTCCTCCATCCTTTTTCTCAGTTACATGTACATTGCAGGTGATCGTATATCGAGTGTACAAATGTGTTTTCTATAAATTAATTTTTGTTAAAGATAGTAGAGCAAAATAAGGAACTCTGATGAATAATTATTCTTCAATTGTCAAACTGTATTACGAAGTATAGTTATATGTTTAAATAACTACGGCAGATTTAGAGGATACATTACAGACGATGAGAATTTCAAAATATAAGGTGTCATTTGATGTGTTAAGCTCGATGAAATGATTAACGAAAAATGGACTCGATATGTGGTCGCGGCCTCTGTGAAACTATTTCAAGATCGAAAGGATCGCGTGTCATTGATTTAGAACATGAATGTTCATTCGGGGCTGCGTCGCCATATAATCATGAAATTGCATACCAACCCTATACGATCCACCCAGTATATAGTACCGTTTCGTGTATGTGGCTGTTAACGTGGCACATGTATGTATGTACAATAGCATTGGACCACCGATCGGGGGTAGTAAAGGGATAGGGGGACACGAAGGGGGTCGGTGCGCGATAATTGGTCCAGTGTCAAGGTCAAACCTCTCTGGCGTGTCATCGCATTATCATCGATTATTGGACATATCTCGTGGTCAGTCGGAGGCTCAGAGAGCTGGCAAATCGATGACAGAGGAACGATAAGACGGCTGGTCAAGTCATCGCATGTCCGTCGCCTGAATACAGGAGTTCCTTTCGGTCTGTGATTCTTATGCCACTGTTCCAAATAAAATCACGGGAAACTTCGCTATTTCTAACAGAGTTTCAAATTCTTGTCCCGATTTTTCTATCAGTGAAAATTAATCCTGCCACGATCTTGACAGCGCGCATCGCGAATCTGTCGATATTGTCTCGAGTTTAATCGACTGTTTTAAATTTTTAATCGATCACCTGATCAATTGGCAACAGTAATTAGTAGCCAGTGACGAGAATCAACAGTCACAAGAGGATAATGTCTTTTATAAGGGAGAGACAAGTGAACCGATACGAAAGCGTAAGTATCCTAAAAACTGTGGGACATCGCGCGCTTTATTAATTAGAAGAAATCATAATTATTCGTAGACTGATCTGTAGCCTGCTCGTACAAATATTTATCTCAGTTGCTATCGGCGATGGGAGTGAATTCGAAGCTCGCCCACGTGCTCGATCCGTCAGACGCACGTGGGCGATCGCATCTCCGACGCGACAAAGGTCGCGGATTACGCGGTGGATGCCGGAAGGGGTGGAAAAAACGACGAAAAGGAGGAAACTGCGCCGGCGGACGCGGCAATAAATCGGTCAGGCCAGCCGTCCGACTGTGCGAGTTTCTTTTTTGCTCCTGTTCGATTTTTTCCGCGGTCAGCTGCCACCATCGATCGAAAAACGAACGAGACGATGCGTTTCCACCTGTCTACGGACGTACTGCGACGATGCAGCTTCTGTTTATATTTCCACCCCCTCGCGCAGGAGAAAGATCAACCATCGGCTGTTTTATAAAGTCTCTTTGGTAAATATTTCTCAGCTGATATGCAGTTTTTAATCACCTTATTAAATGTGTCACATCTAATGATCGCCAATGTACTTTAGGGTGGAATAAAATTGCTGCAACGAGAACAAGAATCAGCTGATGATCAGAAGGTCAGATGTTCTTTCTCAGCTTCTATCACCCTTGAAGGTTTTTTATGATTTCGAGGACTGGTTTCTTGCAATCGATATTATCTGGGGCTTCTGGATGTAAGCTTTACCCTTTCGAAAGGCTGTTCAGATATTTCTCATGTGGTACATCTTGTGGTTGTCATCTGTAATACCTAAGGTCCTCATATTCCATGAAGGATCAATGACCACTAACCATAAATTCAAAATTGGTGGCTTGATAAATTACGGAATAGGAGTACGACGTCCCCAATAGTGTTTAAATGAAAAAGTCAGTGTCTACGTACGTGACTACCATACTTCATTGCTTCCTATCACTTAGATCTCGCTAAACAGTATTTGTGCGTAGCCTAATTTGACATCCCCCTTCACTCTCTATTTCCCAAATTTACCTTAATTCCTCCATACCAAAATTAGAAAGAACCCCCTCCAATTAACTACCTTCAATCAGTAGCTCAACTGCTTAGACCCTAGCAACGTAAAATCAATAGAAGCTGAAGACAATACCATATCCAAAAATCAAAACTCAAGAGCATCATATTCCCTATACTTTCCAAACACCACCATGCCATCTAATCCCACCGTACTCCACCCGCGACACCTTCCACTGCCAGTAGAAAAGGCGCCGTGCTAAGGGCTCGCCCGAGCACCGTCAGGCCTGGCGCGCGGCCGTCGAAAACGAAAGTAAATGACGCGGCCGGATACGGGCGGCAAACGGACAATAACCAATCATGTGCAATTAACCTGTGACACCATGACACCTAAATACTACGGAGATACCTACATAGCGGTTATGTTCCCATTATGTGGCCGTATCGACATGTGTTTCGTGCCGTGGCACGGCACGCCGTAACCGGCACACACCGCCGCGCATTGTCCGATACCGTTCACGGGACACGACGCATAAACGGGCCTGCATATGTACACCAGACATATTGATACACACCGTACGATACACACCGATTACATAATAGGCCTATGTCGCGCGGATCGGCCCTCGAACCAGGCGCACCGTGCCGGGACCGACGTCCCTCGATCTGATGCAGTTTACCCGATCGAGATAACTCGGTTTAGCGTGGCCAATTCCCGCGCGCTCGTCGGCGCTGCAGCCAAATCCGCGGACCGGTTCCGAAAAAGACGGACCCCCTGGCCGAGGTTGTGAAGACGGAGCCCCCGGAGTCCTTAAAACTGGTAGCTGTTAGGGGTCATGGCTCTCTGTACTCGTTTTCTATTTGTCGCGGTCTAAGTGCTTGCTTTGGACTGGGAGATGGTGGTTGGGGATGCTAGGAATTAGCTGGATGTTTTTGTAGGCTCGTGAGAGTAAAGGTATTACGAGGAAAGTACTCGAGGCAGAAGTTGAATGGATATATTTTTAATTGTATTGCTGTGTCTTGTGGGAAATCTCTATGAGGATGACATTCTGGTATTTCGTGTTTCGTGATTTAGTTGCGAGATAGGAGCTTTAATTTTTCCCATCGAAGTGTGAGCGCCAGTTTATGCTTACAATTTGTGGATATCGTAAACTCTCAGATTGTGAAAGTGGATTTCTTTGACTATATTTCTTCAGTATTCTTGTTTCTGGCGAATATTCTTCGAATTCAAAGAGGCATGTATCAGATGTCTCAGATCTGTGTCACATGATATAGTGGCAGAGTGGTATAAGATATGTGGAAAACTGAGAAAATGAAGAATATAAATGAAAAGTTCTTCGCGTTTCTTAAGAATATTTAATATTACATGTTACCACATTTAATGTTTCAAACCATGTGGCGTTACTATTACACGAATGTCATTAATTCCGTGATTTTTCTGAAACCTTAATAATTTTAGAATTCAAGCAGCGGCCTTTATTACAGTGCTTCGCATTTCTAACGCCATATATTGTAGCAATGCTGTGAATAGAAACAAACTGTTGCTATACAATATCGGGAAACGTGGATGGGAACGTAGTGGAAAAATGATACGATGGGGACGACTGTCCATACCCACGTGGCATAGTAGAACGAGAACAATCAACGATATATTTTCCATTTTCCAAATGTGTTTGTTCCAATCATGTTCATCGTCATGGTTATACAATTCATATTTATGCCGGTTCTAACTTCTGCGGGCCTTTGATGGTCCGTGAGTGTACGAATTGAAAATTTATCAGTTTAGAATTTTCAACGGGAGTTAATATTCGTTGCGCGAAATTCGTGCAATTGTTCCGGCAGTTTGTAAATATTTTCGTTCGATTACCGTAAAAATACAGAGTTCAAATTGCAAAATGGATAAGTAAGGCAACTTCCTATGCTTTCCAGGTTGTACGTAATTTCTGTTACATAATTTATTATAACTTTCTGAACACAGGGGCACGCAGAATTCAGCAAAGGTTGATTATTTTTACTTGATCTTAATTTTAAATTATGATCGCAAATCGTCCATAAAATAAATATTTATAGAGACACTATCTAAGCATAACGCAGAACGAGTATCACGATTCTAACAGTATTTGCAGAAGCTCAAGTACATCATTTAATACAAAAGCAATCCAATAAACCTAATTGCTCGCAAAGCAAGACAATTAACTGCCACAGGAAAAATTACCTCCATCAGCGAACCTACCATGGCCATCCACAGCTACTCCAAAAAGAGTTCCAGACCTATCCAGCAAACTTTCTAAAAAATTAAAGCCTACTTAAAAAAAAAGCGTTAGAAAGTAAAAAATAATTATGTTCCTTATTTAATCTACGACCCTCCATTTTTATGTCGGCGCCTCATCATTTGCACTGTGTAAATCTGGCGCCGACTTAAAAAAATCGAGAGTCGTAGATTAAATAACGAACAAAATTATATTTTATTTTTTAGCACATTTTTATTATTCTTTAAGTCGGTTTTATTTATTTTTTATTTCTTACTTCATAGTTATGTAAGTTATATAACTACATATATTTAAATAACGAAGTCGGTTAATGAAACAGATTTCTTATTTTTGCTGTGCCTTCGAAACTACTAAATCGATTTTGATAATTCTTTCTCCATGACCTAAGTTGATTGAAGCTAAACGAAATTGAATAAGTTTCACGAAAATTGGTCCAATAGTTACGTTGAAATTCGCGGACAAACATAATACATACCAACATACATACATAGGTACGCATCGAACGTAGAACCTCTTTCTTTGTGAAGTCGGTTAATAAAAACCATGTCTCGTCAGTGCCAGAAAATTTAAAGACAGCCAGTTCAGAGTAGCAGGGAATACCTGCGTAGGGTCAAAGGTGGTACCCTTAGGTCGAGACCTCGGGCCCCGCTCATGTCTCCTGGAACAACCTGCTGGCCCCGTCCCCTCGGCGACCCTTTCTCGAACCAGTTCCAGGCCCTGCGCCACGTTTCGAAAGGGCTACTCTAATGTCATCGTCGAACGGACCTCTCGCAACCGGTCCTTCGCTGGGGGTCTTCGTGGATCGTCTTCGAGGAGCGATCTGCTTGCACGCCGCTCGAATCAGCGCGATCACCTAGCTTTATTCATTAGGACAATATTCTCACGAAAGGGTGGTTACTTTGAGGCACTGGACAGGTCGAAGTGAAAGGGCTGTTTCGAGATCGTTGAACCAACGAGAGGCGAGGGTTGATTCTTGGACGTTCGCTTGGAGTGGGAAAGATTTTCTTCTGGAGGATTAATAATAGACGATGCTGCTGAAGCTATCAGCCTTTGCATACGAAATTATGGGAGCGACTGTTGGTTTATGATGCCAAGTAGTAAATAAATTGTCGCTTTATGCAGAAATTGGTAACTGGCAGCCTGCAGAGATATATTTAGGAGATGGTGCCTAGGAGGATCTAAGGGTGTCTCGTGAGAATTTAGTGGTGTGGTTTTGTAACCGCCCTTGGTTACATTGTTCGATGTGATAGTTATTGTTACTCAGTCTTTTGATTGTTCTTTATTGAATTAATTACGTCATGGAGCAGGGGATGACGGTGCGATATCATTCGTGATTTAAATCGAAATCTGTTCATCTCTGCCCTTCTCTTTGGTATTTTAGCTTAATCGATGGTTTTAATTAGATGCTAGTTTCTTTAAAGATTTTAAATCCGGACTTAAGTTCTATACCTTTACCCTTTTTCCGCTATATTTAATCACCATACTGTTTGCTGGTACATGAATGTTCATTTAACGAAGCAACTTCGCCTGAATAGCCGTTAAATCACGCCGAGGTGAAATCGAGTTCGACATTATTTAATTATTCCTGTAACAAACTAGTGACGCTGTTTTAATTTCCATTAATAGACGAATTAACACCGCCTAATGGCCTCTAATTTTTCGGCGCGGCAAAGAACATAATGTCGCCGCGAAATTTGTTAATTACTATTTGCGCAAGTATTTCCAACGAAACTCATTCCAGCCAGCTCCCGACACGCCCTGGAAGGACGACTGATATACGCGGCGGCACTTTGTGCAAGTTAAAAGCACGTCACACTGGACCGCAAATAGTTCGAGGCGAAAGCGCAGAAAGTTCCCACAGACGTATCATGAGACGTTCTGGGACGGAGCTTGATAATGTCGTTGCCTGTTTGAATGCGAAACGGTGATAATGTGCTTCCCCAAGAACTATTAATAATCAACGTGACCTCGCAAGAAATGGAAAAAAAGCTGCTGCGTTGCTTTGCCACTTTGTGAAAGATATACTAATGAATTTCAGAAGTTGCATACAGCAAAATAAAAATAAATATTAGAGAGATTGTAAAAAGTGTTTTCCTTAAAAGAAAATCAGTGGTGAATTTGAGCAATCGTGCAAAAGATTTTATTATTTTGAGCAGTTTTAATTTCTCCTCCGATGTGATTAATTTTTGAGGGTTTGTTATATATTATTTCAACGCTATTTATTATATGAATCGTCAGCGATTTACTTCTTGCATTATTTAAAAATTATATAAGAAAAGACGCTAGTATTCGTTGGAATTAAAAGAAACGTTCGTGTAAGCGGAGGCATTAAGTGAAGCGTTTTACGTTACCACGACTTATATCTGCCTTTATTTAACCTTTTCGCAGTTACGCTTTTTCTCGGGCGAGGCTCTTAATTACTTTCCTCCGAGATATTTCTTACGCGTGCTTAAGCTATTACAGAGTCACTTACGTTCTTTTAAAAATAGAGTGACGTTTATTACCACATTCATACACTTCCCATGCGTATTACATTTCTTTTCTTTCATATCCAGTTAGTTTATTAACCCACAAAAAATCTGTATTCATTGAAGGGTGGTTCTATACCCTGCACATAGATTACAGAAGCTAAAAAAGCTGCGCACCCTTAATTTCTGGCTGCCTCAAAAACTCAGAAAGTTTCCCAAAAATTGACGCTGAAGAATTCCCAAAAGTTCCCCGCCAATCAATCCACGAAATCAACTCTGCGTTGATACGTAGGTACTAAGAAATCGAAATCATCACGATTTACTGAATATTCCAGAAATCATGCGAAAAAGGGCCACGACTCGGCAGCGTCATCAGCGATTCCACCAAGTGGAGAACTCGCGAAGTTCTGCAGCCCCCCTGCAAGAGTCTGCAAACCCTTCTGCAGGCCGAGCACGGGGCACCGTGGAGGGGGTCGAGCTGCAGCTCTGCTGGGGGTCCAACAATGGAAGCCCGCTCCGCCATAAAAGGTGGCAACCGGACCACCATGCAATTCTTCCCTTTCCATCCTCGATCTCGTTCCGGTTCCTCGGTAGCTCTATGCAAATCGCTTCGAGCTGAGCCTCTAGATCAAGGAGTGAATCACCGCTCCTCGATCAGTCGAAAATCGGTCGGGGCCCGGGCCACTCCGGGCAGGAGCTGGTGGCGAGCGGAAGGATCGTCGCAGGAAGGTGGCGATCGAGGAGCCGCGGCGCGTTCGGGAAGCTGTTGATCCGTCGACGCGGGGAAAAAATGGCGGGAAAAATCGGGGTGTGCGTGGGCGCAGGATCGATGAAGAGCGCAAAATGGCGACCGCCTCCCCAGAAGGGGGACAGGAGGCACGAGGAGGGAGAGAACACGGCGAGGGTGTCGCGGAAGGGGCTGAAGGAGCGGGCGTAGGGCGCGGAGGGCTGGGAAAAAAAGGTCGAGAGAAAAGGTGAGTATCGGAGGTGAAAAAGAAGGGAATGGAAGGGAAAAAATTGAAGCCGTCGCCGGAATCGAACGGGCTTTCTGGGTCAAGGATGCCGAGAGTGAAAATCAAAGAGCGCCCCATTTTAATCCTAGACGATCGCGTTTCTTCTTTTTTCCACCACCCCCTTGTCCTTTCTCTGACGAATGAAATATCGTTCGGCGAATTCCAGGGGACGTACATCCGCGACCGGCTACCGTGTGTTGTGATCGTTTAATTTATTGATGGAGTCGGAGGCCACTTTGATTGCCCCTAAAACGCGCTTCGAGCGATCGGTGCACCGAACGTTGCTCTTTTCGCCCCGTGGCGATGGTTTTCTGCCCGTTTACGTCCTGTTACGGAAATCGCAAAGTGTTAAAATAGATTCTTGCGAAATCCAAAGCTTCGCGAAATTCTCAAATTACTTGGACAGGAAGCCTTAAACTCTGCCAAATAATTAAATATATCCTTTATAGTATTCCGAGTACTGATGTCGCTTCAAAATTCTCGATAGGGTAGAAGCCCCAATTACTGACACATTAAGCACTGACTCTAATATTATTGCACAGTATCTGTATTTATTGACTAAAAGTATAAGTTTTTTATTTTATTTATTATGGTTTAATATGTTTACTTCGTGAAAAACATTTTGTGGGTCTTAGAATTTCTATTTTTATATATAAATTCATTAATCTAAAAAATATATTTCGAGACCTATTACTGACACCTCTAAAACGTGTGTGACTGAATTACTGACACCCCAATTACTGCCAGCTAACCTAATACTGTTTATTACTCATTTTATGGTTATGTCATCTCATGTTCATGAGCAACTACTGCTATGACAGTAATACCAAAATGCTTGAAACGCTTGTACCAATCACTATCACCCATATATTAATTAAAAAGGCTTAATTAATCGTTATATTACGATCGTTGTGACTTTCTATGATACTTATATTGTACTAAAAAAATTATTGTTTATTATGTAAATAATTTAAATATAGTAATTATAGCCCTCTCTTTAGTGCCCTGTTTTCTCTTTCACTAGTAAGGAAGTCGCCATTTCCACTGTTGTCATCAAATTAAAATTTTGTATCGTCTTATAGAAATTAATGAAAAAAAAAATATTAAGTGGTGCATTTTCTAGCGTATAGATTATAGGTTGAATTACATAATTCTTTTTGTGTATGACTTTACAACGTTTATTTATTCGTTATTTTCAGTAAAATAGCTTAAGGTGACAGTAATTGGGTAGGTGTCAGTAATTGGGGGTTCTACCCTATGTACAGTCACGAAACAATTACAGTTGCGTCTCATTTGCACGATCTAGAAAAGCAATACGATGGCACTTTCGTACATAGTTGCATTTGAGATACACCCTGCTATACTATTCAACGATTACGTATCTCTTACGAGAAGCTGCAAGAGAAGAAAGTATGTCCGTTTGTCCATCAACATATTCTACTCCGAACAAAGGTTCCTCCCTACAATATACAAGCGTTCAGGTTAAAACAATCGCCCGCTTCAAGTGGAACAAGTCTTCTCACAGACGATCGCGACTCGTCAGCGAATTACTCCACTTCCCTTCTTCTTTCTCCACCCCGTTCGAAAGGCAGCAATTCTGCGCGAGTTTCCTTGGCCTCGGCCGGATGTCGGGCCACCTTGTGTCCCGACGTGAGATTCATTAACTTACACGGGCGCGGCAGCCACGCTCTAGCCCGTGCCAGCGAACTCCACGGAAAAGTGTAATCGACAAAGTTTATCGAATGGCAAGAGGGGGCGGCAGGGGTCGCGCGGACGAGGGACGGCGAGTACGTGCCGGGGCGATTTTCCCTCGTTCCTCTGGAGAGTACCTAGGCCGGTCGTGGTTGGCTACTGCTGCTCGTTTCCACGACAGCTCGTAAAATAGGAATGGTACGCCCACGAGACTAGGCGAGAACCATAGACTCCGAAGGTTAATTAGACGCCGAATCGATACTACGTGGCGCGAGATATTTATCAAAAGGCGGCGACGCCGCGCGGTGTCTGATGTTAACAATGCGCGCGTGTCGCGCTGCCTGAGGAATACGCAGAATTCCAGATTCGTCCGGGAAGCGAGTACGCAGGATGGATTGGGAGTGAGAGGATAGTTAGAGAATTCAAAATTAAGGGGGACGGCTCGGCAGTGGTTATTGCGCTACACGAGTGAAACCTACTGCTGGGAAATTTTGGAATCCAGCGACTTGCTGGAGGAGGGAATGGGATAATTAGAAAAATCTGTTCGCAGCTGCTGTCGAATCAAATCGAAGAATTTACTAATTTCGTTGTTAGGAGAGAACACTTCTCAAAATTCTTCCCGTTTATATGGGACATAAGCATCAAATTTCCTGTTAGAGAAATCTCTTCCCCGTTCACGCAAGTGGATATAAAAGCTTCTGCCAATTTTTTCCCCAACGCTCGTTCAGTAGAAGTGCCATGAATTTAATTACGATCGCGAGAAGGTGCTTCGAGGTGTTTCAGAGCCGTGACTTTTTAATAATTTTGATTCCCCCGTCGTTGGGCGAAATTAACTCGCTGCCCACCTATCTTATACTTTTTCCTGAGATTGTTTCCCCGGTCGCCCGCGAGAATATTCGTCGAGATAATGGCGACGTTTCGCGACTCGTGAAACAGGAACAGCACGCCCGCGAGACTGCTCCTCGAGTCTCGAGGACCGAGTTAATTAGATATTGAATTAACGCTCCTAGGAAATGCGGGCACGTCCGCCGAGATCGTCGAACAAGCAAGCCTCCTGGTCCACTAAAACAGCCACCACCCCAACCCCTTTGTTTCTCCGGGCTCTTCCATCTTCCCTTCTCTTGCCCGTTGCGCCCAGAGACGAGGTCGGGCTCTTCTTCGCGGGATTTTAATTACCGGCGTATCCTTACTCTTAATTATTTATCGCCCCGTACGTGCGACGCCTCTAAATAATTTTAATTAAAATTGTCGAACGGGCCTGGGCCAACCGGCCGATTACGAAATTTAATTACCCGCTGGGTATAAAGTGGTTCGACGCCTTCGCAGCTCCGATAAGAACAACGAACGGCGTTGCGAGGCCTCGACGAAAGGGCCCTCGAGATTTTCTCGAGTCACGTTTGTGCGGAACTAGGGATTGCAAATTTACCGACTTTTTCAATTACCGGTAATTCGGTAAAATTTTCAATCAAAACCGGTTTACCGATAATTTACCGGTATTTTTTAAAGTATTGAAAATATAAGAGTAAACATTACAAAAAAAAACTTTTTTTTAACTCTAATCGAGCATTATAATAAATATATGCAAATAAAACTATTCTGAACATAAAATATAAAATGAGATAACACAAAATAGATATATTTGTGTAACTATTGACAATACTTATTAATATGGATCTTCGCCACGAAAACAATGAAAAGAATCTTATCTTACATACATAATTAAATATTTTTTATTTAACATTTTATTTTGACAAATAAGCACGCAAAAAACATAATTTGTCTATACTTTGGTCTCCTGATCGCGATCTAATTTTTGTACAAAATAATCCAGCCACGGATAAAGCACTCTCAGATTCTACGCTTGTTGGTCAGATAGTCATTAAGGAATCATATGCCATTTGTACCTATATATTTTCTCCTTACTTTTTCTACTTGAAAATACGTCCATTTTTTTTATGACTTGATTTAGATTTTTAGTTCTCTTTTGGTTTAGAGTTGATTCTCCGTGAGGTACTTCGGTTTTCGTCTTTATTAGTAATTGAAATTTCTTTCACTGATAACGATGTAGACCGAAATAACGAACGCATATATGCGCTATATTGATATACGTAATTTATCGAATTACCGGTAAAAATTTGAGAGTACTTCCCGTGATTTACCGGGAAACCGGTAAACCGGGTTACCGGTATTGCAATCCCTATGCGGAACGTATTGAATTTCGCGTTGAAATTTTCCTACTATTATTGAGACTTTCCCCTTCGCAAAGGATTCTTCGAAATGCGCAGGGTGCTAGGAAGCACTTTGCAAGTTGAACGCTGCTGGATGAAAGAGACAGTGATGGATCGTCCAGGGGAAAGTCGAGAATGCGAAACATTTAGTTGGAACGGTTTTATTTATACTCCACGTTTGTACGAACGTTTCCGAGATTCCCTTTTTAATTGCGAAACAATTTTCTCGAAACTGAGAATCTATAGAGAAAGAGACACATGGGCCTCCAGTGACGCATCGTATTTATCAATAAAACTTCGAATTGAATTATGGAGATAGAAGACGAAACTATGAAAATTCCAGCAGAAACAAATTCCCTGTTCACTTCTTCCATAAATAGGGTCATTTGAAAGAAATGCTCGGCCAACGATTGCCGCGTGGAGGGAAGCCAACGCGATTCAACGTGGTACACAGCCCGTGAATTCGTTGCCAGCTGTAAAACATCCGCGCGAGCTAGTAATCTTCATACCGACCGCGTCTAACTTCCTTCATTTCTCACTGCGAATTACGGGGCCACGCTCTTCCCTCGTTACTGTGCGTATTTTGTTAATTCAACTAAAAACCCCTGATCTCATTAACCCGCGCCGTGTTACGTTCCGCGGTGCGGTTACCTTTAGAACAGTTCCAGCTTATACACATACATCCTCCTTTTTTTCCCCGCCCATCCTTTTTTTAATACCGAGTACCAATTAGGACAACGGCGGAGTAAGTTCTGGTGGCCCTCTTGAGCCGCCATAAAGCTGGATAGTTGGTGGCGTTTCGGGGTTGCGGGGGGAGGGCCCCTTTCTCTCCAGATGGGGGCTTCTCCCGAGGGTGGCGGCGGTGTTGGCCGAGCCAAAATGGTGGCTCCACTGGAGGGAGGATGGGGGGGGGGTGACCTCCGTGTGCCAGGGTACTTCGTAATGGCGAAGTTTACTTTGCCATTTGTATCGAGGAGAACGAGGGAGGCGGACGTGGTTGGAGCAAGGGAGAGCGGGCCAACGTGAGACGGGGACCAGGGGGGGCGGGTGGTGGTCGTTTGGCGAAAGGGGGATGAAGAGAAGCTGTGGGGGAAAGAGAGAGGGAGAGGGTGAGACGCGGACAGAGACTGACGAAAAGGGAGAAACGGAGAGGATAAAGAAAGGGAGCAAGACAAGGGGTGGAGGGTGGGCGGTGGACAGAGACGGGGAGCAACGAATCCTCGGGCTCCGAAAAGGAGCGAAGGGGATGAAGCCCGGCTGGCCATAATAATTCACGATATAAAGCCAAAGTACCTTGACCGGAGGAAAGTTTCGGGGGTAGTGCACGGCCCGTCCGACGTCGATAAATTAGCTTACACTTTTTACATAATGCGACGACGAGGGCCGAGGAGAAGGCAGCACCCTCTCCGCGGAGGAGCCGCCGGCCGGAGCAGCGAGGAGGGTGCGCCTCCCTGGGCTGCCACCCTGTCGCACCGTCCTCCCCCGTACATAGGTGTACCTAACTACCTCAAACTCGTCTGCCTCCTCGGGTCAAATTAATTCCGGTATTAAAATTTGGCTTGCAAATATTCCCGACCCGGGGCTACGCGTGTGCCGGGGCACACGCACGGCCGAGCGTGTGCACTCTTCGCCGTTCGACAGGCAGCCTGTGCATTCATCTACGTTCCGGTTCTCCCTGGTCACGCACACGGCCGCTGGGCACACGCCAGTAACATCTCCGCACACGCACACGTACCCGTGTACGCACGTAATTTACATCTGTTATTATGGAAGAGGCCTCGGCTCGTTCCGCACGCTCGCTCGCTCGCTCGCTCGCTGGCGTTTCGATGTTTCGACTGTCCTCCTGTAGAAAGTGGAGGAAAACGCCCCCGGGCCTGGAAATTTTATTCGACAATGAACGACGCCCTCTTACTCCCTCCTATCCCCTCATTTTTTTTCCTGCCTTTTTGGGGATAATATCCTCTATATGGCGGTTGTAACGTGCAGCCCTCTCTGGCTGCGATCGTTAATCGAGTCAGGAAGCTGGATCGGTTTCGCAGCTCGTTGGGGATGCAGGGGATGGCCGCGTCTCGGGGTTGAACAATTTTTACCTTCAACCTCCCCGCACGCAACCAGGACAACTGTCCCCGTTTCGACGGGCCATGTACGATGTGTATATTGCGATCGGATCGTAGAGGATCGATCAGGCCAGGGCGGCAATACGCGCGAGGCGTGCGCGTCCATAGTAATCACTGTATTGAGAACACCCGTCAACGTCGACGTGCGCCGCTGAATTCTCATGGAAATTCTCATATTCATGTATTCATTGTTTATTGGCGACGGTACGCGGGATGCACGGGGTGACGCGCAGTCACAGACCAGGCGACGTAAGAACGATAAGGCGCGTCCATAAACGGTCCTCCTTGCGTACGCGGCGTCGCGACGCTGCTCCGCCACCGCCACGCTCCACCTGCGATTGCTTGATCGCCCGGAAAGGCCGACGCGCGAGTTTATACCGATTCGAGGCACCCCCGCGCACCCCATCCAAGCCGCCACTGTTGCCGCTGTGTACTTTGCCCGCGAGGGTGGAAATTGGGGCTGCGTGTCTTATTTCGATGGACGGTCGATCGATCGGCACGCTGGAAATTGTTATGCCCCGATACCTAACTGCTCGATGGACGGCGATTTCTTTTTTTTTAGGACGGCCTACGAAATTCTCAATTCCCTTGGTTGGCTAGTAATAAACTGTTGCATTTTGGGGGCAGTAACTTTTGGAGGTCGTTTGCAAGTTCTGTTGTGTGCTTTACATTCTGCCACTCTATACACACATCGCCGCAACACAAAGTGATTCGTTCCAATCGAAAACTCGATAACGATGAAAAGCGTGATCACTCGGAACACGTTCGATAATAAGATCCCGTGGATGGCAATAAAATACAGCCACCAGTGTGAGAATTATTCCAAACGACAAAAAAAAAAACATGTCGCCCGCTCGAATCCCCGTCCCTTTGTCGTAGATTTTACTACCGGCATTTTCATGCTCGCTTAATATACGCCCTGTTCGTTTAAACAGAACGCTATGCGCGCGTCCTTTCGTCGTTCGGGTATTTATTATTTTTGCACCGCGAAGCGCACAAAGAAAGAATAGTGTTCGGTGTTACCCGCCCGCTGGCGTGATCGGTAATCCATTTCGAAATTCCTCGCGCAGATTAATCGCGGCCCGACGGGATGCGACGAAACGGCGGCTGTCGGCCACCGTCTCGAATTCCCATCCGTTTAAATGTGCCCGACCCGCGCTCCAGCGAGGGCAATTTTTGTACCATTTTCCAGCGTTCTTCTCGACCTTATCGTCCTTACTTAATGCTTGTTTGCCACGGAGACAGCTTTCCGATGGCGAGCTTTTCTGAAGTAGTCCTCGTCGTCGTCGGCCAGGGGACGTGACAGCACTTTGTTTCGAGGGACTATGAGAGATTCTCAGATCCATTATGTTTCCGAGTCCTTTGACTCTTTGCCGGTGATAAGCGCGTCAGCCTCCGCTCCGCTTCGGTCTCTTTTCACCGGAAATTCCTTTCAGGGGCCACTTAGCGCATGAAACGATTACACGCGAGTTTTTACGATTGAATTCCCGGGCGACATTATCATGCCTTTTATATCGCGAATTCTCGGCCGGCCTCTTTGTCGCCCTGAACGCCGCAAGGATTTCGATAATATTCTTTCGACCGGGTTGTTTCCGCCTGCCCCTTCCAGCGCGTCATTGCCGATGTTAATAAAAATGGATCGCGAACAGTGATTCTTTCACGAACGTCGGAGCAATGATTATTTAAAATTCTGCCCACCGCGATTTAACCCTCAATTATCAATGCCACTATTGGAACTTCAGTGTAGGGCTCTTGATACCCGGTGACCCGGGTACTCGGTTAACCGGGTGATACCCGGGTACCCGGGTGCTACCCGGGTCTGCGGGTAATACGGTTACGGGTAGTCGATACCCGTATGACACGGGTAACACAGTTCGACAGCCATCTGGACTTGTAACATTTAATAGCCGTTTCTTATATGTTTTGGAGCGCTGAAAACGAATCCGCAAACCGTTTGACGCCATCATCCTCAGTTTTTGAGAAATTCGATTTTGAAAAAAAACTGTAAATTTTCAACGTTGAACATCTTTAGTGTCGAGACAGTAATAGTTATTCATTACTGTTTGCGCAAATTTGCAGTTTTTTCAAAATCGAATTTCTCAAAAGCTGAGGATGACAGCGCAGAAGCAACTTGCATTATTACTAATAATTTATAACTAATAATATTCATGAAACAAAAAGGTATAATAAGAGGTTTGTTATGATCCACTGCAATAACCGGTATTTCGTCGATTACCCGTATAACACGAGTATGGGGTAATCGTAACCATATTACCCACAAACCCGGGTGGCACCCGGGTAACCGGGTAGGACCCGGTTCACCGGGTACCCGGGTAACCGGAAACCCGCGAAAAGTAAGAGCCCTACTTCAGTGTTTGAATTCGGCCTTTGATTACTTACGGCCTTTGTATTTCTGTGATTTTAAATGAGTGCGCATGAATTATTCCCAGTAGTATTTACTACAGTCGAATGTGCTATTATAGGAAAAGGTTGGGTTCAATTGAAAAAGAATTGCGAAATTTTGAAAGCCACAAGCAAGGAGCTCTGATGCCACGGTGAATTTTCAGTTTTGTGGAAGGTTACTAATAACTCGACCAACGAAGGAAAATACATGGGTAAAAGTCGCACGAAATTTGTGCATCGCGAATGCAGAACGCTGCAAATCTTTTTCGCCACCCTTAATCGTAAGGCAAATCTCGCAGCGGGGACAAGCGCAAAAGGGCCGTTTGTAAGCGTCGACTTACGGAGGCCGGACACGTGCACGTGGGCACACACACACACACACATACACACGTGACACCCCGAAAACACGCACGGGGGGTTCCCTCCTCTTGGCCATTTTTAACGAACTTTTTCCGAAACTTCAATCTATATAACTCATCCTCGCGCAGACGGCACATTCATTTCTCCACGGTAGTTGAGCTTTTACATCGTCTGCATCTCTCCACCGCCCACTGGCCACCCTGCATAAGTAATTTTCTACCCCTGCATAGGTAATTTTCATGACGACCTCGTAGTTGTCGGCGTTGTTCAAGCTAATTCCTAGCATCTGAATAAACGTGTTTATCCCCCCGGGGGAGGGATCGCAGGAAATACACGGTTACGGTGAGCCAGAGACAGAAACGTTGCTCCTCGGTTCCAGCGATTGATAAAAGTTGTTATTCTCCACCTTCGTATACATAACATTTTCATGCGCAATTAAGTGAGAAGGGTCTGCGTCTCGGAGGCACATTCGTGCACTTCGTGCTGGCGCCCCGAAGCGTCCTTATTCTGACTTGCCAATGAACATTACCTCGTTCCGGGAAATTAGTGCATAAAGTGTGGTATTCGGTGAAAAGATTAGTTTGCACTATGAGAACGCATACAGAAAAAGGGGCGTGCCATGGGAAATGGTACTTCTCCACGATTAAAGTATGTAGGATACATAGCATTTAGAGCGACTGGCCATGAATTTTCAAAAGTAAGTAATTGTAGGCGCTTGGCGCTCGGAAGACGGCCTAATGGTGCGAGAGTGGCCCATAGGTGGCGTCTGTTAAAGTAGGAGTTCGGGATCTAAGAGATCGGGAGGAAGCCGCAGTGGCGGAATCGGTAAGGCGGCTGGCCAGCACGCGGGGATGGCCCGGGTTCGAGTCCCGGCGAGTGGCTTTCCTTTTTCCGGCTCCTACAGTTCAGAAGTGGGATCGACAGCGCTCCGGCGTTTGAGGTTGCCTCCTCGTGCTGACGTGTCCGGTTCCGTATCGTTTAGGAATTTTGAGGAACGCGGCCGGGGACGGCCGCAATTGTCAGAATGGCCGAGCTGTAGGCGCTTGGCGCTCGGAAGACGGGGCCTAATGGTGCGAGAGTGGGCCCATAGGTGGCGTCTGTTAAGGCAGGATACCACCTTTGCACTTAAAAAAAATTGAAATTTTGTTTTGTTCTCAAAGTACTCTTTCAAGTGTATAGAATCGAAATTCATTCATTAGAAAGGTAGCCGGAACCTTTTTCTTGTGTAAAAACCGGATTGGAGCAGATATATAAATCTATATAAAACTTTAAACGCGTTTTTCTCGAAACGATGTTTTCCAAATCAGCGTGTCAGATTACTCCTACAATTTTCATCGGATTGACTTGAAACTTTGCACAATTCTTCCGATTGGTGTAATCTAACGATGTACGTAGGACTTTTGCTGTAGCGTTGTTATTTTTCTTTTGGTGCGCAATTTTATAAATTTTTTTAAACTTTTTTACCCTAAAAAATTGACCTTTTCGTTAAAATGGCCGCCATTTTCTTAAAAATCGAAATTTCGTAAAATCCCTACGTACAGCATTGAACAATATTGTTGTTAATAGGGACATTCTTTGGTTTCTTTTCTAAGAGCCACGTACAGAGCGGAATTTGACACGCCGTCTAACGATGTTTCTCCAAAGGAGTGTATTTTGGCGCCACCTACAAGAGATTATTTTTTACTTTTTCAGTTTCGAAAAATGTGTAATTACAGATTAAAGTTACATTAATGAATGACTGACACCGATTTTGTTTCTGCGCATTCTTTGTATGCAAAAAAAATTCATGAAAAACGCCTCCAAAATCGCAGTCAAAGGTGGTATCCTGCCTTAAAGTAGGAGTTCGGGATCTAAGAGATCGGGGGGAAGCCGCAGTGGCGGAATCGGTAAGGCGGGGCTGGCCAGCACGCGGATGGCCCGGGTTCGAGTCCCGGCGAGTGGCTTTCCTTTTTTCCGGCTCCTACATAATCAAGCAAAGAAAGGAAAGGTATTCCAAAGACAGAAGTGAGATGGGGCCTCCATGGACGAAGCATTCGAACGTATCCGATTGGAGACATTCCAACCTCGAAACACGCAACGCGCATTGAAACGCAAACTGATGAACCCGCGATTAACACGGTTACAATTACTGCAGGAAGAGAGGGAAGTCAAAAATATCCCGAGGAGATCCCAGAAATTTTAATTCACAGGCCCCGCGGAGTCCTCGCGCGCGACAGACGCGTAATCCCAAGGAAATTACGAAATCACGAGAGCCGTGTACCGCGGACAAAAACAAACGAACTTGTCCGCGGAGCGCGACCGCGACAAAAGACACGCGAACCCTTTTCGCGACAGTTAAACGCCGCGGCGACACAAAGGCATATCCGAGCCCGTTTGCACCCCGTTTCCCGTGATCGTGCTCGTATCGGTCCGCGCTCCACCGATCAGACCGCCAGCCACAAAAGCGGGAAACGCTTGGCGCCCCCGCGCCTTCCATTCCGATCGGTCGAGCCCGCGGCCCTCCCCCTCGACCGAAGTCGAAGGGACGCCGCGGCGCGTCGGGCTCGATCAAAAGGAGGAAGGGAAGAAAGAGAGGCGTCCAGTCACCCTCTTAACAGGGGGACGAATTTATCTGCTCGCCGGAGCCGCCTCGTTTCCAATTGATCCAAGCCGCTCTTCTGGGTCGTGATCAAAACTCCGGCATACCGAATTTGATCTGCTGAAAGCTTCTTGTAATTGGACGTAATGCCCTCACCCCCTCCCGCCCTCGATCGTTTCAGGGAAAAGGCGGCAGCGGCGACTGGGGGCCGTAGGGGTGGAAGATGAAGGACACGGGGTGGAAAAACGAGCCGTAGAAAACGCTCGAAGGAAAGGGGTTGAAGATTGACGGTTCAGGGGGAGGCGGGGGCGGCTGGTCGCCGAGGGACGCCGGGAAAATAAGAGAGAGGGCTGGACGAGCCGTCCGAGACGGCTGTTGCGAATTCGATTGTCCTCCGGGCCGGGTCCATCCTCGTTCCTCCTCGCCTTGGAATATCCCCCTGGACCCTATTTTCCACGCAGCCCCATGGAGCAACCCTTGCGGCCGCTGCCCGACTCTCCCGTGGAAGATCTCCCAGCTCCCCGTCCCCTCGCCCGGGCGAAACTCCGCGCGAAACCTCTCCAAATAAAGTCCCTCGCGCTTCGGGGGGACGCGGCGTCAATTTTTCGCTCGTTGCACCTGCGGCTTTCGTGGGAGGACCAGCCGCCCCCGCCCGCCGCTGGCACTGTTCGACGAGCGATCGGTGGCGATCGGGCGCTTTAAGGGCGATGCTTCGTTACGCGGGAGGGTAAAGGAGATAGGTGACACGCGTGGTCAGACACGGGACGTGAGAGCAATTCGTGTCACTGGCGTCGCGTGGGACGAATGCCTCGGAATTTTGGCCGCGCTTGGTATCGGGCGACTGCGAATGGTATGCTTCCGTGTTGCTTAATATGGGGCAACCAGGTGGTAGATCGCTGGCCTACGGTGGCGTTCGCTTGGTAAGCGTGCAGCAGAAAATTGGATTTTCAAAGGGAAATCTGTACTTGAAGTTGAAGCGCGCGGAATGGACACCGTGGTGCTGCAACAGTTTTCACGTTGAAGAAGCAACTCATTGAGGTAGTAAAAGTGTAAGTAGGTACACTTTTGTGTGAGTCACACTTTTCGAAATTTTAATCTCGATCCTGGATATTTTCTTCGACGGATTACATACCGGCGTTGAATGTATTTTCTTTTACTATTGATGAAATAATTGTCATTGATTGACAGATTTAGTCAAATTTAACTAAGTTTGTATTTTCACGTTTTTTTTTTTATATCGAGAGGGATTGCAATACCCCGAGTTTTCGTGTGACTTTAATGACGAGAGTAACCTTAAACAAATTCGTAGGGGCTAGCGAGATTTTATAGTGAAACTAAAAGTGGTCTATATTTGATAGAATCGATACAGTTGATCGAACCAACTTACTTTTCCTGCAACTTTTATCTATAAAAAATAGTATCGGAGAAATTTACGTGACGAGTTCGATATTGGATGCCGAAACTAAAAGCCCGCCAGTGTTTCATTGAGTCCGCAGATTCGATCGAATCAGTCGACCTTGCATTCAATTTCTGCTGATAAAAAGGCGGCTCAAAATAATTAAAATGAATGGAAATTATCTCTGAAATCAGTAAATCTTAAACAAATACTCATTAAAATATTTCCATATTTGCAAGCCATTTAGGAGAAATTTCAACCACATATAAAGCAATCTGTCTCTCAAAAGAAAACCACTTAACATCAAACTCCCTGATATAAAAAAATTCAATTCCAACATCACGGCCCCAAACCCCCAACCGTGAAATATCTTACAGCCCGCCATGATCGAGCATGAAACGCTCGAACGTGCCAGTCAGTATCGTGAAAAATGGCCGAGCCGGTCAGCGGGGCGCGAGAAACGACAGCGCGAAAAGCAAAAACGCGCCACGTGTTGCTTTCGAAATAAATAGCCCGGTCGGCGTAATAATGTAAACAGTATAACAATCATCGGCATTACGTAATTATATCAGCCAGCCGCGGGTATTACCCGATAAAACGGCAATACCGTAATTTGTCGGGTGTCAAAGTTTTCGAAGGGGTGGCGTTGGAAAGAGAAAGAGAAAGAGAGAGAGAGAGAGAGAGAGAGAGAGAGAGAGAGAGAGAGAGGGGGGGACGGGCGGGGGGCGGGGTTGGAAAATATCGAAAAATTTCCACGCCCGGGATGTATATCGGTCGGCCGCGCCGTTCCGCGTCGGTTCTGCGGTTCGCTGGATATTATCAGATGGAGTATTGCCAACAGGTGATTCCGAAAATAACAATAATTTAATTTCCCGGAATATGTGGGTCACGGGGACTTTCGATTTCACGGGCGACGCGTTAATTAAGTGTCGCGCGTGTATTACGTGCCCCTCGCCGGATCGCGTTACAATATCATGCGTGGTTCGCGGGCATCGGAGTCGTCGCTCTCTCGACGACGCGGCCAGCCCGATCAAAGAAAGATTTACGGTGCACGCGGACGGCGAACCGAATCGCATCTAATTAGGGACCGTTAATGCGTTGTTTAATACACACCGACGTTTATTATTTCTGTAACCGGATAGAGATCGACGCGAGGATCGTATGGCCGTTTGATTTTTGATAGCCGCAGATACCCGCCGACGTCGTCTGCGCGTAAATTTCATCCCCGCAGCTGACCGACTAGGAGTCGTCGATATTCCTCAGTCGATTGCCCGACTGGTCAACGGCCATCCCCAGCTGAAATTCTCGCCGGGGTGCAGCGGGCGTTGTTCGAAATTATTAGGAGCATCGTTCCGCGTTCCGTCTATCTGGGCAGACGGAAAAGGGCTGACGTTTAACCCTCCGTCTAACCGAGATCCTGCGCCAGAAGACAATCATCCCCGGTGGAAAGCCCGAGAGGCTCGCGCGAGCACACACCGCCGGGGATCTCTCCCAAACACGGATGTATTTTTAAAAGTAAAACGTTAGTGCCTAATGTTCGTCCACATTTTGCGCTTAATACAAGATCGCGCGTGGAGGGAGGATCGAGGGAGTAAGAGCGGCTGAGAGAATCGCGCTTGTATGTGTGCCGCACTGGTCCCGCAGGGTAGGGGGTTGACGGTGGTTCCGCGAAGAGCACAGAGCACGGGCGAGAGAAAGAGTAAGGGAGAGAAGAACGGGGGGGGGGGGTGGGATGGGATGGGGTGGAAGGTTTGCGGGATCGGTGGCAGGAACCCCCTTCGCGCTATCTCGTGGTAGGGCTGTTTTTCGCCACTCGCAAAATGGCCGCCACCCCCACCAGGCCGCTCCTGCCTCGGCTAGAGGGTGTACGGAGAGCACGAATTTTCTCCGTCCTGTTCTCTTTCTGCTCGCCTCGTTCGTTCGCCGTTCGTTCGTCATTCGTTACGGCACCCCCTCTCGGCGGCCGGTTGCTCCGGCCTCTTTCAACCCTCTATCGCCGTCCCCACGGCCGCAGCATTCCCCTCTACTTTCCGTTTTCCACCACCATTCTTGCGACTCTCCCCTCCGCCGGCACGGCTTACTCAGCGCCACTGGCGGCAACCAGAAACCGGCCTCTCTCGTTTCACCCTTTTACTCGCCCCCTTCCCATACCCCGTTGCCGATCCTCTCTTTCCAACCCTTCGGTCGCCCTCTTTCTCTGTCTCCTTTTTTCACGGCCTCCGTTTTCCGCCTCTGCCATCCCCGCCACCGTTTCCACCCTTCCGCCGCTCTCCCCGTGCAACGACACCTACGCGATTTTATCTCTCTCTCTCTCTCTCTCTCTCTCTCTCTCTCTCTCTCTCTCTCTCTCTGCTCCAACACACACCCCGCGCCCCCGGAACTCCTACCCCCTGTCGGTCTCGCACGTATATACACCAGTGCACGGTGTTCGAGGCGAGGTCGCGCACGAATATTGTTACGTAGAACGCGAATGAAATTTATAACTAATTACGGGAAAAGTTTAGATGACCGTCGGGCCGTTCGGCGGCCGGAAACGCACGGGGGTGGGCCCCGTTGGCTGGACCGGAATACACGGTAGCTAGGTGAGACGACGCGCGGAGACAGGATGGGCACCGGGGGGGGGGGGGCGGGGGGGGGGCGGGAGGTGGAAGAGTGGTGGTGGGATGGACCGTGGGTTGGGAGAACGGTTTCGGTCGGACAGTTGGGATTTGTGCCGGTATAGAAACCAAATTACATTAATTAGGGTATTAAGCGTCCTCGGTCGCGCGCGGGAGAGAGAGAGAGAAAAAATTTCAGGCAGGACGGAGGGTTGCGGGGCTTAAGACGGATTCCACGGTTTTTCGTGTGACAGAGAATTTAAAAGTGCGTGGCGCGCGGCCCCGTCTAATTAGAACCCCCCCCGCGTCCCCCGTTCCCCGGAATTTCGCGGCCGATGAGCGCAGTTGTAATGAACCGGTCCCTTGTATCGCGGATCGTTTATTGATCCATTGAAATTCCCCGCGGACATGTCCGGCCGTACTATTCAATTTTGAATTTTAGAAAGGCGGATTGTATTGTTCGCCGCATCGCCCAGCGCGGGGAAACGCTGATCGAGGAAGAAACTACTTTCGATTTATTAATGCCAGCGGGAGAGAAGCTTCCGTAGAGATCGGTCCTGTTTGCTGAGGTAAACTGCAGTTGTCACGCTGAATCCAATGCCTCAGCATGAACGCAACCAAATTGTCGGGTCCACCTTTGAAGCCTTCAAGGAGTGTCGGTTATGATTCATTCGCAGCTTCCTCGGCTATGTTCCCGCGAATTATACCTACGCATCGTCTCATTGCTTTTTAAGTCTGAGGCCTCCGATTCACCGGCCCCCCACCGCATATTACCTCAGCACACCCAACTCCCGTTCAATTTCCCGCGATACGCTTCGACGTGGAGCACGGATTCATGATTCGATCATGGAGGTCATGACGCGCTGGGCGTTCACCCGCCACCCCCACTCGTAAAAATTATTCGCAACGTTTTAAAACGCTCCCGACCGCACTCAGACTCCAGAATTCACAATTCGCGTAACACGCACCCTACTGTATCCCTTTTAACTGCAAATTTCATTGTTCCATCGGCTCGCGATCAACTATTGAATTTCATGCGCAACGAAATTACGCACAAACACGGGCACCAAGGAACTCCCCTGCTACCAGCCTGATCAAAGATCCGCGCGAACGCCTCGATCCATCGATCTCGTCCCCAGCCAGTCCAAGTGGAGCTCCATGGCCATCCTCCACAGCGGCCGGACTTTTCCCGCGCGAAACCGCAGCCAGTTGATCGGCGCGGTCGCGCAGGCATTCGAAAATTTTTCAATTTACCATCCCCGCTGTCGGTGGCGCCGGCACCGAGCCGACTTTCCGCCCGCGTTTAATTGCGGATCACCCGGCGGATATCCGCTCTATTCGCGGCCCAGAATATCATGGCGTCCACCTTGCTAAGTTCCGACCCCCGAAATTACGCTTGAACGCCGCCCGGCCAGAAGCGCGTCCTCGCGCTAACGTGATTCGCGGACGCAATTTAGCGCGGCTAAGTGCGGCGGTCTGCGCGACGAATTACGAATGCTCGCGCGAACCTCTCGCGCGATGCACCGACTACGGGGCGCAACGGAGGCAGAGACAGACAGAGAGAGAGAGAGAGAGGGAGAGAGAGAATGGGAGGGTGTAACTCAATCAGTCCCGCGGCGACTTTTCGCGGGGCGAAACTAGACGCGGGAAAAATCGATACGCGGGTCACGCGGACGGCGGCGTTTCGAAAATCGAAGGAAAACAGATGCGCGGGGTAATTAATTTTTACTCGCAATTCCTGCTGGCCACCGTGACGGCGCGGCTCGCGATGGATGAGCCGCGTGGGACGCAGGTGTAATTTCGAAAATGCTGAAGTTTTGTCGGTTCCTTTGCTGGGAGGTGAAAAATGGTCGCCGAGGCTCGAAGCGCTGTCTTTCGCGACCAATTTCCTCGGTCCACCTCCAACGATTTGTCTCGCCCAGGGGGAAAGGGAACGTGCCTCTCCGTCTCTGCTTTGTCGGCGAGCGTAGATCTGCTTGAAGGTTTTCGAGGGGTGTAAAAGGGGACGAGGTGGTGCTGAAGGATTTAAAAGGATCTTGATTATTATTTCATTAAGGGAAAGCGTGACGTTCCGCACTGTTAATGTATGTAAATCGTGGTGCTTAAAAGGTACCTTATATATAGAAAAACGGGTACAAAAAATGGGAATTTTTAGTTGTAGCGTAACTATAGTAATATATGTGATTTCGGCGCACAGGTTCGGTCAATTTAACAAACTAAAAACAAATTATTCAGCAATTATAAATATATAAGCTTCCGACGTTTCGATCTCCGTTTAGATCTTCTTCAGGAAAGTTAAAAATATTGCTTTTGCTCTTAGAATTGAGTCACAGTGCTATGGCACTGCCTACGACTATTAATTATTACGGTCGAAAGAAAATTTATAAATAACTTGTAACTATAGTAAGTGTAACTCGTCACTCTTGTTAAACGCTTACTGAATCAGAAACATTAAAATTTTCAAACGAGCTGGTACCGCGATAGGAAATATTTTCGCTTAAAAGCGATGGGATGGAAGGAATTCATTAGGAGCTTCCGAGGAAGACTCAAGTGTGTAATGATGGAGGATTGAACAGAAATGATAGAAAGTGTTGTAACACAGTATTTACAGTGGCGGCTGGACCTGTTATGCAATCCGTTAGATGCACCCTCGCGTACATTTGCCCGCTGCTGCCGCGCGGACCCGATCGAACTTTCACCGTGGAAAGTTCGACGTGCTCCCGCCAAACCGATCAGTCAGTGTACCGTAACGTGTTTTCTCCTGACGCATCGCACGTGCCAATAAATGGGAACAGAGCAATACTTCCAGCCAGCGTTTTAAATCTCTCTAAATTTCGAGGGAGGAGGATGGAAAAGATAGCCACTTCCGTTCCCAGTTCCGCTCACTTATTTGCAAATAACCGTAACGGATCACCGGCTCGTTTTCGAGCCACGCGAAGAACAGGGAAACGAATGCCGAGAAATTTTGGCAATTATGTCGCATATTAAAATTCTCATATTTTTAGTCATCCCATCCGTTCTTCCTTTTACATTCGTAATGCAGAATTCTTCGATATTGTACATTGTGTCATTCCTTGTGAATAAGTAGATCCAAATCGAAATAATCATACATTCGCAGTGGCACTGTCTTCTAGCATTCGCACGTGATTAACCCTCTAGGGACGACTGGGACTCCAGAGTCCCATTCAGATTAACACATTTTTATTTACGTTCCATCAATAAGATCGAGATTTGATAGGTATAGTGACCTTTAGTAGGCAGAGAAGAAACTGTTGTACCATCAGAACCCGAAATTAAACTTTTTTTTTGTTATATTGTTATAAACAAATTACGAAAAAAAAATATAAAAAAAACTAACGACTAGCTTCCAAATCCGAAGTATAAAATAGACTATTTTAACGCTCAAAAAAAATCTACGTTAAGTTTAAAACATCCCCGTCCCTAGAGGGTTAAAGTGAAATGTAGTAATGGGGACGTGCGTCGAATGATTTCCATTTATGGCGAGTGCAAAGGCAGAATAAGCGGAATGCTGATGTTTATGTATTTTGGATGACGCCTCAATAAATAATTATTTAAGTGAAGCCTACTGTTTTCTTTAAGATGTAACCTTCGGTAACCTTGAATTGACCTTGGGTTATAGGTGCCTGAGCTCTCCCACAGAGTTCTCACTCCTGACAAAAGCATATTACAATTTTATTCCGCTTTGACTCCTCCACCTACAATGGAAATATATTCCCTGTACAACACCCCTTTTGAAATCATATAATTTTTGTAGAAAACATTTTCCTGAACTACAGACGGCAGAGGAAACATTTCACACTGCAGAGTTAGCAAGTGCGCCGCGTATGGTGAACGTGACAAGGATGCAATGGCGGAGAATTTTTGACAAGTCCCTCGATCATCGACTTACCAACCCCTTCCCTTCGGTTGCATTTGAATGATTCATTCCGTTGGCTATAATAGTAAATCCCCATTACCATGGAGATGAATCCAGAGGCGCGATATCACATTACGCGACTCTAATACGGGAATCCCATCATCAGGCTTATTTATTTTATAACTTCTCCATACACGGCCGGTTCAGGGATTAAAGATGCGCGTCTGTCAGGTAACCTATAACTCCCGCGGCAAATTGATCGATCCGTATAGCCGTGCTATAACGTACTTCTCCGTGACGCATCGCACGTGCCAATAAATCCTGTGCGAGCGCGAGATACCTCCTGGAACACCCTATAAATTTCTCTGATCCTCCCTCGATGAGAGGGGGTCGTCCATGCGAGGGATTCACTTTTTCCCCGTCTCTATTAAATACATTAACGTACAGGGCGTTAAAAAACGATGGTACAGGAATTCGTAAGGCCATGCCACTCGAGGACTCGAGCGATAGATCCTTGCTCTACATAGATCTGAAAATCTACTGCCATAGAATACATAGCAATCTTTTCTTTCGATAATGCGAGTCACCTGTGTACTTGCGATATGAAAATGGAGTATGATTAGGGAGGTGTTATCCGTGTTCCCTTTTCATTTCAATGCAAGCTGGACGTCTTAGTAACGTCAAATTCCGAATTCTTACAAAGATCCCTGGTTTACCCCGAATGGCTGAATTGCCTACTAGAAACGAGTGCATATCGAGAGAATAATTCATTGACAGAATAATAAGGCGAAGACACTCTGCCATCTAGATTGACTATAAGCTCTTTCCACTTTCCATTCCCGCATTTCAGGTTTGCAAACTCGTAAGCCACCCTCCTCCAATACCCTACACGTCCCCAGCATCTTGAACGACAAACCATCAACAGAACGAAACGATCCCCCAAGTACTCATTTCACGTTGTGTTTTAATCGTCGACTTGGCGTTCGCCGGCGATCGACGCCTGTACACCGATCCTCCATTAAAAACCCGTCACGGGGAACAATTAGCAGCGCCAGGAAATTTAATAGGAACCGTGGAGTATCCGAGGCCGTTCGCGTAATACGTTCCACTTTGGTCTTACGTTAATTCTAGGCAACCGAATTGCTCCATTGATCCGAGCGTTAATAGCATCAAAGCCGTACACCGTCGCGTGTCCATCGGTCAGCCGTTAAGCGCACTTTTATCCTCTAACGTTCGACGGTTTCCCGCCAAACCGATCGCTATAAACCGTGCCACCCCCTTGCCGCATCGCGTGCGCCAGCAGAGCCGGTTAGAGAAGCGCTGCCTTCTGGAACACCCTGTAAATTTCTCCGACCCCTGCCACGAGAGGGTCGTGGCGGCACCAACAGGGGGGCGGGCGGCTGCAGCGGGGGGCGCCTCGTAAGTTCTTCCGTCTCCCTTTCATCCCCCACCGCGTGGCAATTTCGGATGCTGATTTCTTTCTCCTCCTGAAAAACGACCCCACTCTAGCCGTCGCGCGTCCTCCACCCTCTCGCCGCGCTCACGGCTCCATCGGTCGTCGCATCTCACTCGCGTCCCTCCCACCCGGGGCTAATTTTTATTTTCCCACAAGCGGCGCTTTAAAAATTACCCTCCACTCTCCTTTCCGCCCCCTCCACTGGGTTCGTGCAGAGGTGGTGGAAGAAAGGTAGAAGGGACGCTCTCGGTCGCCGTGGCGGAGGGGTTGATTGGCCCCCACCACGTCGCAGATGGATCCAGAAAAAAAAAACGTGAAAATGGAAGGGGCTTCGGGATCGACGAAGAGGCGCGAGGGAGAAATGCGCGGCGCGAGAAAGAGGGAAGTAAACAGTAGGAGAAGTTGTTCATCCCCCTCTGACCTACGTTCGAGTACTTCCCGACGCTGTTTTATTCCTCCTCTACTCCCTCTTCTCTCCCCGTTTTTCCTCTTTTTTCCCCCCCGTTGTCCCCTTCGCTACTAGAAGAACGTGATGCATTGCCCCGCGTGTACGCCGTCGTCGTCGTCGTTGTGTTTGGATTCGTTTTTCCCGCCAAATTCCCTGCCTACAAGCTGCTGCCACCTCTCTGTTTGGAATTCAGCCTTGTGCCCCCCTCTTCCTCCCCCCCCCTTCGCGGTGTCTGATCCTCTTCTTTTTATTTTTTTGACAGCGACAACCACATACGCCGCGATGGTTCACGGTCGTACGGCTTTCTTAGCTTGATTAATTATCGCTGTGGAGCCCCCGGTGTCGGGGTCTGCGGGTCCACCTTTCTCTCCTCCCCCGATTTTCTGTCCGTTTTTTTTTTTTTTTCGGCCAGATCCACCCTATTTGCACTCTCGCCCTTTCCCTACGGTCGTCGCGGTCGAAACGCGCCCGATAGGAGGACATTACGCGGAATTATGAAAAGGCATCCGGCCGTGAACGATTTCCTGAATAAAACGACGCCGCCGGGAGTACGATTCAAAGATAAATTGAGCGCGACCGGGAAGCTTTCGATTATCGCCAGGCCTTTCCCTGACAGGGGACCGGGAGGATTATCATTAGGAGAACTTTTGACTTTCAGATGATAAGGCCGGCGAGTCCGTGCAAGTTTTAACGCCCCCCTCGCCGAAGGGAAATTATAATTTCGTCGGTATCCAGGAAATTCGCAGACTCTTTTCGTGTTCTTAGTATATGCTGGATTATCAGATTTTTTTATTTCCACCAAACCAACGTGCGTACTTCAAAATCTTAATAACGATCTTTATAACGCCATCGGGAATGCATAACTTAGGAGCAAGCGAAAGTACGTTAAGCGAAAGGTATGCTTTGTTCTCCGGCCATAGAGAATTTGCGAAATGCTGCACCCTCCCGCCTGCAGAGCCGTAAATCACTTGGGTAAACGCAACAAAGGAGAGCAAATTAATCGAAAAGCATTTCCCGACTGTTCTGGAGTCGTCTGAAGGAAATCGAAGTTCCCCAAGCGAGTAATTTGGAGGATGAGATAATTAAAATGGGTCCGCGGGTAGGCTGTCAACCGTGACGGGCAGATAAGTTGCGGCGCGAGTCTCTAGAACGAAATTATTCTATGAATGCTGATCGCTACGTAACGCGTATTATGCAAAAGCGCGCGGCTGAAAGTGACAATTTTTACGTTTCGAGAGCGGCCCGACTCGCTCGTCCGTCACGTTCAAACGAGAAATTTCCATTAGGCGACAAGAAGCCGCTCGCGAGCCATTTTCTCTGTCCATTCCACGATGTGCAACCTGCGACAGCTTCTTCATTGGTCCGCATTTCAAACATTCAGCGACCATCAAATTCTTGGAATTGTCTATTCGAAATATCCGAGATCTTTGCCTGGCGACGACATTTTCTTCACATTTGAACGAAAATTGCTAAATTTCTGTAGGTAGCATTGAAAGTTCAAACAAGGGATCTTCGCACTCCAAATTTTCCAAGCTTACTGCGAACACCTACCGCGCTATAACCGACTTGGCGACTCTCTATCTCGAAGATACATAATCAATGACTACCCCCGGAGCAATCCACTTACACCCCATCGTTGACGAGGGATCTGTACGCGAGGCTTGAACGCCTATATTACTTCCAACCTGCAGCATTTTAATCTTCCGAAATGTTCCCCGAGATTGGCCGCGGACGGTGCCTCTGAAGAGCACAGCGGGCTCCGTTTGTCAAGGTAAACTCGGAATCACGAAACAATACCGCTGTCGAGCAAACGTCTAGGGCCGTGCGCGAGTCGCACGGTAGCCCGGTTCCTTCCTCGAGGAAAAATATTTCCAGGAAACTCTCTCGGGGGGGGGCGAGGGCGAACGGCGCGACTCAGGGCGAGGGTGGTTTTCAGGGGCAGCGGAGGAACGAGGAACGACAGTCGAAAAGGTGCCCCACTCCGGGCTAATGGTCCAATCCGGACACGCCGTACTTTTTGCCCACCTTTCCACCTCCACCCGTCCACCGTACAACCACCACCACCACCACGGCCGCCGCCACCGCTGGCCGACACCGACGTGGCCGGCACCGCCACCCTCGCGGGCCGCGCACTTCACCGTGCATTTTTCCCCTCTGAGGTCGGGGCGAGGGTGGCTTCCCGCCCCCTCGTACCCCTCGCCTCGTGCATCGCCTGGTCCTCGCTCGGCGTCGCAGGGGTGGAAAAGGCGTCGTAGAAGGGGCTGCACGGCAGGGGTGTGTGCGCAGAACGCGGCTTCCTCCGCGGGCGATGGCGCCGAGCACGGGATCAATTTCAAAATAACCTGCCTTAGACTTTCAAGGCTTTCGAATCGATTCGAATTCCGCGTCCAGCCCCAGTGGTCGACCCTTCGTTTCGCTCCTCGTCGCCCTCTTACTCGTCTAATATGCACACCCCCCCCCTGCGTCCCTCCTGAAACCCTCAGTTTTTATCCTCGGTGGCAGCCAGATTTAGGCCGTTAGAACGAAATTTAGGCTCGTGCTCGCCCTCTCCTCGTGCTTCGCCACCTTTCTCCGTTTCACGCACACGCCCCCCGCTCCCCCTCCCGAGTTTTTCCCGCCCCTACCCAACGCTTTGGCTCTTCGGTCGCGGCGTGGACGCTGATCGATATACAGATGAGAAGGATTCGATGTATGGATGGACGAGTATGAATGATAGTGTCACGCGGTCGGGGGTGTCACATGGTCTTGGCTTTAAACTGTGTCAGGATAGATCGGAGGCGAGGAGTAATTTGTTTATGATCGATAGCGCTGACATATCGTTGGTCACGCCGCTCTTCAGACATCCTTCGGTATCGAGGGTCTCTTAAACAATTTACCCTTAACCATACATTCCGCGGCAATGAAGAATAACGATGCCCGTGGAATTGGACGGGGTATCCGCGGGGGTTTTGTGTCGACGCCACCCTCCAACTAAATTAACCGATGTCTTCTTCAATAATTTTTTGTACGGCGGGACTGAAAAAAAAAGAGGATCCCTCTAATTGGAAAAGAAGAACGTGTCGTGATTGCGTTTGCCCCGGAGACGATAATCGTGATATTTTTCCGAACGAAAACGCCCGCTCGTTTCCACCCTTTGTTAATGAAACAATAACACGTAAGTAATCGATTGTCGGATAAATAACTGCGGGCAAGGAGGGTGGTGCTTCTCCCTGGCTATCATTTTCCGGCGAAGCACGAGCTCGTATCGGAGTCGATCTACCGTGCCCCTTTCTGTCCCTCTTTACCTCGCCCAGCCCTTTATCGGGTATGACCTTCGACGTACCGACGAAAATCAATGATGTTACGCGGTTAGGGATGTCACGAGCATCCTTCAACCCCCTTCAAAGAATATCGAAGGCGGCTCGAATTCCCCAGCAACGAAATCTCAGACACCACGTAGCCTCGTGTTATCCGCAATTTGGTGCCATTTATACACCTTAATGATGCTTAAAGTGACATGTCCCTAAAATGATTCGCGAACCCTTTCATATTGTATGGGGCGCGTTCATCTCGATCTCTCCGTACCATTGTTGCGGTGTTTATTTCAATCGGGGCTCATAAATGAAAGATGAAATTCGAGGGTCGAGAGGGGGAAGGGGCATCGGCAGCGTTTAAAAGTTAACGCTAAATATTCAACATCCCGGATAATACTCGTACGCGTTAAACATACAATAACAATAATTAATTCTTTATTCCCGCGAATTATGTTGGGCGTTCATGAAAATTTCACCGGTAAATCGTTACATATCCCGCTTCGCTGTGTAACGGTGTAAACGCGTTGATACGACTCGCAGTTTCAAACGCCTCCGTCTATTTTACGATGAAAATTTGTTCCCGCGCTGTCCCCCCGCCACCCGCGTTTCTAATCGCGAAATACATCCCAGCATTAATTATGAAGCCTGTCGTTTCATAATGGGGGCCAGGGTAAATACTTGCACAACGGTCGCGACTAAACGATTTTAGACCCGGCCGATGACGATGCTCGTTTCGAATTGTACTTCGCGCTCAAATAACGGCGCTGCGGTGGTTTAATGACCATTTCAGGTGGGCTTCATTCGATATTGAAGATAGAGGAGAAAAGTAGAGGATCGAATAGCTGGTGAAACTACTTCGTCGGCGCAACGGTGGTTTTAACTCCTGAACGCATGGCGCGCTATATATAGAGCATAGGTACTACTTCATTACTATTTCTTTAGCGCATCTTTAAATTTGAACATAAAAGAGCGCACTCCGCAAAGTTTCACAGAACGTGAGAAATGCCGACGTGCATCGGCGGATCTCTCGTAATTTCTGCGCCACTTTCCGATCAATCAATTCTCTTCATGCTTGGAAATAGCAGTCGATTATTTTACGGTCCGAATACTGGTGGTTATTCTACCGGAGGTTATTCTTGCATCAGATCTCCCATAAATGTATTCTTTGATAGCAGAAGCGAGGTCCAGAGTGAAAGCGCAATTAGCAGGAGCGGAAGGGAACGTTCGCGACAGCCCGAACGTCGGCGGCGTCAGGCTGCTCGGAATCGTTAACAGGGCGATTCGAGATTCGCGGGCGGAATCCCGGTGGCTGCAGACGGCCGTAAATCGAGGGTCCTTTTGTCAAAGACGGGCGTGCACGAGGAACGAGCATTCGCAGGACGTATACTTTGCCTCCATTTACATCAGTTTCTTGATGCCCCGAGCGAGTTGCCGGCGTAGCAGCGGCAACACCACCGCCGCCACCGACGTGCCCACCCTTTCTCCACCCTTTCTCTGTCCCGACCCTCCCTTTTGCTACTTTCCATCCCGCCGCCCACCCCCCCCCCCCTCGGCCGCCCAGCTCTTCCTCTATCGCGGTGCTCTCTGCGTGCTCTCGCGAAAATCCTCGCGATAAATTATGCCGTGCGGGTGGGAAATAAATGACCCACCCCCTTCGGCCCTTCTCTTGCTCGACCGCCCCCCCTCCCCCACCCCCCGTGCCGTCCCGAACTTCAATCCCCAGCGTGCACGGACCCACCGACACCCTCGTTGCCGCCGCCGCCGCCACCCTTCCTCGTCCGCCTCTTTCCTCTTCCTCTTCCACTTCCTCCAGAGCCGTCCGCGTCCACCCTCCGCCACCGCCGCCACTTCCTCCAACCTCACCAGCCTCCCTCCCGCCCCCCCCGCCCGCCCGCGCCTCTGCCCCCTTCCCACGCCCCACCGCGCCCCCGTTCCTCCTCTTTCACCCACTGCCAGAACTCCGCTACCTCCTGTGGTCCAACGACCAGGCGGTGGCGGTGCTGCGAGGAAAGCCGGCTTTAAAATTATAATGGCACGCGCAATTTTGATAACCGTCGCCCGAACTACCACCACCACCACCACCACCACCACCACCAGCGCCAACGACACTGCCCGGAATACTAGCTATCCGCCGCCACACCACCACACACCTGCGACCATCCGAAGCTGAAGCTCGCGAGACCGTCGCCAGCGACCTCCAACCCCTCTTCTTCGGCTTCTTTCGCCATGGACCCTTTGATATTTCAGCGCACGTAGATCGCGGCCCGGCTCCTTTTTGAGGCTTGTTTGGTCCTGTAAGCGGGATAAGGATCGAGCTCTTTTTCCCCGCGAACCGAGCTCCTCGTGCAGGCCTCTGGTTCTTCTTTTTGCCGTATTTCTTCCGCTTCGGGGGAAGCCTATTGTGGGTTGTTTTGCGAGATCGAGGGGGTCCGATGGGTGTCGCGTTTCGAAATGTTCGTTACTCGGTTATCGATGTTTAATTATCGAGGACTAATGAATAGCTTGGAAGGACATGTATGCATTCTTGATGGCATAATTCTGGGAACGTTTCGATGTGACGGGGACTCATTTAAGTGTACTGATTTGGGAATCGACAGATAATTTGCTTGTCTTTCTGATATGTTAATTACTGATTACGAATTCACAGCGTCCTTGTCGTTGTGAGTTAATTATTACCCGAGTCGGCACGATCAATGGGAAATAAAGTGAATGAAATAAACAGAGGTCCTTTGTTTGCTATTTTAATGGACTCGAAGTTCTTTCGCATGGATCAAAAGTGGGCAACCTCTAACCTTATCTCGTATATTCTGTTCAAAAAAAGTATTACGGAATTTAAAAAATTGATTCACGGTTATATGATAACTGTTTCACATAATTCAAGAGTTTACCCAGCACGGAGGCAAAACGCATCAATTTAATATCGTTAATAATAGTGTAAGTTATTGGAACGTTTCTATCGGTCACGCTCCAACTTTTTAATCCCAATAAAAAATATACGTAATCCTGATATACTAAATTATAGACAGATGAATCCCGGACCCTTTTATTTTCGAAATTCCAAAAACGGAAAATATTGAACGAGTAATGACGAATCTCCCTAATCACACCTCCCCCCTGTTCCTTTCTACTGAATTTAAATTACAAATTCTAGAAAACGGCTCCGAAAATTTTCTTCCAAAAATCACTAACATAGTTTAAAGGAATATTTAAACCAGTATATCCCTCTGGTAATATGAACCAAAAAAGAAATTCAATCAGACTGCAAAAACTCATTTACCTGCAACATTATATAACAATTTCCTCTGAAACTACCTACAAGTCCCCTCTCCAAAGCACATTTCCAAGAGTCACGATTTAGATCCCCTAACGAAAGAAGGAAGATCCTAATATATTTTTCAGAAAAAAACCGTTTGCGAACGGGTGCCCCGTTTTTACCCCTAAAAGCCTTCATTTGCGCCCATTAAGGAAAAACGTTCGTCCAAATATTTCACGAGCTCGTTCTCGGCCGCGTGGTCGGGTCTTCTTCTTAATAGGGCACCGCGCAGCGTTAAAGCGGTATCGCGTCCGCGACATATTAACGTGCGCCCCCTTGCTGCCACCCACGCATGGCCAAACAATGACGACGTCGTCGGGCCACGGGAATGGCTCCGCTTTTGTGGCCGGGAATTGTTTAAGCTTTTGTTATTTTGCGGCTTCTAAATCGCAGACTTCAGCCAGCGCCCCCAGGAGCCAATGTTCGCGCAGGGACAGCTTTCCGCATGCTGGTGGTGCATGCACCCCCAGTCCCCAGCCTGTTCTCCGCCACGAAACGGCCAAGTCCTGCAGGAAAAGATGGACATTCGAGGACTCCTTCCGCGAGGTCGTCGCACCCAGCTCGAGCACACCGCGAGCCCCGCGTTCGACAACATCGACCACGTGCTCTTTTGCCGCCACCCAGGAGAACGAAAGTATCCGCTCCTCGTCGTCAGGGGTGCGGAAATATTTTCACCCCGATTGAATTTTACAGCGCAGCCGATGGCACGACGCAACCTCGGCGCGCACCCATTACACGCTCGGGCCACGATTTTATTATTTCTCTCGTTTTTAATTAAACCTCGGAATGAATTTCTTTGCCCCGGATTTGCACATATTAGGCGCTCGCATGAATTTCCGGTTAACTGGCTTCCCGCGCATAATAACGAGGAAGCATCGGTGTGCCGGGACGATGCGTCGATCGCCACTTCCTCTGGCGGCTGATCCGACGACGGAGTGCGTAACTTGTTCCCTACCTCGCTGGCGTCTCGGCTCCGTCGTCGCGAGAGCGCCTCTTTTGCTGGGAAATTATTAGCAGCTCCGCACGAGTAGTTTCGTTATCCTTGCATTTCTAAACCAGACACGTCCTTTGTAGGCTGTATACGAAGGACGAATCTGGTTTAGAAATGCAAGGATAATGAAATTACTCGTGCGGGCAGCCGGTGAATTGCGAGAAACAAAGGGAATGTCCGTCGCGCGGGAGATCAAATTCCCTAGTTTCTCCGATGTTCAAGTCTCCGGAGTGCGTCGCCTGTGCAAATATAAATCGCGGGAGAAGCGAAGATACGCGCCTGGGCCCGATCAATATTTCCTTTGAAAATTCACCGTACGCCACCCGCACCCGCTGCCACCCCCCAATCCTCCCCTCGCCGCCCCCTCCCCGCGCGAACCTACGCAACGCCATTTTTCCATACTTAATGAACGCGTGCAAGGTTCTCGTTACCGTGCTAATGCAATTAAAATGCTTACGGTGAATTATAAATATTTGCATGAATAAGTAAGTATCGAGCGAAACGACATTATCGCCGGTTATCGCCGCTCTTACGTGCAACCACCCCTCCCACTCGCCGATAATAGTAGCCAATCGACTTCTTCCTTGTTGCTCGCGTTCGCCGTTGGAGAAATTAAAAATCGGTGCAGATTGTGGAGATGTCTCTTTACTTCTATTAAGTATAACTTCTGCCATCGTATAATCGAATGATTGTTAAAATTGAGGGACACGGGAAGATAATTTGGAACTTGAATGAAATTAGGGAAATAATAATGTTACGTTTATATGTAGGGGAGACCGGGGCTAAGCCGCCACCGGGGCTAAGTCGCCACTTTTAAATATCTCCGAATCTATACATCCTATGATCTCGCGGTCGATACTGTAGATCTTCAATCAGATTTCAATGCGATCGACAGAGTATGGTTTTAGGTACTAAATTGTAATTTTTATTTCGTTGAACGTGTTGGTTGCTATGAAAAGTGGCCGAAAGTGAATTTGTTTTCGCAACGAAAATTTCGGTTTGCACCTTCGCACTCATCGCGGAAGATCTGAAGGTAAGTGATTCTTAGAGAATCAATAATAACACATCTTTGAGTGTTTTCCTTCAAACAATTTTCATTTTCTACTAACAATTCGGTACGAAAAGAAGGTGGCGACTTAGCCTCAGGGGGTGGCGCCTTAGCCCCGGCGATTTTGACATTTCAGAAAATACACCAACGTCAATTTTTCGATTTCTTCATTACACTATGCCAGATAAACATTATATCGTATAGTAATTTTGTAGCTGAGGCTTTACTCTTTCCAACAGTATAAATATGTACGGTAAAATAATTTATTTTATTGCCGAAAATTGGCACCGCCAAAAAAGTGGCGGCTTAGCCCCAGTCTCCCCTACTATTGTTTGATTTTTGGTCGATTCTGATCGATCGAATGAAAGATTGCACGATAAATTTGAGATTGTCAACCGTTTCTTATTAAAACCCAAGATTGAAGGCGTCGTGAGACGTGTCATGTACTGGTTCGATAATTTGTACGAATATCAAGGCCGCCGTGAGCGTATTAAGTTCTCTTACCAGTCGTACTCGAAACATCGGAGAATCGTCGTTGCATAACAACATAAGCGCAGAAGGTTTTCCTTTTCTAAGAAATCAGAATCCGAGGAACCTAGGCCATTCCCGAAAATGGGTACCAAATTACCTGTGCCAAAATTGACGATATACTTGGAACATAAATCTTAAATACCCACAAATCGGAAGCAACAGATGTAGATATGTGAATTCTATTCAAAACAAATGTACAGAAAGAGAATACACAGACAGCCACCATCGAAACCAACCAAATCTCCATCCCACGCTTTGCAATTGAGGCATTTGATGGAAAAAGGGCACATACGCCAAAATGCCATTTCAAGAAAATCGATTTCGAAGTTTTCATTACAGTATAACTTAATAAAAAGTAATGCAATTAAATCCAATTTCTTTAAGGACGTAGTTACCGTGTCCTTCAAACGTTCTGTAAACAGAAGTCATGATTTGAAAATGATATGTGTCTTTATTTATAAGTTTCAAGCAAGTGATTTATGTGCCCTTATTCCGTAAATATGGTAAATTCGTAAAAAAAATTGCTTCTTTGTTTAGTTATTTAAATATAATTTTGTTTACTTACTTCGTTACGCATTTTTTTACATTACTTAAATAGAAAATACAAAACGAAGCAAAAAAATAAACAAAAAATGTAATGTTTTAAGTAAGTATTAGTTTCTTCGATTTTTGCAGCAAGCTGTCTTACAAATCAATTTTTTCTTTCCTAAATTAGCTTCTTTCCTTGCGGATTCGATACTCGCTTCACTTTCCATATTTCATCGCTTACACAAAATCCACTATGAAACAAAAGTACGATTATTGCATGACAGCACGGTTGCGCGACCGCTCAGCGACTATGAAGCTGCGAGTCGATCACGCTACGGGATAAAACAGCATCTAGCTAATCTGAACGCGAGAGAAGTAATGTCCTTGATATATTATATACTTAACACATACCTGAGTCGATTTAAACGATTTAAGGAAAAAGGGCACATAGGCTTATGTGTCCTTTTTCCATCAAATGCCTCAATTCCTATTTTCCACGTTCTTAGAAGGGCGCGCCTCCCCTATCGATTACTCGGCCGAAAACATCTCCAAAGAGAGGCCGACTGTTCGCCCCGTTCTCCCCGCCACGGTCGCGTCTGTCGTCAAACATCCCCCGTCGACAAATAATCGCGTAGGGCCGCGCGGCAACTAGTACCAAGCGCCATTTCTATGTTCTTCTTTTCATTAGCAACTAGCGAACTGTTTAACGTTTCGCGGTAGATATTTATAAAGGGCCCGTCGCCACCCCCGGCCGCCCTGCCGCGACCCTTCGGGGGCAAGAGGTGGCGGCGGGCGAGGACGAGGTGGAGAAGGGTGGCCGGACGGCGGTGTGGTGCGCGGACTTTTGGGGTGGTCGGTGCCCACCTATCGACCCTCTCGGCTCCTGGCGTCCGCTTCGCCTCTCTTTTCCCCCTCGGTTCAAGCCTCTCTCTCCGTACGCCGTTTTCTCTCCGCTCTCCATCCTCGCGCCTGACCAGCTACCGACCTTCGCGCGCGCACACGAGAAAAAAGCACGCAGCCACGAGGGTGGAAGCGAAACGGAGAGACACACGGTTCAGGTTGGCGGGAAAGGATGGCTCGTGGGTGGCGGGGCGGGCGGGCACGGCCGAGGGGGATGGCGAACGGGTGGCAAAAGGGAGGCCAAGCACGGCCGAGAGAGCGCAAAAGCTTGCGAATACACGGGCGAGCGAGCGCGCGCGTTCACGTGCACGCGTCGAGACACACGCACACAGCGGCGCGCACAGATCCTAATTTTAGCAGGCATTCGGCGCAGCTGTGCCACCCGCATGTATCGTGCAGCCTCGAAACTCCGAAATTTCGCGCAAATAGCAGCCGGGAAGGAAGCCGTCCCTGATTAAACCGGTTATTTCCTAGGGGAAAAAAAAAAAAAAAAAAGAACGGCCGACCGGGGACGAAATTTACAGGAAATCGGGTTATTAGTCTCCGGGATCGCGGGATCGACAGCTCGTAGTTTCGCTCCTCTCTCCGTTCTCCTCCGTCTTCTTTCTCGATCCCAGAGATTACTTTTCATTAACAACGGCGCGCCGCCCCTTAGTCCCCATGCTGTCGTCAAATTCCGCGCCGATCTACCGTTCGATCGGGCGTAGAACTTTGTCGATCCGCTTTCGGGATGGTAACTGTCGCCTCGTGCCTGTGTCGTTTCAATTTTTCTCCCGGCAAAGCTGCCTTCACACGGGCGTCCTTCCCGCCAAAAATGGCACGCTGGCTCCTCTTTGGAAACGAGGTTCCAGAGGCTGCGTGACTCGATCGCCCGGGTAGATCCCGTTACGCTCAGTTCAATTAGTCGGTCGTGACAGATTTGCATACGAAATTAGAAACCGGTAACCGGCTGATACGTTGATCACTGCCGATGATAACGCGATCCTGCCGGCAGGCGCGCCGGAATTGTCATTAATTCGATTACTCGCGTCCAGGATGATTATTTATGTTTCGTCAGGATTCTTCCGTGACAAGGGAACCAAGCCCGCCCCGTCTCTGTCCCCGTCCTCGTTTTTGTTACTCATTCATGACCGCCGCTTTGATGCGGAACGGATCAATCAGGATGATATAACTCCGCGTATACATCAATTAGCAATAATTGTAATTATCGCTAATGTTTGTAGGTAGCTGATGCTAGCCCGGTGCGTGTAACCGAGGGATGTATTTTTGGAAATTATGTATCAGCCCGTTTCGTGTTACATCGGGCATCGATGAAAATGCCCGAGCAATGCTTGGTTTATCTACTGCGCCGCTCCACTGCCTGTATTTACCGAGAGGCACTCCAAGTGCGAATGCTTCCGTTGTGGTTAATATTCGTCCGTTTAGAAACCTTTCATAATGTAGTGCATAGTGGGATGAAAATTTGGAAGCCGTAAATACTGGATAAATATATTTAAGCATTGCTTTCATTATTAAAATTTGAAATACTTTGATCGGTTTGGAAATCCCTAATAATCCTAGCATACGGAAAATAATAATTTGAGGCGCTTAGAATGTTATATAATATTCTATTCAATTAAATGTAACTCACTCTGAATTCGGACATTCGTATAAATTATGTTACCAAAGTATTTAAAAAAATTTCGTCATTTCCAGAATGAAACCTTTTATATCGAGCGTAGAGGCAGACGGCGTAATGGCAGACTGCGTAGGGTCGGAAGTAGTGGCAGTCGGCGTAGAGGCAGACGGAATAGTTGCAGACGGTATAAAGGCATTTTCCCTAGTATTACAAAATCGAAGAAAATCGTAGTGAAAATTTCGTTTCGGTAAACTCTACGGATTCATTAAATGATAATTTAATATCTCAATAAGACTTTGCACTGTCCATCAGAAGAGAAGTGTCGAAAAAAGGCGAATCCAACATCCCGGATATTTAATGTACGATAGAAATTATTTAATATAAAAGTAAAGAATTGCCCAGCGTGGCGAGCATCAATAACGACCAGCTGTGTAGAATGTTTCTAAACATTGCAACAGTTCAGGAATCAGGTTCGAGGGCGAGAAATTAAATGTATTCAAAAAGCATTTCTTTCGAGATTCATGAGTCGTCATTATCTAATGTTTTAAGTTGCTCCAAGCATCGCCACGCTGTGCTTGTTTCAGTAACGCTCATCTCGCTTTTCATGTTCCAATTGTTTGCCTTTTAAATACTGCGCGCGGCGCCCTTCATTTGCGGAAACGCGACGCCTACGGAAATTGGGCCGCGAGTATTAATCAACCCCACAGCGAGTATTTTGTTCCATGGACGGCTGTTAAGATTAGAAGTGTCCTTTCGACGGGGCGAATTTTACTCAATGAAGTGAATCATTCTGGATCTGCAAACGGAAAATGGGCCCGCCAGTACTTTATCATAATTTCCTGTACTGTCGTAAATATGAGATTAAAAATTAAAGCGTAGGGGTTGACAAAACTTGAGAATGCTTATTTCGATTTTGAATAATTTTAGAAAATATTAAACCCCTTCCACACTACCTTCTAATATTCTGCCATTAGTGAAAAAGCTTTCATAAGTATTTCGTGCGAATTGAAGGTGAAATTTGCAACATTTCCACTATCTTCCCTTACACATTTGCATTTTCAAATAGGAGAATAATGTTCCCAAAATCTAGATGCACAATCCAGCCCAATTAATGGTTTTCTTAAGTATCTACAATACACCTTAAATGCTTAAGTGTCAAGGATTCTTCATTGATAATTAAAAGGAATAAAATAACTGTAAAAAGGATCAACAGAGAAAACCTTGCAACCACCTTCAACGCCTCCACTTAATCCCTTATACCCATGGGGCAGCAGGCCCCGCGACGTCTCGCGGGTTGTCAACGTGATCGAACTCTCCCGTCCGCGGGTCACGGTTTAAGTTTTCTCACGTGGCAGTCGGTCAGGGCCGCGGAGGGCTGACAAAATGGGGGGTTGGCGTGGATGTGAAACGAAAGAGCGATATCTGCCGGCCGATCGGTCGGTCGTCGGCTGGCTGGCCGTGTAGGCGGCGCAGAAACGGGGTTCCGATGCCGGGCGAGGAGGGACAGGTTCGATGATACAGAGGGATGAGGGTGCAGTTTACCTATAACCCATAAATCGACCCCACTTTTCTATTAAGAGACGCACGATTGACTTGCGTTGTTCAGTTTCCTTCCCCCGATACCGTCGCCTCGCCTCCATCCCCCACGTCGTCCTTCTCGCTTCTTCCCTGCGTCGCCATCCCTACCCTATCCAGCGATCGCTACCAAACACACCCCCTCTGTTCCTCTTCGTTCCTTCTCCGAATCGTTCGCCTTTTTCCCTCCCGTCCTCACGATGGCTCGTCCCCCACCAGCGACGCGCATCCTGCGCAAAGCCTCGTTCAATCCCTACCAACCTGTTCGTCGTCGAGCATTTTTTTTTCCTCTGCTTTTCCACCCCGAGATATTCTCCTCCCTGCCCCCTCTCCACCCCCCCCCCCCCGTGCGTCGGGCGGAAAAGCCCGAAAACACGGCCAGCCCCGTATCGACACGGGGTGGCGAAATACTTGGCCATCTGTTTTCGAGGAGTCGAACCTACGAAACGCCGTTCCCGCCGTTCCCATTGACTTGGTCGCGACCGATCGCGACCCTCCCGATCGATCACGCCTCGAGGTGAACGCTTTCGTCGCGTCCACGCGCGCGACGCCCGCGCCGCGGACACCCCCGAGCGCCCAGACGATCCCGGCGCAGATCTCGAGGATAATTCATGCCGCGGGGGGGGCGAGTTTTAAGGGTCGGGATTAAACAATTTCGGGAATTCTCCGAAATTTCGCGGTAGCTTCATTAGACATTAAGCTGGGACGCGATTACGCGCCGCGCGGTATTTTGCGTTTTATCAGCTCGCATCCCTCGAGGAGTTGCCTGTTATTTCGCGGGAGCTGCTCGTTCCTCGCTCGGTAATTTTAGTTTGAAGAAGTTGCCGTTGATGAGAAGGTAAATCGTCTGCGTTAGAAATCGGTTGTTCTTTGAGCTGTCGATTGGGGGTGGCGGGAATGTAGCTGTAACAGGGAGAACGTTTAAAGATTCCGGTTTAAAAATATTGTAATGCTTTGACTAAGAATTTATGGTGTTTTGGAATATAATAGATGTTTTCGTTAGTAACCAATATTAAGAATTAAGATTAAATCGGTACATGGTTTCGTGTATTACCAAATTCTTTTCTGGTGTCAATGAATACGGAGTTGCGAGGTAAATACGAGAAATATAATTAAGAGAACGATCAAAGAATTCGACATACCATTGATTTTTTCGGCGGATCCTTTCAAACTTTCAAGAGCAATCTGCGCAAAATAATCATTGATAAGTAAGCTGGAATGTTCAATTATTTCTTTTTTCTTTTTTCTTTTTACGGCTGGATGTTTTTGTTTTATTTATTTCTTTGTTTTCTTGTACGTAGGCTACTATTGTCTTTATTGTCTAAATTGGGCTTGTCCCGTAATAAATAAATAAATAAATAAGTAAATAAATAAATAAATAACAATCAGAATATTATTTCGCCGTAAAAATTTCGCCCCACTTAAAATGAAATTAATTTTCAAAACTAATACACGCAACGTTCTTGATAATTTAAGGCTTGCGTTAATATTCCCTCTGCATCGATAAAAAAACCACCACTTTTCAAGTATATATATTCTTAGATATTTCGACAGCGGGGGCCATTTACCTTGCCCCTCGATTCCTCCCAGCTTTCCACCAGAGCCAAATGAATTCACATTGATGACGGCGAGAAACGAGCAGAAATTTCCGAACGAGTAATTATGAAATATCGCGAATTGAAACTTCACGGGCGACCGGCCACGTAGCGCAGCCAACGCGCCCTTTTCCTTCATCAAAATCTAAATTCCAGTTTTCTATTAAATTCCAAACTATCGCAATTAACGGCTTCGGAACTAAACGACGCCAATAGAAACTTCTCTATAACGCGTTACCCCGTGTAAATTGTCTGCCGGTGTTTTATCAGCGTTCGTGCCCCCGCGATCAAAACGCCCGATCGTTCAAAGAGCGTAGAAAAAACGGCGTGGGAACGGAAGGGTGGCCAGAGCGCCGGAGCAGGATTCTGTAATTCGTTGAAAACACCAGATCTCGGTGATATGATATTGCGAGCACATTAGACTGACGTTTTCAGCTGGATCGTTACTGTTGGCGAAATTCGGGGGATCCGTCCGGATATCGTATAATTTCTTGACGTTTTTGGGAGCCCAGCCGTTGAATGTACCGATGAAAATCCAGGGATAATTACGCGGCTGTTGCATGATTATCGATGCTCGCGGGCCAGCCCTTTAAATTTCGTTGAATTTTACGCGCGTCCGCGTTGGTCACAGGTTACAGGCTCGAAGGGCCATGAGACGGCCAGGGGGTACGAGTTCATGGGTGTTCATACGTGCATAATACTGGGAGTTATGAGCGTTTATACGGAGTAGAGCAAATCGGACCGCTCTTGATAAATCTCGTTAATTCCGCTCGTCGCTGATAAACATAATTAAACCGCGATCTTCAGCATCACGGCCATCGATGGATGCTCCTTGTCCCACCCGTGTGCTCGCCACTGGTTATTTTACCGGATATTTATTTGCCCGGAACGAATTCGCGATCCTTTTCATTTCAATCGATTCGAAAGGAAAATGTTTCGAGGGTGGACGTTTTCGCGGAGGAGCTATTATACTTGTGGTACCTAGCTATATGTAATTTCTCTATGAGTTCAGTCGTCTTGGATGCTTGAAGATCATTGCTTGTCTTCTGTGTGGGATCATAAGTTATATTTATTAGAAACATAAGAAGTGGAGATCATTTAACAACATTGTCCATTAATGCTATATTGTTGAGGGAATACGGAAGTTTGGAAACTAGGAGATGTTGATACACAGCTTGGAGAATTTCATTAACCCTGTAGATCACGCGAAAGATTTTCCCACACGTGGATATATTAAAATAAGATGCTCCATGATTTTTGACGAATATATAAAATACATTTATTTCGGTGTAGCGGAACCTCGATCAGAAAACTGTGGCCTCGGAGCATACAAGATGGCGCGGAAGGGTGCAGTTTTAAAATTACGAATTTACATGGCGCCCAGACATGCACACGCGGCGTAACACCGTGTCCCATGCGCATTAAATTATTGTTTTGCACGGTAGGTTTATATTCTGATTACCTTATAATCGCGAGACATTCCGCGAGATAACTATGCGCCGGATTTGCATTTATCAGCTAGAGAACGTTTCGCCCAGGTCTGCTGCCTTTTTCCCCCCTTTTCCGCTGGCGTCCTCCTGCAAGAATGTTAATTGCGCGGAAGATTTGTGAGCCGAACGAATTTTTTACAACGAATGCTTACTTCCCCGCTCTGTGTTTATTCATTCCTCGTCACTCGTGCATTTTAATGCGAACACCTCGTATAATCTCGGAAACCCGTTGGCGTAGCAAAATTTCTAAAGCAGCCCCGACGTTCCACCATTCCACCCGAAAATATTCCTGAAGCTACGTCGTTGCGGGAGTAAAATGGACGCCTGTCGTCGTGACGGGGTCTTAAATATCGCAATTGTCCCAAGCTTCGATATCCAGATGCTAATGAAGCTCGCTGCATAGGAAATGGGGGAGTGCTGATTTAGGCTGGTCGCTCGGAATAAAATCCAACGCGAGGCGGACGCGCGCTGCCCGATACGGCTTTATGACAAAATTCGCAGACAAATTTCGGCTCGTCGCTCAATGGCTGTTCACGATATTCACCCACGCAAATTTCATGTTAATCATTCGTTCATTTACATGCATTCCGGCAACGCGCAACGGCGAAGAACAAACTATTACTCGATTCCATTACGGTCACGTTCGGCGGAACTGCGTTCGAATCTCTTGGATAGCTGGCGTCCAGCAAGTAGAAATGGGACGTTCGAGTCTGCTGCCAGGGTTTCGGGCGCTGTCTAGTAACAGACGCTGCTAATTGCAGTTCTCGTTTAATCTTTGTCGTTGTTATCCGCGATACGAACGAATTAATCGCTCGAGAGGGAAGACAGTAAACGAACCGCAGGAATGATCGATCAGCAATTGATTAGCGTGGAGCTTGGGTTATTGACGCGGACGTTGAAGATGCTTGCACGTGTTGAATACACATGCCTCGATGCTGATGAAGTAGTTCCTCCAGGTACGCGTGATCGAGAGACGATCGTATCGATCGGTATGCACAGACTTTAATTAGAACCCAAATAGTAAATGCGCTCCAATGCTCCATTTCGGAGACGTAAAAAGGTCACACCTGACGTTACCTTGAATCAGCAATTTGTATCTAATCTTGAGACCCCAGCTGCGCATCGGATAGACGGCACTGTAATTTACAACGCGACTGTGAATATGAAATAATGTGGAGAATATTATCAGTAATCATAGCACGCCGAGTGCGGATTATTTCCGAAATTCTAATCCACCGATACTGACTCTTAAATCCTGTAAATCTATCGTTTATAACATCGATGAGCTTTGCTAATCGTTCAGCATAATCGGCTGTTAAATCGAGTCGTCGGCTTCCCCTCGTTCGTTATTTTACAACGCGGCTGATTCGTCGATTTCAACAATTATTCGGTTCGAGTGGCACAGTCGCGATTTATGAAACTACTTCGAGTCTCGCGATTATTAGCATCTGGGGCTTGTTCCTCCGAATTTGAAAAGTAATACGAGACCGCGGGAGCTCAACGCCAGAGGATCCAGCTTGGCAACTTTCATTGGACAGGCACACGTTTGATAGAGTTTCTCCGAAGACGTTAAAAGCGTGCGAAGCAGTGCATATTACTTTGCTGAATAGTCTTTTAATCGATCGGCTAGAACGGTGGACTTAGCACTATGACATTCGCTGGGGTGTCTACCCACTTGGCGGTGCGTCGCTGGCAGATCAAATGGTTAAAGCTACCCTATAACGGGCTATTTAATAATTCTATTGCATTGGACTCAAAATACTAAAGTTGCCAAAAGGACACATGGATATAAGAAACGTTGACTGTTTCGTGAATTTTGTGCGTTTGTAGGGTAGACCGGGGCAAAATGAACCTCGGGGTAAACTGAGCTTTCTTAATTTATTCTTTAACAATAGAATATATTTACAAATTTTGGTGACGTAATAAATGTGTGTAATACCACAATGATAATTATGCACATTCAGATATCGAAAAATGGAAATTCGTTTAAAAAATTAAAAATGAAGTTTTAGAGACTTCCGATTGGTTTTCTTTTCAATTTAGCTTTTTCGATAAATGAGTCTTAAATGTGTTATTTTAACTCCAATTTTTTTCTGCGTGTTTATAACAAGCTTATAAACATACATGTACACGCGTTTGAGAAAACATTAATCCTAACATTATTAAATAATTAATTTTCCATTGAGTACATATTCGGGGTAAAGTGACCGGGGTAAACTGAGCTACAAATGGCTGCAAAGAACAGATGCGCAAGTGCTGTGCGCAATAGCCTGACCTGTCAGCTGGCTAGAAAGCCACGCGGCGTGGTGGAACAGAAACTAACCTCAAAAAAATTTCCATAGTTTTTGACAACCACGGTGCAAAAAAGACAGAAGCTGCCGTGCTATACACGTCATTCCAGCGCAAGGGGTTAATAATTAGCTGTATACTTAATTAAAGTTCTTCTTTCGTTGCAGTTCACTTTACCCCGGATAGTAACCCACTTTACCCCATATATGGGGTAAAGTGGTGTGTTTTGGCTTTTTCCTTTCAAGTTGAATTTTAATATACTTCAAGTTTATTTTAAGTATCGCTATTCGTCATTTATCAATAGTAATGTTCAAATTATATTATAAATCTATTTCCACACATTTTTATTGTAAGGGAAAAATTTTATTCGACTTCAAACTTTTTTCGTCTCACTTTGCCCCGGTCTCCCCTACCATTTACTAATTCTACAGAAGCTTAAGCAGTTCGTACAGCGTAGAGGTAAATCGACGTGTATCTACTTAGGTGCTCAGTTTATAAAATAACGAACAACCTTCGTAAGAAATTGCCCGAGAAGTTGATATATATATATTTCTTGAATTTCTGCAACAAATATACCTACCTACGTTAGACGTAAGCAGCCAAATCGAGGCTCGCCTTTAGATCGCTATACAGGATATCCACTTGAGATATGCGCATAATAAATTCGATCCGATGATAGCTACAAAGTAAACAATTAAACACGCACTCCTCGGTTCCGTCATTCCCTACACCCCGTTACTTGACCAAACAGCGAAAGGGTTGATCGTTCTGACGGGGCTGGCCGCGCGGAACGCCGCCGCCGCCGCCGCCGCGACTCCTCGGTACCAGGGCTTCTCCATAAATCGATCGGAAACATCAATAGCATTCAGCGCGACTCATTAACCGTGGAGGCCGATCGATCCACCGGCCGAGTCCGTATAAACACTCGATCAAAGACGTGCGTACACATTACACGAGGGCCAAGTACAATGCACACAGACAGGGTAGAGGGACCTCTTAAAACACACCCCCCGCGCCGCTGGACGGCGAGCGCCCGCCGTCGTCGTGGTGGTCGTCGCGCGTTCTTCTTTCGTAACGGAAAGAGAGACGAGAGCGGGGTGGCCGAGAGATGGATAGCGACGGGGGTAGTTTATCGTGGTAGGAAGAGGCAGCGGGGTGGTGCGGGCGGGAGGGGTGGCGGCGGAGGCAGCCCGTAGAAAAACGAGAAAAAAATGTTGGCGGAGAGTTGGCAGGGGTGGGGTGGGGGTGGGGTGGTGGTGGGGGGGGGGAGGGGGTTGGCGGTGGTCGACGAGGGGTTAGGAAGGACGACGAAAAACGAGGGGTGCAAGCAGGGGTGCAAGGGAGACGGAAAAAGTCCGAGGGGTAGCAGGGAAAATGGTGCCACCCCCGCGAGGAATTTCGGTATCGCGGCCATTGCAGCGGGAGGGCGTGGCCGCGCAGACGCTGCCAAAGAAAAATCGCCGCTCGCGGCGAGGAAAAGCAGCGCGCGCGCCGTGCCGGGAAACGCGCGACGCGTTTACGCGAGACAAAAAAAAAAGAATAGAGAGGAGCCCCCTCGGAGGGGTGCGCCGGAGGGGTTGTCGCCGCGACTAAGAGGACCAGGGAAGAGGGAGGATAACGCGCGCGCCAGCGCGCCCCGAAGAGGGCGCCCTTTCGCTCCGTCGAAGCGCGCACATCTCCGCCGGAAGTCGTCCCTCTCTTCCTCTTTCTCGCCTCTCTTTCCCGTCACAACTGCCCAGCAGCCCCCTCCCCACCCGCCCCCGCGGGGTTTTCGCTCCCTCTTTCTCACCGCTGGCTGGCTGGTCCACGCTCGAGAACGCCCGAGAGCATACACGCGCGCCGCTCTTTCTCCTCTCTCTTTCGCTCTCCTTCGTCATCCCCATCGCGTCACGGTTGCCGACCCGCGCCCCCAGCCCGCCGCCCCCCCCCCATTCCCCCTTGGTAACCACCCTACCCAGTGCACGACTGTGTGCGTGCGCGCCGTTGGCAGACTCGACTCTCTGTCTGTTCCGCGTTAGTCGTCGCAGGAGGAACGCAGGAGAAGAGGCGCGGTGGAAGGAAGAAGAGGGTTGAACAGCGGGATTTGCGGCCCGAGGGTATTCACCAGGGTGGTGGGGGGGGGGCGCGGAGGTGCGCGAAACGGCGACGCAAGGGGGAGGGGGAAGGCGGGGGTGGCGGGCAACGCGCGTAGAAGCACCGAGTGAGCATCAAAATTATTTTCCAGCGGGCACACCGCCGGCGCGGGCACCACCCCGAAATTTCAGCCCTTTAATTTCAGATGGTATGATAATTCGCGGCGATATTTCACACGAGTCTGGAACCTGGCTCAACGTGGATTTTATTGCGGCCGTGCGGCCAGGGCGGAGGCGGGGCCGGGGCGAAAATTTCCACGGAATTGCGGGAAAGAGGGATCTACGCGAAGGGACGGTCGGTCTACGAAGTTGTTAATTAATCTAGGCGCCTAGATTCTCGCCGCTTCTGCTCGGTGGCTTGCCCGTCGCTGAAAATTTCCGCGTACGTCTCGCGCGCGCACCGGATGCGCGGGATCGATGGGCGAGCCGAAGGAGCGCGGTCTCGCCTTCGAGGGGTGAACTATTTTGGGGGGTGCTACACGGTGTGTAAGGAGGCGAACGGGGGGGAAATTGTTAATTGCTGGGGGAGAAGGAGATCTTGGGTACTCACAGCGTTGACGGTTCTCACCTTATTTTTACAGGTTGGCCAGAAGGGGGTCGGAGATCTTCGGACAGGCGCCTGCAGACTGGATCTGAGCATCTGAAAGAAGAATCGGAGTTTAAGCGATTAGATACATTGGTAATTTTATTCTTCTCCCTCGGAGATAATTGATTAGGGAGCGGAGCTAAAGATGTTGATACTTTTTGGTAAGCTTTCCATTGGACATGCGTTTTGAAATAGAGTGGGGAACGTGAGAGGCCATTAGATATAATTATAAATGAAATAAGTCTCGGTCCAGATAATTTAAAAACCACTACCGTTAAGGAACTAGTTCTTGATCAGGCACTAATTTTTGATCAGTTCATGAAATAAATCGTTCATTTGAGTTTATGTCGATAAATAATTGTTTGAAATAATTACTAACATAAAAATTGATAATTCAAAAATATATGTGTTGTCTGTGAAAGCAGTTAGTATTGTTAGTTTTAGATGATTAAAAACTAGTTCCTAGTCACCTTATTATTCCATTCCTTATAAGTATTTAAATTATATATTTATTTTCAACTTTTTAAAATTTTTCCTTGAAGTTTAAACATTAATTCAGCTTATAGTATAAAAAAAGTCTATGGTTTAATGTTTTATTAGGTTAAAAATAAATATTAAAGCGGGAAACCTTCTAAACTGATCAGAAACTAGTTCCTTAACGGTATTCTTCAAGATTTGTTTGTAAGCAGAAAGTGTATTGAGAAGATTGAGATGACTTCGTGTATTACACTATAGCAATGTAGGTATAGGAATTCTATGATTTGAAGTATTAAAATATTCGCTACGCTTCTAAAACTATTTAAATGAGAGTAATCAAAACGCATCCGAGCAATGTATGTAAATAAGTGAAAGCCATATTGACGATTCTATAATAATCCCACAGAAACTCTATTTCGACTTCAGAATCCAACCACCCCCATCAGCACCCTCCTCTAATATACGTATCTTCTTCGGCATCCCTCTCGCTTTAAAACGTTCCCCTCAAAAGAAGCAAGATATCGAAACTGAACCGATCAAAGTCTCCAAGCTGTAATCCACCAGGTCGCAACGCCGTTCCCTACAGAACCACCCTCGTCCACTCTCGCCCCTCCACCCGACGCAATATCCCCCCCAAAATTCCGTCGACATATTCCTCCGCCACGTCCTAACGTCTAATTCCGAACAGCGTATACAGACAGCCAGCAAATGGGCTAAACGTCCCCCCGCGTGTTTCAGCGTCCAGCGGGGGTGTCTCGGGAGTCCGCCGTCGCAGATAGCGGCGTGGGGCGGCACGAAACGTGGCGGAGGCATCCAGAACTTTATCCTCGACGGTGCAAAGCGTCGCAATTTCGTTTCGCCGTGGTGGGATGGGCGCTGAGCAGGGTGGGGTACAGGCGGGAGGGGGTGGGTTCGTGGGGGCAGTTGAACGAGCGCAGGTAGAAGAATAAGAGGAAGAGCGAGGGGGAACGGAGATTGTCGGGGGAGAGGCGGCAATTTTTTAAAATTAAGGCTGTTAAACCTAATCTCCAGGTGTGCAGGCGCAGGCGCGTAGAAGTCGTAAAAACTCGGCTACACCATGGCAGAGGCCACCCCCTTTCCTTCCTCCCTTCTGTCTCATTTCGGCTCTTTTTCCCTCGGCCGAGCTCGGCCACCCCGTATCGTTCAGGCACCGGTTTCGCAGCGACGCCGGCTGCGCCGCCCTTGGCGTCCCCGGTCGCTGGTTAAATTGCCGCACGAAACGTTCTTAATGTCCAACGGCGGTCGGCTACCCTCTCTTTTCGCCGTATCAACTCTCCCGCTCCCGCCGCCGTCCACGTCCGCCACCCTTCGCCGTTTCTTTGCGTTCACCACCGTTTCGCCTTCCCACCCTCGCGTCGCCGTCACCCCCGCAGGCGAACCCTTCCCGCGTCTGTCTTTTTTCCATTCCTTCGTTCATTTTCTGTTTATTCCCCAGCGCCGTCCACCTTCGTTGCCACCCTGCCCTCCGCCAACACCCCCGCCGCCCGCGACCGTCCACGGCCACCCCTATCTATCCATCTCCTCCACGTATCGCGGCGTGTTTTCGAAGGGTCGCCAGCTCTGTCTTTTGCTTTCCGCGGGGCGCTCCTCGCGGGCAAACGACCGGGCCGGTCGCCGCGTCGCGGCGCCATCGCGCGCGCGGACGCGTCGAATGCCGGATTACGAGCGGCCGCCACCGCGATAAACGCGCGAATTATGCTTAATATCGCCGGTTATCTGGCCGCTCCAGGACGCGCCGCCTCCATTCTCGCGGGGCCGCCCGCCGGTTTTTCCGGGCCGCGCGATCGCCCCCGCTCCCATCTCCCGGAACGGCCCCAGGGACTCGCGGAGGAAACGCGAGAATGCCCGCGGTCGTTACTTTAACGGCCCCCGATACGACGCGCGGCGCAACGCCCTGGAAAATGTATCGCGATTTAACCGTCGCCACGCCGCTTGCTGGGCGACGCTGTAACAGCGGGGACGCGGTTCAGCAGGTATTCGGGATCGTTCTGTTTCAGCGGGGCGAGATCCCCATTGAGATCTCTGTTCTTCTAGACCGCTGCGAGAGGAAAGCCTGTTAGTAGAAGCTCGTACGTACTTGGTATTGCGGTGGCGCAGGGGCAAGAGTGCCGTGGATAAGAGTAAAGCTCGTGGGATTTGGGATTAAGGAGCGGAGGGAAGAAACCTGTATGCGAGAGCTGCACAGATGCAGTGTGTAATAATAAAAAGTATCACCCTGCTTCTTGAACATTGTAATTTGCAGATTTCTGGGGAGACAATTTTTAAAATAATGCGGCACGATGAGTAATTACCTATTCCAATTCAGATGTGGCAGAATTTCGTTGAGAGAGGAAATAAATGGTACCTGATTGAAATTTTAAGAGGAGTCTAAGAAGATGTCGAGGACTCGATTAATTTGTTAAACATTATTCTAATCTCTGTGTTTCGTTGTTGTGCGCTAGGGTACCGTTAAGGAACTAGTTCTTGATCAGGCACTAATTTTTAATCAGTTCATGAAATAAATCGTTCTTTTGAGTTTATGTCAATAAATAATTGTTTGAAATAATTACTAACATAAATATTGATAATTCAAAAATATATGTGTTGTCTGTGAAAGCAGTTAGTATTGTTAGTTTTAGATGATTAAAAACTAGTTCCTAGTCACCTTATTATTCCATACCTTATAAGTATTTAAATTATATATTTATTTTCAACTTTTTAAAATTTTTTCTTCAAGTTTAAACATTAATTCAACTGTTAGTATAAAAAAAGTCTATGGTTTAATGTTTCATTAGGTTAAAAATAAATATTAAAGCGGGAAACCTTCTAAACTGATCAGAAACTAGTTCCTTAACGGTACCTGTTTCAATTATATCCAGCATGATTTGCTCGAGGCATATGCACAATATGGTCGCTAACTAGATCTCGTTACTCGTGGAAGTCGCGAAAGCTTGCGAAAGTCTGGGTTCCCCTGTATCGCGCGTAGTTGCAACGTGGCGATTGCTTTAAGGCATATATGCACTTTATTATTGCGGGATCGAAATTGCAGGGGGGGATAATACCCTTTGATGCACTGTCTGCTCTCGATATCATATGCATTCTGATGCATTTGGAAATGTCGCGATATTATGGCGAAATGCAAATGGAGTGTAATCTTTTCACGTTACATTATGGACTTACAATTAGTAACCGCTATACATAAGAGTGATGAATACAGATCGAATGCGAATAATGAGGACAGAGTCTTTGAATTCTATGAGGGAAGATTAATGTACGATGTATTGGGTTGGTGCATATGAAATTGCCGATCGCGGATAGCGTAAAAGTTCCTCTGTTTATGACGGGGTACAATAATAATTGCTAACTCTGGTCTACGACTTGAGAAATAGTCACGCAAGCTCGAAAAAATAAAATAAATGTAATAGTTAAAATCTAGCACCAACCTAATACTTTGTAAGTTATTCCTAATTCAAAAACAATTCAAAATTGTGTAATAAATTGTTTTTCAAAGTCCTAAAAAATAAAGACCCCAACGAACAAATTGTATCCCTTACTATTAACTTATTTTGTCATGGACAATTATGTAATTCCAATAGTTACGCCGCACCACATATGAGTCATGTATAAAAAAATTGATCACAGATCATCTTACCTTCTACATTAATATTATACTAATTTGTCCGAAATTTAATCGATTCTAAAATAAAGACGCCTCGATAAAAATCCCCAGTATCGAATATTAATAATACCTAACTATTCAGTCCCATTTTCCTTCGTTCATTATTTTTATTGCAACATAAAATGACCATCTTCCAGCTCCAACACAATAAGAAACTTCAACGAACGCGGCGCATCCCTTAATTCTTCAGCAACCAAAAATCACCCTGGCTTTTCAATTGCACAAACACAGTGTGGCTCACAATTACCGCACGGATCCGCGCAAATACGGCGAGACCCAGTATCGGCGAAAGGGTGTCGCGGTATGAAATCGATTCCCATTGACCGTAACAGACTCGATCGGACGGCTCATCGTCCCCCGTCGTTCAGCTGTAAAAAGAACGCAAACGAAGTGCTCGCAATCTTATTACTTTAATGTACCGCTGATGGCATTCTAAAGCGGCGGTCGTTACAGCAATTATCAGTCGATTAGCAGGCACCAGCGTATAACAGCGTTCCAGGTTTCGTCGCGCGCAAACGTATTCGACGCCTCTGCCGTGGAGCGGATCGGAGCGAGAGAATAGCCGAAACCGCGAATACCAGGGAAGCTCGAGTTGCTTCCGGTTGACACGGTGGGGTAATGCGAGCGGCGATTTTCAAAATGGTGGAGAACGGAGAAACGGCCGTTTCGGAAATGATAAATAGGAATATTCGTTGTTTCCGCGAAGCGGTTTGCTATCCCAGCAAATGTTACCTTTTCATGCAAATCGCCGCTCGTCCTTTTATAATAAAAATTTCGGTAAAGCATCCCGGGAAAATTTCGGGCCCCCTTGCCATTCTCGTCGATTACTGTAGCCATACTTATTTTCTCGGTAATTAAATGGTGCTTTCGCTTTGTATTCGTGCTAGCGTTAGTTGAGACACAAGATGCTAACCGCGAGGGAGTTTCAGTGACTTGTGGCACGAAAGACTTTTTTTTTTTTTAATTATTATCAATATTAATGGTTCGTGGAAGCGACTATTGATTACAGAGTTGCTTGATTCAATGTCTCTCAGAGTTTGCTTTCAAGATTCGTTTTTGGAGCAATTGATTTTATTTGTGACACCGCGTTGAGGAAGCAAATAACACCGGAGATGATAATGAAAATTAATTTGTAGTTAAAAGAGAAGATTTTTGTAAATCTTCCAAGGATTCTAGAATTAGAGAAAATTCGTATCAGTTATGACTGGTTTGATTAATCGAGCTAAGGTTCGAATGTTGCAACTGTCGAGGCATTGTAAACGGACTTAAGAGTTGTTAACACTCTAAAAGTTAATACTATTATATACTTCCTAACGCTTTACAAATACAGAACGGAAATAGTAGTCCATGTGGAGGACCTTTTAGCCGAAACTTTCTCAGATACACCACATGAAAATCCCACAACCTTTTCCAAAAACGAATCTCTGTGCAAACAAATGTTTCCCAACATTCTCCACTCATTTCTGGTTACAGAGTCACTGCCTCTATTTACATGGACCTTACTATCCATAATTCATACAATTTACTTTAAACTTTCAAAACTTTCAATTTTTTTTTTTTTTGACAGACATACGAAATACGACTTTGTAGAGACTAACGGTATATTCTAAAGTGAAGATCTGAGAAACCAAGAGGATCAAATTTTCAGTCCCTTTAGAATCGTTCATCGCTCGAAACGATTAAATCTGGATCGTGTCCTCCTCCCGCCCGATCAACATTTCTCAACGATAGCAGCTCCTTTGTCGTTAAATCGTTTGGGTGAACATTCAAAGCGGAAGCGATCGCGAATTTCCGATCGCCGATATCATTTATTCTACGTTCCGAATCTCTGCCACCAAGCTGGGAAAAAAACTCACCCCTACGCCGCGGACGCTCGAGGAACGTTATTGAAAGAGCAATACAAATACGGGCCACAGTTTTCACCAGGCACATCCCTTTGAGGCAGAAATTGCAACGTCGAATGATGGAATTATGCGTCAGGAAACTGTAGATCGGGGAGAACGAGCGAAACGTAAAAAGAAAGGACGGGAGGGGAGGGAAAAACGATGGGTCACCGCTGGGCTGCCTGTAATATGAATCCCAAGTATAAGCATTTGCAATTGAATGCGTTCGCGGCGAATTACGTAAATGAGCCGGAATTCGCATGCACCCTTTTTTTTTTCTCCGCCGCGCATTGACGTCATAATTGACGGCCGTTCGTGGTGCACGTTGCAGGCGTCTCGATCGATCGTTTACCTCGAAGAGCACGTTTCGCAGAACGAAGCTCGTTCTTCGCGAGGTATATGAAACTTTTCCCCCCCGTATTTTGATGTAGGAAGCTAAAGCTGGGATTGCAATTGCACATATCTCTCATCCGAAATGAGCTTAATTTTCTCAGTTTTGCTTTTCTGAATTGAGATGCATAGACCTGTAATTTTTTTCTAGGCCTGGAGGGATTAAATAATTTTTGTCCGTAGTAGCAACAATGGCAGGGAGATAATGAAAACGGCGATTTCTCTTCTTGGCAGCCCCTGCATTTGTATAATTAACTGCAGATGGATGTTTCAGCGGATGTTATCGAGTTACTGAATCGTAACGGGGAAGCTGCAATTGCAGTTTGCCTTCGTGAGCCACTTCGAACGATTTAATCGCGCTCGGTGTTCCGCGGGGTTTCGTTATGAAACGAATATTCGTGAAGAACGCGGCCGCGGCGAGTGGAGAAGTTGAAGGGAACAAATAACAAGGCACTCGACGTAAATAAAAAAAGAGATACTTAAGCTCGACGCCCGATCTGTCTGTGTGCATCTCCTGAAGGACAGTTTAAAAGCATTCCGTTGCAGGTCGAAATAATACACGGGGCAAGAATGCAGTTACCTGACCCGTGCCATATGGGGGCTCCTTTTTTCCAACGGGGAAGAAAAGGTAAAATGTAAAACGTCCTTTAATGGAATGTACCCGCGGAACGAAAATTCAGAGAAGAAAAGTTATTTCATTAGAGTGACGCTTTCGGAACTTTGCCTGCCAATCAAAACATTCGAAAAGTTATACAGTTGGGAAAGGAGTGCTGCCTTATAACCGGTGATAATATCTGACGCGCTGGTAAAAGGAATTTGCAAATGGATGCTTTTCGTGAACAGGCGTCTAACGTTAATTTTATTATGCACTAGCTGACCCGTTACCCGGTTTCACCCGGGAATTATTTATGATGTTTGCAAATTAAAAAAAAATAAATAAAAAAAATAGTCTATAATCTACTCTAGGGCGTATGTAATGTATATTCCAAATTTCATTGAAATCCGTTCAGTCGTTTAGGCGTGAAAGAAGGACAAACAAACAGACAACATTTCACTTTTATATATTAGTAAGGATTTGAGGATCAACCCGTTCACAGAAAACACGAGAAGACTGATATTTTTGTACATATGCCACAAATTGATGAATCTGTGTTCAAAAGTTCCAAATCATCCAAGAAATTAAATTAAATAACCCCCCGAGCTACTGTTACGAATGAACCTAATAAACCACCCCCTCAAGTAGTCGACTTTCCTCTAAACACCAAGCACCGACAAAGGAGAAACATTTCGTTGAATAAAGTACGTCTCTGCGGCAACGTTTGGATCTCGAAATCACCCTCGTGCGAGTATCGAAGTCTCCCGGGGCGGCATTCGTAGGGGCTGGCGAGCGAGTTGAGCGCCGCGGTGCGGTCGCCGTTTTCGGGGGTTGATTTCTTCTCTGGCCGGCAATGTAGGGTGCGTGGCACGAGCCACCCTCAAAAGGGGGTACCAGTTACCGACGTCCTGCACGCCGGGCGGCCATCTTGGAAAAACGAAAGCGACGCGGCGACGTACGAAAAACAAAATGAAGGCGCTTGCGCCGCCGCTTCGGTATTGAGCGAGACCCCCGGCGCCTTTTTGCATTTTCACCCTTTACTCCTCTCCCGGCCTAGCTGCGGCTGTACACCCGCTCCCCCCCCCCCCCTCAGCCCCCGAAGCACCCCTCGTGCCCCCCTCCTCACCCCGCGGCCACCCCCTGGCAACCCTCTTCGCCAGCAGCCTCGCTCGTTCCCGTGCACGTCGACCTTTCTCCACCCGCACCTCCTATTCCTCTTTCTCTTTCTCCTACGCCACTTCCTCCAGCGACTCCTGTGTTCCCGACCAACCCTCTCCCCTGCCCGCCCGCCGTTCAACCCCTGCCCCGTGGCCGTTCGCGTTTTTGCATTTTAACACGTTTTTAAATGGATGGAAAAATAAATAGCGCTCCTTGATTCGATTACGGCCTGCGGGTAATCGGCACCGGCGGTTTCTCGCGAGCCGACGCCACTGTCGCCGTTGATTGCCTCCATACTTTCCAGCCCTCCCGCCCCCCTTGGGCTTCTTTCTCCTCGTCGAACCATTTCTTTTTGCTCATCGCTCCGAGGAGCCGGAGGATCGAACGTGGCCCTCTCTCCCTTCGCAAGGGCGATAAACGGTTCTCGGCGGCCGATCGAGAATGTTAATTCTTCGGCGGCGTTTCGTCGGAGACGAGGCACGGTTACGTGGCGCCCTCTTTTCGCGAGGCATGCCGCGAGTATCGAGCGCTGGGGAGCATCTAATCACAGGGACCCCCCTTTTGGTAATTGAATTGTGCGTTAGACTCGCCACGATTTGGAGGTGCTGCTGATGGTTACAAAGAGTCATTGGGAAATGGGGTTTAGGGATTGTAAGGAGAATTCCTTTGAAGATACTTGGTCTTTGGAATGTTGAGGAAAAGACGTCTAAGCGCTTGGGACATCTTGGGGGATGTACGTCTTTTCTAATGCAAGTAGGGACGTTATGTAGGTGCGATTTCTTGCATACAAAGTCCACGTAATTATATGTTCAACTTTGACCACTTCCATTGCTACTGTGTTTCAAAGTGTGGAATGTATGTAGAGAAATATCAAGTCAGAGACGACGCTAATTTTTACCCATCCATTTTTACACTTCCATTGCTACTGCGTTTCAAAGTGTGGAATGTATGTAGAGGAATATCAAGTCAGAGACGACGCTAATTTTTACCCATCGGTCACGCGAAAAATTAAAAGAAATTCATGTTAAGTAAGTAGTGGATTATCTGATACATTGATGGCATTTATGTAAATTATCAGTTATCAATTAGAAGAAAATGACGTACTCTTTCAAATTTAAAAATCAGTAAACAAGTGACTGTTCAAAGCGACAAGCTTCATCGTCAGAAAAATGTGTCGCAATAAATTAGCCCTCGTTATAAATTTTCTAAGGTTGTATGTAAATTTCGTGTATTCAAATTGTTTTCTGTGTCTTATTTACTTCTTGCATGAATTTTAAGAAAATTGTATATGCCTTTTCTCGTGCATTTATATTTCAATTAATGTATACATAATTCATTACAGTCGTACAAAGTAGAGCTATTCATTTGGCCCGGGTATCCGGGTACCCGGGTACTCGGGTACCCGGTGAGACCCCGGGTAGACAAAAATTACCCGGTTACCCGGGTACCCGTAGAATACCCGACTACCCGGGTACCCGTGCGATACCCGGGTAAATGATCATCGATTTGACAGCCGATCGCCTTTCGACTTCCGATCATTTTCGGCTAACCTCAGTAATGAACGGAATAAACAATAAACGTCAAGCAATGAGGAAGATGACGCAAAGCTCGGCGCAGATGACGCCACTAGCGCATGTACTGTGGTTGTGCCCGAGTGCGTATGTGTGAATTGTTTGCGCGCGAATTTTTCATTTATGTATTGTATAAATGGGAATGCGTGCTGGTGGCGTCACGGGTGGGAAAAAGTTGCAGTCATCTTCCCCATTGAACGTGTGTGTGCACGTTAAGATTATGAATATTATGATAAAATGTTTAATTGCTTGAAGTTTATTCCGTTCATTACTGATGTTAGCCGAAAATGATCGAAAGTCGAAAGACGATCGGCTGTCAAATCGAAATTCTCAACTATCTCATCACATCTAATTTACTCGGGTATCTCATGGATACCCGGGTAATTTTTGTCTACCCGGGTAGCCGGGTAATTTTTGTTTACCCGGGTAGTCGGGTACTCGAGTACCCGGCGGGTCGGGTAGTAAGAGCTCTAGTACAAAGAAGTGTATTCAAGCACTGTAACGGTATCTACGCAAATTCTTTCTAATTAACCAGCTGAACTCTCTCGAAGTTCAGTGTCTTACGCTGCGTTTCAGTATAGAAAGCTCACATTGAGCAAAAGTTTAATATTCCACTCAATTTTATGCAGTCCCGTTCAACATTGCCAATTCTACCAATTCCTGTGTCGTTCAATTCACACGCAACCCCACTCTAATTCCATTCAATACCTTACACACCACTAATCCCACATCACAATAAACATCTGCTTTTAATCAATTCGTTTATCTTTCCAAATTCGCGAGCCACGAAAACTCCTCCCGGAAAAAAGGACCCGACGGGTTTTTGCCCCCGTTCTAACGAACTTGAGAGCCCCGGGGGTTACTCGTTGAAACTTTAAGAAGCACTCGGGGGCGAGGACGGTCGCATCCCCCGAGGAGGGAAAAACGGAAGTGAGCTCGAGCCCCGTAAGGCAAGGGGGTAATATGTGCTTTATAATGCGCGGACGTCTGGCGGTAGGGGAGGCAAGGAAAGGAGAATAAAAACGCGGAGGGATGTTTTCGTAAGCGTGTAGTATCCGCGGGGGCGGCTAGTCCGCGGTCTCTCTTAATAATCTCACATTCTTAAGCACGTCGACTTAATTTACATTTTAACCGCCCCGCGGAAGAAAAAAAATTCCAGTCGTTTCCAGAGACGACGCGCGGCTCGCCGCCCTTGCGACCCTCCCCGTCGGCCACCCTTCGATCCCTCCTGGCCCTCCTCCCCCCCCCCCCTCCGCAGCCCCCAGCGGCGTTTCTCGCGCGTCACGGGAGAGAATGAGTTTTTATTCCCCGTGACACCGGATGTCGTCGCCGCTGATGCGGGGAATGCAAATCTCCGGCCCCATCTGACCGGTTCTTAGACCACTCGACGGGATAAAAAGATCGATTTAAACTGCAAGTTACGCGCAACTGCCCGGCGATCAAGTGGCCAATTATCAGAGGCAACCTGGAATGGAATTACCAGATCACGGGGAACAATTGCACCCCCTTCACTTTTCGCCTCGAAAAAAAGGGAGTTTGTTCTTGGTCAGGCTTGGAAACCTGTGGATGGCCACTTCCCTTGGGCTGTGTAAGTTAATTCATTCGCTGAAGTGAACTGGTTCACTTTTTGGAATCTTCTTCTAGTAAATTAGGCAGGAAATGAGAGTGTACATTTTTACAGCTGATATATTTCCTTACTTTAAGCAGAGACTTCACTTGACGTGTACAAATACATTTAATTTCAACATTTCAATTTCAAAACTCACCACCACTCCCCCCGGATAATCTCACCACAATTAGATTGAAGCTTCACCCTCCGAAATTTCTTCGACGCAATATCGTTCCCTCGAATTCACGCCGTTCTACCGGTATCAAAGGTAAAGGTGTGGAAAATTACCTCTGGTCGCGAAAATCCGCTAAAAGGGGAGGTCGTCAAACGAGCGGCGCAATTATCGTTCCAGCGTGTCGTAAAAGATTCGTAAAATTGTGGGTTAATCCCGTAAGACGGCTTCGCGACGGTCATTCTTCTTAATGCTCTTTCACGAGCCGCTGCGCCCTCTTCAGCCGCGCATTTATTAAGGGTTGTTACCCCTTCCAGCGCGATCCATACATGGTTATTCGCTCGCATCTGCGTATGTGCGACTTCCCCACCAACTTCGAGTAGCCCCACTCCAATTCCTTCCCTAGCCCTTTCATAGAAAATAGTGGTGGGGTGGCGCGATTAGATGCATAGGGGAGGTTAGATGAAAGTTTAGATAAAACGCAGGGTGCGTCAGCTCCTCGAAGCCCGCTGCCTCGGAATATACGGGGCGCACGGATGTGAAACGGCGCGTTTCATCCCCTATGCTTTGGCTGGCTCCGGCAGAATTATTCTCCGCTGCTCTTGTTTGCGAACAATTTTGCCCGCTAATTTGTTGCTCTTTTTCGTGCGTTGGACGTACCACCGTTATCGTCGCGGCTTTTTTCGCAATCGAAATGATTACTAAGTATTATTTAGATCTTTGCAGATTTTTTTGTTGCGATTTTAGTGAAGTGCTATCACGTTTTTCGTGTGCATGAGTATTGCAGGCGTTTATCAATTTTAATTGGGACAATTGTTGAAACTGGGCATGGCGCTGTTCATTGATGTAATGTTTGTGAAAACGTTTTTCATGGTTACTGCAGTTTTATTCCTTTGTTGAGACATAGTCGTTCGTGAAAGCATTTTTTGTATACTATATTTTTTTACGAGATAATGAAGCTTTTAATCTGAAATAATTCGTTGTAACATGTCATGTGTGAGTCTTATTCAAATGTATCGAAATACCATTTGAAAATCATTGGTGTATCTGCACTCGTTATGTATATGAAGCACTCCCATTAAAGAAGTTCTGACAGAGTACTCGATAAACCCACCTTTCATGTATTTTATTTCGAGAAAAACTCGTTTAAAAGCTTCGGGGTTCGTGTTCCTTTAAAAAACTTCTATGTTCCTATTTGTTTTGAAGGTTCTATAGCATCTTATGTTTAGTAATGGGGAATGTTTTATGGCGGAAGCTACCATTTTAGATACAACAAAGAAACCTCAACAGCCACAAGAGAGCGTGGACAAAGCTCGTACAAACAACAAAATTGAAAATCAAAAGAGCAATTTGACTACCCTCGAAGTAACCTCCCTCGGTCTTCACCAGTTTTCATCTTACGGTAGATTTTAATCAACATTCCTGAAAACCTTCGCTCCACTCACATATTTTCCGGTCATCGCCACTGCAATGAGAGTCGGAACCCAATTGTTAGGCGACTGAGTCACAGCTGGAGACTGTGGGTCGCGTCCGCATCGTAAGAATTCTCCACCCTTATGCTTCTCTACGAGGTAGTCCAGGTATACAGTATTGTCTCGAACTAAGGATGGGGTGATTTCTGTCTCGGACTAAGGTGAGCGCTACCCCCTACTTCTTCTGTTCTTGCCGAGAGGGGTACTCAGTCGCAGTCTCCTTCATTCTACGAGATAAGCAACGAAAGGCAAGCCGAAAAGACTCCCTGTATCGACAGAAGGTGACGTTCGGGACCGAATCTGTGCTCCCTGTCACGGCTCTAATTCCTGACGCTCCCGATGCGTCCAACCAAAACGGTGCTGTCACAAGCATGGAATCCCCCAGTCGAGACACTTGCATTTCTCAGCACTGGTGCCAGCTCCGGGTACAGGCTTCTGGGGAGCCATCACCCACGAAACAAGGCCCAAGCCCCATGGTGGGAAATCTTAGCCAAACATATCTGCCCTGAAACCATTATTCGCCTTCCCTTGCACTCACAGTTTCCTGAACCACGAACTGGAGCAGTTCGATGAATGAATGGCCCCCGAAACAGAATCATAAACCAATCTCGCCTCCATCGCACGTCATTCAGCGCTCGTGAGCTATGCTCTGAGACGCAGGGTGGCATAGGCCTTGCACCTGTCCACAGAGAGAGAGAGAGAGAGAGGCGCCAAAATTCCGGGAAAAGGGGGATCCCGTTTCGGCGTTGACTCCGTTGGATACCCTGGCGCACGGCGCTCCGACGTTGCATCGTGCATTATTTAATGGACGGTTTTTCGCTTTGTTCGGTCGACTCATTAACCACGGGGGCTCCCGATTGTACTTTGCGCCGGTTCTCCGGTGCAACAGAGAACCGGTGCGCTCTCGTTGTACAGGGTTGGGGGGAGGGAGGGAGGGAGGGAGGAGGGGGGGGGGTGGAGGTACAGTCGCGTCGTTGCATAATGAACAGGACGCCGCCACCCCCTGGAGCTTCGTCCGTGCCCCGCCAACCCCCTATCACCCCGTGGCCGCCTCTCTACCGACTCCCGCTTCCTCCACCCCCCCAACCTCCTCTCGGTGCCCCCTCGTGTAACCACGTCCATCCCCCTCATCAACCTATTATTTCTCCGTATTACGTTACGTCGCGTTGCGTTACGTGGCCGAGCCGCGCCGCTGTTCGAGCCTCGAGTCGGAACAGCAAAAATGATGATACCGCGGCTGCCGTGGAAAAAGACTGACCGCCTGTGCCCCGGGAACGGGGCGCGGGGGCGAGGTGCTGGTAACGGGCTGAGGGGGCGAGAGGGAGCCGAATGGTGGGGTGGTTCCGTTAGATCGGTAGGTTCGAACGTCTTCGAACGAACGGGGGTGATTTACGTCGCGGGGATGGGAGCGTGAAGGGGGAACGGCTCCTTTGAGTTTTCAGTCTCCTGATAGTGGGGAGATTGTATGGAAATGGGAATACATACACATTCGAAATGAGTCTGCTTTGAACTGCGTTGGAGTTTGTTGCTGTTGCAAATGGGGGTGCAGGCTTTGGGGTGGGGTTCTTTTAAGGTTGCGGGGGTGGGAATAAATTGGAGGCGAGGAGGGAAGGTATTGGGAGGATCTGATGGCTGTGGGAAGCGATTGTTGTTTTTGTCGGTCAGTCGAGATGTAACGCGGATCTTAAGTAGAACAGGTAGATGATAACGGAGACCGTAAGTGGAGTAGGTGCAAAGTACACGGACCGTGTTTTATTATGCGCTCGTACTAGATCAAATCCGTCCAACCTTGACACACTCTCAGCTTTCATTTCCAGCTAATTGACGCGTGTTGAATCTGGAAATTAGGATTATACCCCCGGCTGATATATTATTTTCCATCGCCACTGGGAACAGAAGGGGTTGCTGCAGGCGTCGCACGAACGAAATTCGAAATGTATGAGTACTTTGTGAGATTAAAGTCTGCCCGCCTTACTCCCCCCGCCTGTTTTTCCACGTCGGTCTCGGTAATCCGCTTCGAAGCGGGCGAGCCGCTTCGTTGCCGATTCGATGTCAACGATCGAATCTTCGATCGGTGGGATCGAACGAAGGGGGACTCGCCGCGCGGCGACTAGTTTCCACCGATGCCCGGAGCTCTTTCGTTTTTTCGTTCGCGCCCGTTCAACGGCAATAAGAAGCTGGGGAATCGGGCCGGAACGGCGATAACTGATAACGAATGTTCCGGCGTGATTTATTATTTGTTTCGTTCGTTAGCTGGCTAATGTTCTTTAATGTTCAGAATAAAATTGAAACGAACAGGAGGTCGGGTCTATGGTGTGCATCGGCCATTGAACGGCGATACGAAAAAATAAACTAATTTATATCCGCTGGGTTGTTTATACTGCGTGTGTAGTCTGGCCCATTAAAAAACATTAATTGAATCGGTACAGAAAATTGGAATGATCTGCGAAAGGAATTGGTCACGAGGTTCGCTCTGAAAATATCGACAGAAATAGTAAATCGTTGGAGTTTGTGCTACGACTAGGGCGGAAATTGTGTATAAAGTAACGCGATTCCGGTATTAGAAGTTTAAGGAAGGTGTCACTGTTGAAGGATACTGTTTGGAATATTAATGAAGTTAATTAAGATCTTCAGGTACGCGATGTCTTTTTAAGCTTCTAAGCTGCATAGTTATCATTTCATTTCGACCTAATTGCATCTATGGTAGGTATACGAAATATAAATGTATAATGTTTCTTAAGATGCTGAGATCTTATTTTCCTGTGAAATCTCAGCATTTGGTCATTCGAGAATTCTTTTAAGGAGTAATTAATATCTGAAACTCGAGGAGTGGTTACTAGAGAAGTCTAAGTTTTAAAAATACATTTAAATGAGCAGTCTTATAAAACTGAGATTGGAGAGTGGCTTAAATTATTCAAAAAATTATACCTATACTTACACCATAAGCTGTTGTCCCTTTTATTCTTTGTTTTTCAGTTGGCTTAAATTTTATTCCCCGCTGAATGGTGTTCGTGTTTTTTGCGTTCTGATTGAAAAACAAGGACGCACCGCGAATAATCTTTAAAAAGGGAAAACTATACGCGCGCCCAGAGTAGCAGCGAACTTTCGGAAAATAAAACCATATCGAACACCGTTGTAATAAAAGAAAATATGTAAACTCTGGCCAATTTACTTTGTACATCGATCTATGTATGAAAAATAATAAAATCCTCTAGACGTGGTAAAAAAGCCTCACTTCGTGAAACATTTGCGCTGAAAACATTTCGACGATCCATTGATCTACTTTTTCATTCGCATCGCGGTGTAGTTCAAAACAAATTATTGAAGTATCACGAAGGAAATTTAAACTTTCACCGAATACAGTGGCATATCTGATATCAAACCAAACCTTTTCACTGTACACGGTTATAAATCACAATTATTTCAATGATATGTGAAAAATAAAATATTCTCTTATGCTCCTGTATAACTCGCATTTGTATAACATGAAGCTTTTGCGGAAAAGTAATTTCGTGTCCCTCGATACAAAGTACCTTCACACTACTATAATTCTCGATCCTTCTTTGATTAATTTAATTCCCTATCATTTATGAACTGGACTCGAGGCCTTTGGCAGAGTTGAAGTTAAAATCAGAAAGAAACAAAAGCCAGTACGTTTAACAAAATAGGTAATACATAGAATATTTCATAATTCCGGGTGCAATTAAAGAACGGTTAACATCTCATTGAGGACGAAATCAAAGACGTAAGATAAAATCTTGTCCTATTACCCGTCATTTATACGAAGAAGTATCGTTTTAAGTAGAGCTCTTTCGAGACTCGAAATATTCGAGTAGCTTGAAGTTCGAACCGAGCGGGACTCGGTTTTTCGAGCCGAGCCGAGACCCGAACGGTTTCGAGTAACCCGAATGTTTCGGGTAGCTCGATTTTTTCGAGCCGCTCGAATGTGTTTCGGGTAGCTCGATTTTTTCGAGCCGCTCGTATGTTTCGGGTAACTCGAATATATTTTAGGCAGTCGACTGTATGATGCAGTGTGATAGCTTGGTGCAGCTGGAACGTTTTGTAGGCACCGAATATAAATTTAGTTAGATGTATTATATGAGATTTATAGATATGAAAATCATATGACGTAATTTAACCCTTGCCTGGTGGATATTTTAACAACACATTGGATGCGGGGCCCATTTTCACCCAAAATTTAATTCGTATACACCTCGGGATAAGCTCCTAAATAAGGTTTTCATCTTGTTAGCATCTAATAGTAGTACTAATAAGAAGTATCTAACGCGTGTAGTTTGATGTTTCGGAGAGTCCCATTGGAGTATGGATATATATATGTATTAAAGGTAATTCCTTATGTTTGTTAAAATCATTTATTTCTGCACGAACGATAGCTTATATTGACCTGCCCGATGAATTTAAATAGTTTGTGATATTAAACTATTTTATTGCAAGCGGACAATGTGCACACGTGATGTGTGATGCAAACGTTACCACCACTCCTGTAGGTGTTCCCCCACCCAAATAATCTTGTCCATCGAAGAACATTCCCGGCAACGCTGATGTTGTATGTATATTGTATATATTTTAGTATAGTATAGCGTGTAAATAAATAGTGTATGTATATAGTTTAGCGTATTGCGTGAATACCTACTATATTATCATATACGTTTTCACTTTTGTAACTTTTCACTATTAAACACTTATAATAAATTTTGTATACCTATTACGTCCCCGTTCTTTCCCATTTCCTCCTTTAATAAAAGAATTGTCCGCTTGCAATGAAATAGTTTAATATCACAAACCATTTAAATTCATCGGGCAGGTCAATATAAGCTATCGCTCGTGCAGAAATAAATGATTTTAACAAACATAAAGAATTACCTTTAATATATATCCATACTCCAATGGGACCCTCCGAAAGATCAAACTTAGTTAGATCAAACACGCGTTACATACTTCTTATTAGTACTACTACTAGATGCTAACAAGATGAAAACCTTATTTAGGAGCTTATCCCGAGGTGTATCCGAATTAAATTTTGGGTGAACATGGACCCCGCATCCAATGTGTTGTTAAAAATATCCACCAGGCAAGGGTTAAATTACTTCATATGATTTTCATATCTATAAATCTCATATTATACATCTAACTAAATTTATATTCGGTGCCTACAAAACGTTCCAGCTACACCAAGCTATCACACTGAACCATACAGTCGACTACCTAAAATATATTCGAGTTACCCGAAACATACGAGCGGCTCGAAAAAATCGAGCTACCCGAAACACATTCGAGCGGCTCGAAAAAATCGAGCTACCCGAAACACATTCGAGCGGCTCGTAAAAATCGAGCTACCCGAAACATTCGGGTTACTCGAAACCGTTCGAGTCTCGGCTCGGCTCGGATATTCAAGCCGAGCCAGGCTCGGCTCGGTTGTTTCGAGTCTCGAAACAGCTCTAGTTTTAAGGACTCGAACAATTTCGTCCCAGCAAACACCTTTGTTCAAAATCTTCACCCTGCTAACACAAGTACATCATCTAACCATCAATCCAAAATCAATACCAGAAGCTTAAAAGAATAAAGAAATGGATGAAAAATAATAATGCCCAGTCCCCCTTCACCTCCCTCTGTCTGCTCAGCATCGACGAATTTTTTCTCTATGTTTTCAGATATTACGCGCGGAGCTCTTTAATTACGAAATGGGAGAGCGCGAAAGAACAGAGACGGAGAGGCAGCCAGCTAACTCTCGCTAGACTTCCTTCATCCCCTGCAAGCCGGTCCCTTTTTTCCACCCCCGTTCTCGCGGGCGCACACGCATCTTGTTTACCTTCTCCTTTTCTTTCGGCCCGTTCGATTGTCAGCGCGTAACGCGAGCACGTAGTCCCTAATGAACCATTGAAAATCCTAGAGGAACCAAGCTCTTGCGCTGCAGGCACTAACGTAACAACGCCGTGCGCCGAAAAACAGCGTTCCTAACTGCGTTTATTTCGCGCGCGTTTTATTTTCAAGCAGCCCTCCTTTGTGCCAGCGGATACGTGTTTATCGCGTTCGAGAGCTCGCGAATGTTGCCGCGCTCGCCGGAAATGCAGGCTTGTAAATGATACAATGATAGGTACGAGATGTAACATAAAAAAAAAAAACAGTCGAAAATTCATGAGAATACAGCACTCGCTGAAATGACTGAAAAATGTTGCGCGAACGTGGGGATGGAAATATCGAGGGGAATGCGATTTTCCGTTGCGGTGCTGCGAGCGACTTGCGTGTTTTGCTTCATTTCCTTGTGCGGGGGAACAAAGGATTATCGCCACTTACTTTTCGTACTGTTTCTGTTAAAATGTTTGACGGGATATCATCGTACGTCGTGCTCAATGACGTTAAAGTTGCAGAGAAATTCCGGAGGTTTTCCACCTTTTTCGAGCTTTCGATACGGTCGCGTAACGAGGCAGCTATCTGTCACCGCGCTGTACGTAACCAATAGAAGAATAACAGAATGTACTGTGGCCCATAAACGTGCTGAATAGTTGTCAAAAATTGTGCAACATAAAGATGAACTTTATGAGCATTAAGTGCCAACGTGAACTCTCGCACCGCTTTCACGGACAATTTCTTCCACTCGGGATTGAAGAATCTAAAGCCGATTTTACGCGGTCCACTTTGGTCGAACAATGCGGTTCATTCGACAAAACTAAACGGCGAATGTTTACACATTTCAATGAAATTCACCAAACTTGTTCGCTTGTTGAAATAATTTGTAAACATTATTATTCCAAGACATTCATGGTTTTTATACTAATCGAGAAATCGCGAAGACGTTCTCTCTATTTATAAAATCGAGAAGTGCAACAAACTATTTATAATATTCTTGTTCCTTTTAAAAACAATGTTCTGGCACCAAACAGAAATCTCTGCTCACAAACACTACATTAACGCAACTGAAATAAAACGTTTCAATGCTCAAGTTGCGTCTTCGCACGTGAACAACCGCGTTGAACAAAAGTCGAGACCCCGTTAATTTCTTTAAATGTTCAATTCAGTCGGACACTTCGACTGATTGGCAATAGCAATTTACACTGTTCAATTTTGTTGAATCAACCGCATTGTTCAATCAAAGTGAATTCTCAAAACGCGTCGCAATACACAAACAGAAGCCCAACCCCAACAATCCCCCAACCGTATCAGCCGGCGAAAACACCGAACTGTTTCAAGGCATCACTCTGATATCCATAAAATATACCGCTGAACAGCATCAAGCCGATCGACAATCGTTCCCCCGTCACGATAGTAATTAAACCGCGTCCACGTGAAATCCGGAAACACTTACGTTCCCCGCTAATTATTTACAGCCTCGCGACCGGCTATCCCTGTCTGCGGTGATGTTTACAGCGCGCTTGGCGTCCGTCGTTTCACTTTTAAACCGGACGGGCCGGGCCCCCTTTTTTTTTTCCTCCCCCGCGTCCACGTCAGCTGCCCACGGACGTATAAATTTCCCATGCGCGTCCCATCAATCCTGCAGCGTCGTAAAAATCCGATTTCGCGCGATCACGATTACATAATCGGGCTCGACGGCCGCGGCGCGGAAACGGGGGTAGGTACGCTCCCGCCGGGAAGTGCCCGATGAAAAGCGATTAAAGGAACGGGGTGGCGGTCGATTTCGGGGCGCGCGGGGTGGCGCGGGGGCCGCGAGAAATTTTGGTAACGAGGACAATCAGCTTCCAAGAGACTTTTCCTTCCACTTCGTGCCCGGGCGGGTGCCGGGGCAACGGGGCCTCGGAGGGGGCGAGGCGTTCGGGCGAAACTATGCAAAAAGTTTTCAGCGACGAGCCGGAAACCGCACCGATCCCACCCTCCCCGCGACCCTTTCAGGGCGTTGTTCCGGTCGAATTTGGAAAGAGGACTGTACGATGAAAATGGAACGCAACTTTACAACATAGACAGGCACGTACAGGCGTGACAGGGTGGTGCCCTCTGCGGGCTGAAATTAGAGGGTGCTGTCCGAACTTCTCCGCTACACGTTTGCATTTCCTATGCACTATTTCCCACGTGTAGGTGCGTACAGTCCGGGCGCGAAAGCGGCGGCAGCCGGGCTACCCGGTCGCGCCAAAAATCTCGTCAGCTTATCGGCGAACAGTGGCGGGCTGCAAGAAACGCCGATCGGGGGTCGGAGGGGCGGCGGACGGAGAGGAAAAAAAAAAAGGTGCAAGCCGCAGGAAAAAATGAATGAAAGCCGCGAATGAAATTGCTTTCGATTTTTTTCCACGGCCCGCCACGCATCGTTGTTGCCCCGCCGCTCCCCTGGCCATCTTTTTTTTCTCACACATCCGTAATATTTTATGGGATCGATTTGTTAACACGTGTCCGCGCGGCGCGCCGCGCTCCTCCACCCCTCCCCTGATTTACACGATGCTCGGTTAACGTTCATCGTTCGACGGGAATTAATCCATTACTAATGTCGCCAGGGATGTTCGATTGTCCCTGCCACCGTTCACCCTCGCGTTCCTTTCCACCGATAAACATCAACCGACCAGTATTTTACGTACTGTCGAGCAAGCTTCCTCGAACGTATTGCCGTGGCAGTGGGTCGCGCCCGCCCTTACTGTAACTGAGAGGAAGTGCCATTCACGGCGACCCTGAAAAAATCCGCCCTCCGTCAGCAGCGAGATGCCCAACTAGTGTCGATCTTCTATTTGGATCCAGCTTCCCTGTTGCTTCCTCCGATCGAGCCCAGCATTCTTCTTTTCACCTCGCCCAACCCCCGCGCTCGCCCCCTCGCCTACTCGAGCCGGAGGGTCGACGGGAACTTTTCCCGCCGACTGTACGCACATGTACACGCGCGCACCCTCTCCAGAGGCATTAGACGCAGAGTGTATCGGCGGCCGTGCTCGTGCGCGAGTATTAGACACCATGCCCACAGCTCATTTGCCAACTCCGGCAAATTTACCAAATTTAAATGCAAAATCGGCCGGTGCTCCGCCGGCCGGGTGGGAGCACGAGCGAGCCAGAGTTAGGACGGCCAGGGAAAGAGGGAGAAAGGGAGGCTGACCGACCGAATGGACGCCGGGGCGATAGGGGTGGAAGGAGGACGGCGGGCTCGCAGAGAGCGAGGGAAAATGGAATATAGATAGATAGAGGAACGATAGTACCCGTTGGAACGACGAAGAGGGCGGCGGGGTGGCCGCCGGCCGATGCTGGACGAAACGTGTCCGGGGGAAAGAGAAAGAGGGCGAAACGTTGTAGTAGGAAACTCAAATGGTCGCAACGGTGCAGTATAGTAGTCGACTGGTTGTCAGGCACAGCATGCGATTGGTTCACCGACCGTGTGCGTTGCCTCTCTTCTCCTCTCGTTTCTCCACCGTGCTCCCGTCCTTATTTTCCCTGCCGTTTCTACTGTTTCGACTGGAACGTTCCGCCGAGTCCTATTCCCCGTTCCTTCGCCGGCTCGCCTTGCCTTTCCTTCGCCGAGCTGGGGAGAGGACGGGCTATCCCCGGGGAAGAGGATTCTTCTTTTCACTTTCAGGATGAGAAAGCTGATCGGTCCCGAAGACTGCGAGGTATATCATCGATGGAGCAAGCTTTCTTTAAGAAGCCAGCAAGATTAGGCTGAAGATTAATTGAATCTACCGCGAGGAAGGATTTTTCATCGGACTGATTCAGAATTGAAGTGGAGAGGAAAATACAGGAATTAAGGGGTTAGGCCACCTTGGACGCAGCAAAATTGCAGTCATTTTCGGCATTTTTTTTAGGAAGATAATAAAATAAACAGAAAATTTAATATGAAGCCTGTTATTATACAAATGTCGCCGGAAAAAAATCGTATTTTTTTTCTTACAAAATGGCGGCGGTAGAGCCGTGATACGCAAGATCTTGTGGAGCGACGTTTTCCACGGTGTTCAATCTCACGGCTATACCGTTTGACTTAGAACAAAAATCCAAAAAGATTTATTTTCTGCATGCCTAAAACTATGGAAGTACGTAGGGAAATCCAGAAACATTAATTTGTCTCGAAATGGTGACCATGGAGAGAAAAAGTGCATTTTTTTTTTTATAAAAGTGTGAATTGCACAGAACATATTCAAGATATCGCAAAACCGCTACGTACTTCCATAGTTTTAGGCATGCAGAAAATAAAGGTTTTTGGTTTTTTGTTCTAAGTCAAACGGTATAGCCGTGAGATTGAACACCGTGGAAAACGTCGCTCCACAAGATCTTGCGTATCACGGCTCTATCGCCGCCATTTTGTAAGAAAAAATTACGATTTTTTTCCGGCGAGAGTTGTATAATAACAGGCTTCATATTAAATTTTCTGTTTATTTTATTATCTTCCTAAAAAAATGTCGAAAATGACTGCAATTTTGCTCCGTCCAAGGTGGCCTAACCCCTTAAGGGAGGGTGCGTCTCATCCCGAGGGACCGTTTTATGGCTTTTCAATTTCTTGGATCTGTCTCTTCTTCTGTAAAGTTTCCAGCTGGAATGTTACCAATTTATTTCACATTTTCTCCATTCCTTTATCCACTTCATCACTGTGTTCTACTCATCTGACCTCTCGCAGTTTTACTCGCGAGTTCGATGAGAAAAAGAATAACGTCTTCATCTGAAATACGGTCGTTTTTATTTCGTTCCACAGACTCGCAGGCTGAGCCTGAAACTCTTCTGTTATGGAGGAATGCCGCCCGTTCCTCTTGCTTTTTTTCAAGGGATGAGAGAGGTCGGCCGGGAGCAAGTGCAGGAGGTTTGTTCGGTTTATGGTAAATTCGCGCGCTTCAAGGGTTCGCGCGTTGGTCGAGATGGAGATCACGCGAAGCGAAAGAATTAACGCGGTCAGTAATCATCCCCTGTGGTCGAGGTATTTAACCCTCTGCTTGGAGCGATAACTCGGTCCGCTTTGGGCGCTCCACTTATTTTTTTTTCGATCTCCACGGAAACAGTGTAATGAGTGGCAACTAAAGTTGTTGGAGCTCCTTTCGCCCGAAACAGCTCGTTTCCGTGTTCCCTTCTCCTTAATTAACTGATTACTTGAACAATGCAACTAATTGAAGAGTATAACACAGGGGCACTTAACCCATTTACGCTATGTACATTTCTTGCGATTTCACAAAGCTGATAGACTCCTCGAAATAACACTTTAATGATTTACTAATCGAACCCACTTTTTGCTCCCTGGGCTACGAAAGTACTCGATTTAGAAGAGGAAGAAAATCATGAAAAAAAATGTAGGAAGGCTCACGTGACCATCAACCACTCCACTACTTAATTAATCCAAACATATCCCACCGCTACAACCTTGCAGCCAAGCATACACCTAATTGCTTCGAATCTAATAAACTAATAACCCCATCCAGTGCCCTCAATATTTCAAAGGGCGTCATCCACACCGATCACGCGCAACTCGGACTAAAATCGACGTCAGAGCAATCGATCCACCCCGAAATCCTTAATCAACGTCTCGCGGAACTTGCGGTCCCTCGCGACCATGCCAGCGACCACCCCCGCGACTTCCACTTCGTCGCGGTTTTGCGTACGGCGGCCAATTATGACGTGCGGTATACTTCGCGCCGTTTTGTTGTTCATCGGCAGAGGCGTTTATTATTCATCGTTCATCATATTGCGGGCGGCCGTTGCACACAGTCGCAGCGGAACGGGCGTAGCGCGCTGCACTGGCGCGTGACGTTACAGCTTTACATCGACGTTACACCGCTTAAACGGAAAAGGGAGGCGGTGGTGTTCGCGTGCGCGCGTGCTCTCCGCCGTCCGTTTCCGTTTTTGTGTGCGTCGAAATGCAAAATGGACACGACACGCCGCAGGCACAGGTTTATCGCGAGGCTTTTGTATCCTTTTTCTATTTTTTTTTTGCACGGCCTCTCTGCTGCTAGGCGATAGTTTTAACTTTCTCGGGCGCGCCTCGCGTTGCTCTTTTTTTTCTGTTAGCTATGAGCCTGTGGCGTTTTTTTTTTTTTTTTTTGTAGAGATTCCCAGAGGAGAGACGACGCGCGCGATAGAGTCGACAAGAAGGGAAGCAACTCGCGGACCCCACTTTCGTTTCTCGATCGCTTGGTTGGAGGTTTCCAGTGGACGCGGGCCTCTTTGCTCTGCTACTTTGGTGTGCTCAATTTTTTGATTAGCGTGCGATGGAAGGTGTCGCGGGAGATGCAAGTGGATTCTGACGGCGGGAAAGTGGTCGTTTTAAGTGTACTGCTCTACTTGGCGGGCGTAGAAATAATTGGGGGATTGTTTTGCTAGACGCTAGGGGGAGTGCAGTCAAATGCTGGGGATGAATGGGGTGGTGTGTTTCTGACGGAGTTTTAGTTTTAATGAATGCCTAACTTGTAGGAATAATCGTAGGTGAAGTATAGCTGCGACGGGCCGTTTTGTGAGTGGAAGTGTGGGAAGAATAATGAAATATGCGATAAGAAATTAACTCAAGTGCCAAGTCACCCTCTGCTGTTTGTTGAAACATTCATATCCGACATCTCAGTGTGGCATAAAGACATTTGGTGAGCGCTTTTGTAATTAATTAGAGAAGTGTAGGTATTAAGGTAAATGTCCCCATTAGCGACCGTTTAAGAATGTGACTGGTTCGAAATAGTAATTTTTTTTACCAATATACGACAATGTTTGAGTAAAGTATGGATCATTGTATTTTTTGAAGCCTCTAGTTTCTTAATCAAATTAGTTTTAGAGTGATATTTGATTATTTACACAAAAATTATGGTGAAAATTATATTGGACCTGATGTCCCCTTTATTGACCAACTTGTACCATCTATCGACCGTCTCACGTCCCCATTATTGACCAGCAGTTTCCCCCATTGTAAATGCACCATTTTGTTTATTAAATTTGTGTTCATGAGTATAACAAACTGTTTTTATTAACATTTTATGAAAATTAAACAATTTATAATCTGTTTAAGATATTCTTTTATGTTTTCTATTATTTCCTCCACGGCTGACCTTACACATGGGTACTCCAGATTTTATTTTACATATTGCTTCGATTAACTCGGTTTCCGTGTATTTCGCGCGCTTCTGCTCCTTTTTCTTTGTTTTCACCATTGCTATTTTCTGAATAAAATATATTTATGTTAGTACTTTTTTGTACTCAATTGTGAGTACAAATCAAATGTACTCAAAATTTAATAATTAAAAAATTACTTGAGTACTTTAGTTAGGTCTAACAACACCACTTGTAAAATATCCGAAAACTGGTATAGACCGGTCTTTGACGGTATCTATTTCCGACCACGATTTTCTGCTACAATAATGAAAGAAAATGAATATTTTCTGTTTATTTTATAATTCTGTATATATTTCTAGTTAATTTGAGTAAGTTACTGCACGGATCCATGTATTTTTATTGTAAAATTTGCGACTTTAATGATATCTGTAGTATAACCTCACGTTATTAGAATCTATCAACTTTCATATCAATGACCAAGTCCTAATTTACATGTGAATTTACTTAAAGATGAATGTACGGCTACATAGATAACGTATGAAACAATAAATGAAACACCTCTAATTATAATTTCTGAACTTTCTGGTTGATATTTCGCTTTCTATGTTGCAATAAACAGTAATAAATGAATAATTGGTCACTAATGGGGACGTGGTCGGTAATGGGGTCATCTACCTTATTGCCTTGTAATATAAAACGGGAAAATCTTTTGTCGTACTTCAGAGTGTGCTTCTCTCCAAGAAAACTTGTCACTGGAGAGCTTCTAATAGTAAAACAGAACGATATTGTCTTCTCGTACGAAGCATTCCCACAAAAGAACACCACTTAGCATTCCCGGTACAAATAAATTTGCAATACAGCAAAGCTACAGTAGATTTCGCCGTTTCATTTTCAAACACTCTTTATTGCCGGCCTGATAGATACAAAGGAACAACTAGCTCCCACATCTACGTAACGAATAACAAATGTCCCCTTCGCCCAAAGCGCGATAAATTTTACAACATCAATATTCCCTTGCATTATATATTTATAACACGGTGCAGGAGACTTCATTTTTTCCTTTCATTTCGCCATATGAAATTGAAGCGATAAATTGTCGTGGCGCATTTCGCTGGATCCTGCGAGAGCAATAAAAAGAGGAGCTTTCGTATCGAGCCTTCGACGTATCGATTTTTCCGCCGTACCGTGCCGATATTACGAGTTATTACGCGTTTGAAGGGCTTATCGATGAAAGAGGTTTATCAAAATGTAAACATATTAGCGGGCTACGTGTATGCAATGATTAAGCGTGTCTATTTGCACGGAATACCCGCGGAAATAAAGCGCTCGTTACATTTGGTTAATACAAATCGTTAATCCACGATCGCCCGGCTGTGTACGGACATGAATTTCCATTAAAACCCAAAAGTATAAATATGTACCGTTGTGTCTTTGCATATTGGCATTACTGCTAGTTCAACTACAAACGCGCGCAACCGTGCCCCCTTTGCATTAACATAGCTACGAAACCGAACGCTGCTAATTGCTGATTAATTTCTGCTTTTTCTCGCCACCGCCCCTCCGCTGCCTCCGCGCGGCGGAAGGCAGTGTTTTTGCAGCATTCGTCCGGGCTTGTTTGCGGAGCCGTGTTAATTATTAAAGACACTTTACCTGTTGAATTGATACATTTCACCGTCACGATATTCAATTCGACCGAACATTACACAATCGGGGGATTATCTTTTTAATTAATCGCCGTATAAAACATACATGCCCGGCAATCCAATCGGGTAAATTAATACGCCGCCGCGTTGCAAACAGCTGTTTAGCGAATTACGCAAAGAATCACGTCCGGCGCCGTCGCTCTCCCTGAAATTCCGCCACGCCGCGGTGCTGATGGCAGCGGCGCATCGACGGACGGGCAGGAGGAATCGTTTTTTGCGAATTCCGCGACACGCGTGTTTGTAAAGTTGGGGGCGAGTAAATAGCGGGAATCAAGCGGCCAGCGTAACGACAAAGAGGGAAAAAGGAGGAGTCTTGAACGGGCGAAGTTTGGTATTAATAGGGGAAATCCGGGATGCGTCCGACGCAGAAAATATATCCCCGTTCTCCTTCTTGCCCTTTCGTTCCAGTGGCGTAATTTTAAATCCCCGCGGAGAATTTATGGAATCCCCTGCCTCTTGCCCCGTCGCAAAAAGGATAAGACTGATGATCATGAAGACCATAAAATATTCTCTTGAAACAGAAACTTCATTTCTATCGGCTTCTAACGTGCCTAACCGACTCACACCCCTAAAACCAATTCACGGAATGGAAAATAATGTCGAAAAATTCGGTCCAAATTCAGATTCACCCGGAAACTTATGAAAAAGTGTCTACGCGATCTTTCTACAAACAATAGAAAATATTTTTCATTTGTGAAACATCCTTCTATACTGATCAATACATTTATGTCAGTTATCTCCAAATCCAGTTTTAGGAGCCAATTCAAACCTCGCCCATGTGTCTTTCGAAGATGCTTTTTCACAGGAAGTGACGTGAATAATCGCGATCACTTAAGAGGCCTTCTTTGCCGGCGATTTTTCATTATTCTTCTTGACACAATTTCCACGCGCGCCTGGAGAGCTGAATTTCGCGGAACGCTTAAAACCGGTCGTACCGCATTCGCGGAACAAAGTAATTTAACATGAATTAACATAAATCACACGAGTTCCACGCGCGGTTATTCACTCGCACGTTTGTTCACCCGACACTGCAGCACCAGCCCCTGGGTACCACCCCCCAAAAGCCACACTTCGCAAGCCTGATTTCGGTCGCTGGCCGATTACAACGCCCTGCCACAACTTTCTAATTTTCGGACTTTTCGCTCTCGTGCATGTGCAAGGCACGAGGAGATTCTGTCCAGCTGTCCACTTTCTTTTGTGCTTTCACGACAAAGATGTATTCCAATGAAAATGAGGAGCCAAGGAAACATCGACACGCGGAGTGTAAATATGATAGGTTTTTAACTTTATCGTTTTCTTTCGTTTGCTTCCACTATTTCTACCCACAAACTATTCTTTTATACGGGCTTAAAATACGCTTTATACAGGTAGCATAGATTTGGAATTCTGACATCAAGTAAGTACCTCAATTTCACCGATTCTGATTCTATGTTAACTAAAATTAATAGAAAATGAATTGAAAACACTTTCCACGAGAAGACACCTGTTTCACATATTCCTTTCACGTTTAAATTGTAAATAACTTGACGACTGACAATAGAAAAAAATATACCAGATATATGTCGAAGTAATTAAAACACTGCATGCAATGTTTCCCAAAGACATTCAAAAGACGCGAAAAAGAAAGTTACTCTAAATACCTCAGTCTGCTGCTTCGGAGTTAATAAAACGTCTCTGCAGTTCCTCGACCCTCGACGTCGTCGCCAGCATTTTCCGCACCCACGCGCAACCCTTTCCAGCCAAGAAAAATAGCCGTGAAAAGTACAGCCGCCCGTCGGGTCGGCGGCTGATATCGCGTTATTTACAAAACCGTATCCATCAAACCGTTTTGCTGTTCACTGCATTTTCGAAACATTGTTTTTTTCGCCTGCCCCATCGGAGGCGCGTAACCCGAGCATCGCGATTTTTTTCTTTTAAAATATGAAACGATCGCGCGACCGCGCGTGAAGACGGAGGGGGGGGGGAGGGGAATAAAAGCATCTTAATATTTATCAAATATTCATGACGTTTCACGGGACGCTCTCGAATTCAGCGGTCTCCTTTTTTTTTTCGCCACACGCAAACGCCTGCCAAAACTGGCTATACAACAATTAGCCCTGTTATGCGCGCACGATCCGCTGAATGTGTTGAAATCGAACAGGAAAAAAAAGCGCGAGCGCGAGGGGAAAAATAGGACGGGGGGGAAACAAAATTCAGACTCACGTGTACCGCGCGCATCTTGTTCAAACGGTTACAATTCCGCAATAGGCAGCGTCCCACGCGGAATGGATACAAATGGATTTTCCCGATGGAAATAAAACAATACCATTTACAAATAATGGACGTTTGCGCGCGTCCACGGCTTCTCCTAGTCATGGGGCGGTTCGCTCGGTTTACGCGCTCAACTTAAATAATCATGTGCTTTCAATTGGAGGAGAAATAACAAGGTACGCTTGGGATTATGTATAGGTACAGCAGGCGATACTGGGACCAGTTTAATAATCGCGTGGAACAATTAGTGCAATGTGTATGTATAGATAATAATTCTAGGAACTGTACGAAGTGATAGGAAAGAAGGAGTTGAGTTTATTACAAAATAAAAGATGGAGTTCCTTTGTTAAAGTGTGACGGTGCTAGAAGGTGAGCCGTGGAATGTTTAAATACCTGCTCCGAATCTAAAGCTTCAGGAATCAGAATACTGCGGACCATATAACACTCCTTGCAATATAGTAGATTTGAAGTTTTCAGTCACTTAGGAACGGTAGTGTAAATTGAAATTTAGATATACGATTTGAAGGAACAAAGAAAGCTCAAGATACAGCTGGTTAAAATCTACTTTAAGGGGTAACACCACTCTAGAGGCAGAAAAAAAAATACCTAAATTTGACAATTTATTTTCGGAGTATGACAAACGGAATAGAATTTCTTTTCAGAGGGTTTATTTAACACATATTGAAGTACGAAAAACAATTTTTTTTATTGTCATTTTCATACAAAATGGCGGCGACAGAGCCTGTCGTCGAAAACAGCTTTTTTGAAAACACCGCCACGGGAGGACGGATTTCTCGGCATGTATGAGTCCGGGAACAAAATACCAAAAAAATTTATAATCTATATACAATTGGCTTTGGAAGTACGTAGGAGTTTTTTTTTTATCAATTTTTGTGGACGTGGTGCACTTTTTAAGGAATGAATCGATTTTTTGCCCTAAAAATGAGCATTAAATTTTTTATAAAAGAAAAAGTTTACATTCGATCAAAAACCGGCTACGTACTTCCAAAGAGAATATTGTTGTGAAGCTACTGTAAAAATTTCAAATTGATCCATGCAATAGTCTCCGAGAAATCCGTCCTCCCAGTTTGAAAGAAGTGTTTTCGACGACGGGCTCTGTCGCCGCCATTTTGTATGAAAATGACAATAAAAAATTGTTTTTCGTACTTCAATATGTGTTAAATAAACCCTCTGAAAATAAATTCTATTCCGTTTGTCATACTCCCAAAATAAATGGTCAAATTTAGGTATATTTTTCTGCCTGTAGAGTGGTGTTACCCCTTAACCCAAGAGCGAAGAATTACCTTCAAGGTATCAGCCTCAAATCGCTTCCTCTACTCTTCAAATCTCCAAGCATCTAAAAGTCTTGCAGAGTCTTCTATTCCCCTCTCGAAATACCAACAGCACAATCTCTGAGACTCCAGTAATCCCCACGAAAACCGAAGTACAGAATCTATTGAGAAACTCGCGGCCGAGCAGATCGAACGTCGATCGCTGCAAAGCACCGAGGAATGGCACGAAAAGAAATAAAAAAGAAGAGGTATTAATGATCCAACGACGAAGAGAGAGAGAGAGAGAGAGAGAGAGCGTCCGCCATTCATTCAGCGACCCCAGCGAGCGCACGGCCATGCGGGCATCATTAACGCCAACTTTAACCACCCCCCATGTGTGTCTTATGGCCGATCCTCGCGCTCTTCCAGCTTTATTAACCATTTGCGGCGAGCTGACTTCTCGCTGTCCAATAACTGCGCCCTCCGGCCAACGGGCCCGTTCCTTTTTATTGTTCCTGGACAAGGCCAGGTGTATCGCCTTTATTTGCCCCGCTGATCACGTACGCCGATCAGTTCTGTCACTCCCGGGACGCGTTCGCTTCCGAGATGCTACAGTCACCGCGTTTTCCGTTATTTTTTTCCGCCGCCCGTTCCGCCCGCACGGATAGGCATTGTCACCCTGTATATATTTGATATACGCGAAAGTGGAGGGACCGCGTTGGTTCAGCGGAATTTTTTTTTTTTTTAATATGGGAAATCGCGACTACGCGTGTTTTGACGGCGTTAACGAAAGGAGCACGTTGACGGGCATGCGGATTCTAGTTGTGATGGTTTAGCGACGACCGTGGGCTATCATTCTGTGGGTGGCGAGCAGGCTTCGTTTTTCAGTGGATAATGTATGATACGTAGAGTTTGGAGAGTCGAAGTAGTTGCGATTGAAGTGCAAAGTGTTCTGAGGCAAGGAGAAATTACGACGTGGCTACAATTCGGGGGTAAATTATTGGGGAATTCATCTACTCGTCGGAGAATAAACAGAAGGGGCTGTTTGAGGCTTATGAAACATTTATTCTACCACGAGGTACTATTGTAATCGCGGGGAACTTTTAATCCAATGTTCATTACTCAGCGGACGTTTCTAAAATTGGCCACGACTGTTACCAATATCAAAATCACATATCAACCACAAGGAACTCACCAGAAAGATAGTTTATTCCAATGTGACATTTCTACATTACTCCAGAGTGACCAACGAATCAAGCTACGAAAGCCACTTCCACGAAGAAATCTTCCACCAAATGTCCCCTTAAGTACTTCCCCAGCAACGAATTTAAAATTCAAATCCGAAACTGAACGCACGACAATCGAGCGTCGCGCGTCCCTCGTAGCGTGGAATCATCTCGTGGACGGTTGAGGTTCCTCGAAGGCGTCTAGCTTTCCATCTGTGCCAGCGGACCGTTTTTTCGCGAAACGGGTTTCACTTGAATGGACCACCACGGCGGTTGCACGCGACCCGTTTTCACGAAGGAACTCGTTCCTTGGCCGGGGAGGAGACACGCTGGACCAGAAGGGATGCTGCGGTTCAGCGGCCGCTAGCGCGACGCTGGCGGAACCCCTCGCTGTCGCGGAGATCGCGGCGGTCCAGTTTTTCGGAATGAACCAGACGGACCGGTGCGGACCCCACCTGGACCGAGGCAGGACCCCCAGCCGTCATTCAGGTTTCCATTTGGCCAGGAGGTCCCTTTGATATTTAGATTCAGCGTGGATTCGCGTGATCGCGATGATCGCCTTTAGGGGTTTTCGAGCTTTCAGTGTCGCGCCAGGCTCGCGACGGGCATCAGCGCGATTCTCCGGCAAAGGGATGGCTGGACGCGGCCGAGACGCATCCCCGACGAAGAATAGAGGAGGCATGGAAGCCGATCTCTTTGAGGACTCCCTCACAAAGCGTCTATACAACCGTGGACAGGATGGCGTGGGCAAGGAGCGATTAGATTGGCGCTGCTTCGTTTGCTAGTGATTTTTTCGTATGGAGACGTGGTCGCCTTTGAATTCTACAGGTACGTGGGCGATGTTACTTGTGAAGTGAATGCGAGTGTGTTGCTGGAGAATGCGAACAGCAGGGTAATTCACGATGACAGTAGATTCGAAGTTATGGTTGTAGAAGATATTACGTTTGCACGGGTATTTGATGTTAATATTTTCGAAGACCGATACATACAATGTATCACGTAGAGGAAGTGCAGCATATTTGGAATACTGTTGGTAATTTGGAATACCGAAGTATCTAATAAACTACTAACGCTATTTAATTTGTAACACCGTAGATTATAGGGGCTAATGACCTCTTAACTAATGACATTTGTGGATGAACCGCAATTTTTACATTTTCGACTTAATCTGCAGAGGAAGAAAACGTCAATCTGCAAAACTTTTTCAGCGCGTATTCAATCGTTCCAATCATGGTTAAAATATGTCAAAACTTTAGTGTTAAACACTTAATCGACTCATTTGCATGTTCCTTCTATGGTTCCGTGCCAGTTTTGCGATAATTTCGAGAATACAAAGTGTGACATGAAATTTTCGGTTTCGATGCCATGTGGTTAATTCGGAATACCGAAGGTGAAGGTAATTTGGAATATTCCAAAGCCTACCGATGCTTTTGTTTCACGCGTAATCGATACCACCGCGTCAGTTTCATCTGTCACCTGTATAACCTTTTAGGAGCATTTGTGTAAATAATGTCTTATAGACATCTACATCTTCAAGATTGGTAGAAACTTAATTGTAATTTCTTAGCCTCATTACGTCATAAAATAAACTAATTTTATTATCGGCATGCTTTGTTTAAGTTTATAAAGTGAAGGTAAATTGGAATACCGGTATTCCAAATTACCTGCACCTTAACGAAATCGATACGTCTTGTCATTTTTCATTCAAACCAAAATTTCAGTTACTTTTTGTTTTTTATTTTTACTGACACTCAGAAATATGAAAGTTTATTAGTTTCCCTATGATATTATGTAGTTTAATTGGATCCCATCCTCTGTCGTAATTTTTTATTCGTCTTAAACAAACTGGTATTCCAAATATACTGCACTTCCTCTATGTATTACACGCAAATACATATATTATTATATCGATACTCTGTTCTGTAGAAATTGTGCTCGCAGTAGATACTGGTAAATTTAGCTCTGGAGCTATACTCATGTAATCGTGAATCGCCCTATACATGACGTATAAAATTAATAGCGCGTTCACATAAATGGGCAGCCGAAATCAACATCCATCTATCGATACTCGTTAAAATCCCACCACCCTCTGAATAACTTATTGGCCCGCCGTTCAAAGCTTTACTTTCTACCGTCCTCTAATGTCACCCGAGTGCAACACTCCATTAAACCCTCGCGGAATAATATTTTTCCATTACAAGAGAGAAACCGATCGAACGCCGTGATCCAGTGTCGAAATTTAAACAAGCTGCCCGGCTCGGGAGAGGGTATATCGAGCCCTTCGATCCCTCCTCTTTTTATTTAGTCACCCCCATCAAGCTGGCCGCGCGGGCGCGCCGTCTTTTTTCCCCGCTCGTCGAGATCGCTTTAAAGCCGCTTTCACCGGAATTCTTGCAACCTCCACCCCCATCCCCCTTTCTCCGTGCCTTCTTTTTCCGTATCAGGCCGCGCGCAACCGGCGCTCCCGCCTCTTTTTTATCTCAGGCGAATCGCTCGAGGCCAGCCAGACACGTAACGGAATTAACTCGCGATTTACCGATTTATTAGCGACCAGCACCCCGGCCCCTTCCATGCTTCGTACGTTTACACGTAATTTCATCTCTGTCTCTCCATTCTCCTCGACCCCTCGCCGCCGCGAAACATCCGCCGGTACCGACCGTGCGGACGAGACCGGCACCGATTTATCGCAGAAATGTATCGATCGGGAACTGATAAAAGCTGGCGGAAAAAGAATTGAGAAAGTCGGGAAGGACGAACTCCACCTACCCCCTGGCTGGAGTCCCATGCTGACAATAGGGCGGATGGTGAGAGGTCGAAATTCATATTTAGAAACGCGATTCGACGGGGGCGATTCGCTTTTATGCGTCCGAGGATCGTCGATAGGATGAAATTATCTGGTAATTCGCTGGTTTATTAACGAATACCTGACGTGCACGAGGCAATTAATTGAAATTAACTTTTCAGCAGCTTCGAATTGTTTTTAGATTTCAAGAATTTTTCTGTCATACATAAGAGTTCCCTTTCTGTGTACATCGTTGTGTGACGTTAGAACTAATGTTCTTAACACTAGAACTGCCACACCAGTCAAATTGACTGGTTTTACAATCCCATTTTAAAATTCCTCCTTCATTTTTTTTACACTTTTTTCCGCAATGCTGGAATGACTTTTGCAGCGATAACTAAATAAATAATATAATGAATTTTGTGTTTTTTTATTTATTCAAAATCAAAATGATTTTTTATCATGGCTAATTATACCATTAACAGTCAAAATGACTGGTACTTGTAAAAGTGTAAAAGGGCTCCGCAATCTGTTTACCGAACCCGAATTACCCAGTTGCCTCGTTTTGTACAACTTTGCACACGTTTTTAGAATGTTTACTGTGTATCTATTATTACTTATTTTTGAAAGACCAGTCATTTTGACTGGTTTTGGTAGAAATAGCTTCGTCATAACTGTCGGGTAGTTCTAGTGTAAAAAATGTAGGTATGTATCCCACTTCTGCCTGAAGTTCTCTACCAATGAAAGCGCAAGAAAACAAATTTATATGCCTCCGAACTTATTTCTCACGGAATTAGTTCGTAACCATTGTTCCTCCAAATTAAATCCGAAAACCTCTGCTCGTTCTCAATCTACATCAAAGAAACGAAGGGAATGAAGTTTCTAATGTCCCAAAGCAGACATCTCACCCCATCATCTCATCGAACTAAGAAGAACCAATACATTTTTACTCTCCTCCCCGCGTCGGCTGCAGAGACGTGGAATCGGCGCGGTAAAAGGGGTGACAGGAGCCTGAGCCTTGTACTCTCGGTGCGCGTTAGAAAATGGCCTTGACCGAATGATACTGAAAAGAAGCGCAACTTGAAAGCCCACCGCGACGAGCAAATGAACAAGTTACAGGGCATCCCCCGCATTCTTGCCAGCCCCGCTAAAGCCCGTTGTTCAGCCGGCGCTTCAGCGCGAATTGCAACTAAACTAAACCGCGTTTTATCCACCGCTCACCCTCCGCCCCTCCCCCGCCGAACCGCCGTTCTCTTCTGCCCCACCCACCCTCCCCCGCGCGACCCCTCCTTGGCCGCCGGTATACCCGCGTATACCGTCCTCCACCCTCGACACCGAGGCTCCCGCGGGAGAGCGGTTAAAACAAATGAGCGGGCAGCGCCGGCCTTAAATTAGCGCCGGCAGGGGTGGTTTTCACTTCCACCCTTAAATTAGGACTAAGCCTCGTGCCTCCAAGTTTCACGGTTTTGATCGGATGAGTTACCGCCGTAAAGAGTCACGCCAGCGAGGATTAACGTGCGCCTTCTTCAAGCTCGTCTCCCTCCGTGGCTGGTGGAGGATCCGCTCCCCCGCGGGAGTTGCGAAGGGTAGGAAAACGATTTCCCTGTATCGGTGGCTTTGGCTCCGAAGTGTGCAGCGGGTGGACGGGATTAGGCACCTGGGAAGTTTCTTCGGGGTGCATGGCGCCAAGGTGTGCTGTTGAGTATCAAGGGGTTGCAGAAGGGTCGTTCATCTTCGATATTAATGTGTGCACTGGGATTTTAATGGTCAGTGATCCTTGACGAGGTCACTGTACTCGCGCCTCGCGCGTGGCTAATTTAAGGGCGGCGAGGTTTCATTAAGGGAGGCTTTAGGATTCTCAGGGTTTCAAGAAAACATCGTTCCGAACTGTGAAGGTTAATGTCTCCCGCGAAAGTGAGGTAAATAGTTGAAATCTGGTAAAGTCATATTTCTAACCCAGAAACTCTTGAACATTCTTCAAAACTCATTCGGGTCCACGGAGCTTAATTACTCCAACGAACGAGAGACAAATCCCATTAAACCTACCGAAACTCTTCCAAAAACAGTCTCACTTAAGAGATTAGATTCTTCCTCTGATTACTCCCCAGCCCTCCGCTAGCTCTCGAGAACGCCGCTCTCTTTCCCTCCGCCGGGGCACGCGAACTTTCTGAGTGGACGGAGCATCGCAATTTCGCTGCTACCACCGCTAATCTCAGATCCAGCTCCTCTCCCCTCCGCTCGTTCGAACCGATGCCGCCCGTCCGCAGTATTTTCCGCGTAGAAAACTTGACTCGGTCGAGCATCGTTACGACTAATCAGCGAGGACAACGAACCCCGGCACGAAGGGTGGTTCCGGGGACGGTGTCAGCGTTAAACACCGTGGAGAGGCGGATTAGCGGGGCGAGGACGGAGCGCGAAATCAGTCGCGGAATCACGCTTAATCCAATAGAGGTCCTTAATAATCGAATAAAGCCGGGTCCGAGAATCGCATCTAAGCAGACGTTAGGGGGGGGTGGTGGTGGTGGTGGTCGACGAGGTGGGTCGTGGGGTGGTTCGGGGGGAAGATGACGATGGCATAGGAAATCCAGCCCACCCTCCACCCTCCCAACCCCCAGCCCCCGGAACACCATTTCCCGGAACTCACTTGGTGTACGTCGCGCGGCTCGGTCGCGGCCATGTTGCCAGAATTGCCACCACCTACCCCCTTTCTCCCTCTTAATATCCCACCGCCTAGTCATCTAGTCCTGCCGGGTCCGCTATGTAAATGTGAACCAACCGACCCTCCCTCTTCGTAGACCCCCCATATACCTCGCCCCTCTTCCATCCCTTCGACTCTCGCCGACCCCCGTCACCACCCCCCGCGAACTACCTTCAACTAGCAGCCCCTAAATCTAAGTCCACCGTGCCCGGTACAGTCCTAGGCAAAAAGGGGATCGCGGCTGGCCACGGGGCGGAGGGGCGAGGGGCAGGTGTGCAGCCATCGCGATTAGAACGCCCTGGAGCCAAGCTGCGCGGCGGAATATCTTTGGATTGTTGAAAGCGGTTCGCAGGGGTGTACGGAGCTTTCTAATAATTGCTCCCTTCTTTCGTTCGGAATCGTTTAGGAACGCGCGACATGCCTCCTGCCGCAGAGAATTCTGGTAGAATGTTCGGGGGGGGGGGGGAGGAAATGGCCCCGTAATGCGGAAAGTACTTATAATTTCCGGTAATACTATCGGCTTGAGCAACTACGTTTTGTATTCCAACAGAGTTCGCCTGTTCCCGTGCCACTGAGAAGGATTACTCGCGAAGGGCTAGTGGCGACACACCAGTTCAGGATTCGCGAGATTTCTGTACGGGGATGGCTGTCCCGCGATCGCAAACGCGTATGTATTGCGTTGGAGAGGTTACATTGCATTGCTTGAAAACGAATGAATGAAATTTCACGTAGGGAAGAACTTTAGTATGACGTCGATTAAACCTCCTTCAAGGGTTATTGTGAGTCACACGGTATCCGTTATTGCGCCACAGAATCTTCTAGCGCGTTCTATGGAGCTGGACGTTGTTTGAATTGAAGCTACAGAATAGTCGTTCCGCCCCTTGAACCTCTTTCTGGTATCTAAGAACTCTGCACTCACAAGACTCGTTCTATTAGAATTTTATGTTTCTTCCAAAATCTAAAGCCCCTTCCGCAAAGGGGCCATTGAAATTTCGCCACGGGAAAGTCAACAGAGCCCCGTCCACCGAGTCGCCCGTGCATCTCTAAGCGGACTACCCTCCTCTCCCTGGTAATTTCGCCAAGGGTTGACTCATTACGGGCAAAGAAGTAACAGGAATTCCCAGATTGCTGGCGGAGCCGGGGCTGGCTCTCGACCCTGATGCCCCCAGGGCAACGTCGTCGTCGTCATCGTCGTCGTCTCAACGATGCTTGGTGTGCGATTCCCGCGCGAGCACACTCTCCCACGCGCGCACACACACACACACACCGACCGGTGCACGGAAGGGCGCCATTACCCCACGGCAGCAAGTTCTAAGCGCGCTAAATAATGGCCGCTAGAAATTCAACGGGGGGGTCGAAATGCCCGTATGGCGGTGCGAGTATTCCAACCGCGCGTCCCTGTGTCCGCGCGTCCGTGTGCTCTAACATACGCCCCGCTTCCATCATCCCCCCGTAAAACATACTTAACCGCCCTCGCGTGTGTGACGGGTCGCGCACGCCGAAAAGGCCGTCGTGCGTGCGTGTGCGGCCGCGTGGTATTAATTTAGGCGCGTATAGTCCTTTACCGGGCGAGCTAAGAAAAATGCCTGCACGTTGGGGAGCTGGCCCGTTAGAATTTAATCTCACGTCATAGGAGGAGGGCTGCCGCCTCCGCTCTGCTCTGCTCATCGACGCGTGTCGGTGTGGGTGACACGCAGACGCGCGCACCCTCGGCACCCGGACGGGTGGCGTGGCCTCGACGTCCGCCGGAAGGTCGAGAACAACCGGCGGAAAGGGGCACGTAAGAAAAATGCGCGACAGAGAGCGCGCGAGCGCGAGCGAGGAGGATAGACAAGGCACGAAACGAGGGGTCGGGGGTTTGCGAAAGTGGCCCGGGGACGCTTCGAAATCACTTGTACAGCCCGTTCGCGGTAACTCCTGCACAAGCGATGGAGACACGTACGCGTTCTGGGAGACGAAAGAATGCGGAGTGTAATTAAGAGTAATTGACGCTGCCGGGTATGGGGCGAGGTGTTGGACACTTTCGGAGGATCTTCATTTTTGGGGGACTGCGATGAAAGTTGCTGGGAGGTGTGGTTATTGTGTGGTTAAAGGATGGGCGAAATTTTCGAGTGGATGAAAATTGTTAGGTTTCACTAATGGGGTTGCGAGGACTGAAGACTATGCTCCTAGATATGAGGAGTTTGATGATAGTTTTATTTTAGAGTGAACACGAGTGGAAGATTGTAGCCGAGAAGAGAAATTTCAGCAGTATTTCTGATTAGATTACATCTTCTCAAATCCCCTGCATGTGCATTCCACACTATTACATCTGCTTATTCTGACCTCCGTGAATCAATAAATAATTTTCATCTAAGTACAAGAAGTCCCAAACGCAATTCCACGAAATGCTGTCGAAAGTACACAGCTTAAAAAGAAACACGAAGGAACTGTATCAATCTTTACCCATCCACTAACAGACATCGTGAAAAAAAGAAACAATCTTCTCACCCCGTCATTTCATTTTGCATTTGCCGGGGCAGGGTGGTCTCAAAGGAGCAGCGTACAGAATCAGACTCCCCCTCTCAGCTCTCCGGACAATCAAACCCTCCCGCTCGGTTAACGCGTCGCAAAAAACAGCGAAGGGAAAAGAAACGGCGAAGAAAAACCCCTAAACCCAACCACCCTCTCTCTCTCTCTCTCTCTCTCTCTCTCTCTTCACCCTCGTCCCGAAGGGTAGCGACGAGAGTCGGTCGGTCGCGAAGAAAAAAGTGAAATCAAAAGGTGGAGAGCGCGAACAGAGGAAGAACCGCGCGGCGGGACAGAGAAGGCCGCGGACGGACGGTGGTGGGAAAAGAAGAAGCGCATCGCGGCAGAAGAAAAGGAGGAAATTCGCGGGAGGGTGGGCGTCGAGAAAGTAACGGCGGGCGCGCATTGTCGGTGCGGTCTTCGGGCGTTACACAAACACAATGAGGCTAGGTTGAGCGTGGGTTTAAGCGACTTGCGTGTTGGTTAGCTGCTTGGTGAGTCCGGGAGGTCCGTGGACCGGCGGCGAAAAGGGGGACGCGAAGAGGTGGCGTGTGATGTGGAAGAGGAAGACCGACGACGCACGAGGGGGGTGGCCGCGGCGAGGGGTCGGCGGCGTTGCCGGCGGTGGCAATGGTCGGGGGTTGTCCCTTGCTAAGCCAGCGTTAAGGGTGGCTTGGAGTAGGTACGCAGAGCTTACAGGAAGGCGGGCAGGGAATAGAAGGCCCCCCATTGAACAGAGACGAAAGGAGACGGGAAGAGCGAGAGAGTGACAATACCCGGAGTCCTGTATGCGCGTTTGTAAGCGTTTGGTGGGAAAGAGGAAGGCGGGCGGAATCTGGGGTGGGCGAAAGACAGAGAGGGGCCAGCGTAGGGGCAGAGGCAGCAGAATGACCAGGTACAGGGTGAAACCGAGAGAGTCCTAGATAGGAAGGGAGACGCAGAGTAGGTGTACGTCGTAGGAAGAGAAGGCGCGAGGTGGTGAGCGTGGAGAACGAAAAGGAGGGCGGGTAAGCAGAGTCTCTAGGTTGGCAGTCTTACAGATCAATAAAGCTAACCACCCTCACCCTCTCCCTTTCCTCGGTCCACCCTCTTCGAATCACCTACCTGACCACCCTCCGCCGCCTCCTTTTCATCCGCCACCTTCTCCTGATCCCGGGGGCTGCCTCAAGAACAAACCCCAATATGTCTGACAACAATGCCCACCCGATGGATTAGACGCTTCCGCCAGGCGCGTATAAACACGCACACGCGCGCCGTACGTGAGCTGTCGCGCGCTCGCCGTCCACGCACACACGCGGATATCCGGCAAGTTCGCCATCGTGGATGCTCACTCGTTATACCCGTGGCGAGCTACACGGACAGATCAAACATCGGGGCCGGGAGGGGAGGTTCCCTCTTTCGGCGTTATCCGATTTACCCGTTTCTCTCCGTCGTTTCTTTTCTTCGACACCCGCGCCCAACGGCCGGCAAAAACCTACCGGCTATTAAATTCTCCGAAGAGGGATGAATATTCATGGCCGATCGTACGGTTCCGCGTCGAGCTTTTGCTTTCATCGCCGTTAATTGACACTGATTCCTTGACGGGCCTTTGCCGCGACGACGGCCAGTTCTACACGACGGCCAAATTAGATTTAAATCGATCCGCGACATAACCTCGTTGCGGTGATTTTTTATCCCGACCGCCCGCGGCAGCCCCGACGAATTCGCGTAATTATCTTCGCGGGATTCTCATCGGTTCGCTTCACGATCTTCCGTCAATTTGCGGGGGGTCGACCCTCGGTGATGGCGGATGCTCAATTTTTTTCTGCTATTTGCGAAGGACTTTGGTTTCAGGCGGAAACAGCGGCTGCGATCAGATCGTTGGACGATGTTGTAGAAGTTTCTGGAAACTCTTTAGTAAGCTGTTATATACGGTCATTAATGTTAACTCTTCTATCGTGATAGTCAACGGTAATTCATTGGAATAAGATTCATGCTGGAGTTTGATTTATCGCGAAACTTTGGGCTTAATGACATAATAATGTCGACTTCAATACACTGTGCCAATAATGTGTGTTTTAACGATTAAGTTGCAGAACTGAACCCATCAGGAGCATTCAAACATATCAAGGAAAAAAGTGAACAAGGAATATGGCGACAGTGAATAAATATCTTTCAGAAAACTTCTCGAGAAACCTCTTTTCTAGAGAAGAGAATTTTATTTTAATTCAAATCTATCAGATCTTTTGAAGGACTTGAAGGTACAGGGAACATTAATTGAATTGCAAGAAATAAAATTACAAAAGTTCTCTAAAAATTCTTATACTACAGGCACCGCCTAATTCAATTAATAATATCAGCAAATAGTAGCCCAGACAGTGGTAAATGCCTGAAGTTAAATCACTGATTGGTACAAAATCTAACCCTAATGGGACACTTGTCATTTTGAGCGAACGCAACGAAAAAGAGAGAAACCGTGCGTCCTTCACTTGCACTATAAAAAAAATGGACCGTGCAGCGTGCTCGATTGCATAAATCGCATCAAGTGTCCCGAAGAACGCGTCCGACGAGCGCATTCAAACAGGTGCACAGTATTTTTCGCGGTACGAAAAAGTCCAGCCACGTGGCCGTCGGAAAAAAGGGAAAGGATAGCATGTAAGCACCTGTATCGCAATTAACGTTAATCCCGTTACCCCCTTGGTCCCCATCCTTCATCGAATAAAACGCGCGCCGTACCTCTCCCCGGCATAAGAGTGAAAAATATCAGGCGTCTTACGTGAAAGGGCAGGAAAATAATCCCTCTTTTCCTCAAAGACCGCCCTCTCGGGGAACAAGAATAAAAAAGTAAAAAGTGAGGTTTACCCTTCAAAAGCGGTCGTGTTTACCCGCGGAAAGGGAAAGAGTGTAATTGCACGTGCGATTTTTTTTCCTCGGTACTCATTTTCCCTCAAGTTTTCTCGGGGCTCACCCCTCCCATCCGTCCCTGAACTCGAGGAACGAAGGCAACCCTCGTACCAGCGACCACACGTGGTCGAGGGACGGAGAAGGAGCGACAGAACGCCGGAGAAAGAGCGGATGCGCGGCTCTTACGTGTACCCCGGTACGTGTGTAATCTTCCCTTGGCCGTGGAGGTGTGGGGCGCGGGAGGGTGGGGAGGCAAAGTTCACGGGCTGAGAGCGTCGGGCACGCAAGCACACACACCCACACACGTATGACCGCGCACGACCCCTTTCAGAATATTTTCTCGGTTCTTTCTTGCGGGACCCTCACCCTAAGCAGAACAACGTAGGGGGTAGTAGCTTGAGGTCCTGGTAAGACCCCCCACCAGCGATGCTCCTTATTGATCGTCCTCCGGCCCACCTACCGAAAGGGGGCATACACCATCATGGTGTGTGCTTTCTCCTTCTCCTTTATCCTCGCTTAGGTCCACCCTCTCGCCTTTGTAGCCCACCTACCAAAAACCACCTTTTCTCTCTCTCTCTCTCTCTATCTCACCCTATCGTCCCCTTTCTACGGGCTAGCTCACCCCCGATGGTCCTCGTCCTACCTAGACACGGATCTATCTGCTCCTCTCTGTCCCACCAAGGTGTTGCCCGATGGTAACCATCGGAGCACAAAGGCCCCAGCGTGATCCCCAGAGCGTCTGGGGCCACCGCCGCCGCCAGCCCCAGCAGCAGCAACGGATAGTCCGCAAGTATAGTCGGACTAGCCTAGGAGGAGGCTACCGGCGACGTCAATTTACCGGCAATTTCGTTCCCGGGGAAAATTGATTGCGGTTCTAGAGAAATTCATAATTAGCTGGACGTAACTGGCTGACGTCCTGGATGGGAATACTCCCGGGCTGGTTCGGGACGCCTTAAGTATGATTAAACGTCAGGGTAGGTGACGTCGGATCCGTGGACGTGAATAGAACGACGCGGCCGTTGCGTAATAGGATATCGCGCGGATCGCACGCTTCCTGGCGTCTGAAAGAAACAGGACCGATGGCCAGTTGAATGCTCCGATGAATGGGGGCAGGGACGTTCAGGATACTCGGAGCAGATTGTGCTATTTCCTTGGAGAGACGGGTGAATGGGGTATCGCGATCGAATAAGCTCAGCTAATCCAGTATTCATATCGGTATAATAAGCTGCCACCCTTACACCCATTCCGAAATAAATAACTAGTCGGTGCATCTCTTATAAATTTCACTTCGTTTATAACACTTCGTGTTACTTCAACCATGCAGACTCACCTCTTAAACTATGAATAGTAAAGTTGAATGCCTTATTATCTCACCATCAACATGGTCCTTCGCTATTGTTTAATATAAAATTCGAAAGATAAAGGGGGGGGCAATCGAAGGAGACACGACGTGTCCACGGTAAGTATTTATGAAGCAGGAGAAAAAGGGCGGTAAAGTCGAACAGGTGCTCGAGCACGTGGTCGATCGATGGCCGGCCAGCATGGGCTTGCCTCCTTTTTTTCCAGGCGCCGCTTTTCCCGAAGAACCGCGCAGAGCCGTTTTTCATTCATATTTCCACGGTCGTGACCCGTTCATCGAAGGCTATAACGCCGCACGCTGCGGAATCGATTTTGAATGGCGTACCAGGCGCGCCCTTCTCCGCCTCTTTTCCCGCTCGCGAATGTTCCCCTAGGTCGGGGTTACATTTATGTACCATGGTCGTGCCATTCTCGCGCTTTTTTTTTTTCGCCTCCCCATATTTTACACTCCGTCGACTCCGGCCGGCGTAATAAAAATAATGCGAGACACGACTGCACGGTGTCGTTCCGTGTCGGTTGTTCAAATTGTAACAATTGCTACTCCATAAAAGGAAAAAAAAAGCGCGTGTATACGCTGGATATGAGTTTGTACCGAGGGCGCGCTTCAACGTGTCATACCAGGTATATTTCTTTCTAATCGTTCTTTTTCTATTGCTTCTGATTAAGTTCATAAAAACATTTACCTTTGTGTAGACTTTGCAGCATAATTTTAATTAAATAGTTCCTTATCTTCTTTATTGTACTGGTTTCTGGCTTCTATTTAACTTGCTGCTATAAAAGGATATTATTATTATTATTGTATACCGCATGCAAGTTCAGAGTATTACATATCTCACTGCTGAAATTATTATATTGCGCACAAAGTCCGTTACTCCACGATTTCTCTACAATCTTTTAAAATCCAAAATGTTGCACAACTAACAAATTATTCTCATTACTTCCATAGTAACTGCAGACTTCTGCCAAACAGATACCACCAGAAATAAAATCTTCATACGTTGATCAAATTTTGATCGACTCAAAAAACAGACATCCAACCCCTCTCACCAATCAATTACTCCTAATGACTTTACTCTCGCGTCGTGCATCCTCGCAACCCAAAACACGATATTCCGTCGCGGACAATTATCGTACAACTCTTCGTATCGTTTCACGAAGAACGGTCCAGGTCGTGTCATTTTTAGTTGACGACGCTCCCCGCTCGCAGACCCCCGTAAAAAAGCATAAATCTGCCGCGATAGATTACTTCGCATCCTCGCAAAGTCCCGCTGAAATCGGAGTATCCGTTCTCGCCGGTCTGCCTTGTCAGTCAGCTCGATCACTGCGCCCGACTTTCACGGGGCGCGGCGTGATTCACTGGGCCAGGCATTAAATGAGCCGGATACCTCGGCTTTATAATTAGACGCGTTTTTATTTACGTACAAATAACCGGACAAATTACTCCCCCCGGTAGCCGGAATAGCTGGCTGGTAGATGGCCGATGCGTTTAACTGCGCCGCCTTCTTCCATTTTTTGCGCCAACATTTTACAGTCCGAGCGACGGGACAATAAAAACCGCCCGACTACCGATACCACCTCGTGGCCGTGCGCGACATAGGAATTTCGCTCGATAAAATCGTCTTAAACGAGCGGGGGCATTAAACGATACGCCATAATGAAACTTTTCAGCCGCGACCCGCCCCTATCGCCGGAAGTCGGGTCAACTCGTAGGGGCTACGTGGGGTTCGAATTCCGTAATGACGAGTCAGATGCAAGGGCCTACCTTATCCAATTTGACCTGAGAGGAGTCGACCATTTTCGAGGCTCGGTAATACGAATCTACCAATTAGTGACACTAACTCTTGTCTATAGGCGCCCCGAACGAAACCGAAGGGGCTGGGCAAGAGTAAAGTTGGAAGTCTAACAGAGTTGTGCAAACACTGATCAACTATACTTTCTCCTTTATTCTAGCTTTTATTGAGCACACTTACAATCTAGGGTCTAACAGAATCTCCGCCAACCTTGCCACTTTCCAAAATAATAAACCAATTTTGTACTAATTTTAATTGCGCTTGCAAACCTTTGTATTAAGCTGGAATGTTCCAGTCGTTTCTTAATTATCGAGTCTTAAGGGCGAATCTCGGAAAAGGTTGAAAGGAATTAGTATCCCACGAGACGAAGGAGAAGGGCGATTTAATCGTCTCGCGGAACGGATCGATTGATCTTCCGCCGGACGTCAGGCGCGCGTCCTTCATCGAAAGGCGAAGTTTCCGGCCACTCAGTGCTGCCAATTTATGAGGGGCAATTTAGGGGATCAGCGTGTCCACGCGAGGATACCACGGTTACGCTCTATCGGAGATACCCGATCAGGGCGCAACAGCTGATGGCTTGCCGGCTATCTATCGACCCATTCGACCGGTATCGATATTGTGTAATAGTTTGCTAATAGTAGCACGATTGTTCGACCATTTACGGCGACCTGTAAGCGTGGCCAGAATCGCCCGGGTCGGCCGGAGGAATCGGGGAAAGGGGCAGAGAAGACTGTGGCACTAGAAGGGGAGTCTGTTCGATGTTTCACTCGGTTTAATATTGCTTTTCCCACGCAGGATGTGTAACGGAGGATATGGAAGCTAAGCTGGAGGTGTATCAAACGTGTACAGTTTGCAAAGAAGTGTAAAATTTGTAAAAGAGTTTACACGTTAAAAGGGAGAAAGTTGATACGTTTAGACGAATTTAATGTCGTATTTCCTACGCAGAATGTTTAACAGAAAATGCTGTGTTCGTGAGAACTTAGAAAATCAGTAGAGGAGACCGAGGCTGCTTGTTGCATTTTTCTATTTTCTATTTTCTATTTCTTTTTTGCATCCCATATTACTATACTGTTTGAAATGGCTGCGTGACGAATGCGAATGTGTGCAGGCGTGGGTCCTTAAGGATCCTTCGTGCATAGTGGAACAGTGGATCTTGGTTAAGTCTAGGTTTGAGAAATTTTTGAGAAACACATTTAGCGACTTCTATTATTATTATCGCATCAATCGATGTATATTTTTAAAATCGAACATCGCCAGTTTATCGACCCGCCTGATCCGAAACCAAATAGGGTAAGTCCGGGAGTGTTCGACCACCGGGAGAGTCCGGCCAGTGCTGATATTTTAAGACTGACGCAAGATAGGGCACTGTGTGTCATTGACACAAAAGAAATGAAGGCGCTTGTTGTTTTTCTCACATTGACTTTTGTCACAAATCCATATATTAATTATAAGATACAGTTAAGACTTTATGCGAGGCTGAAAGTTTTTAGACCAACTTACAGTGGTGGCGATATTTGAAAAACAGGTAAGTTTATTTACACTCATCCGATATTCGGGATATAATATGCATATAACTACAGTGTAACACCAACAATACGTATGTATTCGTTTTTATTTTTTTTTAATAACGTGGTCGATCACTACCTTGATTACTCGTAGTGGGTGGACGGTCTAACCCCGACATGCGGGTGAGACCGACCAGTTGCAGTACCAATGTTTTTGATTGAAAATGAAAATAAATATTTGAAATTATCGCACACTATAATTTATATATACCCTAAATTGCTTGGGCTTTGCTTTAATATGCATAAAACGACAAAAATGTGAAAAACAACGATGCTATAATTTATTTTCCAAAAAGTGGTCGAACTCTCCCGGACTTACAATACACCTGGGGATTGCGAAAGGTATCTTTCAAAGTACATATGTTCAATAGAAGGTGCATAAAACTTGTAAAAGGCGAGGTGCAGTCAAAACGTTGTTATTACACCGAACCTCGAGTTCGCCCGTTTTAACAGGGAAAAGAGAGTAACAAGCGGAGAGACCGATTGGCCAGCCGCGGAAATTTGAACGTCCTATAACGTGCGGTAAATTCGATTATTCTTTGGCTACGGATTCTCACTTTTTGCTCGAGCTTCGGCACATTCGTTTCCCGTGACGCACGCAGGTGTCGGGAATAACAGTTGCGGCCGAAATTCCGGAGGCTAGTGGCGGCGGCGAGTCCAAATCGCCTCGACTGGATTTGATCGAACGTTTCCAAGGGGGAAACGATTAAGGGATCGTCGAGGGGATGAATTTTAAAAACTATAGATGCAGTATTCGTCTTTGTTTTTAGAAAATTTAACGACATTATAGTATCAGAAGTATTGGTGATAGTATAAGATACGTTGATAATGCGACGATAGTAGTGTTTAATATTATTGTGTCATTGTAAGTTATACTATAATCTTCCTTATTACTGTCACCTTTAATTACATTACATTGTGTATTACTATATTATTGTATTAATAAAACAATGCAATTTTAGAAAGTTCAACTGCATTCTACGTCGAACAGGCGTGTTTCACAGGGAACATGTGTCACGAAGTTTTTAATTTGTAAGTGAAATTGTACATAATTAAATGTCCGTCATTTGCTACCTTTCTAAACCTTTATCCACATTCTTAAAAAAAAAAAAAAAAAAACTGACACTAGTTCATCTCAATTCTAAGTGGTTCTCTTCTTCTGTCCACTTGTTCAATCACTCGATGGAGTGTTATGGGGGGAAGCCACTGTGAATGTCGAAAATAAGGCTATTTTCAAGGAATTTATTTTCTAAAGAAATGTAACTTTTTACGAAAAATCTTTATTACCAACTGAAAATACATATATTTAACTAATATTTTATGCTTCTAGATTGAAAAAATTTTGGGTCGTATGGCCACAACATCGTCGTGTAACTTTCCAACGTTTGCTCGGCATTGAAAAATTCGAACGTTTTCTTAAAGTATATTACAATAGTTTCAGTTAAGCGTACAGATTGAAAAAAATATTAATTTTCGAAGAAATGGCGAACTTTGAAAGAAAAGGTATAAAAAATCAATATGTTTTTTCAATATCGCGGTTAAATGAATTATTCGATCAAAACACTTGTACGCTTAACTGAAGGTAATTTTATAATAAAAATTACAAAAAATTATAAATACAGATAAAAATTGCCTGAGTTATTAATCCGCCCGTTTGAAAAATGCCGTTTCGGGATAATAGCGTTTAAAGTTTTGGTTCTCTACGTAGTTCTAAACAAATATATAAGCTCATAATCCCTCTTATTAGATAAATTTGGATTCTTGGACATAAACTTTTCGAGCGATTGACACCAAATTACGTGCACTCGATTCTGAGCGCTTCGCTACCTATACAAAACCTTCCGTAGCTCCCAGAATTTTTCGAGATCCACTTTGAAATTGTGCAGCTATATTTTTGAAAAAAATTTTCACATTGACCACCCTTAAGTAAGAGCAGAAAAACACGATAAGACAGACACCTTCAGAATGGCCTTTTACCCAAATGTTCCAATGCAAATGATCATGTTCCATAATGTTAACGCACAGGAGATATACGGGGAGAACGCAAGCGCGAAGGAACGTTTATTTCACACACATTATACGCGTACGTGCATGTATTTGAATGTTTTATAATCACGAGCGGTACTTATAGTTTTTAATATTAAATAGTTGTTCGCTAACAAGCACTTTATTGTCTAATCTGGATACCAACCGGCCGGCCCCAGCATGTAAAGTAGTTAACTTCCAATTAACATACACGACTGAAAATATTCCAGTGAAATTTCGTGCACAAAAGCGGCAGTCATTGTAAATTAAAAAGCTGCGCGTCGCGGACTTCCATTACATCGGAAGACACACTCTGAAACGAAACTTTTTCCAACGCCCCACCGACGTCTCTGCAAACGATGGCTACACGCCCCAACACAATAATTTACGTTCTCGCGCGAACCGCGTTCAAATGTTACTGCAATAATTAATGAGGCTCACTTGTTGCGAGAATCTTTTAAACGATTCATGAATCGCACGGAGAATATTTCGTTTGCACCGTGATCGCGTTTAAATTTTGTTCGACGCTTGTGCATCGCAGTCGTGTGATAATGTGGAAAGCATTGGATGATGAAGAAATTCATATTTCTTTTGAAGGTGTCTAAAGTGAAAGATGAATAAAAGAAGGTAGACCTTTATCCCGGGGCCGTAGAAGAGGGTGTCAATTTTTATTCATCCCTTAACGTTTTCACTTCTTAAAATATTGCCAATTAATAATACAGTACGTATTCCAGAAAAATTGGAATTTATTTTTAAAACTATATCCCAAATTTTTCAAAATTCTCTAAAATTCTCTGATAAAGAAGTACTCTAATCTCTGCCCAACCCTCCTCATCATTTCTGCCAGAATGCGAACTTGTACGGAAAATTGAAATACTAAAAATTAATCAACCGAAGTGAAAAGGTAGAAGTCTTTCAATTCCTAACAATAAGAATTTACAACGGGCACTCGGTAACGAAATGCTGACTTTTAAAGCCAGTCTTTAGAAATGAGCTGAACGAAACATTGCCACAACACGAAAACCGTTGTGTGCATATTAAATGCCCGTGTACAGAGGCTGGGGAAACGATTCCACAGGTCGTTCGTGAGAAACGAGCGACTTTCTGTTTTGACGCGGCGAATTAAGCGCGCAGCGCCCCGATCTTGGGCGGGTCCCCGTGGTCTTTGTAAACGCGTGTAAACACTTTTTACCGTCGCCATTAGCGATGGCTAGTCGGTCATCGTGGACTTTGGCCGAGGAGCACCGTGTGGATCGCGTGTCCTCAAACAATCTACCCCTTTTTCTTTATTTCTTCCCGGCCGCCCCCCTAATTATGTTTGCGTTCCTGAGTGCTCCCGCGCTTTTTTCTTCTAATTAGTCACTCGGTTAATCATGCCGCTCGCGCAAACGACATACGGGCCTTGGTCTGTCTCTCCCTTTTTCCCTCCATTTCGTGTACATTTCGAGAAAAGAAAGGCTGCGAATTTCCGACTTGAAACGAAGACGTTTCTTGGGCAACAAGGGTTTTTGCATCTTGTTCGTTTATTTAATGGGAAATACTAAACGATTTGGTTTGTTAGAATTGCGTATAGTTTGAGGGTATTATTTGTGACTTATTGTGGGAGGGATCTCATTCATGAAAGCGGATATGTTATGAAGAATTATGTAAGGTGTGAAAGTTCATTTTCAGACTACTGTTTTTTTCTGTATTTTACTTTAATGCTGCTTATAGTATTTTTATTTCAGTTTATATGTTTGTTTACACGTGGAATTAGTTGAGATTGTGTGAGAGGAGACACATTATCTCCGAGAAACGTCACGTCTGACTTATAATGGTACTTTTCTACTTAGAGATTCGTGTACTGTCTTCATTCTATTCTTCGCCCATCTGAGTGACATTTGTGGGTTTCGTCACAATATTTAACAATGAGTTTAAAGTTGTCAGTTACAGAATAAATTCATTTGACGTTAAATAGTCCACGTACTTTTTTCAGTAACGTCAAATCAATCCCATTTTACCAGTTCTGCGATGAAACGAATTTTCTACTTACTTTTTACTGTTTTTTTATCATTCCATTTGTAGAAACAGTCTGCACTCCGAATCTGAAGACAAACGGAAGAAACCCTGCCTTCTTTGTCAACAACGTTTCCAATTTCAAAATTACTCAGCTTCATTTCATTTCGCTCTTTTCTCAACATTTTACTTTTGAAATATATCCTGCTTTCTATAAAAAAAAATACTACTTTAATCAAATTTAGCAACCTTCAATTCCACCAAAAGCAACATCACCTTCCCACCTGCAAAACTTCTATGCCCGCCTTCTGTGTCATTAAACGACTTCCTTTCCAAAAATCAAAGTAAAACCAAAGATACGTCCACATTACCATGCCGATCAAGGGTCGACGTCCATCAGCCTGGATAGAGATCGTAGACGGTGGCCGTTCGAAGTCCCCCGCATGCAGGCGCGCGCCACGAAAAAGAGCGAATTCGAAGGGGGTTGTTTGCGCGACACGGCGGGGGTGGAGGAGTAACAGCTGTTTCCTCGTGTGTCGTAACGGCGCCAAGAGCGACGAGGGGGAAAAAAGAGCGCAGAAACCGGCCGGGGTAGGACGGGGAGGAAGAGGAGAAGAGAGTGAAGCAACAATCGAAACCGTGTCGGGCAACGACCGTGGCCCGTGCGCCGCACTTCACAAATGGACCGCCATTGTTGTTGTTGTTGTTGTTGTTTCAATGTCACCGTCCTTCATCGCGGTCACTTTTTTCCTAGCCCTATTCAGCCACGTTCCCATTTTTAAATCCCCGCTGAAGGGGCAGATAAGCGGTCCGAGATAGTTCCGGGGGTATCAATTAGTCCAAGTCCGTGGGGGTAGCCGAAGGAACGGGGTGGAAGCGCGCGCGCTGCGAGAAAAAGGGGGTTTCTTTGCAGTGGTAATTAGTTTCCTCCGCGAGGGTTGTCCAGTGGAAGAACGAGAAGGAAGGGGCTTCCTTTTAACGATAATTGGTTTGCTCGAGGAACGGAAGCGGAAGAGGTGGGAAATGAGAGGAAAGAAGAGACGGAGGAAAAAAGTAACAATCAGAACTGTATTAAGCGGTAATTGCGCGAGTCTCTCGGCTGTGATCAAACGTGTTTCTCTCTGTTCTCTGTGCTCCTCGGACTTTTCTTCCCTGGAAAAGTACGACGTCTCTGATTAAAGAAGCTTTAGTCGACGACGTGATTCAGATATGATTAAAGCGAGGGATTATCCGTTTCTTGGGAAACGGCGTTAATTTCCGAGATACGGTTGCTTTCTTTTCGAGAGCATTCTTATCTAAGTCTCCTCTTCGATAGGCATCAGACTCATATCTTTGCTTCCTTATTGCGATAACGGATAAAATCGATATATCTTACCGGGTCGCTGCAATCTGACAGTATGCGTGCCTCGATTTTCCAACGGTAATCCCTGTACGATCTCTAAAGTAATCGCGGCTTTGCAACGTTTTCCTGCTGAAGACGAAACACCATGTTTGAGTACTGTCGCTCGAATGAGAGCACGACGAACGAGTCTCGACGAGATGTACATGGAATGTACCTGATTCAAAGACTTTCTCTTTTTGCGATAAATAATGAGCTGCGGTCGTGTTTGTTCCCGTTCGTTTCACATGCTCATTAAAGCGTCGGATGGAAAGTGTATCGGCGTTAAAAGCCCCGGCAATAAATACAAGATAACCTGGTTAATTCATATCTCTCGATACCGCTCGGTAATTACTCGTAATATCGATTCGGGGCGTGTAATTGTAAGCAAGGTTAACGATCGCTAAAATAAACTTACACCGTCATAACACGACTTGCTTTATGTGCGACGGTTTCCTTCATCTGTATTGGCAATGATATTGACGAACCTGCTGAAGTGTAGCCTCTCCAAATAAAATTTATCGTGCACGAGTATGCAAGGTGATTGAACGAGAATTTGATAAGGATTAAATAAGAATGTGTCCTGTCATTATTGATCCAACAGTTCATAAAAGTGGAACCAGCGTATTATTTTAGCAGCGCAAGTGATTTACATTCTCCTGTTCTTCTGAATTACTGAATATTATTTTTAATATCCTATATATGATACATGTGCGCCATAAAAATACAGAATATTGAAGAAAAAGGTTTGAAGGTTTTAGGAGCATACAGAATTCGTTGTCAGGTGATCAGGGAAAGTTTACAATATAATCCCAACTACATCCAAGGAAACTACCTTTCTGTGTTCTACTACTTCCAGTTACTACTTACAAGGGGACACTAAGGTCGACGGGAAACGGATTTTCCTGAACCTTGCAGTATTTGAAGATGTCGCCTCCGAAGTTAATTTGGCAAAGCAGTAGGGCGCGCTTCTCAAGATTTTCCGAGAAAATTGCATTTGAAAATCGAATTATTTTCGCAATTAGCTTTCTTCGAGTTTCAGTTTATTTTTTTTTTACTTTCCCTTTTTTACTTACATGCTAGTATGACACGAGCCAGGGTGATATTCATCATAAAAGCATGGAAAACAATAATTTGTGCGGCACCTAGCACACACTATAAACGATTTTCAAATGCAATTTTCTCGGAAAATCTTGAGAAGCGCGCCCTACTGCTTTGCCAAATTAACTTCGGAGGCGACATCTTCAAATACTGCAAGGTTCAGGAAAATCCGTTTCCCGTCGACCTTAGTGTCCCCTTGTTAGGTATCAGATCACCTCGATTGACGTGAAACTGTCTCGTTAAATTCTTTAATTTAATTCTTCGATTGTTTTTCCTCATTTTCCTGTCATTGAATTGCGCAGTTTGAAAGAATCTTGCTTGCTACTGATTTCTAAAATTCTGACTTACTAAAAGGAGAAGAAATAGTAGCAAGACTACAATGCACACCAACTTCGAAGCCCTTACAGAAACTGTCTGCTCTTCATTCTTCTACCAACTAATTTTTAATTAATTCTACGCGATACACGCATTACCGCTTCCCTCATTCAACCCGTAAAGCCAGGTGGACAGGTTTAAATTCCAGCCGGATCAGAGTTTTTCAGGATTGTTTAATTAACTATTTATACGCGCTGCTCTCGTCAGTTTGGTGAATGACGAAGCTGCGATGCCTAACACGATCACGTATCGCAGTCGAACTGGAATTTATCGTGCCCATTTAATTAGTTTCCGTTTTAATCCGCGAATTTTCTTCTCACCGACAGCGTCTCGAAACGCGCGTACCCTCGCACGCGCCTCGAATCACCCCCGTTCGATTAGTTCGAGAGTTAATTAATAACGAATGGGATGCCTTTGATGCCCCGCTATAGCGCCCATTATTGGAGAACCACTCATAAACTGAAACTTCACGTTCCAGCGAGGATATTGCTGGAAACAACGAAACGATCCACTCGCCTTCATAAATTTTCTTCCCCACTGCGTTGACGCCAGCAAGTTTCAACGACACTAAATAGCAGGTAGATACCATTTCTAACGCAATCCAATCGTGGCAAACGAACAATCTTCGAAACCAACGGAACCCCTCGATTCTTAGTTACAGACCTCCAACTACGCCCCCAGCTTCAACAATGCCTTCAAATCCACGATAAACAAATTAAAGCTGCAAGTACGGAAGAAGTCTCTCCGCCAAAAGTGTCTCACCCTGCTACAACCGAATTCGCGGAAAAATTTCTAATACCCTCCACAACATTCTGAAAAGTTTCCGTGGACGGCGTGGAACACTGTGTCGATCCAACAATGTAAACAACCCTTCAGCAACACCCGTGACGACCAGAAAAGGATACCGGGAACACGTGGGCAGAGTGTCCACGAAACAGAAGAACCAACCAAGTGTCGATTTTCCCTCCACCAGAGAGGGAGAGGGTGCTGCGCCGGGCGACGTGTCGGACACGCCAGAGGGTGAAAGTATAGCAGCGGCGAGTAAAAGTGTTTCCCAAAGAAATTAAAGAGTGTGCATCCCCCTGCCGGCCAAAGGGAGCAGCACGCGTACCTTTCATCGTAAACGAGCGCGAGGAGAGAGAGGGCAAGATTGATCCTATTCCGGGGCGGGGGTGTAGCGGCGGCGGGGCAGCCCCAAGACAACAACCGCGCCTGGAAAAAGTCTCAAAGAACTGGAATGCATCTCCATATTTCCGCTGTGTTCCGGGGCACGTAGAGCTCGCCCCGATCACGTAGACACGATCGAGCGACTCTAGTTTCGCGCTCGCCCCTCGGGGGCTAGACTCGGGGCGAGGTGGGAGGACGGGGGAGGAGGGGGCATCGGGGGGGGGGGGGTCGCGGAGACGAGGAAGAGGCAAAGGAACGGAAGGCGAAAGGGTGCGAAGGGGACGTGTATCGGGAACGCGCTGCCGCGGGAAAGAGAGAGAAGAGGCCGAGAGAGCGGCGGCGGCGGCTAGTTGGGAGAGAGGGGCGGCGGGAGGAACGCTTGATAATTCCTGGGGCAAGGAAGCGAGGGTCAGTGGGGCGACAGGGGGTGCGTTAAGCCACACCCGCAAAAACAGCCCCCTGCAGCTCCAGCAGCGACCGAGCGCATCGACCGACCAGTTTCCCCACCATCAGCACCGCACACAACGCGAGCGACAAGTTCGACTCGGTTTGCAAAAGCTTCTCGAGGATACTAGGCTCTGGCTGCCACCCCTTGCCCCACGCCGCCCAACCCAACCCCCCCCGCACACCCCCCTCTAACCGTTTCCTTCGACCACCGCCGTCCGCTGCTTGCTTCTATTCCCGCCTCGGGATCCTCTTTTACGGGGTTATATGTGCATCGTTAGGTGGTCCGTGATACTCGGCACTGACACCCTCCCCCGTTTCCCAGATCCCACGTTTACGCTTAAAGGTTCATTTGCACCTGTACGCACACGTATGTATGTACGTACGCCCGCGCTGGATCTGAAAGGACGCCGGCCGGGCGCAGAGGCGTCGTACGAGAGCGTTGGAAGGTAAGATAACGGGGGTGGCTTTGGACGAGAGGCGGGAGAGTTGGCGGGGGGTGCCTCGGTCGTTCGAAGGTGAACGTAGGCGTTTTTCAGTTTGTTAAAGTATCGGGGGGTGGGATTGTCTTTCGTGGGGTGTTGCGGCAAGGAATTCAGGTTGGGGGGATATTGCGTGCCCCGAGATGTATGAATCGAAGCAATGCACGAGGAGTAAGAGAATGACGGGGCTGTGCACAGAAAGGGATTGAAGTGGTGGTGAAAGTAGAGAGGGGCTCAGTTGAACCTGTGTAAGTAGCAATTTAGTAACTATCTGGGGGAGGTTTGTAGTGTAGCTCCGATGCAAGAGGCAACCCTGATTGTGCGTTTATAACGCCGCCGTGCGATTGTGTAATAACGAAGAAATCCCCGATAAGAGTCGCGGAAATTGACGTGCAGGAGATAAGAAGAACGTTTAACGAAACTAATGGGAATCTTATTTGTCTCGGATCAATGGTTGAGTAATAAATGGAACTGAGTCATTTGCATTGATGAAACTGGGAATTGCGTTTGCTCGGCAGACTTGATTTGCGTATCTGTATTGACTGAAGCATTTTTACTTCTATATGAAGCGAATACCTCGAAATTCTTAGATATTTTCCTTGATCACTATTTAAGAAGTCCAAAATATGAAATCAATATTTTTTTTTAACTAGTTACTATTAGTAACTATTTTTGAAAAATCGATAGAACTAATAAATATTGCAGTAATTTTATTAACATTTTCGCCGGGTATATTAAATTTGATTAAAATGCGCATAGTTAACGCGGAGAATTAGAACTAGAATTGCAAGTTTCATCATAATAAGAAAATCAGAGAGCGCGAATGTTACAGATAAAAAAGAAAGAGGCTTCAAAACTGAATAAAAAGTGTTGAGGTAGGTCCGTTAGTCGACTCTGTTTCGACAACGGGAACTCTCTTATTTGCTTCCGTTTGTCACACTTGCTGCGAAAACAAAGGATTATCTTCGACTGCGGTGCTGTATCGTTTGCACAAGCTTACGTTATCGTCTCTTTTATCTTTATTTCTGCGTGTGGTTATTCTTGTGTTACTCTATCGTTTTAAGCAAAACAAGGAAATTACTTGCGCTGTAAAAACTAATACAGCTGGTTTACAAAGCCAAGCTAACTCGGTAACATTCCAGCAAATAATCCTTGTTTTATTTGTCCAAACACGTTCTTTACCCTCCTGATTGTTCAACGTGTTCTGTACGATAAAAACATTCCCTTTTTTCAGTACATCGCCCATGACTTTAGAACGTATGAGTGAAACGAATATCCTCGTTCACTGATTGTGCCTACAATTAAGACGCCAAAGATTCAGATAAGATAACGACATGTGTCTATATGCACTGTAATCGTCTTCACACTTAATTAAATATTTACTCCTACTCAGCACATGTTCCACAGTGAGTTTGTCGAAAGCGATACGCCAGATAAAGAACATTTTACATTGCACGACTGCATCCCTATATACATAGAACAATTGGGAAGATAAATAACATTACATATCATTGCAGAATGTAGCTCTATTTTCTAATTACAAATCGTGCGTTCGTTCAAATTCTACAAGACTCAAAAGAATGTTTATTAAAATTAAATAACGATGTTTGGTCATTTTTACCTTCTGTATCTCCCAAATACTTAAGATTAAATCTCCTAGCCACTGATATTTAACTCCTCAGAATTTTTCGAAGTTTATTCCAGAAATATTTAACATCAATTCCTCATCTGTAAAAGGTAAACAGCGTGGTGATATTACTCCGCGCAATAAAACGAGGGCCTATTCTCCAAAGGATTCTGATATACCAGCTTATAGCCGTGGAGGGATGAAAATCCCCTCCTTGGCCATCCCAGTCACCCTCCTTCTCATTCTCTCCTATCTGTCGATCTCCCCACTCCGCGCCTCCTTCTTCGAACCTTCAGATGCCACCCCCAGCATCGTCACCTCCACTAACAGCACGGCTGCCTCCATAACTACCACCAGCCCCGGCGACTTTACCCTCCTCCGCGAGACCGCGCGCACCCTCTCGCGCAGCCGGCCAAGAAAACTCTGAAAAACCGGGCTTTTTGCGCGCGAAAACTTTTCGAACTTCTCGCAGAGACTTCGGCGCACACGCAGAGGGAGCGAAACTTTTCCGGCGAGGTGCCGGAACGTACGTGTTATCGCGCGAGACGAAGCTGGTGCCACGGTTGCAGCTAATTTCGCGACGTGCAGTGGTCGTCAGCGGCGGAACACGATAATTAACCTAGAAATTTTTATTATTCTTCCAAGAACATCCTCCCACAATTAATAATTTAAACACGTACATCTCGGAGAATAAGAAATTTTGCAAAATAGCAACAGAATTTTGTCTCTTATACACTTTTCATCAGAAATACCAATCGGGAGGCTGAGTTGTAATTATTTTGTAGTTTATTTGTTATTGCCGTTGAAATATTAGGAGGAGCATTCGCCGATCTGTATATCCCTCTGAAAGCCTCCATCGTCTTCGTCCCAGGCTGGCGCTCAGCGTTAAACGCGTACCTGTCAGGGGGTTAGAGCCGCTGGTGGGGTGGACGTCGAGCGAAAGGGCGGATCCATAGGCGCAGTCATAAGAGTGGCATGGGAGGGCTTTAATTAAGGCAAGTGGAGGAAAGAAAAATCCTGAGGGAATTTATAGAGGTCGGCGGTGCTGCGTGTCGGGGGCAAGGGACCGAAGGGAATGGAGAACGTCGGTTGAGACGGGGGTCGGGTTCTAAACTCCAAGGATGTGCCCATGGTAATTTATACCTTGGAAACGAGCCCCCCGGCCTCGTAAAGGTCTGAATGCGAAACGGACTGCTCGACGTTAATTCCTTTTAGACGATTAAACGGGATACTGCTTACCCCTTCCCGTTCTTTGCAATAAAATCGCTATCCTTTGTCAAACTTGGATTCTAAATAGGGACGACGCGAGTCCAACGGTGAGGGGATGGACGAAAGGTGCAGGACTGACTGTCACAATCTCATGTCTCTAAAGTTAAGGGAGCTTAGCAATTGTTGTTGTTTTTGGGGGGAATTGTTTGGTTTTGAGAAAGATATAAGCGATCGAATTAAATTTCATTCATATTCATTTCTTTTAACGAGTGTGGTTTAACCTGCCTTTCGGCGAGTAGAATAAACATATACAGCGAAAGTCATGTTAGAAGTGTAATGCCAAAGTGATGGGTAAGGAACTGTCTCCTTACTAGGCAAGACGCGCAAGTAGAAAAGCCCGGTATGTGGTCAGACGGGGATCAATAAATTCACGACGTAGATGCTGCCAGCGTTGAACTTCGAATTTTATTCCAAGCACATTGTCAATAAGTGTATCATATTAATATTAATATTTTAATGTCAAAAGTGAACATAGTGTTCGAAATTAATTGCCCTGAAAATTCATTGCCTCGTTTCTGCAGCATGAATTGAATACTTTGTGGTATAGCCTGAGCCACGTGATCGCTTCACTCGCCAAGAAATGAACTACAAGACCAGACAATCTATAGATGAAAATATAAATATCATATCACGCTTATTTTTAGAGACTCCATCCTACGAACACTTCCAATTTTCTAAACATAACCACGCAACTTAGTAACCCCGCCTGCAATGACGCCTGTTCGACGCTACACGACAGAAAGAGCACCATTCCCTAAACTCTCTACCGAGATCTCCCTAAACCGCGGCCGTATAGCCCTCTGCGACCAAACTCCATCCAGACCGGCGTCTCCTCGGCGAAGATTTAGGCCACGCAACCTCGCAAACGCTCGTCTTTTTACCGGAGCTTAACTCCCGGCAGCATTTTCCACGGGAGGGTGGCTCTATCAGAGCGCCGAATAATGATGAGTTTAAACATGGCGGCGTCGTGTACGGATACACGGCCGCTGGCCTGCTCTGCCCGGCCGAAGGTGGTTCGCTCGGATTAACTTGGTCCGTTGACGAGATGATTAAACGTTGATTAAACGCAGACTAAATTGCAGTCAAAAATATCGATCCTACGCCTTGACTCCGGCCACCCCCTGCCGCTCCCATCGCCGGCCACCCACCCCCTCGTACGCCCCGTGGAAGCTACGTGTCTATACTCTCTCCTGCTGCTCGCATTTTATCCACCCCTCCACCTTTCCAACGGGTCACCTTTCAAACCCCCACTACCCTCCCTCTCCCAGTAATCACGGTTATCTTACTCCGTCCTAATGGAATTACAGCACCCGGCTTTGATATCGCCGTGTCTCGTGGTGCATAATTACGAGATTGCTTAACGAGTTGGGACCAGCAATGTGGATTATTGTCGGAAGACGTCGTTCTCTGTGGAATGCTTTGTGCCCGAAGACTTTTGTCCCCGTGACGGTCCGCAGCTCTTTCTGTACGTCGTTTAGAAGATTCTCGGGAAAGTGACTCGTCGTATGGAGGGCCCTGTGTGTGTATATATATATATCTGAGTAGTATCATACTGGAGAAATTGGGTGGCTAGAAAGATTATGCTAGAAGAGTGTATTTTAATGTGCACCGAATTTTGTATGCATAGGAGTGAAGAGATACTGCGTCAGGGATGAATATTTAAGTTGAATGGTCTGGATAGCTGGTATTAGAACTGTCATAGTTTATGAAAGAGAAGAGCGATTATTTTCTGAATCGAGGAGGCGCCATAGTGTATTTCAGGATTTAGTATCGAAGGTAGACAGAGTTAAAGTTGATACGCCGAAAAGTGACGAATATAGGATGACATAGATCAGCACAACGGGAACTACGATTTATACTAATATTCAGGGAAGTACATACCTCGAAAGATTCTATATTTAAAGCGCGATCAATTTTAGAAGTAAGCGAGGCGCTTCTCCTCCATCTCCATCCCCGTACCAAACGACTATATTAACGCGTTCCGCGTGATCGGCCGCGCAATTTTTGCACGCTTGTTCACCGAGCTAGGGCAACGTACAATTAGCGGCTCATTAACGGTGAATGCGGCGACGTGATACGAAGAGCCTCTCATTGATTCCGCGATTCGAACGTTCTGCGCCCGTGCGTGCACCATCGTGCACGTGCACACGCATACGGGGCAGCCCGAGACTAGAAACTGCTGCCTATAGCCATGTTCCTCGTCACGAGCCGATGCTCCGGGCGAAAGGGAGCGAATACCGCCTGCGGATCGGCGACTTATTAATCAATCCGATTATTGTTAAGAACATTGGACATGTAACGATGCTTCTCCACTTGTAGCAACATTTCATACCGTCAATCAGTATCCGCACACGCTGTCGGTGATCAGTATTAGCTCAGCTCTACAAACGTGTTCTCCATCGTTTCAATGAGCCACGAAGAAATTAGAATCGCCGATCCTAGAATGCTGTATTTATTTAGAAGTAATTCTTAATCATCTGTATTAGTATCTGTGTTTGTTGCCTAACTAATTAGTATTAGTTTGTGTTTCTTCGCCGTTCCCTCTTATTATTTTCATCTGCACCCCCAGCTCCTTCTACAAACAATTGCTCGGTGTACTCACAGGAAGGCACTTTCGAAAAAACACACATGGATGTATGAGTTTAAATTATTATTATTATTATTATTATTAAACGTCTTTATTACTGGAGTAAAAGGCGAGGCGCAGCTAGTATGCTGTTACTATGCCTGACCTTAAATACAAACAACAAAGAAATACAACAATATATATAAACAAACAACATGATAAAATAATAAGAAATAAGATAATAAGAATATAATACGAAATACAAAGGAAGAGAAATTAAAGATCATTAAGGATCATTATAGATTATTAAGGATTATTGCCATTAGAATTAGACTTACACGTGGTTTGTGCGAATATAGGAAGCAGCGGCGCGCTTGAACGAGGAAATAGTAGGAAGGGAGCGAATCTCGAGAGGAAGGGAATTGTAATAGCGAGAAGAAAGATAGGAAAATGAGGCGCGGAACTTCGACGTGTGATGTGAGGGAACGGAAAGGAGCGACTGGGATCGTGTATTGGGAGCATTGCTGGAATGATAGGAAGAATTTGTGCGAATTATAGAATAAAGATAGGGCGGAGAGTGAGAGGACAGTAATTTGTACGTAAGACAACAAATTTGTAATATCCATCTCTGCCTCATATTTAGCCAACCAGACCGCTGAAATAGTGGAGTTATATGGTCAAATTTGCGGACGCAAAATGAGTAACGGAGGCAAGAGTTTTGAACACGTTGAATACATTGTTCGATTCGGTTTGTAAGACATGGAGTACGTTAGGATTTGGCCAAATTTATACGTGCAAAAGCTTTACGTTCCATTTGAATGAGTTTCAGAATAGTCGCCATATCTCTCCAACGCACAATAATTTTCTATTTATTATTCAGCACCGCCAGTTTTGTTCGCACGAACGTATATACGTGTCTCTATTTTAATATCCCCTTAGTCTTGTTTCTTTCCCATCTTCCACACCACTTCTCGGTCCTTCCTGCCTCTGTCTTTGTCGCGTGTCGTTCGATAGGGGCGGCACGTATGTTTATAGCCGCGCGGATGGAAAAGAGATGGCTTCCTCGATCGACCTTAATTGGCACGTCCACCGTGTGTCGGCTTCTCCTTTTTTCCCCCCCCGTTCGCGCACGTGAATCGGGCTTCTTCTCGCCGTGCTTAACGAGATAATCCCGCGGAGTCACGCGACCCCTCCGGGGATCGAGAACCGAAGGGGTTGGGAATATTTTTCTTGAGAGAAATCGCGCGGTATGCAAAGCCGTTCAGAACGATCCCGTGATTGGATTTCTTTTCGTCGACTCTCTCCTACCCTTCCCCCCAGGGCGGTCAATTAGGTACGTGTCCTTAGTGAATTACGGAGTCAATAGAACTTGAACAAATATTGAATTTGCCGATTTAAAGTGGGAGGAGCTGTTCTGCCGCGGAATCTTGCTGAATTAATCATCTGGAAATTTATTTCGAACTTGCTGATTACCATTCGCCATTCGCTGATACCATTTATTTCAACGACATTACGTTTCACGTAGAAACGGAACGATCGGCGGAATGTAAGATTAAATGTAGACTGCTAGACTTAGCGTACACCATGGACTTACGATCGACTAAACTGCGCAATCGAATGAAGCGCAGGTTCAGAATTTGCCTCTTCCGTCGAGATGACGAGGAATTAACCAGGGATCGAAAAAGTTCTGAAACTTTTCAATAGGTTCCATTTAAAACAAATGCCGCGGAACTTTTTTAAAAATGTTCTCACATTATAAGTTCTCAGAAGAACCGATAAAATAAAAGTTCTTGAAAATAAAAGTTCTAGTTGGAATGGAACTTATAAAATATAAGAATAAAAATTTCTGTATAACAGGAACAGATATTTTGTTCACCGATATTAAAAAAGTTCTCAATCGTTGTAACAAACACTAAATACTATTCAATGGATAGTACTACAAGACTATTAAATAATTCATACAGTTAAATTGATATTTTGAATTTGTTATTTATATGTAATACTTACCTACGTAGATGTTTTAGAATCGTTATAATAAAAGTTCCATGAAAACAAGTTACATTAGAACGTTTATTAAAAAAATTTTCATAAGATAAAGAAAAGTACTAAACTATTAGGTACGAGTTTTATTTAACAATATAATATCATATTCTTCAAATGTTTATTTAATAAAAGGTATAAAAATCATAATATAATTAATGGTTTCATAACAAGTATTGAACAGAAGAGATCTTGTCAAGAATATTTAATTTAATTTTACATTTAATTTAATTTTACATTTAATTAAATTTTACGAGCAAAATATTGTCTAGGTTTGTAGAACTTAAATTACATCTATGGTCGTTTAATATAAACTTCAATAGTTGAGTACTTTTCTTTATCTTTTGAAAACTTTTTTAATAATTGTTCTAACGTAACTTGTTTCCATGGAACTTTTATTATATAGGTTCTAAAATATCTGTTCCATGAGAATACTTTTTAAAGAAGTTCCTGAAGGTAGCATTTGTTTCATTAAAAATTCCACAGAAACAGATATTTTCCGAATCGAAACAAATAAGTTCTAACAGATTTTTTAAAAAACGAGGGTCCGAGAACTTTTTCGATCCCTGGAATTAACAAACCCGTGCGCTCCCGTGTATGTATATGTTGTTACATCGACTATACTGTCCACCTTACGAAGCTTACAGTATACTGGATTTAAAAAAGCTAAAACTTTGCCGCCTTGGAATCCCCATACAGGTGCCACAGAAACCCCCAAAATCAATGTCCCCCTGGCATGGGCCGCGCGTTCGCACAGTCTTCGCGCAATCAATCGGTTCCCAAAACTCGTCTGACATACGAATTTCCCATCTTGTCACGCGCGAACAAACGAGCGAATGAAAACAGAAAAAAAAAACAAAGGAAAACGAGGAGCGAGGGAGAGAGGAAAATAGAAAAGAATGGGCCGATATGCGCGTGCCAATATAGCCGATAATGCTTAGGAGACAAATACACGACGGAGCTCGATCGGGGATCACCCACAATACAGGGCCGCCACGGACGTTGTACGTGCTAGCACCGGCGAGAGAGGCGCACACTCTCTCTCGCAGGCACGCAAAGAAGTGGACAGCCTGGCCCTGACACTCAGAAGCACCATCAGTTATACAGAGGCAGGCGACTGGACCAAGCGCGCGGGCGCGCGCACACACACACACACACACCGCCAGCGAACGGTTGACACCGACGCACCATCGTCGACCACCATCGCGAACCGTAACACATGGCGACGCGAGCGTACCACGAGGGGCCACCAACGCCGCTGGATGAGGGAGGATGGGTGGTTTTTTAAATCTACCCATCAAGGATCCATCCTGGCCTGGCTGAATGCCCGCACGGCACACACATCGAAAGCGATCTAACGCGGTCCGCGCGACCGTATTTGTCGCCCGCCCATTATCCTCGTCGAAATTCAATTACCGGTGCGCGGGCGTTGATTCTATTTTTGCGATCACCTGTATACGGCCGCTCCGTCGTCCCGCCTTAGGCCGCCACCAATTCACCACCCCGTCTCGCTTACGTCAGTTTATTTCACCAGCCCGCTCCGCGAGGCGCTATCGACGCACCGCCTAATGTCCCCGGATCTCGTTGCCGCGCGCGACTTCGCGTTTTAAAGGGGACGCTATTTTCTTGGAGGTTCTTCGATGGTGACTGAAGGCAGACGGGGTACGAGATTTGTCTTAATCAAGTCTGAGGGTGTTCGGTGTGTCGAGGGTTCTGCAGATTTTGTAGATGCATGGGGTTGGAAGGGTGTTTCGAAGGGGGTAGGGAGTTAAGTGGATGTAGGGGAGACCGGGGCAAAATGAACCTCGGGGTAAACTGAGCTTTCTTAATTTATTCTTTAACAATAGAATGTATTTACAAATTTTGGTGACGTCATAAATGTGTGTAATACCACAATGATAATTATGCACATTCAGATATCGAAAAATGGAAATTCGTTTAAAAAATTAAAAATGAAGTTTTAGAGACTTCCGATTGGTTTTCTTTTCAATTTAGCTTTTTGGATAAATGAGTCTAAAATGTGTTATTTTAACTCCAATTTTTTTCTGCGTGTTTATAACAAGCTTATAAACATACATGTACACGCGTTTGAGACAACATTAATCCTAACATTATTAAATAATTCATTTTCCATTGAGTACATATTCGGGGTAAAGTGACCGGGGTAAACTGAGCTGCAAATGGCTGCAAAGAACAGATGCGCAAGTGATGTGCGCAATAGCCTAACCTGTCAGCTGGCTAGAAAGCCACGCGGCGTGGTGGAACAGAAACTAACCTCAAAAAAATTTCCATAGTTTTTGACAACCACGGTGCAAAAAAGACAGAAGCTGCCGTGCTGCACACGTCATTCCAGCGCAAGGGGTTAATAATTAGCTGTATACTTAATTAAAGTTCTTCTTTCGTTGCAGTTCACTTTACCCCGGATAGTAACTCACTTTACCCCATATATGGTGTGTTTTGGCTTTTTCGTTTCAAGTTGAATTTTAATATACTTTAAGTTTATTTTAAGTATCGCTATTCGTCATTTATCAATAGTAATGTTCAAATTATATTATAAATCTATTTCCACACATTTTTATTGTAAGCGAAAAATTTCATTCGACTTCAAACTTTTTTCGTCTCACTTTGCCCCCGTCTCCCCTATAGGAAGAAACTGGTTAAACGAATGTGGGTGTGGAAAGTAATGGATTTGAGGTTTCATTTAGAATGGTTTGTGAGGCACTGAGGAAATCGAAGGATATTGCAATTTAAAACATTGCAATTACTAGTATGTAGCTAAGTGTACTAACAGTAAGAAGACTTGGAGGGTTTCGAAAGAATCGTAATAAAACGATCTCTATTTAGCCTGAGAACGGCTGCCATGCTGACAGAACACTCCCCGTCGAGCTCCTTGCAAGATCTCAGCACTGGTGAGGCAGCTAAGGCCTAGTACCTACCTAAGAAAGGATATAGCGAGGTCGTGAAACCTCTCAAAAATGTACAGCTTTGAGGTTTTAGAACAAGGAGTCCATAAACCTACCTCCCTCAAAAATTTCAAACCACAAAGCTGTAAACTCCGGGACTCCCACTGTTCTATCGACCTCGTTATCGCTACCCCCGGGATCGCTAGTTCCCGTCTTGAGCAGGTGCATGCTTCTGAGAAGCCATCGCCCATGAAACACGCCTCAAGCCCTGGGGTTGGAAAACAGGAAACAGAAGTAAAACTGGATCTGTATCCATCATCCAAAACGAAGGGTGGATGCTACGAGCAGCCTCGGAAGCAAGCTCAATTGCGTCCAAGTCGCGTCGTCACAGATTTCCAGCACTGAAACGGAACTCGTCCCCTAAAGGGACGGTTACAGCTCGCGGATGAACATTCTGAATCAAAAGGAGCCCGGGAACAAAAGGGGCCGCCATAGAAAGATTTCAATCGCGTCTACCGATCGGCAGAGATAAACAATACGGGCATTCGAGGAGCCACCCGTGCGGTTGATCGGTTCTCGATTAACCGGAAAATAAATTTTTGTTTTCGCAAAAAAGAACCTCGGCAGTCCCTCGTGCGGCGATAACGCTGGGAAAATCGGACGCTGAAAAGAGGGGTTTGCAACGAAAATACCCGCTCGTCCGGGCCGCGAAACGTTTAAATAAAATCTCGTTACGCTCATCTTTGTTTCCCTTCTGTGGGGATGGCTAACTCTCCGTGAACCGCGCCTAATCGGTGCGTTCCCTTTTGCCGCGGTTTCCGCGTATCGGGGCTACGTCGATTCATTTATCTCCGGGCGCAAGATACAAACGTGGCGTGTGGAAAAATTGCAACGGACCTGAAAAGTAACGAAGTAACTGAATTGTAACGATCGGAAGTGAGATTTTCCGGTGGACGGTGAAACCTGAAGGATAGGGCGGGGAGAGCGATGTCGTGAATAAAAGCAAAATAAGTGGCAACCCCATCCTGTCGAAACAACGTTCGCGCCTCGTGTACAGGCCGCGACAAAAATGTAACACCAGCACGCAACCGGCCCACCCTCCAACCCCCCGGTATCGGTAATTGAATTTCAACGAGAATAACAGGAAGCCGACAAATTTACGGGATTGCGTTACACGGCTCCCGTTCCGTGATTATATCTCCGCGCCGCTCGTTTTCCATACACTTTGCATTCGATTAAAAAGAATCGCGTTTAAGCGTGCCAGATGATGCCACTTTCACTCTTCAATCGCGATTACGGACGAAAAAACTACGCGCGCGGTGGATCGACGAGGAAACAAAGTCGACGTCGAAAAAGGGGGGACAGGAAATAGAGAGATAGGTACCTGGTTTTGTTTTCCGTAATTCATTCGAATAATTCTTTTTCCATCACTTTTTGTACGAGAAATGAGCTGTGTTTATATTTGAGGAGTTGAGTTATATTTTTCTACCTTTGTATTTATTTTGTTTTCAATAGTCTGTGTTTGATGTGTAATTTAATTCTGTCCGTTATATTTGCGTTGAGAAAAGTTCTTTTAATAATGCTGATTTTAGTAATATTGGGAAACTTATGGAATAGAAAGTAGGGATATGAAAAAGTTGAGGTATTATGAGATCAATATTTTTCTTGAAGGAAATATATGTATGAGGTATCTATAATTTCTGTAGACAAGACTCATTTCCCATGTATACCCCCAATAAAGACGTATAAGAACAATACTAATACCATATAACGATCCATATAACGATTCCATTAACTTACGAACAAGTTAATTCGTTATCCGTCGAAGCATAGGCCCCAAGAAAAGAAACTTCTAAAAAAACAACACAAAGGAACGTTCAAAGAAAACTGCGGCACAGTGGGCCTCGGTTCGGTAGGAAAGTACAACCCCTTTCAACCGAGAATTCAGTGGGGAAAGATTCGATTCCCCTTAATTGGCCAACCAGCCAGTAGCAGCGAGAACGAAGCGCACATACAAAATAAAATAAAAGCATCGAGCTGCCCCTTAATATCAATTAAACCCTGCGTTCCAATAAACTCCATTCGTTCCTAGATTTTGCAATGTAGCAAACAAAACTAAACGCTCTTAAAGACACCGACCTGACCACTCAGTGCACCGTGAAATTCCCAGCTGAACCTGTTTCCCCTCATTTATTTCCCTGTCTCCTCGGCGTTCCGATCCACCTTCTTTTTGCGTACGCACCGCTTTTTCTTCCCTCCGTCGACAGGGGGGTTGCGTGCCGAAAAAGAAAGGGGTTGCCGAGGCAAGAGAAGGTCGGTTGAAAAACGACGTACCGAGGCACGATGACTTTCGGAATCATTTTTCAAAATGTCTGCCTCTGCCTCGAGGGGGGTGGGTGGGTGGAGGGTCGACACCGACGAACAGGGGGGGGGGGGAGGAGGGTGGACGGGGGGAGGAGGAGGAGGAGGAGGAGGGGGGTGGTCAACCCCCGTGGCGAAGGGTGGCAAGATGGCGGCGCACGGTAAATCGATGGAGGCTAGTCACTGCAGGCGCCCTCGCTTTCACAATCCCCAAACTCACCCCCTTCATCCCCGCGCCGCCACCGACCCCCGCCTGCAACCCCCTCATTTTCGAGCTTCACGCAAGCGCCCGCACCCTGGACACGCCGTGTCTTCGCCGCGTCCAAAAATGATTTCGCACCGATGACCTACACTTACGAAAAATCCGACCATCTTTCATATTTTTTCCACCCCCCCACATTTTTCTTTTCGCGGAAAAAAATGCGCGTTTTTCCAAGGAGCAGCACGGCGAAAAGGGTGACTTTCCGGAAGCGCCGTTTTTTTTTTTAATGATAACGAACGCCGACCGGTGGTGCCGCCGACCTTGTACCTGCGATCGAGTTCGCGCGACACGCTCGAGAGTTCTGTTCCTTTTTGCGGAGCGGTGTATCGTCGTTGCGAAGCGGAGGGAAAGTGGCGAAAGCGGAAACAGAGTCGTATTTTCCGTGGCAGAGGGGTCTGTAAAACGATCCGGCCCTCGTTCTTCGCGTATCGATGAATTACGAGGCTCGCGTGTCGCCCGGATTATTAATGTCCGACCTGAGGCGGCGGCATGAAGCGTTGCGCAAACGAACGGCAGCTGGGGTTCGAGCGAACCGAGGAGCAGGCAAAATCCTTTAATTAAATACTAAGGAACACCGTGGAGCGGGAGATCGACGAATGCGCCAGGATCACGAATCTCCGATAAAACCGTACGCAGTTTCAGACTTCGACGGCTGCACCGCTTTCTTTCACGGTCGTGGAAAAGCATGCGATTCAAAGGGCGGGTGGAGAGGGGTGAAGAAGAAGAAGAAAGAATGGAAATCGTGCGAGTGAACGTCGAGGAGCGACGAGGGGGTGAAATAAAAACCTTCAAAGGAGTCGGTGAGACTGGTTTTTATCCCCCATCCCGACACACGGCGCAAACCTGTTTGATTCTATCTGAGAAACGGACACTGCTCGACGAGGGCGAGAACTTGCGACAGCCAGGGAAAAAAGAGAACAAGGAGCTTCAGCACGGCACAACAGGTCTCCGTCTCTTAAACCTTTAGCCCCCGAGATTATTCCTTTCGGTCATTTATTTCGCTGCCCGAGGGGGGTTGCACCGCGCTCGGTGCGCAACGCTGTTAAAATAATTGAATTAAAGTCTGCTTATCGTATAAAAACGTGTTAAACGAGCTGTCGTACGTCTGACAATGTGGCGGCAATTCCTTTGCTACAGTCTCGTTCTCGATCTATGTAAATGCGAGCAGAGGCCCTGAAACTTGTATCCTTTGTGCGTCGCGATTCTTTTCGTAGAAGTATTAGGAAATGGGAATATTCGCTCGTTTAGCTGCGGAATTATTTTTGAGTTGCAGTTTTATAAGGGGAAAGGGGTAAAGATATTTGTGGGTAAAGAGTGGAGACGTCAGGGAAAATAATATATTCCAGTTTATATATCGTTTTTGTATTTCCTTCCCAGACGATCCAGTCATTCCCAGGAGTGTAGGCGAGTTTTTTTTGCAGTGCTCCGGGAAGCCATTTTGTTCGCCGCCATTTTGTACAATTTTTCATAAAATCATTTTTTTTCCAGCAAAATAAAGATTGCTTTAAAACTATATAAAAAAATCCAAACCCTATATTTTTATTAATAACAACAAAAAAATCCCTAACTTCGCCTTTTGTTAGTGGCTTCAGGGTGGGGTCCCCCCTTAATGCAATGATAGGAACAAAGTTGCTATTTTTTTTATGCAAGGTTCTTTATGTAATTCTCATAATATTTGACGAAATTGTTGTTGGCACATTGTTGATTCTCTGACGTGTAAGTAACTATTCCTATCCATTTATATTTTTAAAGCATTAGCTACTCACAAGGGAACATTTCCAACTCGAAAATTCTGTTTTTAGTGAAACATCGTGCGAATGTAGAACATATTAAAACCGAGATTGGTGACACAGTCTTCCATTACACGCATTGTTGTTTACTGGATAAAAAATATTTTTATTGTAGCTTAATCGTGTACTGAAAATGAGTCTAAGACTCGATTTTTCGCTACCATACATGTGGCATAAGCCAGTTGTGTATTGCGTGTGTAGCTTAATCCCTTCTAATTCTTTCTAATGTCAGTGTCTCCTATTAGAAATTTTTATCTGTCTCATAGATAAAATTGTCTGAAGCGTTTGATATCGTACGATGGAATATAGTATTAGGTCGTAGGACCGATTTTTATACATATATTTTTCGTAAATCCAATTGTCGAATGATTAATTGCTACTAGAAACTCACATATTTTCTCCAAAGAAGGATGAAATATTTCAAAATTTTATCCAGTATTTTATTACATTTTTTACGACAGAAGTACTGATAGCAACTCGACAGCAATTGTTCATTGATTAAACATAAACTCGTGTATTTCGGAGATTAGAGATTGATAGTTCTATATACAATCGATGACTCTTTCATGTACGACTACTACTCCATAATGAAACAGTGACTCTACATACGTGGTCTCATTAAATTCATCGAAATTTCCGTTATTGTGTTTTGCATAGTATGTGTTACCTAGCAGTAGATAAATTATCGAAAAGAAGTGGTACGATAATTACTAATTTGAATACCTAAGTATGTATAATTAAACTTCATTTCTCAGATTTTCGTCTAGACCATTTATTCATTAATAGTATATCTAATTACAGCTATTTATTCAATCAACCGCTAATTTTGTTTGCCCAGACTTTTTCACGAGATACGAAATGAATAATGGACAAATTTGTATGAATAAGTTACACAGGAATAAAAAGCTTAAATAAAATTATATTATTTCTGTCAGGATATTCAAAAAATTTCTAATCATGAAAGCCAGCCTGGATTGAGCATTATTATATGAATAAAATATTTCAGAAATCACTATTCACTAAATAGGCATCATTCATTTCAAAGTTAATTCTTTGAATAATTTTCTTACTTGGTTACTAATCAAATAAAATTTGTGATGCAACTAACATTCGAATAAAATTTTAGAGATCAAAATAATCCTGACAGTTGGTATATTACACTTCTCAAAATCAGGATCATCTGTTATTGAATGTCAAACATTTAGCTCAAGTACCTGAAACATTATTTTGAAATGATTCATTTGGTCTTGCTCACGATTTCACAATTGACAGTTATTTTTAAAATGGGAATAATAAAGGAATTCAAATAATTTACTATTACAAATATTATTTTTTATATCGTATTTCAAATAATTTTCGTCAAAGTCTGAAAAGGAACGTATGAACAATAACTCGGTGCTCTGTTGTCGTAAGGAAACACTGGACTCGGTGTTGCTCATAATTATTATCCAATTAAGAGGCAGGCGCCATTCTTTCAGCTGACGTAGTATTATTTGCAATTGGGGAACATTGTCTCTGAAGGTCGCTAATAATTGCTGCATTAAGTCGCTGTTGCGCAATTCGACGCACCTTTCCTTTTGTTATCGTCCATTATTAGCGTGTCAAATGTATCAACAGCAAATAAATTTTATCTTATCGTTGGACATTGATATATCGATCGATCCAACCGATCGATCTCTTTATAAGCGAGCCCCCAACCGTCGCGCGACAGCAACAAGCGAGTCAAACATGAAGTCGCAAATCCTGATTACCTTCCTGATCGTCTGCAGTGTTGCTGGTAAACGTTGCGACTTTTAGCCACAAACGTCTCACGTTGTAATTTAACATTCATTTATCGATATTGAGAAATTTACTTAAAAAAAAAACAAGTGTCACAAGTGGAATTTAAAAAATGAAATACTTCGAACCGACTGTAATTAGGCAATTTCCTCAGTAAAAATGTGTCTCTTTCGTAAATATGAATCGCAGAAGTGCGGCAGAAAGGAATCCGTCGCAATTAGAAACTAAATTCAGTGACCCTGATTTCATTTTTTGAATATGGTTTGCAGCAACCACATGGCAAAGGGAAATTGAAGATGAGGAAATCGCTTTCGAAGCTGCAGTACACGCCATCGCAAGCTCCACGTTCATGCACATGTTTGACGACAACGACAAGCCCGTGGAAATAAACCTGAACGATGACGACCCGGAAACCGAGGCGGAAACTAAGAAGAACTTAGAAAAACGCGTCTATTTCTATCTGTACACAAGGCAGATCGACTCGAGGAAGCCTCAAGTGTTGCTGCTGAACAACGTCGCTGCTTTGAAGGCTAGCGATTTCAATCCCAGGAGGCCAACGAAAATCGTCACACACGGATGGATGAATTCTCTCAAGAGCAGAGCTTGCACTTCTATCCGCGATGGTACGTGGACTAAAACGGCACGTAATTTTTTCTCACAACTTGGAAACTCGATTCGAGTCTTCGACATTTATAGAGGCTAATGGAAAATTTAATTCCACGATATCTGAATGAAAATTTCCTCCTAAATCTGCTTAGTTGGGAAACAAGAGTCACAAAGAAACCATACTCGATCATTTAAAGAGAATTTCTTTCTCCTTTTCTTGCAACACTTATTTACTGTCTCACTCATCCGTTAAATGTTCCTGTTCCTTGCAGCATACCTCAAGCACGGTGATTACAATGTCATCGTAGTCGATTGGAGCTCAATATCACACAGACCATACATGTGGGCCAGCAGACGTGTCTTGATGATCAGCCAATATCTTTCCCAGATGATCGACTTCCTGGAAACTCAAGGATTGGAGCTGTCTCAGCTCACCATAGTTGGTCACTCCCTTGGCGCTCACATTGCTGGCCTCTCGGCCCGCTTCGCGAAGGGAGAAGTGCATTACGTCGTCGGTAAGTCTACCTAATCGAATCGAATGATTCCATTAATCACTTGCTACTTACAAACAAGAAGTCGCGTGCTCTCCACTGTGCCAAGAATCACGAGCAGTCTGCGCAGTACTCGACACAATGATAACGACGAAATCTCCACATATCGTCCATCCAAAATATCCAAAAGCAAATATCCAAACGCCTCAGCTTTTCAGCGTAGCATAGATCCCACGCGGCTCCTGCTGAAAATTGATTCTTTTCGCAGCTATGGATCCAGCTCTACCCAACTTCATCACCGCCGCCGCAGGCCAGAGAGTGTCTCGCGACGACGCGAAGTACGTGCAGGTCATCCACACGAACGCTGGTTTTCTTGGCTTTCTCAAATCCGTCGGTCACGTTGACTTTTATCCGAACGGTGGGTCGAAGCAAGTTGGCTGCGTAATCGACTTAGGCGGCTCGTGCTCGCATTCCCTTTCGTACAAATACTTCGCGGAGTCCATCAACAGCAGAGCTGGCTTCTTGTCAGCGCGCTGCAGCAGCTACGCGGATTTCAACATGGGCATGTGCAAGTCAAACATCGCTTTCATGGGAGGAGTCGAGCCGAACTTGAACGTCAACGGCAATTACTACTTGAACACGAATATGAAGGCACCGTACGCGCGGGGTGTGCTGTAAGCAGGCTGGTGCCAGTGGTCTTCGGAGCTCCGCAGATGATACTAATAGAATGGAGAAGCTGGGCAGACACTCCACTGAGTTAAACTTCTCGTCTTCCGGTACAGTTGGGACTGAATCGAAGTGCTTCCATAAGAATACTTGGACTGGCGCCAAATTGAATTGTAAAGTCGTGGACCCCTCTGGATCCACTACTTTGCAAACATTTTTTGGCAACGTGTGAAACATTTTTTACCTTTTTTTTTTATAGATACATCGTGACATAGTCTTATATACAAGTTTTAAGAAGACAAGAATAAAGATTGCTCTGTTCTTAAAAAATTCCTGCGTATTTTATTATTCTGTACCAGATTCTCCTGAACCCCCCATGAAACTTGATTGCTCTTGTTAAACGACAGCATGGTATTTTAATAATAATATCTGTTTATGGCAAGCAAGAGGTGCACTTGGAAGTGTTAAAATGGGTGGAAAACTTCGATTTTGCTAAATAAGTTCAAGTGTTTTTTTAGTGGTTCCGTTCCTATCAACGTATTGGCACAGGCAGGTACGATAAAATCTCTTTCCTCGTGGAAGACACCGCGATAACGTGTTAATCACCCGGCTTTGTGATCGATACCGCGAAGGATGAGTGTTGTTGGGGGTATTCCAGTTTCGTTAATGGCCTGTGTGAAAAGAGAGGATGAAAGGAGGCCTCTCGCACGTGAGCCTCTTCAGGTGAACAGGGGTGCTGAACGGCAATGAACATAGCCGAGACACTAACACCAGGTGAAACAATATCCCACTGTGGGATGTCCCAAACAGGAATGCACCTGATGTCGTTTCAAAAAGGTTCCGGTTCCACCTACAAAGTCTTTTGAGTGCCTGTGCGTTGCGTGAAAAGGTATGCCCTCTACAGTGAACCCCCTGCGAAAGGTGTTTGACAACGGAGAAAATGATCGCTGACACCATTAGTGAAACACATCAATCGATTCTTTCCTATACTTGCATCCAAATTCTTAAGGGTAAGTGAGTTTAACGAATAATTATTCAAGCATGATTGTAAATTAGAAAAATGCTTGGCTATTCAGTAGTTTAATTATTAGATTAGTGTTAATTTTAGACAGTGTTAATTTTGATTGTAGCATTGAAACAAAGAAATTGTGTTCCCAAAAGAATTTTGTAAATTTTCCTTGAGTATTAGAACTTCCGTCATTTTAATCAGCGATAAACTGCTGAACTTCAAAGGAGCATTAAACTATCAAAATTCATTTTGTCCAATTACAAATTTGGCTTGTTTCGTTTATATACTAGAAGATTTTGGATTCTGGTTTTTGGATATTCTCCAAGTATGCACCTGATAAAATCTGCCACTGATTGCGATACATCAAATGTTTTAACGATCGAAATCAGCTAAAAACCTGTTGGCACTTGCAACCGGCATGACACTGAGCAGCTGAGACCAGGAAGCATCCCAAACCGGAACACCTTCACCTGAGTGTCCCAAACAGGAATACACGTGACGGTCCACCATTGAAATCTAATACACCACGAGAATACTCACCTGAAGGTTTGTGCGACAGGTTTCACGAAACGAGAAAAAAGTCGGTTGCTCACTTCTGCGAGGCCGACTAGGGATTTTTTAGAGGACCTCTGTCAGGCTCTAATTTTCGATGACCTCGCGGTCATTCGAGCTGGATTTAGTGATGGGAGTCTTAAAAGTTTTGATAGTCTTCATTCTTCACGCTTTTGGATTATGAGTGCTTGGTGCTTTGCTTTTGTTCTGGAATTGGCATGACTCACAGGTCAATAGAAGTATTTTCAAAAGTCTGAAATCTTTGAAACATATTTCAGTCTCAAGACAAGCTCAAACATTTTCAAAATTTTGTGTCCTTCCAGTTCCCGTCTTGAGGACATGCTCTTATTAGGGGTTTGAAACACCCATGGAGACAAATCCCAAGGCCTGGAGGTTGTTGTCAGTGCGGATAACGCTTAATACGAATTTCATCGCATGTGATTCTATGCGAGATAAAAAGTGGCTAGATGAAACGAAAACGCTCACCTGGCGCCGAGGGAAGCTATCGATCATCCAGTTGACGTTCGATTATCAGCTTAGATTAAACTCATTTGTGTCTATAGCTAAATATAAGACAATACGAGAGTCCGATTATTTCGGACTTTATTACTCATTAAACCGAAAATATAATCTTAAGAGGATATAGTATTATTGTGTATTTATGCTTTTGAAATCCTCTGGCAATTGCAGTTATATACTTATTCAATAGATTTTAAGTAGGTATGCGAAGTTTTTATTTTGTTACTAATTTCTAATAGAAAATATTTCATAATTTTAACAAGAATTATTTCTGAGCCCATATTTATTAAGACTTCACCATCTTTTTTCTTCGTCTTGTCGTTATAAAAGTATTGTTATACGTGGAAGTGGCAAATAACGTTCACACGAGTAGCCATCCAAAAACCCTATTTATTTAATGGAAACTACATTACAATAAATGAATATTTTTCGGATATTCCAGCTACCTAATTAAAAGGATTAAAGTACTAATTGAAAGTATATCAATCCAGATTGATACTAAAGTGAATTAGAAATTGAGAATTTTAACTTTGATAGTGTTTAAATATGTAAAATATTTTATACGTATGTGATGATGCATATGATTCTGCATTTTAACTGTTTTTTTTTTTCGTTTTTATTTTATTTTTTTTTGAAGAAACCACAGCAGTCGATTTTCATTTGAAACCCGTCGCAGCTGAAGAAACGAAGATACATTGCGAAAAATATGAAGTAATACGTCCCGATTCAATAAAATTGCTTATCGATCAGCCGCCTGTTCAATTTCCGAACGGTCGCTTTACCGGGAAACAATTAATGTTGTTCTCTGTTCTAAACTAACTATCACCAGCAGCCGGTTTTTCAATTGATCGAGTCAGAGGCAATTGGACCGCTGGTAACCTAAACCATTCCGCTGTTACTCTTAATGCCTGTTCCTGATTAGTTTTCACGAGTGCCTTAAACATTGCGCATCTACCGTTAATGAATTACCCCCCTTAAGCAAATGTAATTAATATCATTTCACTTATCAGAGAACAGAGAGGGAAACTAAGAAATTCATTTTCCGTTTAATTAGGGAGAGTTGGAATGGAATTTTGAGAATAGCGACGAGACTACCCACGGTGCCAATTTAATCAACCCTTCAGAATTAATAGAACGATCTTCCCGGTTACAAAACTCTGGCGATAGTGATATCAGAAATGGTTAATGAAAAGCTAGGACGAATTATGAGATTTAAGCAGCTCATTTCCAACAACTTCCGTTCAAACAGCAAACAACAGTGAACAATACACCGCTTCAAACGGCTCGTATTTTACATCGCACGTAAGTATACAAGTGTATAATCCGTTTACAGCCGCTGCGGAGTACCATTTGTAAAACAACTGCTTACCAACTAAAAAAGCTACGAAACGAGGCAAACATATCCGAAAGCAACCCGCAAGGTTTATTAAAACCCCAACAGTCAATCTCCATAATCCACCCCCATATTACCCTTTCCTCGCTGGCAAATACAAACTACTCAGGACTGAATCACTCGGCAAACGCGTTTCATACTCGCACTACCTAAATAAATCCGCGACAAATATGCGTCAAATATATCCATTGATCCACCGGCTTAAAGTCCGAAACAAATTCGCACCCTCCATTTCGAGCATCGACGAGGACAGGTTAAATTCTATTCGACCAGAGACGGGAACGGGTGTTTCGTACGTTACAGACTGCCAAGCCGAAGGTATCGAGGAACCTATGCCTATTACGTCGATATTACACCAAGCGAAAAGAGCGTGTCCCTGTTCGCCCGGCGATCAGCCACCCCCTCCGAACAGCCCCCTGACACGCTGGTCATCGGAAAACGCGGCCAGGCCCCACGGTGGCGGACATTTTACAGAATTTCACCATATTTGCGTTGCACTCGTGCGCATTGCCAAGTGAAAATTGCCAGCCTGGGGAAATTGTCGCCAGAGGAGCACGGAGATCGCGGCCTAAAGGACTCGGGCTGGCGGTAATTCCTGTCACCTGGCCGCGCGCGCGCGGCTGCAGCTGTTCGGTCAAGATTAAAATACGAAATTGACGCCCCGTGGAAGAATTAAAGTTGTAAAGTTTCTGGTATCTATCAACGCGCCCCGGCTCCATATATCAGCCACAGCGACCGCCTCGCTTCCTGCGCTCTCCACCGCCAAACTATTGACCGTTTCTCGCTGCTTAGTCCCGCCGCGCGTCCCGGGCAGTAGCTCCGCTGGCGGGGTCGGTCTCCGTTCGACCATTTATTTTTCTCAGGGAGTTGACGCCCAACGAGATCCCGCTTGTGCCCGTGTCGTTGTCCTGCGGAAATTCTCACGTGCGGAAGCTGTATGAGGGATTAAAATTTCTCGATTTCGGGGTAGAAGGACTATTCTTCAGCCTGGGGAAGGTATTGTGGGCGAGGGAAGCTTTGGCGTGTTCAGATTTTCGATCATGTAAAGTGATCGCGAAGTGTCGCTAAGTTTGATGATATTATGTAAATACAAGTGTAGTATTATTTATTACTTTCTATTTTGATGTTAAATGTAAAAATGAAAGTATATAATTTTTTTATTACCACAAACTATTCAATTTAACAATTGACATTAACATCCATTTTGCAAAAAAAAGACCTTTATTTCCTAATCGGTGATTTGACCTGGTTACGGTACGAATAAATATATGTATATTAAGTGCCGGCGAGGTTAGTGTTAAGGGGTAAAACCACTCTAGAGGCAGAAAAAAGACCTAAATTTGATAATTTATTTTTGGAGTATGACAAATGGAATAAAATTTCTTTTCAGAGGGTTTATTTAACACATATTGAAGTACGAAAAACAATTTTTTTATTGTCATTTTCATGCAAAATGGCGGCGACACAGCCCGTCGTCGAAAACAGCTTTTTTGAAAACACCGCCACGGGAGGACGGATTTCTCGGCATGTATGAGTCCAGGAACAAAAAATAAAAAAAAAATTATAATCTATATACAATTGGCTTTGGAAGTTCGTAGGGGGGTTTTTTTTTAATCAATATTTGTGGAAGTGGTGCAGTTTTTAAGAAATGAATCGATTTTTTGCCGTAAACATGAGCATTAAATTGTTTGTAAAAAAAACTTTACATTCAATCAAAAAACGGCTACGTACTTCCAAAGAGAATATTGTTGTGAAGCTACTGTAAAAATTTCAAATCGATCCATGCAATAGTCTCCGAGAAATCCGTCCTCCCAGTTTGAAAGAAGTGGTTTCGACGACGGGCTCTGTCGCCGCCATTTTGTATGAAAATGACAATAAAAAAATTGTTTTCCATACTTCAATATGTGTTAAATAAACCCTCTGAAAAGAAATTCTATTTCGTTTGTCATACTCCGAAAATAAATTGTCAAATTTAGGTCTTTTTTTCTGCCTCTAGACTGGTTTTACCCCTTAAGGGGACCTTCCGGTCTAGAGCCCCAAAAAATAGGTGATTTTTAGGAATTAATTAAAGGAAAACTACTATATATAATGTAATGGGACTTTTTGCATTGTATTAAGGATGTCTTAAGTTATAGAAATATATTTTTTGTTTTATAATTAATTATTGCAGACGGCCTTGGGGAGTCGTTAAAGTCAAGGCGTCAAAAAATTGATCCAAACCGGTGGGACCTGTATCCCCAAAAGTTATTATCCGATTCGACTGAAACTTATTTTATTTTGAAGATTATACTTCTGGCTAGGGGGGGGCTAGAAAAAATTAAAAAAATGACATTTTCTTTAGAAAATAACGACACTTGAAGTTTGAAATCACTTTTCCCTGTACTTTTCGTCCTTTCAACGCCTTTGAAAATTATAAATTTTCAATTTTTTGTAATTTTTTCTAGCCCCCCCCCCTAGCCAGAAGTATATTCTTCAAAATAAAAAAAGGTTCAGTCGAATCGGATAATAACTTTTGGAGATACAGGTCCCACCGTTTTGAGAACACTGTTTCGAGAAAAGCGCGTTTAAAGATTTACGTGAACGCCGAGTGCCCGGTTGTTGCCCATGCATTTGCCGCTACTCAAATGCCTATAACTTCTGGAATTTTACGAATTTCAACAAATCCTTTTAAACACGTATTCCTAAAAGGATGAACATTCGAAAAATGAAATAAAAAAAAAATCGACTTTTAGACCGGAAGGTCCCCTTAAGTCTACCAATTTTATTTCCCCGCGCGACGTACCACCGTCTTAATTTTTCTCTGAATTCTTCACTGTTTCCGTTCTTATCGGCCCACATATAAAAAGGACGCGGCAAAGTGTCGGTGGAAGGTCTGCAACTTGCACGGTCCGTTTTAAACCGACAACAGAAACGCGTGGAAACAGAGTGGCGCGGCGCGATTAACGAGGAGGTAACAGACACGTTCTCTCTGGTCACCCTTCGAGGTATATTTAATAACCGCTCCTCGTTTTTTATACCCTTGCGGAAACTCGTTTCGTGACCACTTCTGACCGTGAGAAACCGGGTCGGCAAGGGGCTGGGAGACCTACTTTCCTCGAGGGATGCAGCGGGTATCGCGTGGCGCGCCGCGTTTAGAGTGCCTACCTTCCCCCCTAATCTCGAGAACGCCCCGCGATAAGCGCGGACAGCGCGCGGCTGTCCTCCCGCTGCGATAGGAAAACGGCCACCGCCGTTCGTTTATTAGTCGCTGTCGACGAATCGCTCCTTTCGTTGGTCACCAATTAGTCATGAAATCACCTAAATTACTGGCGGGCCGCCGCTCGTTCCGGAATTTTCCACTTTGTTAGCGGCACACGAGCGGCGAGAGCAGCGTGTACTTGTTTCATGACACATTTCACTGAATTTACGCCCGCATCGCATAAAATAATTGCTAAATGAATCGGGCGTACCTGTTTTTCCCGTTGCGTACTTATTAAGCAAACGTTTCGATTAACACGGTGATTAATTGCCAAGGCCGCCGATTGATGATGACGATACGCATCATATTTACAGTGGCCACCGTGCCCCGGGTCGCGGGGCCTGGGGGGGAGGGAGGAGGGGGGGAGAAATAAGCGAAATTTTAAACGATCATCGGAAACAATTTTAAGGGCGGTATCGGGTGTAATATCTTCGATAACGCGGGGTTCGCGTAGCCGTCAGAAGTGGCGGTATTAAGTAATTAATTGACTGCATAATCGAATGGATTGAGATTAAAATGTATCGGCATTGATCGAATCGTTTATCTCGGAAACACCACAAATAATGCGCATTTCCCTTTTTCATATGATTAACATTGCTGGCCGATGGAGTGTACCCATTCAGTTTCAGGAACAAGCTTCCCCGATCACAGATTTCGTGCTTTACGATTAGTTCGGGTCTTAGAAAATTGTTGGTTAATTGTTAATAAGAGTGAAAATAGCCATTGACGAGTGCACAGTGCAATATACAATATGTTGATCAGCACTTCATCAATCATTTTTCAGTTTACGTGAACTGCTGTTTTAAATAATTCTTCTATCATTCATGACACAATATCGAACGATATTGAAGTGGACTGTCCATGTTTTTGTGCATCCACCCAAGGTGCTTCGAATTGAATGGTACGGTCTTAGATTAAGCAATTCATTATAAAAAACAGTATGCTCAAAGTGCGGAGCAAAATTTATTTAATCACGCCTTTTTGCTTGAAATAATCGTTTCCGTCGAGTGCACGAAGCATCCCCACGTTCTCACAAGAGTTCTAAGCCCTCGATACCATTCATTTCTCTATCACAAATCTACGCATGGCGGATCTATCTGTCTATGTCGAAATCACTCATCCAATGTGAAGTCTTCGACGGCAGTAAGATTCTGCACAAGCGTGCACATGCAGGGACCAGGTGTCCAGATGAAGTTTGGCCATTAGGAGGGCGATCCAAGGGAGTCGCGTGGCAAATAATAGAAGATCGAAGGACAGAAAGGCATAATTTCAGATCGTAAATACGTAACCGGAGCCAGGCTGGTCAGCCACTTTCGTTTAATTGGTTCTTATGGCGGCCATCTTAATTGACCGTATGTCTATTATCGTATCGTGTTACCACGTATTTGCATGCCGCTCTGTGGTCTCAAACGCGTGAGTCAGCTTCCATCGGAGGAACGAAGGCAGTCTGTCCGACTTATACAGATTTATCTACTTAGCAAATAAGACGATACGTCAAAGTCACCGCGACCCAGGGGATGAGAAGCGAGGCTGATCAATGCAGATACGATTTAAGATACGATCAATTAATTATACGTGTGTGGTATAGGTTTCTGAAAAATTAAACGAGCACCGGAGATTAAACGTACGATGTGGATTTAATTAAGAAATATTTTCGCTCCTACCTCGAGGAATATAGTTATAATAATTGGAATAGATCTAATCAATTTAAACACTCTATTTCCACGTACTGCATGTGTAACTGCCAGCACAGAATCCACTGCAAACATCGTGCAGTTCGGAAAACAGAATTACCGATATTAAATGTCCCGATATTAAAAATTAATGGAACTACTTAGAATTCGGATCTCGTTGGAAATTTCGGTGGGCGACTTCTCAGCTGCGCAAAATCCGGTGGATTACGAGGGTCCATTACGGCTAATTTCGAGTAACTCGATTAATTTTGAAGCGCCCAAAACTTTCCGACACTTGATGCAGTTTCAGGCAACTGGCTGTAACGTAATTTTCAAATGCTTCACCCGCTCCAAATTCGTTTTTCCCCCATTTCTTTCACATCCCTTCATTTCAGTTTCGAACTGAAACTCGATCATATAACGTGCCTAAAGTATTTAATATTACCTGGCCCATTATTCCAGCCTATCCAACCCACCAACTTCTTAACTCTGCTACTATTTCCAGTTCCCTTTCGAGGGACGAGAAACACATACTTTTAAAAAATTTTAGATACTTCATATCGCGATTGGAAAAATTGTCCAAGGTCTATATTAGTGGTGGAGAGATGAGAACGCTCTTGAATCGTAAAAAGCTCGACGACCCTTAATAGCCATAACTGAGTAATACATAGAAACTACTAAAAAGATCAATTCGAAATTTTGCGCCTTAATTAACCATACTTTCCCCAGTGACATAAATTCTTCAAAATAAAATGCGTGACAGTTTTGTAGAAATAAAACGCGGCAGAAGAGTTCTCGAAACTTTATTTCCGCCGGTAGAAATGACATCTGGGCGAAGAGTGAAGCAAATTCGACTATTCTTCGAAGAGATCCATCGCAGTTCCCCTGTCGCCGAGGATGCATGGACCCGCGTCAAATTTTGGAAAAGTGGTCATCGCGGGCTCGGCGCGTCGTGGACGCGGACGGGTCGTTAATAAACCTTGAAGAAGGACCATTAATCATCCCGGCTATCTCGATGCCGAGGTTGCTCCTGCAAATACCGCGGAGATATTTGACTGAGCCAATGCGAGCTCCGCGCTGCCGAGACGGCGGCGCGCAAAGAACTCGGGCATAAAGAATGGAGTGCAGAAAAGAATCGTGGTGGCGGAGGGCGGCGGAGGATGTCCTGAATTCAAATATTGACCTTTCATTTATCAAGCGGCGAGGCCTCGATCGGCGTTAATTAGCTTCTCCTCGTGGTTCCTGGATTCCGTTTCCGCGCCGGCTGCCTGGCCTGCGCCTCGAGCTCGACGCTCCTTTATTTATCAGCTCGTTTGATCTTTGGCCGCATTCACGTGGCGATAGCCAGTAAGAGGCTTTTCGTTTCTGCGAGTATATTTGACATGAAGGGAGAGGCTTGCGCGCCGCTAGGAAAGGGGGCGCGAGCGTGAAAAAGTTCGCGCCGCCCATTCAGTCGGCGCTATTAATTAGCGTACGTCGATGGATTTTAATTAGGACGCGAAGCAATTCCACCTTTCGGCGTTCGCGCGCGGATTCTTACTGGGGCCCTTTTTACAGGGGTCTTTGGGGAATCGTGGGGGAGAGTTCTGAAGTCTGCCAGAGGATGCTGCGACGACACCGTTCGTGGGTGGGTTTGTTAATTAGAATCCTGTAGATTTCAATGACGAATGAAAATTTTCGACTTTGTGTCGAATTTTTTTCAGGACGCTGTTATTGGGCTGCCCGGAAGGTGGTTTTGAAGCTGTTAAAGGATTATTGAGTGTTGGAGTTTGAGATAGCAGTGTTTGCTGAGTTGTGTTTGTAATTTAAAGGGCGAATACATTTAAAATTTATGTGCTATGTCGACTTGAATTTGTAGCGAGGATGACAAACTCTTATTTAGTAGGTAAAGTAAGTCAGATTTTGTAAAATGCTTATGACCGATAACCAACTTCCACTCGACTACTGGAACAAATAATAATTGACAAAAGACGTCGCTAAGTAGATTAACTCATTATGGGCCTCGATTTATAGCAGTTCAATCACTTAGAATTGCGTTTGTCACCCCTCACTGATCATGGCTTTCAATTGACTATCCGTCAACTCATCAATCGTCGTGTTTACAACGCTTTACCCGGGCGAGATCTCGTCTATGAAGACAGACAGTGTCATTAAAACAAGACAAAGTTTAAATAAGGTTAAAAGAGAATGATATCTAAGAGTATTTACACATCCTAGAAATATCAAACATATCAAAATACGTATGTATATATGAGCTGTTTATTTTGAAAGTGGCCTAAGTCCATTTATCTTCAAATCGAGATATTTAAGGGTTTGCGTTTCAATGAATTTAAAAATATACGTATAGGATACTAATGAGTCATACTGTTTAAGTGTATCTAAGGATGTTAAATTTACAGTTCCTATTAAAATAGTGGCAATTATTAAGTGAATAATATGCGTTTTCTTATCAAGAATGGAGTTAGGCCACTTCCAAAATTAACAACCAGATTCATTATAAAATTTGAAGGTGCCCAAGTCCATTCAACATAATTTAAGATGCTTCAAATTGAAAAAAACAATACTGAATTTATTTTACACATCGTTAAAACACTTTGGAAACATAATTTATGCGATTCAAAACATTTTTTAACTACATTTATTACAAAACAATATCTTTTTCCTGAATTCCGTTTAATCTTTCGCACTTTTTGGATGTTTGATTCATTAATCTCTTCTCCATTGTTATTCGTATCTTCATCCCCTGAAGACGAATATTGTTCTATAATTCTGTTTCTTTTTCGATTTTTTTTTAAATCATTAGTTACTATTTCTTCTTCACTATCTGAACTAAATAGTCTTGTTCTGTTCTTCCCCATGGGTGAAATAACTTCTAAAATTTAATATTAAATTTTAAGTTTTATATTAATTAAATGTACTGGTTATTCAACTAACGCAATTGTCCAAAAACTGAGGTTAACTTGTAAATACTAATTAATTAAAATTACCTTCATCACTGCTTTCCGACATTATCAATAGTAAATATCTTGATTTAAGTATAAATGGAGTTAGGCCACTTTCAAACTACACGGCTCGATTATTGAACTAACTCTGAAAACTTATGTGTCAAGAATTATCGCATTTGCTCGGATTATAAGCAACCTGAAATGCTTTACTGATAAATAACATGAAGTTGTACATGTAACCATGGTAACCGGAAAAAATTGAAAAATGGAGTTAGGCCACTTTCAAAATAAACGGCTCATATTATTATCAATCCTCAACACTCGATGAAAAATTTTTGCAAAGTACCTTCAACATACCTAGTTATTGTACTGAAATTAAACAAATTGTCAATCAAACAGAGCACAGATTCTCCAGCGTTCGATATTTCAGATCAAACATAAGTAACAAATTTCAATAAAGTATTCAAATATCTATACTATGCAATATCTCCTATAAGCATTCATTCTCAGCTACCATCACACTTCACCTTATCTCAGAAAATTTGGTCCAGGATACCACCCTAATTCTACTTCAAACAAGACCCATTCCCGTTTCAGTAGTTCTTGCAAAAGTAGGGGAGACCGGGGCTAGTTGACTAATTTTTTACATTTCTAATTTTTATAAATAGACCATTAGTATTTTGTTGACTTACTGTATACCAAAAGTTTCCAAATTTCATTAGGTATACAGGCATAATTTTGAAAATCGTTTTAATTGAGTCTAGGTTGTAGTTTTTATTGTATTTAGAGTAGTGAGACGAATAAGTCAACAGACCCCGGCTACGGGGTGAGTTGACAAATATGATGGGGTCAGTTGACTTGACATTTACTTTTCAGTTTTAACCCTTTGCATGCGAAAGGTGTATATATACGCTGTCACAGTACATCAATATAATGTGAAAAACGTTATATATATATACGCTGCCAATTCCATCAATATGTATAGTATACGAAACGCGTACATATGTATACTACGACCAATAAATTTTTTTATTTTTTTTTTCATTCTTCCAGTGTTATTTTTTTTTATTAATTATCATGGTAATTATTTTGTACTGGTTTGTTATGGTCTATTTGGAAGGCCTGAGAGTTTGAAGGGAGGATAGGGTGTAAAACCGGTAGGGGTGAGTTTGGAAGGATTTGTGGTGGGGGAAGTGGACTTGAGCAGCTAAACTCTTTGCCTCGACTGCATCTTGAGCATAAAAAATGCAATTATTAGTAGTATTCCTATGCTTAGTCAAGTAACCCCGTCCGACATTGTTAACATGTTAAGGGTCGTACGTACAAAACCTCCACGCACCGGATAAAATAAAATACCGTAAATTATAGTCAAGGTATCACGTTTCCACAAAATATTCCTGAAATAACATGAAGCAGTACTTAGTGGACAAAAATTCATAAATAGTCGAAACGAAAATATTTACTTCCAGCCGACCTCTTTAGATTTTTCATTCTCACTGACAGAACACGCAAGTTTTTGTCACGGCGACACATTAAATGGCAAGCTGGTCATTCATATGCTCCAATATTGCGAATCGCAGCATAATTTATTCCATAATACAGGAATTAGAGGGAATTAGTCAACTAACCTCGTTAGTCAACTAGCCCCGGTCTCCCCTATTCATCACATTTTCCTACCTACCAACGTCTATCATGAATGAACGAGAACAACCCTCAAAATTGGGGTGAGAAGCCTATTTCACCCTGAACCTTAGTGATTTTAAAAATTCTTAATGACGAGCATTGAATATCGAACACACGTTCACTCTGGAGGAGCATCTCCATTTTGAAACACCACGTGAAACTTGCGAACATGTCCCGGCAGCCAACCACAAGCCGCAGAACTGCTACACCTGAAAAGGCCCCAAGAAGACTCGAATAGCAGGAATGGCACATCAAACCGCGCCGGGCAAACCATTGCGAGACCTTCAACTATATCGTCGATCGGCGTTACGGTAAACCAATAAACGTCACATATCCGCCTGCAATTCAGATCAACCGCAAGATCGATTATCCGTCTCGCAGACGCGCTTAACAAATATGGCCGACTACGAACCTGCGGGCCCGACGTACGTCCTCGGCGCTGCTCCGTGCACGGCCGCGGCTCGCTGTGTAATTCATGCACACACACGCACAGGCTTTGACACAGACAGGCGGAGAGCGACACGCGCGCGAAACGGCCCTCTTCTCGGCCAGCTCGCGAAGGTGGCCGGGGCCAAAGATGGGAAACAGCGGCCCGAAAGTCGCGGACGGAGCTGACGCGATCGACGCTGTAGAAGTTGATGCGGCTACGACTGGCTGGTGATGCAACATAAATTAAACTGCATAGCTAGCCTGCACACCCCAATCAGCCCCGTGTCCCATGGTCATCGTGCAGTATTATCGGGCGGTTGTGTTTGCGTGCGTGTGCATGGGTGGGATCCAGCGTGGCACGAGATACCGCTCTCTCTCTCTCTCTCTTTCACCTCCGGCCGCTCTCTCCCCCTTTCTCTCTCCGTCGCTCGTACGGGTGCAAAAATTGGCATTGCGCGAGGGTTACCGGCCGCAGCCCGTGCCGATACCGCCGGGGCTCGCCACGCAGTTCGCCAAAAATACCACCCGCGCCTCCTCTTCCGCGATTACGCGTCATCCCTCTCTGTCCGCCCTCTCGGCTACCTTCGCCGCGGCCGTCCACCTGATAACGCGACGGTTCTGCCCTTTTTTTGCCCTCACGGGCTCGCCACCGCCGTTACGTCGATCGAGGTCTTTTAAATTATGCGCTTTTTAGGCGCCAGGGCATAGCTGGGGGGCCACGCTTGGGGAGCGACGTGGGGGAGATTGGGTGATTTTTCTGCGTCTAGCTTGACTGAAATAAGTGACGGGGCGGTTCGATTCGATTTCTGGTGTCTGACGATGTAGATGTACTCGGGGGTGGAAGAAATGTAGAAGGGTCGTGGAAGCTGTAGGGGTGAAGATGGCGCAGTCGGGTGTTGAGGCCGAGGAGCGTGGAGGCGCTAGGTTTGACTCAGAGGATTTTTGAGGATTCAATAAATCGGTTGCTGTTATTAACCCTCCGGTACTCGCGCGTGTGCACGGAGTGCACGGAGGTCAGTTTTTGGCTGAAAAAAACGTTTTATCGTGATGTATTGTACCCAGCACCCCTATGTATTCTTCCAGCGGACATTTTTGCATAATGCTACGTACTTGTCAGGTTCAAATTCAGTTTGGAACTGTTTCTGAGTGGATGAAAATGATAGTATGCCGCGTATCTTGCCAGCGACCGCGCCCGTGTACTCACCAGTTTTCCAGTTATCCGCCTCCGATTGCTTTGATTTTTGGATATGTTTTAGAGGACCGAAAAATAACATATACGTGTTTTTTTATTTTGGCCTGTTTGCGTGTTTAGGGGGTGAAACCACCCCTCAATGGTTTTCCAGGTATCCGCCTCCGATTGCTTTGATTTTTGGATATGTTTTAGAGGACCGAAAAATAACATATACGTGTTTTTTTATTTTGGCCTGTTTGCATGTTTAGGGGGTGCAACCACCCCTCAATGGTTTTCCAGGTATCCGCCTCCGATTGCTTTGATTTTTGGATATGTTTTAGAGGGCCGAAAAATAACATATACGTGTTTTTTTATTTTGGCCTGTTTGCGTGTTTAGGGGGTGAAACCACCCCTCAATGGTTTTCCAGGTATCCGCCTCCGATTGCTTTGATTTTTGGATATGTTTTAGAGGGCCGAAAAATAACATATACGTGTTTTTTTATTTTGGCCTGTTTGCGTGTTTAGGGGGTGAAACCACCCCTCAATGGTTTTCCAGGTATCCGCCTCCGAATGCTTTGATTTTTGGATATGTTTTAGAGGACCGAGAAATAACATATACGTGTTTTTTTATTTTGGCCTGTTTGCATGTTTAGGGGGTGCAACCACCCCTCAAAGTTTTTCAGGTGTTCGCCTCCGATTGTACTGGTTTTTGGATATGTTTTATGGAATCGAAAAATAAGATACACGTGTTTCTTTATAGCGGCCCTTTTCATATTTAGGGGGTGGAACCACCCCTCAAAATTCATAAGGGGTACAAAATTTTGTTGAGTCAAATTACATATGGAAAAACATATCCAACAACCAAAGCAATCGGAGATGATCACCTGAAAATTTTATACCTTGGGGGAAGCTTTCACCCCCTAAACATGCAAACAGGCCTAAATAAAAAACCACGTGTTTCTTATTTTTCGGTCCTCTAAAGCATATCCAAAAACCAGATCAATCGGAGGCGAACACATGAAAACATTTGAGGGGTGGTTTCACCCCCTAAACATGTAAACAGGCTAAAATAAAAAAATACGTATATCTTATTTTTCGGTCCTCTAAAACATATCCAAAAACCAGAACAATCGGAGGCGAAAACCTGAAAACCTTTGAGGGGTGGTTGCACCCCCTAAACATGCAAACAGGCCAAAATAAAAAAACACGTATATCTTATTTTTCGGTCCTCCAAAACATATCCAAAAACCAAAGCAATTGGAGGCGTACTTATGAGTACACGGGCGCGGTCGCTGGCAAGATACGCGGCATACTATCGTTTTCATTCAATCAGAAACAGTTCCAAACTGAATTTGAACCTGACAAGTACGTAGCATTATGCAAAAATGTCCGCTGGAAGAATACATAGGGGTGCTGGGTACACTACATCACGGTAAACCGGTTTTTTCAACCAAAAAGGCTGCCGGCAGGTTAATAATACGTCACTGTGCACTCAGTGCACGACGCGAGTGCTCGCGTTACAAAACTAGGCGCGAGTACCGGAAGGTTAATAAAAGTGTATGTTGAGAGGAGATAACGTTATAGCCTAGCCGATGGTCAGGGTTTTTCCCTATAAGCAGCGTTCGTCATCTGGCGGACACTTGGTTTGCCATCCCCGTCCATAAACTCGGGATTTTTAATTAAACTGTAAGCTTACTGAGTGTGGCTATTAGCACAACCAATTTGGAAGGTTTCGAGGGATTAGGACAGCAACCAGATGCGTGTTTTATTGCAGCCGCGCGGTCACTTCACCAAGGCCCAAAGTCCGTGTCGCGTATACCTGTACTTTTCACCGGTTCCCAACACGCAGGAGGGACTTAGATTTTCCCGCGCTTTTTCACTCTCACCACTGTTGTTAATGACACGCCTCCACCAATCAGTTGTCGTCTACACTCCTCCTGGAACCACCAATATTTCGACAAGTTCCATGGAGAGGGAAATCTTAGTTTTCCAGCGAGCGACCACGACACCAGGAGGTCAGAACTCAACCAACAGCAATCAGAGTCACAGTACTCTAGAACCCAACAATTGTACGCTTCAATAACATTCATTGTACATCTGTACTCGTGTGAAATATATCTCTTACGCGTCAATAATTAACAAAAACTAAAGTGAGCTTTTGTGATTTAACCTATCACAAGAGTGTGGCAAATTAAGATTGGTCGTTGCATATACGATTCATTCTTCACGCCGCAACAGTGTAAGAGATAGTGTATCTCATCTAACAATTAAATATGCATTCGAATGGCCCGCACTACCTCCAACCGCGAATATTTCAATCAAAAACCGAGAAGATTCAGAACCCTTCTAAAGGTATGAACGCGCGAAAGTCCGACACGCTTTATTTAAATGCTGTTTATTAAATCCTTTCCCGATTGTGTGAAAGGAAACCAGGCCGCGGTGGCCCCCGTCCGCATCGGCAATATTTCCTAAATATCAGCCGGATTTCCAGCAATCACGACGGGCAGATTGGAAACACGACCATCGCGGAGCGGGGGGGGGGTGGGGGTGACGGGTTGGTCGTGCAGCGAAATTTGGACGCGAGAGACCGCGGCGTCGTTGGAGAATTCGGAAACGGGGTGAAGTGGAAAGCAGCGACGGGCAAAAGTGGCGGGCAGGAATTTCAATTTTCGCGGGCGGCTGCCGTCGTGCAAGCCGATGAAAGAGTCGCGACCTCGGCCGGTGGGCTCCATCGTAATAGAATATTACCGATCGCCCCGCGAGCCCTCCACTTCTGACAGCCTGACAGGGATATTTTTCGATATCGGCGCGACCGGGGGGGGGCCACCGATCGAAGGGGTCGTAGCGGGCAAGCCGAGCGTAGGTGAGACGAGCTGATGTATCCGTTCGAAACAAGTGGCTGCGGAGGATGCACGAAATTGTGTTTAATATTGTCGCCAGATGAAAGGGGGAGGAGGGGATGAAGGGGTTGCGTGATCGAAGGGAAATCGAACGGGAATCGGAGAATAGGAAGAGAGGAGACGAGAGATAGCTGCGAGGGCACGGGGCGGGGTGAAGTCTAGCGAGAGAAGGAAAGGACGACAACAAGGGAAGAATCGGCTCGGCGAGGAAGAGTCAGAAAGGAGAGAGAGAGAGAGAGAGAGAGAGAGAGAGAGGGGGGATCCGTCAGTTCCCTTTTAATTGAAAACTCAAGTGCCCTCGCGATCTTAATTAAGGGTTGGAAATTTTCAGCTCGATCGATTGGATAAACGAGAAAGACTGGACCCTATCAGTTGCTCCGCACTCGACCAACGGTCACTCGCGTCCAGCCTGCACTTTACACGGCTATTTTTCCATCTCTGTCCCCTACCGCGCGCCTCCTCCTGGCGCTGTTCCGCCGTTTCTCCCTCTTATCGCCGTTTTCCCCGGGTTTTCCGCGACATGCACACAGAGGCGGGGGCCCGCTCGTGTAATTCAGCACGGGCGAAGTCAAATTTTATGAGCCGACGATCGGGAAACCGGGGGAGCCAGGAGCAGCCGATGGAAGCAATCGAGGGGCCTCAGCCGAAGATATCGAGCGCAAGAGCGGGGAGGAAGAGGAGATCCTCGAGTGCACAGGTCGTTGCTTTCGGAACAATCGATATTCGAATCAACCGGGGTTCCCCGTTGCACACTGTCAGCTCCGGCCGGTTGCAGGCTGTTAGGCGAAATCGTGCCGATCATTCCCGCGGCCGGTTCGCGCATAACCCGAGTATCGCTAACGTCCTGAAAATTCTGGCGTTGATTACGCTGACAGGCTCTTTGTCACGGTATTTAGATAATAGACGGATCATTGTATTGTATTGTAACGGGTTTTCATACGTATTTCCAATATCGCTCGTAACAAGCCATACGCCTGTCTATTACTCCCGGCATAAAGCAGAAAATCGTTATCGCTCGTCGCTAATATTTCCCGCGGTTTTGTCCACACTGCTACGTACGTATACCGGCTCAAATCTAGTACTACCGATTCTGCGCTTAGGGGGCTGATCTGGGGGATGCGAGAATCACCTTTGACGATACCGCTGTTTGTAGATCATTTAGCAGTGTGTATTTTGGGATACGTCAGGCTTGTTGCAACGCATGACCTTATTTGCAGAGTCTACTAGTAGAGGCGCGGTGGGAATCTTTCTGAAAGCATTTCGTACACTGACTCTGGATTCTTGAAAATACTGGACTGGAAAAACTCTTAAAAATGAAAGGTTTGTTGTACCGGTAAGGAGCTAGTTCTTGATCAGGCACTAATTTTTTATCAGTTCATGAAATAAATCGTTCTTTTAAGTTTATGTCAATAAATAATTGTTTGAAATAATTACTAACATAAAAATTGATAATTCAAAAATATATGTGTTGTCCGTGAAAGCAGTTAGTATTGTTAGTTTTCGTAAAAATAAATGTGCAAGGTGGCCCACTTGACGGAAGCCCCTGTTGAACGCCATCTCTTACTGTTCGAAGTAATAGATCACCATCGACGCCACAGTCGATTTCTTTGCTGGTTGTTGCGGTATTAAAGGTTATTTTCATACATTTTGCTTACAATAGTTTACTTTACAATGTAGAGCAAGAATTTTAGTATTATATGTATCATTTTGCTTTAAAAGTCACTGATCATTATTTAGTTTCGATTTTTTCTTGTGGAACTAATTTTTGATCACCTGAATAAAAAATAGGTTAGGACATTATAAAATTATAAAGAAAAATTAAATTTAGATGGTATAATACCAAAAATAAGTTTATTTGGTACTTTCTTTTTAATTAGTATCCGATTATTTACATTGAATAGTTCCTTACCTAATAAGAAATTAGATCCCATGTATTTTAGATGATCAAAAACTAGTTCCTGACCTGATCAAAGATTAGTTCCCATGTATTTTACATGATCAAAAACTAGTTCCTAGTCACCTTATTATTCCATACCTTATAAATAATTAAATTATACTTCTTTTCAACTCTTTAAAATTTTTCCTTATATTTTAAACATTAATTCATCTTTTAGTATAAAAAAAGTCTATGGTTTAAAGTTGTATTAGGTTAAAAATAAATATTAAAGCGGGAAGCCCTCTAAACTGATCAAAAACTAGTTCCTTAACGGTAATTCATCTTTATTTCAGATCCTAACATTTTTCCTTCCAAGGTAACACTCGACTACTCGTGAAAGATTTAAGAACTCGTAGTTACGGATTGATTACAAATTAGTGCAGTGTAGTACAAACATTTAGTCCCGCTACAGTGGCACACAGGAGGGTATTGCTACAAAATGTGGGATAATTTTTTGTAAATATACGAGGCAAATTACATAAAAGAGATAAGCTGTATAAAGCTGCCATAGTCTTCAACATTTCCCCATGCTCGTACAGTAACAATTTCATAATTTTTAAACTGCATCCACGTTTGGAAACAACACTCTAATTCAGAATGCAGCGCTGCATACAAAGATGCAGTCGGCAGACCCCCAGCGCACTGCAACCCGTCGAACAAAGCGTCACGGAAGGAATCAGCTCGCGGGCGTGCCTGAAAAAAATCTTCGGAAAAAACAGAGCCGTTCGGAACGGCGAATTTTTCACATTTTTCACTATGTTTCTTTTTTTTTTTTTCATTTTTCTGGGCTTCTTCCGACTTTTTCGCGTTTTTCCCACGCACGTGCAACGCGAATTTCGCAGATGCTCGGCGTTTCTTCACGCTATCGATCCCCGCCAGGAATCCTCGTTACCGACCTTCTCTACTTCCGATTTTTTTCTGCGCGACGCACATGCGCTCAGGGCCGTTGGTGCGCTCCGAGGACGCAAGGTGGCACCAGCAGCCTGCTTAAAGCACGGTCAAAGTGTTGTCCGCGAAATTCGCGGGAATCAGCATCGCGGCAGATCTTTTGGCCATTTCTGCGATGGTACTCGTTAAATTTCACTTCACAGACTTATGGCACCACACCGACCGATTGTTTAACAATTCTTGAGAAACACTTTCGATGTTATAGGCCACGCTGCGATATCATTTGATAGTGGCGAGTAAAGGCATGTTTTCCTTTAAGCGACTGGACGCAACGTCAAGAATTTCAAAGTCCATTTTCTCGAAAATGAAGCGCAATATCAAAAAATTTTATTCCTTCTTCCCGACTTATTTACTTGTTACAAGTCGAAAAGAAACAGTAACTTTTTTTGATATTGCGCTCCATTTTCAAGAAAATAGACTTTGAAATTCTTGATGTTGCGCCCAGTCGTGTATAGGAAAATCCAGCTTAATAGAGTTCGCGTGTTGCGAACCAATATGACTAAAGGGGACTGAGATGATGTGACTGGTTCATCCATTCATATTTTAGATCGAGAGTTGAAACTTGCTTCTTTGCAAGGCACCGTCACGAACTTAAATTATTAATTGCACTCGAATCTAATTATTAAACCACCACCAGTCGTCCTATTTGAATGATTCAGGCACTGTGAATCTGTCTACTATCATCACTGTGATATCACATAAATATAAACATTATTTATTGTTAATTGCCTGGGAGACGTGGATGTCTACTAGAAAATCTGTTGTTCTAGAGCAATGTGAAACTAGATGAATAATGTAAAGGTAATAAAAACTGAGAGTAACGCTTGAAAGCATCCCTAAACAACCCTAAAACGGCTCTTTGATTTATTCTATTTCGTTGCGATCGGTTTTATAGAACGTGGTTTTAGTGAGTTACTATCCATTATTCGGTAATTGATAATACACGTGTATTGGGTGAACAGTAACCATAATCGTGCACACGAACACTACATGTTCGGTTACTAACCGATTAATCCGATATTGGCTACCTGGGAAAACGGATTAAATCAATAATACTAGTCTATAATACTACTAAATAGACTTAGTAACGAGTGCACTAGCAAACACTGAATTTCGTTTATCTTCGGGAGCCCTTCAATATACATGTAGATTTTCTTCCATCTTTAGTCACAATATAGGTAAAAAAGGCAGTAGTTCTATCAAGAGAAGTATTAAGAACCATATTAATTCTGAGCGGAATGCAAGGAAATAAAATTATGTCCATTACATTCGTTCGTAGAAACGATCCCAATACCCTGCACATATTTTTTTTCTCCAAACTAAACGAAAGAAAATAATCCAACTAACTGATAGCTCATTTAAGAAGTATTAAAAAAAAAAAAACGATGGAAAAATAAAGAATGCTGTTAGGAACGTTCAACGTCCAATCATTCGAGTTTGAATCAGCGCAACCCTTAACAAACACCACACTGCCCCAAAAGCCAATGCACTCGAAGGAAATGCAACCTGAAAATGATAAATTCCAGAAATGACGAACGACGATTACCAGCGAGCTGAAGTGGCAAGAGACGCGTTTATCGAATTTAAATTCGAATTACGATTTATTTATTTACCGTCAAGTGTGATTCGATTGTTATAATGTATGCTAATTGACTCGATCAGCGGCCATTAACTTCTACTTCATAATTAAACGTGTTATTAAGTGAAAATTATTATCGAACCGCCGAATAAAATCAATGGAAAAGCGAATTACTTATTCGATGAATGAACTGCTGCACCGTCCCTCTACAAAACGAAACTATCCCCATTCCGCAATACCAGTTGGCCACTTCTCTGTGTCCACGATTATGTTACATCGTCGTCGCAACCTACACGCTGTTTTTTTTTTTTTTTTTTTTTTTTTTTACGCTACTTGCCATAAACTGCAGCATTACGAGCCCTGATCCCAGATAACCGTGCATGCATTTTCGTGTATCACTGTCGTGCCAGTTTACGATCTTTCCCTTTATGGTGGCATATTTAACAAAAACCTATACAGCTACACCGCCGCCTTTTTGCAGCGGAACGATGACACCGTCAAGATTTAAACTGGCGTTTTTGTAGCGCGAGTTGCTGTTCTTTGCGATCTCATCGGGGATGCTAGGAAATCGGATGAATATTTCAGCCGGGCTCGGAATAACTCTCATCACGAATCGCGTGTCGAAGGAACGACTGACGCGAGCCCCTGAATGATACGAGGAAGTGAATTTACTACGAGTGGCATAGAGATATGTATCAGCGATACACCGATGAATATAATTAGAGAGTCTCGTGGCCGAAGAATTAATTAAAGACTGTACTGCAAAGTACGGGCCCACCGGCAGAATTAAAGAAGACGCTGAATATTTTATATCTTCCAATTATTTTTAGGGGCAGAATTGCTAAATGTCCGAATGATCGTATTCAGTTAACATATTGCTACGTTTAGATAAGCGTCGTACAATTATTGATACTATACACGACACCATTCCAACCAATATAAAGTGTCTTTAAAACGACACGAGAAGGCAATGAAATATTTCTTCTCTCCGCGTATCAAGCATTCAGTCAGAAAGGGTACAATTACAGAACAACGACAAGATCTCCAATTCAAGATCTACCACAATAATTAGAATACGTTAAAAATGGCCTCTTAAATGAAATCGTCGTGGAAACGCCACCAAACCTCCGCCAGCGATAATAACTAATATTTAAAAATGTCTCGCAAGCTCGCGCAACGTGGACAATGAAACTATGAATTATTTATTAGGTATCCCTAATTACGGGGGCATTAGTCTTTGATTCGGCTGATAATGGCGGCCGCCTGAAAGTACCTACCAGTCGGAAGTTTACGTCGTAGAAAACTCCGCCGCTCGTGACAGCTCGTTAACTTTCGGAAAGGCTCACTTTCATTTGGTCAGCCCGTCACGGGGCGACGGGGCGACGGGGCCGTTGTCCAGGTCGCATTAAATATACAGGACGCATCTGGACACAAAACCCCCAGTAGTCGCGGGTGGCCATTTATAATCGGCCAGTCTTGCCGTGGCTACTTAGCGGATGTATTTTACAGTGAAAAGGTGGCCAGAGTAGGGGGGAACCGGTTCAAAAGTTCACGTGAAAAACAGCGTCAGGAAATTGCTAGGAAATGGCCAGGAATGGAATGGCCACCCTTTTCGAGGACACTCGGGTCCTTCTGCCTCCCTCCCCCGACATTCTAATAGCCTAAACAGCTGGAAGAAAAGCCTTTAAAAGGCCAACTCACTCGCCTGGCAGACTTAAAAAATGTCCACGTTTATTCGTGGACTATTTAGACGCATGTCCCCCTGCTCCCCTATCTCGAGGAAATTAAGGGTCATCTCTTTACACCGAAAGCTCTTATCTAGACCTTCGCTCCTGCCGAAATTCGTGACCACCAATGGCCCTACTCCGTTCGATGGCTCTCGTTTCGATCGGACTTTACACAACTGTCGTGAACGAATTTTGGTCGAGGGTGTGATTGGAAGAAGCAGCGAGGTGGGTTAGCTTTTTATGTCCGATGAATATTGAAGGTCTCAGGAAAATGGGGTGTTAAATGATTTTAGCTAATAAAATGGAATGACATTGAAAGTATGAACAAACTTGGTAGTGGTGTTCACGAACCGGGGAAACGGATACGCAAAAGGATTGGAAAATTGTATAACTTTGGAAAATGGTAGTGTGAAACCTTCACGTAGGGTAGACCGGGGGCGGTAGTAACACTTTGACTTTGGAATACGATTACGCAAAAACTATTACAGTTACCACAAAAGTTTTTTTACGAAAGTGTTACTTATCTGACATTATTTGAGCCACAACAGTCTCGCTGTATGTCAAGTAATATTCCGGTTATTAATAAAAAATGAGAAGCGGAGAAAGTGTTACAACCGTCCCTGACCCCGGGTCGGTTGTAACAGTGCATGGAGTCGATAGTAGCACAAATATAACTTTACAAAATTAAAATATTTATTGATTTAAATTATAATAATAAATTAAAAAAGTAAAATCTATAACAAATTACGTGGTGTCGCAATTGTGGCATAAATAAAAGACATTTTGGCTGGTGCATTCTTCATCAGATCAATCCTTACATTCAGTATATTGCACCCATTTTTCATTTGGTTTGCTTGTGCTATGCTATATGATTTCATGCAAATAAGACAATATTATTCGCCTTCTTTGTCCCTATTCGGTTCTGTTGCGGTAAAACCGACCCCGACTGCGGATGTTACAATCGTCCCCGACCATGCTTTTGAACTTAAATTATAAATTTTGACTAACGAGACGCTTAAAAGTGCCAAGTAACGATCAATATTAGTTTAAAAAAGGTCGAATTACAGATTAAAAAATCGAACAAGCACATACTTGCAAAGGGAGTGCTTATATTACAATTTTAAGTCAGTAAGGAAAAGTTACTTTAAGGTATCGAAAAGTTATTTTCTTCACTATCCATGTCTATTGCGTATCTGTACTCTTAGGGCATGGATGTGTATATTCCAAATGTCATTCTCCATCATATATCCAAAATTGGCGTTAATATCTATTATATGTTTTGAGATATTTAGCGTGTTACATTCGCCCCCCTGTTACTACCGCCCCCGGTCTACCCTACGCCTTATCGCGTATCTACTCAGAATTTTAATAGTTGTTTGCACGTGCAAGGTCATATGAGTTTAAAGATACCAATTTTCTGCAAAGGTAGTAATATATTAGCCAACAATTTTTCGGAATGACTTTACACAACTTTCGGAGTAGGTTCTCTTGTTTACGAAATATATTCGTAAGCAGTAAAGTCTCCAATTTCAGGTGCAAAATATCTCCATCAATATTATAAATTTTCATTCCAGAAATATATAATTCAGTCTATTAGTAATATAAGAAACGTCGAACAGAGGTTGGGGTAAACAGATCCAATCACGTTATATAAATCCCATTAATTAAACCCAGTTCCCTTTCTTGCAGATCGTTTTAAAATATGGATAGCTTTATTTCCGTATTTCCAATATTCGAGGGGCTGTTTCATCCCTTAGCACGTTCGCGACGGCACCGTTTCCACTGTGCACCACAGCAGGCGCCACACAGTGCAACTGTGATGGCTGGATGCTGCACAATGTTACATTTCTTTCAGAAGCTTATGAAAATTCATACAACGCTGAACGTAATAATAATCTCTCTAATATGCACGCTAACCTCTCTTCTTGCCTCTGCAAAATATTTCTTTCCACAAGAAGGGACACGAACACAGATTAGTCGCAACTAAACAAATGCATATTTCCCAAATATTAATAATTAAACACACACTTCGAAGAAAAGAAAGCGTGGATCGCTCGGACGTCACCCCTAAGAAAGACGCGGGGGATCGCGCGCGCGCAGAAGAAAACGTATTCACCGGTTACGCGGCAAAGAAGAAACAGCAGGGCGAGTTTTTGCCGCGGCGGTTTCTCCTTTTATCGGTGCCCGAGGGCTCGAACGAAAAAAAAGTGTGAACAACTAGGTAGCGCTAGAAAAAAAAAAACAGCGGAAGAAGTCTTACAAGTATATAAAAAATGCCCACGAAGTTGTACGCGCGTCGATGAGAAAAAGGGGTCAGCGGGCGCGGCGACTTCTTTTTATCGGCGCCCGAGGGGTCGACGGAAAAAAAGGTGCGGACAAGTGGCTGCGAGAAGAAGACGAGGGAAATCCTAGACGCGTGCAAAAAGTACGAACATGGTAGCCGAGGCGTCCAAGGAGGACGAGACGATATTTTACTCGCGCGCGAGGAAGAGGGACGACGTAGGAAGCTAGGCGATAAAGAAAGGGGTGAGCCGGGACGATCAGGTTTCACATCTGAGCCCCGTGAAGCGAGACTAGCAAAAAAGTGTAAACAACTGGGTCGAGATAAAAGGGGGACAAGGTCTTGGGAGGAGTGCGTAGAGGACGACCACGTTAGCGAGTGCTTGCAAGAAGGAGGGACGAACTTGCACGTGCGCCGACGAAGAACAGAGACAGCCGAGGTCTTAGGTGAGGCTCGAGGCAGCTCTTCTTCTACCGCCGCCCGAGGGCGCCGAAGGCAAAAAGGTGCGAACAACTAGATCTGCGAAAAGGACAAACGATATCTCAGATGCGAGCAGAAAGGACAAACGGGGTATCGCGCGGAGAAGGGTGAAAGAGTTAAACGTGGCTCGCGGGCTTTTTCTTATTGGTGATCCAGAGTCGAAGATGAAGGAGTGTGGTCAACTGGATGTAGAGAAGTAGCGAATGGAGTCTAGAATTAGTACAGATAGGACGAATGAAAAAGTATCCGCGTGAATAATGACTCAAGCGGGGAAGAAGGGATTGAGCTGAGGCTCCGATCGCGGCGAGTAGAAGTGGGGTAATTTTATTGCACTAATTAGGTGCTTGTTATGTGACTTAATATTGACCGGGTAGGAAGTGGGAAGAACTAGGAGCAGACATTGTCAAAGTGATATTGAGTAGGCATAAAAAAATAGGTAGGGTAGACCGGGGGTGGTAGTAACAGGGGGGCGAATGTAACACGCTAAATATCTCAAAACATATGTATAATAGATATTAACACCAATTTTGGATATATGATGAACAATGACATTTGGAATATACACATCCATGCCCTAGGAATACAGATACGCAATAGACATGGATAGTGAAGAAAATAACTTTTCGATACCCTAAAGTAACTTTTCCTTACTGACTTAAAATTGTAATATAGACACTCCCTTCGCAAGTATGTGCTTGTTCGATTTCTTAATCTGTAATTCGACCTTTTTTAAACTAGTATTGATCGTTACTTGGCACTTTTAAGCGTCTCGTTAGTCAAAATTTATAATTTAAGTTCAAAAGCATGGTCGGGGGCGATTGTAACATCGGCAGTCGGGGTCGGTTTTACCGCAACAGAACTGAATAGGGACAAAGAAGGCGAATAATATTGTCTTATTTGCATGAAATCATATAGCATAGCACAAGCAAACCAAATGAAAAATGGGTGCAATATACTGAATGTAAGGATTGAGAAGATGAAGAATGCACCAGCCAAAACGTCTTTTATTTCTGCCAGACTTGCGATACCACATAATTTGTTATAGATTTTACTTTTTTCATTTATTATTATAATCTAAATCAATAAATATTTTAATTTTGTAAAGTTATATTTGTGCTACTATCGACTCCATGCAGTGTTACAACCGACCCGGGGTCAGGGACGGTTGTAACACTTTCTCCGCTTCTCATTTTTTATTAATAACCGGAATATTACTTGACATACAGCGAAACTGTTGTGGCTCAAATAATGTCAGATAAATAAGTAACATTTTCGTAAAAAAACTGTTGTTGTAACTGTAATAGTTTCTGCGTAATCGTATTCCAAAGTCAAAGTGTTACTACCGCCCCCGGTCTACCCTACCTACCTCATAAATTGTTTCGAGGGTAAAAGGCTGGTGCTTCGGACACTTGGATAATGTCCCCTATTGGAAACTTTAATTATTTGGCTAAGAAATTGATTGAATTTCTGTGTCCAAGCAGCTACGAAAGAAGAATGTCACGCGTTAGTCCTCTAATTTATGAGGCTGCCTGGCAGACGTTGGGTCTGTCGCCTGTACACGGCGTGCACTTGGGACCGTTGGGGGTGGTGAGTGATCTGGAGCCAGAACGACTCTCTGTGCAGCCGAATCCGGCGGTCCCGGGGTTCGGCGATATTGGCCAGGCGTCCCGTTTCACCTTATGGACGCGTTGGGCGATGTTTCGGAGATAGCCTGTTTAAGGGGACTAGGCAGTCGTTTTTCGTGAGAAAGAGACTCTGTCCTTTATTTATTTGTGAACAAATGAAATCACATCCAGATATATGCTTTTACCCAATGTTTATTACTATCATACAGATCGAAAAAAAATTAATAAGAAATATATATGTGCTTTAAAAATGGCGCTGCCGACGGGTAAACATTTTAACGTTTTTCTGTCGTTTTGCTTTAATATCGGTCTTAAAATGTGACGTAATCCGATTTCAAAGGTGAGATTCTTGTTTGTTGGATTCATAGTTTCGGCCCAAACCTATAAAAACAACAAATAAATCGAAATCATGAGATTGGTGGCTGAAAAACGGCGATTTTTCCGAGAAAAATTCGTTCTTATTTGTGCGCTGCTAAAATCCGGTGACTCCTGAATTTTTTTTATGAAAATCTCGAATTTTTACGGACCATATCAGAGGTTTGGGGCGAAATGGCACATGTTTTACACATCCTGTAATTTTTTTCAAGTCGATCTGAACCTCCATTCGTTCGCAATCAGGAAAAAACCAAGAGAAAAAAAGATTCGAGAAAATCGCGTTTAAAGTTTCGGGGCAAAGGCGACGCTATAAGTTACCGCTTGATCTTTTCAGCTGCCAAATCAACAATTTTGCGAATTTTAATATAACCAAAACGGCATTTTATACAGAAAAGATAGTACTTTCGGAAAATGCAATAAAAAAAAATCGATTTTTCGACTGCCTAGTCCCCTTAAGCTAGATTCTCACTATCCGTCTGGACAGCGGCAAGACGGCGACCGTCCCACTAGCGCAACTGAGAAGTATGCATCTGTGTCTCCGTTGCGCTAGTGGGACGGCCGCCGTCTTGCCGCCGTCCAGACGGATAGTGAGAATCTAGCTTTAGCCGTAACTCATTATTATCGAGTGCATGATTTCCGGAATGTTCCTTCTCTGTGGAGCTGAGCAGGCCGGTTCCTGGACTTGCGGCAGTGTGTAACGATGTAAATGGAATCGATCACTTACACGCCGTAGAAAGTCAGTCGCTGAAAGCTGTGCTTTGTTACGGTTCTTTCAGTAGCTATTCCAGGGGAGGTTCCGATGCGCCACTTAAGTAAGACAGTAAAATCGAGATTGCTCGAGGAGTTGTATAGCTCGCGTACGACCTCGCTCTGCGATTTCTAGCAGTTGTTTCACTGTAAGGTCGATTCCTTTTATCGCGGTTAAAGGTTATCACCGAGCACCCCATCACGAGAGATCCACCAAAGGACATAACGTTTTAACTCCGAACCTCTGTCTTCCCGCATTTTATTTCTTCTCTGTTCACGAGCAGCAGTATTCCCCCGCGGTTGGATGAAATTCAACAATTTACCTCACTATCGAGCGGTTCCATTTTCAACATCATTAAAAGTCAGTATTCCCGAAACACCGGGATTCGTGCTCCAGTATAAAACTTACACTCGCATCCATATCCCAAGACTTCGGGATATGCACAGACCCCGCGAACTGAAACTGAAGATCTTCAAAACTAAAAAGGCAAAAAGTGTATTTGACGCAACCTTCAACCAGTCACCCCTCGTGGTCACACGGGGTGTTTCGCGCCCTAAGAGCAATTTAATTTTCGCCTTCAAATGCCGCGTCTATACGACTTCCAAAGGGGATTTATGGCGAAAAAAAAATAAAATATCGCTTTTTCCACAACCGTGGAAAATCGGTCTTCTTTAACTACAAATTTACATTTCTAGAAAAAGACTGTTAGCGCATGATTGTATGAGTATTACGAATGTACAATTATCACTCAAAATTTAAAAGCTTCAGAAATACGAAAATGGCACTGGGGTGCAGTGAACCCCATGTGACCAATCTGTGATTAAATAAGTACATACCGTTAAGGAACTAGTTTTTGATCAGCTTAGAGGGCTTCCCGCTTTAATATTTATTTTTAACCTAATACAACTTTAAACCATAGACTTTTTTATACTAAAATATGAATTAATGTTTAAAATATAAGGAAAAAAATTTAAAAGCTGAAAATAAGTATAATTTAATTATTTATAAAGTATGAAATAATAAGGTGACTAGGAACTAGTTTTTGATCATGTAAAATACATGGGAACTAATTTTTGATCAGGTCAGGAACTAGTTTTTGATCATCTAAAATACATGGGAACTAATTTTTGATCAGGTGAGGAACTAGTTTTTGATCATCTAAAATACATGGTAACTAATTTCTTATTAGGTAAGGAACTATTCAATGTAAATAATCGGATACTAATTAAAAAGAAAGTACCAAATAAACTTATTTTTAGTACTATACCATCTAAATTTTTTTTTTTATAATTTTAAAATGTCCTAACCTATTTTTTATTCAGGTGATCAAAAATTAGTTCCACAAGAAAAAATCGGAACTAAATAATGATCAGTGACTTTTAAAGCAAAATGATACATATAATACTAAAATTCTTGCTCTACATTGTAAAGTAAACTATTGTAAGCAAAATGTATGAAAATAACCTTTAATACCGCAACAACCAGCAAAGAAATCGACTGTGGCGTCGATGGTGATCTATTACTTCGAACTGTAAGAGATGGCGTTCAACAGGGCCTTCTGTCAAGTGGGCCACCTTACACATTTATTTTCACGAAAACTAACAATACTAACTGCTTTCACGGACAACACATATATTTTTGAATTATTAATTTTTATGTTAGTAATTATTTCAAACAATTATTTATTGACATAAACTTAAAAGAACGATTTATTTCATGAACTGATCAAAAATTAGTGCCTGATCAAGAACTAGTTCCTTAACGGTACTTACCAGCGAACCGAGCATTAAAAAAAAAAAACAATTCCTATCTGACCTTATACGTCAGAGTTAATTAGCGTCCTTAACCAGCACGTATGTAACACGCGCGCTCGCACGTACAGCATAAATGCCTTCCTCAGGGGCTCAAAGAAATTGCAGGTATAATAAGGACAGTCCGGCCTGCTGACGAAGTTAAACGTAATCTCTCGTATTACGCTGCACGGGTGGTGGAATAAGTCCCGGCAGAAATTAAGGGAGAAAAGCTGCTGCTCGCGCGAGGCGAGAAAAGACGGGGGCGCGAAGGTGCGCGCGGGACGTGTAATGTTTAAAACGCCTCGAAAGCGACGTAACGACAACGGTAGAGCGTGAAACGTCTTTCTGCCGGGAACTTTATCCGGCGCGCCCCGTTTACGTTTTTCTCTCCCGTCCCGTGCCAGCTCTCGCTCGCGCGCCCCCTGGCTGCGCTTTTTCCTCCGGATTACCATCGCCGTGGAATGCGCTGTAAATGCACGGAAGGAGGCGGCGGTGTTCTCTCTTTCCTTAACACCCACCCCCGTCTCTGTCGTGAGAGGAAAGATTTATGCACGGGGGCCGCGTAACCGCAAGAGACTGCAAGAATAAAGCCACGTCGTGCTCTCGATCCCAGCTTTTTACAGTCGAGAAATCCTCTTATGCAACAGATAAAGCTGGCCTCGCGTACGCTTTTCACCGCCTTTCTTCGCCCCCCCCCCCCCTTCCTGCAAGTGGTTCCTCTTCGGTTCGCAGTTTCGTTCGTTTCAGTGGGCCCGATAACACGGGCCGACGGATTCGACGGGCTGCTTAAATGAAATAATGACGGCAAAAGACAGCGGTGGTATTATCGTCGTATTCGCGGTTGACATTGTTATTACGTGGTAATCACCTATGGGCGGAGTAGATGGTTACGTGGCTGGCAAAGAGAGCCGGCCGGATTGAAATTCGATGGGCTAATTAATAAATTAGCAGGACGTCGAATTTGTTTAGCCCGCGTTGTTTGCGCGCAACGATTGATTTTCATACTTTTAATCCTTAACGACATGGAATCCGCGCAATTTACTCTTGATCCTGATGGGAGTTGTGCAGCAAAGTAAATTACTGTTTATTGCCACGCCGTGTCGGTCGTCATTTTTTTATTTGCCCGCCGACGGTAATCAATTAACCAGCTCGGTTTAATCACGCTTCGTGCGTTATTAATTTATTATACGGGCCCGATTAATAATATTTAATACCGCCGAGAATATTAAATAACGATGTCCGAATCGGCCCGGGGGATTACGGAAGATGCGATTGAACGGATCGCCACTTTTCCTTTACCGTTTTAAATAACTCGGTGCGCGTCATTTGCCGCTCATATCAGCTGGAAAGCTCGAAGATCGATTTAAAAGGATCTGTTATTCGATAACGAACATCCCATTCGGCACTTTTATTTGTTTAAAGGGAGAACGATACCCCAGGTTTTTATCTGGCATTGAAATACTCGCTCCGTTTAAGAGAAGATGACTCTTCTGGCACACCATTATTTAACAACGGAAGTTTTACGTATTTACATTTTATTCCCTATTTTCATATTCTACATATAATAGGGCACCTAAAAGTCCCTGTACATAAAAGCAGTTTGTGGTAGAAAGTCTGAACAGAGCGTTCCAATAAACAGTGACAACTCCTGCTTCTTGCTTAAGGGGTTACGCCACCCTGAAACGCTCACGTCAGCACCAAATTTCACGAATTTTTTATTATAATACTATGTGGTTGAAACTGAGTCAGTTTTGTTTCATTAACTTTTTATGCACAATTACAGAGCAAAATGTTGCATGAAAAGAATACATTTAACTTTAAAGTGTCATGAATTCTTTAGTATTTTGAAATTAAATAATTTGGCCGTTCAGCACATAATAGCAACATTATTTTATAAGAATATCACTTTATTTTTCACATCCATTGATGTGTACAGGAGATATTATCACGCTGACCATTTTTTCTGCAGTGGTCTATAAAACTTCAAAAGGAGTCAATAATTTAATACAAAAATTATTGTAAATAAATATTTTCGTGCACTGTATGGACTAATCAATCACGTGTAATAAATATTTCTGTATTTTTTTTTAATGAAATCCCTAAAAAAATTCCTAAAGCATATGTAACCCGTTAAAATACAACGCAGAGTCAATGTAGAAGTCTAAAAGTTCCACAAAGGCACGAAACATTTAGCGATGCGAAAATTCCACAAAGCCGCTAAACGATTAGCAATTCAAAAAATTCCATCAACGCGGCGGCCAGTTAGCGAGCTTAAATAATTCCATAGGAAAATAATTTCCTTTTAAATTACCCTTCGTCTAAAACACCGCGACCGCGTTTAAAAGGAAGGTCGACCGGGCGGTAACGTACCGAACGTGAAAATTCGACGAACCCACCCTCCTCGAAGAAAATCTCCCTCGCGAATTTCCAAGTTCCATGCCAGGGGGGCCCCGAATAAACGAGGAAACAACTGCTGGGGAGTTTATTTTCTCGGTCGGCGTTCTTTTTTTCTTCCCGTGCTCGTCGTTTTACGGTTAACGCGATACGACGTGCAGTATATGTATATGCTCGGGCCAACTTGGCCAGGATGGAAAGAAAGGGAGAAATCGTGTCGGCAGCTTTCGCCCCGACCGGAGGGGAAGCTTTACGAGGTTCTTTCTGGCGCTTCTCGTCGTTTCATTTTACGGGTCGTCGCCTTCATCTTGCGACGCGCGGATTTGATTTCAACGAGGAGCCCGTTCATCCGTAGGCTCGCTATCGAACCGCAGGCAATTTTCGTGGGGTTCTTTTATATCTGTTTCCTCCGTGGACCGCGGCAACCGACCTCTCATTATCGATGTCAGCCGGCTGTTTGCGTCCGAGATATCGCCGAGCATATTTCTGCTCTTCCGTGCCATCAATTATTTACTGATATTATTTACTCATTTGGCGTAGGGGATGTTTGCGGACAGTGCTTGCGATGCACGATATTTGACCATGGCTGGCTTGTTAAAAAATGACCTGCAAAGGGGAGTTAAGATTTTTTGTGGAAGTAAGATAATTCTGCATTTTTTTTCTCGAAAACACACGGAGTTGTTCTCTGTTTGGGAAATGATTAGGGTGACCGGATATTACTCGTATATTGTTGCATTCGCTTTAGGATAGGACGTTTTCTAAGTTTGGATTCAGTAGATAGGGTAAAGTAGCCGAATATGAAGACATCTCTTAATATGAGACCCCAGCTTATTTTCGCTACAGAATTCTTCAATACATATCCTACTTTTAAAACGTGTATCGAATTTTAATAAAAGTGTTCTTTGTCAAGTCATGATATTTTTTAAGAAATGGGTCTCATATTCGGCTACTTTACCCTAGTTCTGTACGAATTGTAGAGTGAAGTGTTGAGTATTGTGTTTGAACAATTGAAGGTAACTTTACTATTTTGATGAAAAAGCTAGATGACAGCAAACCAAGCGTGGTATTGCATGTATCCCTCGATAAGCGACTTTCGGTCGATATACGTTATCACAGAGCAGATAAGTACTTTGCAAGCAATGTAAGATCATCAAGTTGCGTGACTCACCCTGTACACATTTCGGTAACCTGCTAGGTGTATAATGATAAATCGACTGATCCATTTAACTCGTTCTAAATCCTTCAGTAATGTGCCTATGTTCATACAAAAATGTCCCCTCTTTTGCTTTAGCCAATTACACCCCACGCGATTCCCAACGCACAGAAGGGAAGCTCCAAAACTGAGAAATTTAGAAAAAAATTTTAGACTCATAATAAAATGTGCTGGATATTCAAACCTATTTACATTTTCTTCAATATACACTCCTGCGGCGCGCTTAAAAGGAACAATATTTATTTCTAAAAAAACAACTCAATCTTCAGCAGCCAATTCAAGCGAAATTCGATAAAGAGGGTAGCACAGTTATGCGCCAGAATTTCTAAACCCCCTAAACCACCCACAATCTTTTAAACGTCCAAATCTACAATCTTCCCCTTGAATGTCGGGAAGTGAAATTGTAGATACAAGCGCAGTCTCGTTACATTGACAAAATCCCGGCAGACAATCGCGCGGCCCATGTGCCCGCCTGTAATTCGCTCTATCATCGGAATTGCGTGTAACCGTAAAACAGCGTCTAGCCGTCCTAGCAACATAGTTTTAGTTAATTCGCGGGAGAAGACGCGTCTCTCCAGCAGCGATCGTCTCTCCACTTTGGCACTCGAGGGTGTAGATGCATCGTGTCGGCCCCCTGCCCCCTCTAGCGCTCGAATGGTCAGCTGGACCCTCGTGCACGTAAATCACGGTGCTGCCGCAGATCCAATTATCAAATTGTCCGCCACTTCAGCCGAGTCAAGAGAGAACCGACCAGCGAGTGTCAGGGAAAGAGAGAGAGAGAGAGAGATCGGCGGCGCGGGGGAATTCGAGGCGGAAAGAGCGATACGGGTCGAACGGGGAAATGCTGGAAAATCAAGGCGAAGACGGGGCTAAGAGAGGCGCGATCAACACAGAAGCAACGGGTGGAGGAACGAACGAGGGAGAAAACGGGCGGAGAAATTGTCGTTGGCAGAGGATGCAACATGGGGGCTTATTGGGTGCTTCAGAAATTGAAACGGTGGTCCGGACGCCAACGAGTCTCTCGACACGATTTCTTAACACTTGGAGTGGCGCAAAGGTTGGGAAAAATGCTCCTTCAAATCGGCCAGGCCTTTCCGAGCGATCGCATCGGCGGGGAAAATGTTGTACAAAACTAACACAAGATGAACATTCAGTGACTCCCAGATAGGGATTGCAATACCGGTAACCCGGTTTCCCGGTAAATCGCGAGAAGTACCCTCAAATTTTTACCGGTAATTCGTCAAATTTTTACCGGTAATTCGATAAATTACGTATATCAATATAGCGCATATATGCGTTCGTTATTTGGGTCCACATCGGTATCAGTGAAAAAAACTTCAATTACTAATAAACACGAAAACCGAAGTATCTCGTGAAGAATCAACTGTAAACCAAAAGAGAACTAAAAATCTAAATCAAGTCATAAAAAAAAATGGACGTATTTTCAGGTAGATAAAGTAAGGAGAAAATATATAGGTGGAAATGGCATATGATTTCTTAATGACTGAGAGTGCTTTATCCGTGGCTGGATTATTTTGTACAAAAATTAGACCGCGATCAGGAGACAAAAGTTTAGATAAATTTATTGTTTTGCGTGCTTATTTGTTAAAAAAAATTGTTAAATAAAAAATATTTAATTATGTATGTAAGATAAGATTCTTTTCATTGTTTTCGTGGTGGAGATCGATATTAATAAGTATTGTCAATAGTTACACAAATATATCTATTTTGTGTTATCTCATTTCATATTTTGTGTTCTGAATAGTTTTATTTGCATATATTTATTATAATGCTCGATTAGAGTTCAAAATTTTTTTTTTGTAATGTTTACTCTTATATTTTCAATACCTTAAAAAATACCGGTAAATTATCGGTAAACCGCGGTTTTGATTGAAAATTTTACCGAATTACCGGTAATTGAAAAAGTCGGTAAATTTGCAATCCCTACTCCCAGACGATCATTTCGATGGTTTTCGAAAAATATCCACGAGGAAATACGTCAAAGCCATGCATAGGATGGAAATCTCAAAGTGTTAAAGAGAACTTGAAGGGTGAATGAAGTTAGGAGCTACGGAATTTAATGGCGTGAACGAGTGATAGTAGTAGATAAGACAGACGAAAATGTGAATAATGAGTAGTTGTGTATTTATACTATTTATTGAGAATTTATTTCTCAAGCAGCACGCGAATTCGTACCTGTGACTGTGAAACACCCTGTATTCTGTGTAGACGACGGGTGAAGCTAAGTGCCTCGGAATCGCTAACTAAAGGAGCAATAGATCCTACGGAGGCAAAACCGCTAAAGACAGCTCGACGTTAACAGCGAAAATTTATCACTTAAGTGACTGGGAAGCACGCGAGCCCCAGAGAGTATTTCGCAGCCAGATAAGGCGATCGGTCGATAAGAAGAGACCGAGGAGATGGTGGGTCGTACAGTTGTAAACACTCGAGGCGATCGTTGATAAGAGTGGCGATCGAAAGACAACAAGGTGATCTTGAGCATTCTTTTGGGAGGCTCGGTTTGCCAGATATTATTGCAGGGTTTTCAATGATTCCGTAACTGACCAAGATAACACAGATACCGACTGGAATCTTTGGATGGTTGGAGTAAACGTAGATTTTTTAATAACTACTGATACGATTGTGAGAAATGCATCACTTCGTTTACCTAACGATAGGGATAATGAGGACTCGAAAATGGTACGATGATTTTAGCGAAATTTATAGTTACATCTAGTGACTAGTGAAAAGTTGAAGTACTATTTGAACAATCTGGGGCATCAATAAACATTACAATGCAAATTATGCAATATTACTAACCGTTAACTAAATATTCTTTCATGTTAATTACTAGATATTAATAGGGTAGAACCCCCAATTACTGACACCTACCCAATTACTGTCACCTTAAGCTATTTTATTGAAAATAACGAATTAATAAACGTTGTTAAGTCATACAAAAAAAGAATTATGTAATTCAACCTATAATCTATACGTTAGAAAATGCACCACTTAATATTTTTTTTTTCATTAATTTCTATAAGACGATACAAAATTTTAATTTGATGACCACAGTGGAAATGGCTACTTCCTTACTAGTGAAAGAGAAAACAGGGCACTAAAGAAAGGGCTATAATTACTATGTTTAAATTATTTACATAATAAACAATAATTTTTTAGTACAATATAAGTATCATAGAAAGTCACAACGATCGTAATATAACGATTAATTAAGCCTTTTTAATTAATATATGGGTGATAGTGATTGGTACAAGCGTTTGAAGCATTTTGGTATTACTGTCATAGCAGTGGTTGCTTAGGGTAAATCCGGGAGACGCGGTCGACCTAATATAAAATGGCTATTAAAACTAATATAGATATTACTTATTTTATCAAAACAAACCTAATATGTTCAGAATTTTATGCCGATTCAGAAAGACTGGTCGATATTTGCTTTAAGACAATATTTACTGTAAATCGGGTTGAAAATTGAAGTCATGACATCTGACCACCTCCCCCGAGGTGCCGGGAGAAATGGTTTTCGTCGTTGGCAGAGACCACTCACATAATTATTCATGGAAAATTAACAAAGGATAAAGCAAAATTATTTATGAGTGAATACAACGACGGATTCATTGATATTTAATTTGTTTACGCTAAACAAGTAAAGAACATATCAAAGAAAAAGTGAATTACCTACTGGCGATTAGCAAGGCAAATGAATACAAAAGTGAATAAATAAACTAAATAAACAAAAATAATAATAAAATAATAATAAAAAATAAAAAAATAAACAAAAATAATAAAAAAATCATAACTCGACCATCTCACCTTTTTGCAGCGAGACATGGTCTTCTCGTTAGCTTTGAGAGGAAGAGTTAATATGGCCAAATACTTTGGCTGCATTGTCCCTCAATATCTCTACTATCTTATTATTCCAAACATTAAAGGAAAATAAACTTAGAAGTATATTTTAAATACGATTCTGTACAACTGCTGTTTGACAAAAGAGGTTAAATGTAACATCAATTTACCTTTTATAGCCTATAAATCCATAAAAACACAGAAGGAAGTGAAATAACGCTATTCATTCAACTATTTGGCTTCTAGAGAAGTAATTGGTCTGCACTTTAATGCATTTTTACGTATAGACTCTGAAATATAGCGACACGACCAACTCTCCGGCTCGACCGCGTCTCCCGGATTTACCCTATGTACATGGGACGACATAACCGTAAAATGAGTAATAAACAGTATTAGGTTAGCTGGCAGTAATTGGGGTGTCAGTAATTCAGTCACACACGTTTTAGAGGTGTCAGTAATAGATCTAGAAATATGTTTTTTAGATTAATGAATTTATATATAAAAATAGAAATTCTAAGAACCACAAAATGTTTATCATGAAGTAAACATATTAAACCATAATAAAAAAAATAAAAAACTTATACTTTTAGTCAATAAATACAGATACTATGTAATAATATTAGAGTCAGTCCTTAATGTGTCAGTAATTGGAGCTTCTACCCTATATTAGTAAAAGTAGTTTGATAAAAATAAAGGAACATGTTTAGAGCATTTACGACTTCTTAATTTCCCTGATTGATATCTTCATGTTACACATAGGGAAATATGGGGAAAGTGGGAATATTTAGAAAGCCTACAATTTGTCGATGTAACCTTACAAGCCCTTCCACGGTAATGAAACGCTTCTGACTGAATTGGCGTGTCTTATCGAACGCAATCATGAAAATTGCTGGCCGTATCGAAATTAGAGACTTCTTTATCCTATCGCTATCGCAAAGGTTCGTAGCAATTAGAGCTTTTAGGTGACCAGTTGAACCGTCGTTATAAGTCCCAAGTGGCGCGTGGAGCGGTGCAATTTTTTTCCCTCCAAGAACGCTTATACTAATTTCCTCGACGCGTTTAAACGTTTCCTTGGGGTTAAGGCGCCCCATGCACCGGAAAACGGTCGTTAGCCCGGAAATGCGAAACGGATGTGCGTGCAGAATCTGCACATACTACCCCCAGCACGCGATTTTAATGCAGACGTCGTCTTAGAGGTGAAGTTAATTCAGTTACACGCAACATTCTGATCGCCAGCAACAAGTAACGGCAAGAGGTGGAATTAATCGGAAATTTCATAAGCCTGTGCGATTGCTTAGAAATTCTACAGGAACCGCACATTTAAACATTGTGCAAACAAGAGCGAAATTCCCTTTTAAATTGCACTAAGTAGTTAATAATTAAGGTAAACGAAAAATTGGTTTTAATAAGACAATAAAATCGGGTCTTTCGCTATATTGCTGTAAAATTCGTTCGGGTTCGCTTTCCGTGTGATAACGCAAACAATTTTAACGCTAATCTTTTGTAACTTTCGCGATAAATCTAAGTACCTTTATATTTAGGTTAATGTTAAGTGTACGGTTGTATAATCTTCGGATAACATGTGGCGCATGTTCTATCGTATTTTCTTCGGAGGCTAATAATTCTTAAGAATCCTTAGCGGTGAAGAAATTGATAGAGGGAAGAAGTTTCTAATTTCTTTATTACAAAAATTTGGTGGTACTAGTCGACAAATAAAAATGACGGTTCTAATAATTAGAATATTCAGAACAGAATGCGTCTCACCCGAAACTTTTTTCTAGATTTAAATTTCAAGTACCTGCTCACTTTTATATTTCAATTCGAAACTATTTCATACCCAATCCCTATACATTATAATACCACTTACAATCTGACCTGCACAATCTAGTCTCCGAATAGTAAACACTTCCTCCTTACAATTGCAGAATTAGCCATTTTTTCGCACTGCATATAAGAGCGCATGGCTATTCCAGGAAGAGATGTTCACAGACCACTCTATCGCTTCTTCGAAGCCGACCCTGAGTTTGATAACCATCACCTCTCGTTCACAAACTAGCCAACGATATAGATCATGCACTTCTTCTGAACGCAATCGACGCATCAGACGCATGTGCAGCGGGTGCACATGCGTACGTCTCGAGATAACCCCGGGCTTCCAAATAACTCTATCTCATCGCCTAGTTCTATTTAATTCACGATATGCCGGAGAAACCATCGACAAGTTTTGGAAATATCCAAATGAATGCTGGAATATTCAGTACCATCTATAGACATCGAAACTGTCATCGATATGTATCGATGAGTATAGATCGCAGCACATCGATTCCGACTACAACGGAGTTAAATTCTCAGCCGATGTCAATTAAACATTTTTTACGGATAATCAGTTCACTCAATTTTGTACAAATATTTAAGCGCTAAATGGTCTCTTATGCAACAGCTCCTTGAATTCCTTGACATCTTATCGATAATAATTAGCCAGGTTTTAAACGAAGCAACAGGGTTGACCGATATTCTTCTTGGTACGGCGAAACAATCGGAACAGCGGTTCAATTATCGCGATGATATAAATGACTCGTCGCTCATTTGTTTGACGATTATCAAAACCAGCGCTCGATAAATGTTTTAATTGTCTTCATCGCATTAAATCTGCAAGCAATGATGCACTTGATCGGGCGCGTTTGTCAGTCCGAGAGAGAAATATTATTCGCGGTAAACGAAGCTCCGGTTACACGCATTTTATAATAACAACGTGTTTACGTTTCAACTTGTAATTATCGGTTCAAGCAACTCGTCCCATCTGCACAGAGAAAATCGCGACCGTGGTGCGCTTTCGATTATTCGCGGCACTTCAAGGTGACACGCGTTTCGATATTTCCGATTTCCACTGGCAACGTAAATTTCGATAATATTTCATGATATCGGGAATCAGAAAAAACCCAGCGCTGGCTTCATAACCGAATGAATAATTCACTTATTAGACTTCATAAATTTAATTTTGTAAAAATCGGTGAACATTTTGAAATTCAATTCACAATTTAAAATTAATTAAAGCTTGCAGATTTTAGATGCAAGGGCAATACACGAAAAACAATTTTGATTTTTAGTCGTGTCACTTTTTAACGAAACTATTAAATTCGCGTTTTATTATGTTTTTTTTTTCGTATCACTGCACCATGATACGAGCCACGATACCGTCTTCTTTTGTCACGCTGATAAAATTATAGAATAGAAAATTATACGTAAAAATGTACATTTTCAGCCCAAAGGAAGAATGTTACCTTCCTTTTTAACGCATTGTCACATTTTCCTTTATTTCCTTTAAAAGAAAATTTCATTTAAATTTCATCGCGATTGCGTTATCTACACGGTTTCCAAAGGACGAGGCGTCCAATTACGAGCGTGGGACAGTAATTTTTAGCCTCGAGGAAAGGTGAATGGTGGGGTAGCAAAAAAAAAGGTGTAATAGAAATCGCGATCAACGGTGTCCAGCGGATTCCCAAAAATATTTGAACGAAGAGGTCTCTCCCTCGGGAAACGACAATTGAATCAATTTAGGGGGGCGGGTTTGATAGGCCGAACGACACGCGGACACGTTACACGGTGCTGGTGTTTTGAAATATTACGCTGGTGTTACGCCAATTATTGTCGACAGGCCACGAAAATCTAATGGACAATGGACGATTACGGCCGACGCTAGATCTCGATGTTTTCCAGGGATGCTAGGTGTATAGGTGTAATCGACAGAGATCATTTTGAAACTGTTGCTTGTCGCTGCGAACTACCGTCCAGGAAGTGTTCCTTATGTGTGTTCTGTGAAATGCCGAAGCTTGATGGAGAATATTTTCAACAGAAGAATTTGTATCAGTATGTAAATAATAGAAGTGCTGAAAAGTGGTGAAAGGAAAGTTGCAGTGAGTAACTTTAACATCCAAAGAACCCTGTAACTTTGACTTCATATCTTTGTGAATTTTTCCAGTTAGTTATTATATAGTAAAACGTGAACTTAAAATAATTAGCCATAACAATCAAAGTATCCAAGCTATTGGTGTCAATTTTATTAAAATTAGGAACATATGGTATATTACAACTTTTAATGATTTTTTTATTTAAATTCTATTGAATTATCTAAATATTTAGTAGATTTTAGTGGAATTGGAGGTATTTATATTTAATTATTTATTCGGGAGTACAAGTTTTCAGAATTATTAGCTTGGTGGAAAAATTCTGACCCATTTCTTTGCTCTTTTATTTATTCGTGTTGTAATATTCATTGTGATTTAGGACACATGACAGCTTTCTTTGACAGCTCCTGGCCCTACAAGCCAACAATCCCAACGTTCCTTGTGTTTCACGTGGGCATAACATCGCTATCTAAAAAAAAATCCTTCTCCTATCGAGATAGCGCTCGGTAGGTGGTTTGGATTTTTATGAATTTGTGGAAAACAGAGGACTTTGCGTAATTTATTTACCCAATCGTTCCTCGTAGTGTTTACCTGGCCTACGAATCCCGATAAACTACAATAACATGGATCACTACACACATCAAGATGGAATGCACAATAAAAATGAGTAAATAGTAGACTTTTATCAATTGATCTTATAAATACCGAAGTCTCTGCTGGGAGAGACCAGAAAGTCTGTGAACTCCCTATCGACTTAAAGGAAAGGTGAGCTTTAGATTCGGTTGAAAATCTTAACGACAGGCAACATCACATTCTGAAACTTCTTTTTCAGTACACATTGCTGATAGAATAATCAAGATGAGGAAACTGTTTGTGTTCCTTTGCGTTGCCCTTTTGGCTTCTTCCCTCGTCGTGGGATGTAAGGGCCCCGGTTTGATTGTAAGTGACATTTCTTATTAATCATACCTCGATTGCGAAATTCTCTGAACGAACTTCATTTGCCGTCCTCGAATTGTTGCATTATTCACGCGCAAGGAATGAATACTTGCGAGGAAGGAATACTCTTCGTGTGATTCTTAATGTGCTTCAAAATTTAGAAGCATAATTTGCAACCAAGAATCAGAGGTAAGGGACCTAAAAAATATCTCAGTCACTCTTTTCTTTCTGAGTATCTTTAAGTCAGTGCACTTTATTCCACTGTATTTAAATGGAAATTAACTAGTTGATCAGGGTCGCTGTGGTCTTACTGTGGCAATATCGTTTAAATTACAGTCACTTTATTTGTTTCAGTCTCGTAAAAAATCCTGACTTATTAACATTACATTTTATAGATATTGCTCATTATTAAAAAGTCCTGTTAATATTACGTCATTGAACGCACGAGTGAAACTAGAGTGTTAAAGTGCGTATTAATTCTTGGCATTATAAAATTCTTATCCTCATCACTCAGCATTTACAGCGGTACTTTATCCATGGCGTTTCATTCAAATTCCAATGATTAATTATTAACTGCAATTCGTCACAGTGCTCGGACGACAAAGACTGCTGCGGACCATTGGTATGCAATCCATGGGCTGGAAGATGCACCAAACCACCGACGCCACCGACGCCACCGACGACACCACCCGTCGCTGGAAATCCGCCTGAAGACCCGGCTGCACCACCTTCTGATGGCCAGCCGTGAATAACTCACTGATCTGTACCGATATTACTTCGTAGGCCTACGAATCGACCTTACAATCCACTATACATAATCTCTACATATTATATTTGTAATGTGACCGTAGTATGTACAATACATCATTCCAGAAATGAATTTTATCGGGCGATTTACTCTTCCTAATCATTACCATTCTTTGAAGTCCTTTAATTTGAGAAATAATTTCGGTAGCGCATAATCGTTGAAGAACTTGGCATTGCTTCGCAATATAGACGGAGCAAGTGGAAGTTTTAATTTCTGCTTCATTACCATCTGTTTCTCAAGCTTTCTGTTTGCCTTTTTCCGACAAACTTCAGGGACAAGCGTCACTTGCGTAACTTTTGTATATGAATTTTACGTGAACGATTATTATCGTAACACTTGAGCTAACCATGGTATAAATAAATGGAGAGACTCGGGTTCAGGTATCAGTCGGTATCAAGAAGGTAGACCGATTACGTCTGTGAAGTTATTGGTGAGTGATAATTATGAAACAGCTAGCGGTCTGTAGACTTGCTACTGAGTCCGGAATTTTAGTTTGTTTACATACAGTTAAATTGCTAAATTGACTGTAACTTTAGGGTTTGATTTTATCTTGCACAAAATAATATGTACATGCGAATGAACAGGAATTCGAGAATATCTCCATCATTGGAATATTTCTCGGTGCTGCGAATGAATAAAGAGCTGTATTTTCTGCTCAGACGTATTTACTTATAAATAGTTACCATTTATGCAGCGTTTCAATAATTTCTCAGGTGTCCTTTTTTTCGATTAAATATTCGCGATAATCCAAGAGCTTCAAGATACGAGAAAGATAGAATAACGACGTACCAGCAGATATAAAGTTACAGAATTAATAAAGATGCTTGGAATAGTGCAGACTGTTATAAAACAATTGAAGCTGATCGCTTCAAGTTAGATATAATTCTTAATTGAAAAGTAAAAGTTTGCAGCGCTTTTCCTTTTAATTTGGCACACTACATATACATAGAAATACAGAAAGCAATACAGGATTCCACGAAGTCAAGGTTTATTTAAATTTAAACGAACATGTAATTCGCGTATTTCCGAATTTAATTATTCTCGAAAATGAAGAGCCGTTGGTAAAAATTTTACTTCACATTTTATATCGATTCTTTCGCGCACAAATTTTTTTCCATCTCATTCTACCATGTAGATGTGATGAAAATGTAGGGAACTAAATTTTCCAACATCATATTTCAGGTCATATTGTTACAGTTCTTTTCATATTTTTCTTCCTCTTTGTACGATTTTTTTTTAACGAAGCACACTGAACAAAAATGAGGAAAACATTGTTCCTGGCTTTGATTGTTCTAATGGCTGTCACAATCGCCGTCGTATCGCCTGCGATATTAAATACTGATCCACAAATGGAAGTTGTAGAAACAGATTCAGAGAAAAAGTGTAGTAAATGGCTTCGAAAAGTAAGTGCACGTTAACCACCTGTGAATATATTTCCTATTCTATTTCAATTCTAGCTGTGGGATGATTAGCAACATTTGTCTTTGCAGTGCAAAGTGGATAACGATTGCTGTGACGTGTTGTTATGTTCGAAATCCTTATCCATCTGTGTACTTTAAATTCTTACTTCTACCCATCCTCCTTTTTTCCTTCTAAAGGTATTTTTCAATCAGTGATCGAGATTTGAAAGAAAAGCAAACATTACTACGTTAATACCTAGTAAAAATTATGAAATAATTATATGAAATGGAACATATAAAATTTGGAAAAAACTTCTACTTGTAATTGGTATTATTAATCGTAAGTCATGAAATGAATATCCGTGATTTTTCAAGTAGAGGAGAAGACTTCAAATTTTGGAAATCCGATGCATTCTCCTTCCACGATTATTACCTATTCCATATACTATCCCTATCCTAATAATCCCTATAATTTCGATAGTGACCACAGATCGTCGTTTTGAAAATTGATCATGCTCCATTCTGATTTGGCATCAATTCAACAGTAATTGCGACGACTATTTCGAACGAGTAAATACACACGATCGGATATATATTTAAATGATATTGTACGAGCTGAAATTTATACAAAATAAACATTCACATTAACGGACGAGAAAGTGGAGAAACGTCTGCGGAAAACCATATTTTCCAATAAAATTCAATATTAATAACTATCCGTGTTGATAAATATTTTCCAATCCCATCGCAAGACTAACACAGTCCTTTCCTAAGTGTAACTTTTGTTTGCTATTAAATAAATAATCGGTAATGAAGTCATTTTTCTCATTAGCAAGTGTTTCATTTCGATAACATAAAACCTACATCGTTGAGAGACTTCTTGCAAATACAGTAGAAATTAACCAGATAATCAATAAATTGCTATAATGATGTAAGTAATATCTCTTACTTTATATCTCCCATTAACATTATGGGGGGGAAATCAAATATTATAATCAATTATCCTTATAACTTCTTATCTACTACCGAAACAAAGGGTCTAGCAGGGTAAGCATGGGCAAACGGCCCCCATGCCGGTTCTTGGAGTTGTTATTTTTTAAACAATGCTCCTTGCCTGAAACACCATTATGTAAAGTTTTAGATCGCTCCCCCCCGTTTAAGGGTAATACGGGGGTAAACACCTTTAACGTTATTATTTTTCTCTCGGTTACTACTTTCGATATTTAATGATATGTACTTCATATATTTTTCTCTAAATTGTAAATCAATTATTAACGGTAGAAAAAAAAATTATTTCTTGGTGGTGGTTTTTGGAAGCAACCCTTTGAGTGATCACCTAAAAAAAAAATCAAGAATAATGCTCTGTTATGGAACTGTTATATAAAAACCTGAAGATGAGCGACATGATGGAACATAGTTAAATAATTTAAAGAATATTATAATATTATAAATATGTGGACTGCCGTTGTGTCTGTTCCATAGAATGTATTAATTAATATTTCGGACTGTTGAACTATTTTTTATTTAAAACGCCCATGCGATAAATAATAAATAATCGCAGCGACGTGCGATTACACCTCCAGGAGAAACAGATGTATACTTCTCCCTTGCACTAGCGGGGGCGCTGCATGCCGGTCGCTGCGACCTGTCGCAGCGAGAAGATCCCGCCTTTAAGGGGTAACACCACTCTAGGATTTAAAAAAAAATCGAATATCCTTAAAAGCATCTAGGAAGGAAGAGGAGGAGACGAACTTCGACCTGGATGGCCAAATGTATGGTGCAGGCATCGCAGATTAGAGGTAAACAAAAATTTCAAGGATTAAAGTGTTCATAAAACTTTAAACGCGTTTTTCTCGAAACCACTTTTTTCAAACTGGGAGGACGGATCTCTCGGAGACTATTGCATGGATCGATTTGAAAATTTTACAGTAGCTTCACAACAATATTCTCTTTGGAAGTACGTAGCCGTTTTTTGATTGAATGTAAACTTTTTCTTTTATAAACAATTTAATGCTCATTTTTAGGGCAAAAGATCAATTCATTTCTTAAAAAGTGCACCACTTCCACAAAAATTGATTTAAAAAAAAAACGGCTACATACTTCCAAAGCCAATTGTATATAGATTATAATTTTTTTTTGTTTTTTGTTCCAGGACTCATACATGCCGAGAAATCCGTCCTCCCGTGGCGGTGTTTAAAAAAAAAACTGTTTTCGACGACGGGCTCTGTCGCCACCATTTTGTATAAAAATGACAATAAAAAAAATTGTTTTTCGTACTTCAATATGTATTAAATAAACTCCCTGAAAAGGAATTCTATTCCGTTTGTCATACTCCCAAAATAAATTGTCAAATTTAGGTCTTTTTTTCTGCCTCTAGAGTGGTGTTACCCCTTAAGGAGGTGTTGTGCTTTCGACTGAGCACGTCTAACATAGGCCTGTGCACGTCAACACCAAGGAATTCATTGAACGTTTTATATCACTAAGGCAATAAAGTTGCACGATAAAGCTGTGCGCGCGTGATTGTACACTCGATTATAGTAGGGGAGACCGGGGTAGGTCGTAACACGTGGTAAATTGTAAGATTGTAACATAAGTAAAATCTTTTGAACGACAAACCTGGTAACCCACAGCGTGCGACAGCTGCTTGGCGATATTAGCACCGTCGGTTTTAGTGATACAAACGAGTGTTACGTATTCATTTTGTGGTTATAGCCCAGAATTTTAGTATGTAGAGCACGTAAGTAAATTTTGTCTTAGCACTTTTATCTCAATTAACCGTCATTAGAAACCGTTTGAATTTTTGCTTCTCTGTCGCAAACGAATCAGTGCACATTGGTTTATTATAATCTGTACGCATTTTAGTGATTTGATGTTTAGTTTCTCGTTTGCTGAGATAAAACGCAAAAATTCCAGCTCGGCGTAAATTGCAACGTGTTACTACTTACTCCGCGCTAAAATGGTGATAAAGCAAACATGCTATTTGCTGACACACCGGGAAAAGATGCTCTAAACCAGCGATGGCCACATTGGGTCAATTGGGAGCCCGGTCTCCATGATGCAATAGCAATAGCCGCGCGGAAGGGTAGCTCGGAAGCCAATGATAACGTGGTCGCGCCACGGACACATACACGTCTCGTATAAATACGTGGGGGCAAATCTTCAAGACAGTTCTGACTCCACTTTGAGAGGCATCAGAGGTTGGATTTTTCGCGAGCAGAAGTTTGTATATTTTTTTAATATTATTGAAACTCGGAAAAATTCTTCGACTTCCTCAGTTTCGAATGATATATTTTCCTTTTAGCATAGAATTGCAATTACAGTAAGACACGCTATCATTTAAGCTAATGAATATTACTTCAGTGACTTTTTTTACATCGTTTTTTAGTTGTTTTCAATCACACTTGCAGTTTTCGCATCTGTTCGCCGCAATGAAATTCCTCACATTTATCTTCATTGTTATATCAACGTTTGCTGTCGCTTCAAACGTCGGTGCTCGATACACGAGTTGTATCCCGAAGGGGAGAGACGTAAGTTCATTCTCATATTATTAGAACAGAAATTCACGAAGAAATTAGTGCTGTAGGTACAGTGTTTCCAAATACGTTCAATATTCCATGTTGATTATTTATGTATCGTTTTAGTGTTATTGGACCAATAATTGTTGCCATGATCTTATATGTGTGGGATTTTTCCCTCACTGCGTGTCCACTGTATTCGGCTAGAGGACTTATTTTCCCAAGACAGAATACAAGACCCATCGGAGATGGCCCATATCCTCTACCAAATCCAAACAGCCTTCGTCGATAAAATCGAGGTGACCAACAGCACTGAGAACAGTAATAATGTTATAATGGAATAAAAACATATATTCATACAAGTTATTCAGTTTGTTGTCATCACCTGCAACAGTATTATCCATTATCACTAAAGCAGTAATTCCCAACCTGTGGGTCACGAAGTGTTTTCTGGGGGTTCGTCACGGTTTCGTGGCTTTATTTAATATATATTATTAATTTAGAATTATATTCTGAAATACCTATTTTTAATGCGCGTTGTACCTTATTACCTGTACCATTAATTTGCCTTATACGGGGAGGAGTGGTCGCAGGTTATTTGAATATTATAAAAGAGAATCGCGACTCAGAAGGTTGAGAAACACTGTACCAAGTTACTGATAGCATCAGTAACAAACAACCCTTTTCCCATAAAATCCTTTCCAGACACTTTCAGAGACGTGTATACTCACAAGAAAATATAAATAATATAAACCTTAAAGTCTCCGAAACAATTCCATCCACATTAAAAATCACCCAACAATTTTTTAAACTGCCGAAAGTGCAGCGTCGATGTTCAATATCCCATCCCCTTCGTAAATAAGCAGTGGGAAAATATGTAGGTACCCGTCGAATTGAAAATTTCCAAATGAATTCCGAAATTGCGGCGTTGCTCCACCGCGCTGCCCGAAATAGAGCGATCGGATCGTCGAATGGTTCACGGTACGGTGACATTCGCCCATGGAAAAACTAAGGAGAAAGAAAGGGGATAAAAGAGGAATAACCGGCGTTTTCACTTCGACTACCGTCTGTGGATAAAAGGACAATACTACCGGATGATTCGGTTTCCTTTCCTGTTGTTTCCTATTAAGCGAATTAAAGGACAAGCGGGCTTTGTCATGAGATCAATGGAATGTATAAAGCCAGCAATGTGCACTCCATAGAATATCGGCGGCGAAAGGCAAAAAGTGCACCGGCCATTTCGTGTCGATCAATGGGAAGAGAATGTTCGCGGTGGATGCCTCTTTTCAAATGTTATAGGTACTCGGTTTAGAGTATAATTAGGACGAATTGTAATTGTCGTGGTAAAAGGGAACGTTAGGTTTCCGCGTTCTCCGGCTTACGACAGATACGCGTCTCAAATGTATTATTCCGTGGAATTCAACGTCAGGCCCAGTGATAACCCGTAGCTGCTGTAATTTAACGAGCGCGACAAGTTCGATTTTAAGAAGCAAATGGCGACGTGAAATTTGTAAAATTACGAGACCGTCAAACGTTGGTGCATCAAACGGGAAATGGAGATTGAAAGCGTAGCTGTGGTAGCTATAGAAAGTCGTGAATACGAATTGTAAGCGATTTGTAATTTTCGTTAGCGGATAGTTTTTATCTGCCTGTTACAAAATTGAAGAATGATATTCTGGTGACGCTGGCTGTACGGGTCCTTTGTTTTACAGTGAAATTGCAAGGCTGCTTTGCAGTCGTGAAAGGAATACAGAATGGGGTATCAACGCGGACTCGTATGCGTGTTTACAAGGAATGGCGAGGTACAGAAAAAAATGTGTCGCATAGCGAATGTGTCAAGCTTCCAAGAATGACTAGTATCACGTATTTTCCGTGTCAAATGGAAATCTAGTCGCTTTAACGTTTCAAAATAGGAGCTAGTCACTTTACCGTCGTATTGTCCTTAAGGGGTTAGGCCAGCTTGGACGGAGCAAAATTGCAGTCATTTTCGGCATTTTTTTTAGGAAGATAATATAATAAACAGAAAATTTAATATGAAGCCTGTTATTATACAACTCTCGCTGGAAAAAAATCGTATTTTTTTTCTTACAAAATGGCGGCGGTAGAGCCGTGATACGCAAGATCTTGTGGAGCGACGTTTTCCACGGTGTTCAATCTCACGGCTATACCGTTTGACTTAGAACAAACAACCAAAAAGCTTTATTTTCTGCATGCCTAAAACTATGGAAGTACGTAGCGGTTCTGCGATATCTTGAATATGTTCTGTGGAATTGACACTTATATAAAAAAAAAAAAATGCACTTTTTCTCTCCATGGTCACCATTTCGAGAGAAATTAATGTTTCTGGATTTCCCTACGACCTTCCATAGTTTTAGGCATGCAGAAAATAAATCTTTTTGGTTTTTTGTTCTAAGTGAAACGGTATAGCCGTGAGATTGAACACCGTGGAAAACGTCGCTCCACAAGATCTTGGTATCACGGCTCTACCGCCGCCATTTTGTAAGAAAAAAAATACGGTTTTTTTCCGGCGAGAGTTGTATAATAACAGGCTTCATATTAAATTTTCTGTTTATTTTATTACCTTCCTAAAAAAAATGCCGAAAATGACTGCAATTTTGCTCCGTCCAAGGTGGCCTAACCCCTTAAAACCTTTTTCAAACCTGCTGGTATGGGCTGGAAACTCTCTTTATCGTGTCTTCCAATTAAGAGGACCTTCCGGTTAAAATTTTTCAGAAATTCGCTTTTTCTTTTTTATATATTTTCGTAGCATAACATCCCGAGAATACCCTGGTGAAAGTTTCACAGCAAAATTCGTAACGGTATAGATTCTACAGTCACATAACCAATCCAAACTCCGAACGCAGTTTGTCTCATGTTTGTCTCGAAACACGATACATATTTCGAAACTATAACCACGATTTCAGAAGATCTAATGAACAAATACCTATAAATACTTTGAGGAATTTTATTCGTAATTGGACTCGCTATCGCAGCGTCCTATAACATAATTTTTTGAAACACGGGTTTTTTTTATTTGCACATTTATTCGTGAAATTACCCGGTTTTCGCACTACTTCGTTCAAATGTGCACCCATCATCGTAGTTTTGGTCTTTTTTTGCCGCAACAACGGATACTGCGAGAGATATTAATATGAACTTTAAGCAGTTTTTGGGATTTTTTATTTGTGGCGATGCTGTGAGTAAATTTCATGGTTACCGATTAGGCATCTCTTTTTGGCAGCGCTACACTAAGCGCCACCTAGAAAATGCATCAAGACCGAAAATATGAAACAAAAATTTTTTTTGTACCCTAACGAGTGTATCATTAAATGCCATAAACATTTTTTAGGATATGTTAGAATCTCTTCTTGTAAAAATTCTTAAACGGCATCTATTTTTCGAGCGTTTTGACCTATCTTTCGAGTACAATTTAATGTGTGGTTGCTCCTTACTACCTATTAACAGTAATGTCAGTCTGCAATTATTTACATAGTTGTTTTGCATAATCTTCATTCAAGGCTCCACGGTATTATCTACTTACCTGTAAATTTGTTGCAATTATCTTATTACTGATTCCTTTACATGATTGTTAACCGTCTTTATAATAATTAGAGTCATCAGTCTTCCGAATTAGGTACATATGATTCATTCTATTACATTCGTTTCTGTAATCCAACAAATCCTAAATTATATTCGAGAATTACATTGATGCTGAAGCATATCATTGTGCCTTGCTGCATTTTTAAACATTCTCACATTTATTACCGCAAAAACCTGGATTAAAATACAAGAGTCCAATATTTTATAACAATTTTCTTTTAGAAACACTACGATCTTTAAAACGATTGGTAATTATTCAAAATTGTAGGATATCAGCAAACATTAATGCTCTGGTGCGTCAACTAATGAAATCTAAGTACTGCTCAATTAATCAGCAAAAATTCGACACACTTATTGATCTTTGACAGATAAAATGCTAACGCAATCTTTCCTCATAATTAGATAGAAATACTTGGAAGCAGTTACAGCGTTGGTAAATGAAAAACTATTTCCAAGATCTGGAAGCATCTTCAAAAAATTACTTCTCTTTGTGCAAAACAACTCGGTACATTGGGACGTGATACGTTTCTGTCAAACATATTCAAATATAAGTCACATTTCCGAGAAGTATATCTTTTCTTGCTATTTCCTCTAGCAGCCACATCACACACACACACACACACACAAATGTGCGATACACGTCTTAAAGACTTGTAGGAGTGACGCGAGGTCACGGTATAAAAGCGTAGTACACACGAAGGCGACGAATCAGTTAAGGTCGAACTCTTGGTACCATCGCTTCAAAGACGTAGCTCCGTGTCTTTTAAACAGTCACTCTTGGTGAGTAGAAATCACGCGCAGCTCCCCGCTTCCTTCTTCTCGAGACAAAGGAACTGCTTTAATTCCCTTCTAAAATCGAAAGGCAATTTACCGGAGTGATGTGAAGTATAACATTCGAGCCGTTTCGACGAGCATTCCGATTATTATAGTTAGTCCAGTGCGCATATACGTGAATAAAATTTGTGCCCGACGATAAATAAGGAAATGCACGAGTGAACAATACGGGTGACTCATACGTCCAGTGAACTTTGAACGGCCGTTCTCGTACACTGCTGTCGGCTCATTGTGCTCGAAACTTCATTTAGCACACTTCAAATTTAACTAATCATTACGCTCCCGCCCGTATGCCACGTTCTCGCGTCACAGCGCAGGTTGAGTCACTACCTCGGTACATATTATTAAAGAATAAAAAACCGCGCGCACATAACGTGACACATCGTCTTTACCTAGCTTCGAAAAACACGAGACGTTTATGCTGCGTTTCTTGGGCCATTTTATTCCAAGGAAGCACAAGAACGCATCATTTATCCGAGCACGATACACGCCCAAGTGGATCTAATTGACGGTACAAGTCGTTGTTGGCCTTGGTATAATTCGCTCGCGAGTGAACCAGTGACACAACGTGTTTATTCATCACTACATATTCGCAACGCTAAAAAATCCTGCCCGCGCTAACTACGTGACAACCACTCCGCGAAGTAGATTGATGCCGTACATGTACGGCCGTGACCGTACACTTTAGTCACTCTGTCGGCTATTCAAGAACGAGTCAGGTCAGTAGTTAATGACTCATTCACGGGCACCTGTGTGCACGCTGCTACCCATGCAAGGGCCCCCCGCGTCCGTGTGCAGATCTGCGGCCGCGTGTGTTCGTCTGGTTGCGTAATGAGCTGGAATTTCACGAATCCACGGGTGACCTTTGTAGACTCGCGGCTTCCATGGAGTCCAGATGAGATATAATTGCATCAAGAAGTGTCTCCCCTCTCGACCCCCTCTGCCCCTCTGCGCCGCGTTTTACGACTCTTTGCCAGATGCCCTCGTGAAATTTTATGGAGAGCAAATTTGTCATTGAAGCTCGCGCAGAGGCGTGCGCGATGACTTGCTCGGCGACAGCAGACAGGATTCTTAAGGGGACATTCTACTCTCTCGGGCGAAAAATCGGCCACTTTTCGGTGATGGTTTTTATAACGAAGTAAACACTTAATGTTTTCGAATTTCTGGGGGTATATTTTACCACTCTTGAAATACAAGAAAAAATCATTCTTCTTTGTTTATTTCATTTGTTTACACAAATATTTCGCAGTTAAGTTGGCGGCATCAGAATTGCTGGCGGTTGAAATTTCGGACGACTGGATCATCGGAAATAAAAAAACCAAACGTATTTTTAATTCGCAGGAGTATGGTTATCGCGCTTACCACGAAAGAACAATTTTGGACCAAAATTATTAAAATGGCGGCCAATCAAAGTTGAAAGTACCGAAAAGGGCATTTCTTTTCTGTTTAATAGATATAAAGTGTGAGAAAATATTAAAAAATCTTAAGATATTTGTGCTAAGCGGGAAAGCCACTAATGTGTAGAATAACATATTAAAATTTTGGATTAATTGGTCATGGAGTTTTTTTTTTATCACATCCGCCAACCAAGAAAATGGTGTTTCGAGAAAAACGCGTTTAAAGTTTTGAGAACCAGGCCGCTGACGCTACAAATACCTATAACATTGAAAATACATCGAATTTCGCTCCAAAAATTTAGGAGGATATTGTAGAAGGTGCATTCTTCCTAATTCAGCAAAAAAAAAAATCGAAAATTTTGAGGCCGAGAGAGTAGAATGTCCCCTTAAAGTTTTGAGAACCAGGCCGCTGACGCTACAAATACCTATAACATTGAAAATAAATTCAGCAAAAAAAAAACAAAAAATCGAAACTTTTGAGGCCGAGAGATGAGTAGAATGTCCCCTTAACCGAACAGCCGACACGGTGGGGAAATAAATACGACATTGACGGCTTATTTTTTCAGTGCCCGCTATCAACCCACCAAAATGTCGAAGCTCGTGCTCTTTGTCTTCGCCTGCTTGCTGATCGCCACCGTCACCTCGGCAGCATCTACCTCCTGCGGCCGACACGGTGACCCGGTAAGCGTGATTGCTCTTATTCTCCCAATCAACATTAAAGACACCGTGGCGATAAATCGAACGGGGAATGACGGGGTTGCCTGAATTGGAATCTTAAAGCAAGCGTAATAATATGCTGGCAGCGGCACGGCGCCGTTCGCGCGGCTGATAAATCACTAACGTGGCTCTGCTTCTTCGTTTCAGTGTATCAGCGACAGCAACTGCTGCGCGGGCGTAAAGTGTCACAGGTACGCGAACAGGTGTCAAGTACAGATTACCTCGGAGGAGCTGATGGCGCAGCGCGAGAAGATCTTAGGCAGGAAGGGGAAGGATTATTAATTGCGGCCCTCGTCCCACGCACAATCAATGGTCGCCCCGATCACGAGGTTCTCGAGCAACACGCGCCCACGACGGAATTCTAATCGCCAGTAGGAAAGGAAATACGTGACCATGGATCGTGGAGCTGGACACGTACGCGGGAACACGGGCTGAACCTACTTTCATGGATGTATGCATGCGTTGTAAGTGAAAAATAAACGAAAGCAACAGCGAGTGGTGGCCTCGAAGTGTTTCATCCAGAGTGATGGTCCCCGTTGTTTTCTTTCCGACGCGAAATAGCTGGTCGGCGCGCGCGCGCGCCCGGTATTTCCACTGGTCGAAGAGGTCACGATTATTATTATCAGCTCGCGCGAGATTATTGCGTTTCGTTTCTGGAGCGCCGTCGCCGCGCGCGATAGCATCGCCCGGCTGGTCAGCTGCAGCGATTCCGGCGTGGTTATGAAGCGAAGTCCACTGGAAATGGACGGGGGCCGCGTTGCTGCTTAGGGGATAAACATTCGGAGGGAAAAAATCATACGCGATCGACCATGTAATTGCGCGGTGCTCGGTGGAAAATTAAGCGGCGTTCGATTGCGTTTACGTGCCGCGTCGCATGGTCGCGTGTCGCGTTTCGAATTCTCTATCTCCTTTAAATTCGCTATCTTGGACAAGCGTTGCCGGTGTTCCGCTGAAACGCGAGGCCTTGCCGCGATAAAAACTGTCCACCTTCGTCACGGATGGCGGCGGCGAGGATCCAGCGGGCTGTTAAATAAAACTGGCGTGCGAAGGACAGGTGGACGAGCGGAGAAAGGGACCCCGCGCTTTTAATCGTCTCGACTTATCTTTCGATAAACCCGTGACTGGATCGGCCATATGCGCGGTCCGATTCGAACTGCTCGTTCGCCATGTATTTCTTTCCGTTTCGAGATTTCCCTGCTAGATAGGTTAATGGTATCCTAAGTGCCTCTGGTTTCTCCCCGCTGCCCGCGGGGAACTCGTGCAATCGAGATGGCGATGCTAATATCCAGCGGAAATCCACGGTTTCCTGAATACTTTTCAGTCCCAGCGCACTATTTTCAATCTTCCAGCTTTCGTCCTTTCATTGGTACCTGTGCAGCTTAAAAGGATCGGGATACTGGTTGTGAGCAGGAGTGTTTTTTAAATGGTTTTCGCGTGTTTCTTTAGCGGCGTATTAAGCTTCTACGGGGTGACCAATCAACGCCGTATGTTAGGTTTTCACCTAAATCATTCGTTATGGAAGAGTCTTTGAATGATTCGCCGGATTCAGTGGATTAGAAAATTCCCAGGATAATGGTAGGGGAAGCCGGGGTATTGTGAGCCACGGGGAATCGTGAGCCAGTGCCATATTTTTTTCCCTAGTGAATAATAAGAGCTGCCAATAACTGTTATTTACTTGTCTTATGATAAGCTAATATTTCCACGATCAGTGAACGTACGCACCCGCATCGTTACTTTGTTCTGTTAACAGATCAAAATTGGCTGATCTCGATGTATTATTTTCACTTCGTTTGTGGTCTATTATTGTGACTCTTTTCTGTGAATCCACGCAGGTAACTATTTTTATAATACTCGTGGGACTCCAAGCTTTCGAAATAATATAGTAATTTGGCATTATGTTAGCATTGTGTTATTTATTTATGGCCATGTTGTAAAAATGATGGTTCGGGGAATTGTGAGCCACTCGATTCTTGACATTTAAAGAGCTAAACTCACGTGTTTGATGTTTCTTTATGATTGTTTATGTAATATTTGAGCACAATATAAATTTTACTGGGGGTAAATATAATATAAATATAAATTGGCCAAGGGGGTGGGGGACTAGGGTTGCTAACTCCATGGGGGTCGAAGTTCATTTTTTTTTTATGAATTGAATATTATTTTTTCATTTAGAAACATGAATAAACATTTTCTAACAAGCATTGTCATTTTTATTCAATTTATAAAGTGGCTCACGATTCCCCGAGATTTTTCAGATTCACGAAAATGCAAATTTTTTGTAATAGTCTGAAAATCATCTAATTTGCAAATATTCGATTCCGTTATTGTGACTAAAAGAAAGGTAAATGTTGATACTACAACATCCAGCTTTGAAATTTGAAGAAACACTTGATATTATAGCAGTTTCTTAGCAATAAAAAAAAGTGGCTCACAATACCCCGGCTTCCCCTACATTTATGTTACTGAGACTTCAAATTCTGCTGTTCAATCAGGAAAACTAAAATTAGACTTCGAATTAAAATCGGTGTCAGAATTGAAATTGCAATTGAAATTTAGAGTAGAGTTAAAATTAGAATTAGAATGATGATTTAAATGAAAATAGATTGTCATCCCTGCCATTTTGCCAACAGTTATCAAATTCCAGAGACTTCTCTGGATAACGAAGGATAACAGAAAATAAGTCACTTGGAGAAAGTTCGCGAAAATCTCGTTGTCGTTGCTCAACTACCGAAACCCTGACTCTGTCGACCGTTAAGAGCGCTTCTACTTTCGGAAAGTAGATGGACTTTGATTCAAAGACCGAAAGCTCCTTGCGTTCGTTAGACGATATTTCGGTGGCGTTTCAATCTCATTAGCTCCAGCTTAAAGTTAAGCGCTTCGACTCTTTTACTTCACGCTGTCTCTGTTCTTTGACCATCGCGGGGTTTGCACGCAAAGTTTGCCTGTTAAAGATATGGCTGCTGTCCGAAAAAAAGGGTAAACGGAAAAAGGATTAAGTACTTAATATCAAGTATGCCGCCGTGAAAATACCAACACTTTGCTGTGTCCAGCAAATTCCGCTTTAGATCATTTTTATGAAAGTTGGGTGAAAAAAATAATAATAATAATTTTTATTGTACATGAAACTCAGAAATAATAGTAAAGGACAAAAATAAGTAGTCATTACGGAAAAAAAATTAAATGAACAATTTATGCAAACAATGAAAATATTCATCAACAGCAAAAGTAGAATATATGTATGTGTACACGTTTAACAGCAATGCTTATGGATTTGTTTTAATTCTGAAAGGAAATATTCAGAACTGAGAGTGGTAATTCCATAAAAATACAAGATATTTTTTTTGGATTGCATAGATAACGAGGAGACGGCTATGTGACAGAGAAAAGGGATTTAAATTTGTTTGCAACTATCAAATCTCTCTGGATATCAATAAAAAATTTATAAAAAATGAAAACCGACTTCAAAAAAATAAAAATGCACCAAAAACTAAAAAATAATCTTTTTCTTTATTTAATCTACGACTCTCAATATTTTTATGTCGGCGCCTCATCATTTGTACTGTGTAAATCTGGCGCCGACTTAAAAATATTGAGAGTCGTAGATTAAATAAGGAAAATAATATTTTTTACTTTCTGGTGCATTTTTATTTTTTCAAATTGGTTTTAATTTTTTTTAAATTTTTTATTTTTTAGTTATTTAAGTTATATAACCGCATTTATTTAAAAAACAATATGGGTAGGGCTACAAAAGGAGCTGCTCGTAATAATAATAATGAAGTCGGTTAATGAATCAGATTTTTATTTTTGGTGTAACTTCAAAACTACTTAACCAATTTTGATAATTCTTTCTCCGTGACGTATGTTGATTGAAGCTAAACTAAACGCAATAAGTTTCACCAAAATCAGTCCTGCAGTTACGGAGAAATTCGCGGACAAAGACAAAACATACATACATACAAACACATTGAACTGAGAACCTCTTTCTTTTTGAAGTCGGTTAAAAATTGCATACGTATCTACGTATAGCAATCTTGCGTATCAGCTTGACGCTTTATGTGTCATAGAGTTTCCTAATAAGCTGCGTATTGAAATGCGTACTTTCTTTATCAACGGCATTTTCATTTTAATTCTCTCGAATCTCGATTCGCGTAGTGTTGATAAGGTGGAAAAAGTCCTATCTGCCGGATCGAAGGTAAAGGTGTGACCGTACAAATATTTGCTCGATATACCTTATCATGCTCCAGCTTAATTGCCATATGTTGTACTCTCATACTTTATGGTACACCTTCTGTCTTACAAAATGTTGAATTTCCAGATAGATTTAACGGTATATATTAATTCTAAGCTCCCCTCTATCACACATTATAATTAATCAGCCCTCCCCTTGAAATTGAGTGTCTACATCACGAAAAACGGTTCAGTTTAACCATTAAATGATTTTTAAACCATTTTTAGTAAAACACTCAGTTTACATCCTGAAGTTTAATTTCTGAAATGTGCAAGTCTTGCGTACCAGAATTTCTCATTACACTTTAAAGCAAAGGAATTAAATTCCCGTCCATTGAAATGTTCGAAGCATTTGAAAGGCGTAAGAAGCAGCAATATTCATTTCAAACTACATATTTTATCATCCATACACAGTCACGGTAGTGTGATAAGGGGTATCGTTAATAAGCTGAATTTTACAGCAGGGTTCAAAGATTAACATATCGCGTTGAATAAGTCACTTTATTAAATCGTAAGATATTTATAAACGCTTATCTACAGCTACGCGAATACATCGATTCCTCTTTCGTACGGAAATCTCCATCAACCACAAGCCGTCCAACTTGAACCACAAAACCTTACAAACCCCACTAATCTAAATCCACGCGACAATTGTCTACGAAAACTCGAGCAACCGAGTGCGGAATGAAACCTACCCCCACCGCGGGCCAAGTAAAAAAAGAAAAAAAAACATTCGCGCGTATTCTAATAACACCGCCGCTCATTGATCCACGGCCCCCAATGCCGTTCCCCGCGCGCACGCACCGGCGACACCTCGGGAAAAGAGTCGTCCTGGCCGCGAATCGGCGCGAGAACTCGGCAGCCGAAATCGTGGCTGCGGCAAAGGACGGAGCTACCGTGCGGGCGGTGGCGCGACAGAGGCGTGCGGAGCTGGAGACAAGCGGGTAAGCACGAGGAAAGCACTCGAGCCGAGTCGAGTGTCCCTTTTCGTGGTTCCTTTCAAGTTCTATTCCGGGAGGCAAGCCGTGGCCCTCCACTGCTTTTAAGCTCGTTCTCGTTCGGCCCGAAGAGCGAGAAGCAGGCGGCCGCTTGGATGCCAACAGACACGTTTCGGCACAATGCCGCGGAGGTGGTTACCGGATGCGCCAAGAACAGTGGCGCGGATAGGCGACGGGGGGGGCGGGGGGCGGGGGCGGTGGTTTGACGGCGGAAGGGGACCGGCGCAACGGGGGTTCTGGGGAAACGTCGAATGGACTTAAGTCCGCCGCTCAGGCATCCGCGAAGAACCGAGAGCGAACGCCGTGCGGGGGAGGAAGGAGCACGGGATAATGCCGCTGGGGGCCAGGCCGTAAACATTCGCGGGCACAATATGAAAACATTATCGGAGGTAAGCCGGAAGGCACACAGCAATGTGCTGAGCTTAGCTCGGGAGGCTGCGCTGCAGCGGCCACCTCTCAGTCGGCTGGTGCAGTGCCACGTCAGGACGTCAGGATTTCCGGCGCGGGTGCACTCTCGTCCCCGTCGGATCCGCGTGGTCGAAAAGGCACTCCTGCCGCGGGCAGGAGGTGGAAGGACAGGGGCCGACGCCCCTGAAGGAGCGGGGACGCGGAATTTTCGGCGGGCTCGGCGTGCGCCGCGCCGCGCGACCCGCTCGATCCCGTTGATGAAACTGACACGCGCGCTTTTTTTTTCCGCCGTTTTTTTTTTTTTTTTTTTTGCGCGACGATTGTTCCTTAAACTCGGCGACGGATTCGCGGGAAATGCGGGGATAATCGAGGATTCGCGTGTTTGCGCCGCCCCGGAATTGAAACGCCGCAAGTCGCGGCCTATTCGCGCGGAGATCGCGAGCAGGCGCGGCTATTCCAACGGCGTTTATAAATGGATCTTAAGAGCATGTAAACACATGCGATTGAGAATTCAAGTTGTAAGAATAATAATAATAATAATAATAATAATAATATTTATTTACGGGTACTACCCTTTGGTACAAACATCAGTAATATAATTTGGAATTAATTATTGATAACTTATATACAGTAAATACTCGTTAGGAGCCCGTCGAACGGGGCTGGCGGCGGGCTCCTAACGCGACTGGACACTATTCCGCGCGGCCACTGGCGCGAGTGAGAAAACCCAATGAGCGAGCGAGAGGAAACGAAAGCCGACGGCAACTTCGTGTCGACTCGTTCGTTTCCTCTCGCTCGCTCACTGGGTTTTCTCACTCTCGTCCGAAGGATCCCAAGAAATGGTGGGGATAGTCGCCGGGCTCCTAACGCGTGGTAGAAACGGGCTCCTAACGAGGATTTACTGTACTACGTAGGTAAAAGGTCGTCTACTAAGTTAGCTATTGCGCTCTTGAACGTATATAGGGATCCGGAAAAAAAGTCAACCAGAGGTTCAACTTTGTTAGCAGACTTGCATAGCCTATTGATAAGGATACCATTACTGAAGGTAGTTTTGTAAGAATTTAGATGAAAGAGGGGAAGCCTTCTCAGCAGGGATTGTAACCCGCTCGGAGCGGGTTACTAGTAACATAAGACAGTCTTATCTAGACAGTCACTTAAGGGGATACTCTGGACATCTGGCCAAAAAATTGAGCAGGGCACAAGTAGATGAATGTTATGTAAAAAGTTTTGCACGATTATATTTGTTATTCATTGAGTAAAAAAATTTTCGGCCGGATGACCAGAGTAGTAGAGTACGTTAAATGGCTGTCTAGACTAGACTGTCCTATGTTACTAGTAACCCGCTCCGGGCGGGTTACAATCCCTGCTTCTCAGTATCCTAGGTGGTACGTGTAGTTTGAAAAGTGTCAATAACTCTGAGATGAATTAACGACTGAATGCATAAATAATCATACTCCGCGGTAAGAAAAATCTCGTGCATCATGCGAACCCCACGCGAAACCAAGTCCCCGTAGCTCTGCCGCCCCAGAAGCCGTCTCTCAAGAACCTGGTGCCGTCTTCGTCGACGGAATATTCCGAACGATCAGCGACAGACACCAACGGACGTTAGGGATTTTCCTTATCGGGTCTCGATCTGATGGACACGAATGAAAGAGGGGAATCCAGGAGGCGCGCGTAGGCCTGGCCGATGGGCGTGAGGGTTGCGTTGGTGAGAGAGTGGCGATAGCGCGGCGAAAGCGGCTACACGGCCGACAATACAAATACCGAGCTACTTAGAGAAGAGGGAAATGGGACTAGCCATTTGGGGCAAACTACCCCTGAGTTGGCTCACGCGACCGATCTTATCGCTCGCCAAGTCGCCTCCCGGCTGGGATACGCGTCTACGTGCACGAACACGCGTGCACGTACGTGCACAGTGGGGCTATCTCGGCTGCAGAGAATTGATTTCTTGCATTCGTTATTTCCCTGAGACCCGGGCCGGTGTAGGACGGCCTCTTTCTACCGATCGCGACAATTAAGCGTGTAGTGGAATATTCGCGGAGATCCTATCTGGGTGTCGTGCAACGGGGGAAAAAAACTATTTGAAATCAAGACGAGTCGCGGCTGTACGTGCGTGGGGCTCGTTTGCAAACTATACGCGAAACTCGATCTTTTTCCTGTGAATTATCATGCGGCTTTGTTGGGCTTGGGGGCGAACATAAGAGCATAAGAAACGTTGCAAAAGTGTAACACACTTAGAATTTTGGAGTTCAACGTAGGGGTGTAGAGTGCTGGGTAGGAGATGAAGGGACTTTGCTATGCACGGGGAAATTTGGATAAATTTTTAGTAATGTGAGGTTGATGGGAATATTGAGTGTGCAGGTGCAAGAACTTTTGGAAATACAAAGCACTTTTGGAAATTGAGGATTTCCTCGTGTAACACAGTATTGTAACTTTGAGTCAGGGCAAAATGTAAAGCATTGATACGTTTATGAAAGATTTCTATTTTCGACTGTGAACACATTCATCCCTTGCAACTGTTTGAGAATTCATCTAGATTCGTCCTAAATTCAGCGGGAAATTTATATCCCCTCGGACCTTTAATTTTTCTCGTAGAAATAACTGTGTGCAATATATTTCGATAAATTCGCGGGTTTTATTAATTGTGTATCGATTCCATTCGATCGTATGGTGACTGAGTATTATTTCCAAACGTTATGCATTTCCAAAAACGCGCACTCTCGTGAATTTTCCCCGCGAATGAATGAGCAGAACGGAGAATTATAAACATTTAAAATATCAGGTATTCCGTGTAACCCAACCCTTTCAGCTCCTCTGCACAGAACAGGCATCATTTGTTATCATCATCTTCAAGTAATATTCCAAGTAAGTGAACTCGTGCTTTCCTCTATTAAATAAAAACCAAAACAAGAAACATGGGCTCCTTAACCGGAAGAAACTCGCAACTAAATACAAAAAAATAAACTTTTAATATACAAACCTATCATTAAACCAATTTGGACATATGGTGTCGAACTTTTGGGAACAGCACTCAACAGTCATATAAAAAACTCGAGGTATTACACTCAATAATTCTTCGTACAGTGGTCAACGCCCCATGGTATCTCAGAAAAGATCTCGAAGTCGAATCCATTGAAAAAGTGATTGCACATTTCGCTAAGAGATATAAACAAAGAATAGAAAGCCACCGAAATAGTTTCGCAAATCACTTCTGCAGACCATTTATCCCAAGAACAATTGTAAATTGTAGCTTGTGATTAAATAAAAGAATAATCGTTTCCATTGTTTTTATTATTCGTTTTTATACGTTCAGTACACTCATCCGAAAGCCCATGACCCTCCACGACACGTGTTGATTCGATACGTAAGAGATCCCTGTTATGCTCCATGGCATTTCGTACCCCTTGAATCTGCCACGTCAGCATCCGTCACATCCCAAGGTTTCGATCGGAAACCATACCCAGATTCCTTCGGAACCGCTGCGCGACTCCCTCACAGTCGACCTGCGTCGGTCTGCCGCATTTTCCTAGGATCTCCGTTGGATTACACAGGCCCGTTCTTGGGAGTAACTCAAATCGAACTTAACAGTCGGTTAAGTCTGATGCTAGTACAGGGCCGTTTAACTAGTCCGTTTAGTCGGGGGGCAATGAAGTCCGAACTGTAAGCCACGCTCCACCCGGATGGTCGAGAGGGTCGGCCGAGGTCATGGAGACTTGCCAGTCTTATCTTGATTTGCATAAATTCATAGTTAGCGGCTTAGTTCCTTGGACGTAAGGACACCAGAAGGACCTCGTTCCAGCCTGCAAAGTTCCTCCTCCTTTCGAATTAACCTCGATGCCCGTGACCATTCCGCGCCGGCGTGCGCTTGGGACTTTGGCTCCGGAACAAACTCCCGATTCTTTTCGTTAATTATAGTGGAATTTTATAGATTAGACTTTCTCGTTTCTTTGATCAAGGTATCTGTGAATGATAAAGGGCGGTTAAAGAATGACTGAGGAAGAAATCTCGAGTGTGGCTTGCATAGGCGGTGTTTCATTCCAACTGAGGATTTCAACGAAAAAGTTCAACTCAAATAATGTTAAATAGTACCTATAAAGTTGGTAAATACCTCTTTAAGGGGTAACACCACTGTAAATTTTTCGGAAAATTGATTTTTTTTTATTTGCTTAAAAGATGCTTTGAACCTTTTAGAATATGGGGCAAAAACTGTATTACTTGAAACAAATTTGTTTCCTTGAAATTTCGAGCTCTTCCCCAAGCGCATCGGACTGCTTTGAAACGACTACCGGCGTTAAGGGGTAACACCACTGTAAATTTTTCGGAAAATTGATTTTTTTTTATTTGCTTAAAAGTTGCTTTGAACCTTTTAGAATATGGGGCAAAAACTGTATTACTTGAAACAAATTTGTTTCCTTGACATTTCGAGCTCTTCCCCAACGCATCGGACTGCTTCGAAACGACTACCGGCGTTAAACGCGTTTTTCTCGAAACACGATTTTTCAACACGGCACGCAGCATAACTCCAACAATTTTCATTCTTTTCATTCGAACTTTTAACAATATCTTTAAAATAACATTTTCAAGAGAAATACGTACGGGATTTTCGATAAGTTAATTTAAACATTACTTATTAACAAATGATTGCCCTCTTTTTATAGAAAATTGAACGTTTTTCATTCAAATGCTCACCAATCACACAAAAATCAATATTTTTAAAATCCCCTACGTATTTCTCTAGCTATAAACATGTAGATTTAAGTCATATTTTTTTTTTTAAATTCAAATTTGCACCAGCTACACTGCGTGCCGCAGAGCGCTAAAACTTCAACATGCCTCACGAGAATGGCTTCAGTGCCGCCATTTTGTAATATTTCTCAATAACTTTTTTTTTTAATAACAAAATATGTGCTTAATAACTTCCTCCAGTATAGTTATTCTATTACCTTTCCTTCCATCCAAGAAAAATTGCCAAAAAAACGCTATTTTTCAAGCTGTTACAGTGGTGTTACCCCTTAATGCTCTACAGTTCAGCCTGACGTTGCAATAAATGGCTCGAAGATAATAGAGACTTTTTCGCCCTCTATCACATTTTCCTCGCCCATTTGAATTACGTACTAATACAACACAATGTGACAGCCTTTGTATTACCTCCGATCCCCACTAAATAACAATTTGCCTCCTCTGATACTCCAAAGAGTGTTCGCTCTTGTGTAAGGCGTTTTATGCTAGAAGAAAGATCAAAGTTCCACTCAGGTTTCGTGCAACGAAGCTTCCGGTGCATGCGCGGGCGGACGTGGCCCGTGTACTATGTGGCTCTTTAATGGAATTAATAAAATATTCACTCGGGCGGACAGACGGCAAAGTAAGGCATATAATAATTTTCTGACACGCCACCTTGTGTGTTGTCTCCGCCGCCGCGGGCCGTACGTGACCGCTATCGCGGAATCAGATCAGAAAATGGCGCAAACTCCGATAAATAAGATAAATAATGTAACGCGCCTTCCGTACAGGACGGCCCATTCCCGCGAAAAACTTAGAAAGTCGCGTGCACGTCCATCAGTGCCGAGCCCTAATGCCGTGTTTCGCGTTAAAACGGCCACGATTGGCCCCGTTCAAGGAGATTCGCTCTGGAACGCGACCATTATCGGGGCTGCTTTCGCCAATGGAGTAAAAGTCGTTATCCGTCTATCATCCCGATCGACTGCGAAAATTGCCGTTGGTCTAGTTCCCTTCGTGCCCGTAAACTTCGACGATTGCAATACTTTAGGTCTAATGGCACCGTGTCGCGATATACACCCCCTTCGATATCCATTAGGCTGGTCAATATGTACACCGAAAGTGACTTTTGCGCTTTAATTATTTCCAAACTGCCGAAAAGTTGGTCGTGTCGTAGCCCGGGATACTGTACATCCAGTGTTTTATACTTCTCCGCGTGTGATTTGTATAATCTTGTATAACGTTTTTTGGGAGAAATGCAAATGGTAATGTAAGTGCAGGGAAATCGATCGGGTGTGGATCACTGACATCGTCACGAAATATAAAAAAAAAAAAATTGTAGTACTGTTAAAGCTTTCTTATTAACGGAAATCGGCAGCATGATAAATTGGAAGGGTTAGGTAACCACCTTTCAATGTTCGACAAAGACTGCAGTATCGAAATAATAATACAGTGATGAGACGACTTCTCAGCAAAGAACACAGGAAAGGACCAATAGGTGGCTCCAACGTTGAACATCAGAAGTTCCATTCCCTGCAAACTAATATTGATTTTAAAAAATACTTCGAATACAAACCGGTAACTCCTATAAATACATTATATAAATCCATTTTTACATTCAATATAAACTACGTTTCCTATATCCAGCATCGTCGATGATATTGACCCAGGATAAACTAGAACTTCATCAAATATTACACGAAAAACCGATACTTTTAAAAGCAAAGTAGATTTCCCCGGTCAGAAAAAAATCTGACGCATGCAGAGCAGTGGTATTGCCTCATTTCTCGGGCCGGAAAATGGCACTGCATAATCCCTCCCATTATCATAGAAATTCGGCAAAAAGATCGCGGCGCGGCGTCGAAAATTATTTTAGGTTCCCAGGAATCCCCAACTGCACGCTGCGAGCGCAGCGGCTCTTCGGTCGATCTTTAACAACCACCCCCTCCCTCACCGGCCACATGGCAGAAATCCGCGGAGCACTGACATTTTTAATGAACGCGAAAGTTTGAATTTTCATGGGGTTCCCGGCGGTCTGAGGATACGCGATAATCATTAGACATAGATTCGCAGGGGTGACCGCCCGCTCCCTCGCCCCGTGCCGCCCCTCTGACGGCCAGCTAGCACTGCACTTATCCACCGAAATTCAGGGTCCCTCCGACGTTACCCCACCCTCCCCATTCTGCAGGATGCAGTTCCGCTCGCAAACTCAAACTGCAGCCGTGAGGGATGCACGGGGTGGCGAGGTGGTGCAGTCGGTTGCCATGGCGACCCATCGTCACTGGACACCCTCATACCACGTTCCACCTACGTTCAACCCCCCTGTGCACGGTGATCCAGCGGCCGGACAACATCGTCCCATGCCGAGCCAAAAACACTGGTCTCTTATTACGCGGCTAAGCCCGTGAATTGTCTTCCCTCCGAGCCCCGTTCGGTCTCGCTCGCCTTTCACTCTGCGACTCCATTCCAGCCCGGCTCAACTTGATTTTCGACCCCCGTGTGCAACGTCCCTTCAAGATGTCGCGCTCCCCTCGAACCCCCTCCGCCCGCCCTTTGCAGCGGAAAAATCGAGAAACGTTTGCCGGTCGCTCGAAATTTTAGAACTACGTACTGGCCATCCACGTTATAATGTTAAGTGGAATGGGCATTCGGATCTGCTTTTGGGGGATTATTCAAGTGAAATCGGCTCGTTTAATGCCAGACACTCTGAGAACTCGCTTTGAACTCTTTAAATTCTGAGTTATGCTTCTTTTAAGAGAATGAGGGGAATTTTCTTTCGATGGAGTTTCGGCTGGTACATGGTGGTAGAAGAATTGTTAAGTATGGGCTTAGGATTACGCCCCTGGTGTTTACATTTTAATTGCACAGTGACGCGGCTGAAAACTTAGAAACTAATCAAACAGATTACCGCGTTTGTACGGTAAATGAAATAGCAGCTCGTCGGAGCTTTCACGTAACCGGCGGGAGCGTGACGTCTTAATATCAGATATCCGCCGACAAGCCGGATGACAGCCACACCCTCTCTTGGTCACGCGACAGGCGACGTTTCAAAGACACCTCAAGCAGCCATAATTAATGAAACACAAGGGAGTGGAAAGTGTAAGCATTTTAACGACCGAAGTCCCCGAAGCTTCTGGATTATTTCAACTCGCCTGACAGTACACCTCACCGTAAAAATTCAGGGGTGTAGTGTGCAAAAGAGTCGTTTCTGCTTTGCCTGAGATTCTTCATTTATACAGACCCGTTATTATTTATTTTCTCGTGAACGGGTAAGACCCATTTTGTGACAGAAGGAGGTGAAAATGGCACAGAGTAGAGAGAACATGCGTTATCACTAATCAAAAACGAGAAGTAACAGAGAAAATATAAAAGATGATAATAATGACTTGAGTCCTATTTACAATTGATATCGCTCTATACACGCTGGCTTTAAATGAGGAGAGAGATCCATTGTTATTCATAATTATATTTGCTGGAAGTATTTCCAGAAACTCAAAAGAAACCTAAATCCTAGATATTTTCCGCAAACTTTCATCAAGCATATTCGAGTTACGAAAATCCATCTGACTATATGTACTTATTTCTACTTGGAATAAATATCACCCTGAACTCAAACGAAACCTAAATCCTCTATATTTCCCGCAAACTTTCATAATCCATATTCGAGTTACGGATATCCATCTGACGTTCTGCCTTCCACCTTGGAATAAATACCACCCTGAAACATCAATCCTGCTTTAAGGGGAGTAAGCAGTCAGATCGCTCGAAAATCAAGTATTTTTTGCGAATTATTTACAAGGAGATGAACACAAATTGTGACTAGTACGTTCGGGTAATGTTTATTAATAGGTACTATAAACAGTAAAAAAGAAATGATTTGAATATTATATACATATGTATGACAGCGCTACAGTCGTCTGATATGTAGGCGTTTTTTTTTTGGAGCCGTTGTAATTTTGCAGTGATTCTGGCCGTAAGAAATTTAATTGTGAAATATCCTCTGAAATTTATACTTTGCCCTAGCCCCTATTCTGCCCTGAACCTATTGAAAAAGGAAAAAAATCAAAATTATAGAAATGGTGGCTGCAAAACGGCAAATTTTAAAGAAACGTCATTTTTCGCCAGGGAAAAGTGCCATTCTATTTTTTTTTTTTGACAAACCAGGAGTTTTTACAGACTTATGCGTAGGTCCAGGTCGTAACTAGACATGTTTCATATATGCTGAATTTTTTCAAATCGACTGATACCTCCGTTTTTTCCCAATCACCGCAAAACGAAGAGGAAATATGATTCCGAGAAAAACGCGCTTAAAGTTTCGAAAGAGGAATCTAGTCTACCTGCGTGCGCGCAGAAACGGTTTATGGCGCGCTCGACCTTTTCGGCTGTAAAATCCTCAATTTTGCGAATTTTAACATAAACCAAACGGCATTTTAATCGGGAAGGGTGGTACTTTCGAAAAATGCAACAACAAAAAAATCGAGTTTCTGACTGCCTAGTCCCCTTAATTCGTCAAATTCACAATTTCTTACGACACACGCCCTCGCGAAATCGCGCACTACCATCGCCTCCAAAATTACGTGCCCCCACGCGGGATCAAAAACCTTCCTATGACTGCCACCATTTTCTCCACTCGTCCATTCGACTATTCGTTATTAACAGTCGAACTTACGCGGTCCCCGCAGCTAATTGCTATAGAAACGCGCCCCCGAAGCGACAGTAAATCGTGGCGGGCCGTTTATAGACACTAAACCGTGGGTACAAGCGAAATACCGAGCGGGGATCGATCGATCGAACTTGACGATATGATCAGCCGTTTACCATTACGTATCCGTATGATCGTGGGGTGCAGAGCCCCTCCACCCCCCTAAACGGTGTGTCCCGCTGGCACAGTGACCCTGTTACCCGTATACAAGCCGGCACATTCTCCCCAAACACAAACGCACACACACACACACACACACAGCCACAGACACACGCAGCCACGACCGTGGCCCAGGCCACGCCACGTTTTCAACCCCCGCGTGTCTGCTGTGTACACGGGCACGCACGTATTGGTCCTCATCGATACCGATCAAATACCGAAGATTCTGAGGCAGCCCGAGCGCACGTGCCCTTCGACCGAGACGCCTGTTGCTCGTCACCTATTCCTAGGAAATATTCGTGGATTTCGCGCTTCCGATGCCTCCGATCGCCGCTCTGCCACGCGCGAAACGTCCCGCGTGTTATGCCAGCGCGGGCCCCCGCTGCCGCGGATGCGGGTGAAGGCCGTGCGTGGTTCGTTGATCGTTGAAGAATTGCAATCCACCGAATGACACCGTTTACCGAACGGTTACACAATTCTGCTGCTCGCCGGCTACGTGTCCTTTCCAACGCGATGACTCGTCCTCGGGTTTTCCTCATTATTTCTGGCGCGCTCGCCAGCCCGAGCGGGGGTGGGTATCGGCCGGAGTGACAATGGGACGCCGAGTGTGTCGCGCAACGGTTTGAATAAGGCAGGTGTATCGGGAATTGGATAGCGCTAGCGGAGCTACTAGATTTGGCGAAGATCTGGATTGATCGGATGACGAATTAACAGCCTGCGATGACAATCGTACGTGCGCCAGTTTGTCATCAGACATCCGATGTAACTGCAATGCTGAGGAGACGTCATCAGACTTCCCGAAATGGACAATCGCTTATATCACGAACCATTTCAAAACCATACCTTGCTTTACACTTGACAGGTGTCCACTATTAGCGGGTGTCCATATATCTTACTTAACGGCAACTTGCGCTCTATGGAGTGCTGAAGGATGTGAGGAGTGGAGGCTATAAATATACAGAATAAAGTTGCAGTTGGCTTGCAGAGAACATTTAAGAGATTTCGCGAGTGAAACGTGAATTCGGGGGAAGCAGCGGGAGTGGAATTTAAACGCTGCAGGACAATTGTCGAAGACTTTGATCGCGATGCGATCGTTGATGCGAAATTAGTTACTGTCCTGTGTTTGTCAAGCCTAATAGACAGAATGGTTGACTGATAGACGAGGCTCGTCCACATTGGCGGGAACACGTGTATGCACCTGAACATATGCGTGTCATGGACACCTCTACATATATAATATACATATATATATATATATATATATATATATATATATATATATACACACACACACATACATATATACGTATCGTCGCACTCCGTGCGATCCCCTGTTTATTTCCATAATCAGGCGAGTCATAATACTATTATCAAGGGGTGGACCACGGGATAAACCACCGTATCGATGTATCGTGCTATACGACCCACTGATACGATGACCCTATTGAGCATACAATATTGCGCGTGAAACAGCCTACGGTTAGGCTTCGATTTCGATACGATTCCGACATATCGCCAGCGTCCTCCTCGAGATTCTTGCCACGATTTCTCTCGTTTCGTCGCGACGGAAGCTACGTTTACTTGAAACACGACAATCGGCAGCAGGATTGATATAAACGTAGCTTTACGATTTATTCGATGTTGACATATTCGATCGATTAACGTAAGAAGAAACTTCCTCAGTTTCATGTTTCACGTAGATCTAGAGAATTTTTCATTTTCAAACTATAGGGTAAGTTAGGGAGAGTTCGACCACCGGGAGAGTCCGGCCAGTGTTGATATTTTAAGACTGACGCAAGATAGGGCACTGTGTGTCATTGACACAAAAGAAATGAATGCGCCTGTTGTTAATCTTGCATTGACCATTGTCACAAATCCATATTTAAATTATAGGAAACACTTACGACTTTATGCGTGTCTGAAAGTTTTTAGACCAAGTAACAGTGTTGGTGATATTTGAAAGACAGGTAAGTTTATTTACACTACACCGATATTGGGGGATATAATATGCATAAAACTACAGTGTCATCCCAACAATACGTATGTATTCGTTTTTAATTTATTTTGACAATGTGGTCGATCACACCCTTGATTATGGGCTAGTCCGAACACATGTGTTTTTCTTACTGTAAACCCATCTTCAGATTCAGGGAGCGAAAATTCCATTCTACAAGATAGTGATATGTCGTTAAAAGTCTGGGACCGAAAACGAAGTCTCGAAAACTGACGATTGGATTAAATGTGTGCACTGAAGCCGTTGGTTTCATGATACTAGGTGCTTAAAGTACCAGAATGTTTGTGATTTACATGAAAAACTGAAGAAGAAATAACATATCAATTAACTTCTTCGTGTATTATACTTTTTGTAAGCTACTTTTTGTTATTTTTCAAGGTCGGTCTCACTCATAGTGGGTGGACGATCTAACCCCGACATGCGGGTGAGACCGACCAGTTGCAGTGCCAATGTTTTTGGTTGAAAATGAAAATAAACATTTGAAATTATCGCACACTATAATTTAACTGTATATCCTAAATTGCTTGGGCTTTGTTTTAATGTGCCTAAAACGACAAAAATGTGAAAAACAACGATGCTACAATTTCTTTTCCAAAAAGTGGTCGGACTCTCCCGGACTTGCCCTAGTATCAGAATTTATTACTCAGGCCCATTACTAAAGAATCACTTTTATGATGTAGAGTAAATGTTGTTCCCGTTCAGGTATCTGTCGATGAAAGATCTGGCATGCTTATCCTTGGAAATCGTCGCACCACTTTAACGATCATAGAAATCGGCAAGGAATCTTTTTTCTTAGAAAGAACCGCGCGCGCCTCTCATCGAGATCTACTTCGGGCACCTAGCAGGAGAAACGTACCGAAACTCGGGAACGGTCCCGATCCCCGTCAACCACACGATTGTCCAGGTACCGCTCGATCGGGTGTCGATACGCGTACAGCGCGGTTGATTTATTGTGACGCGGTACCGTTGTTGCCGGTAATTTTATCTCCATCGAACGTTTTTCCAGGAAATCGAAATCAAATGGTGGTATTAATATCTCATTGTACGGGCGCGTGTCGCCGACACTCTCCGCGCCGCGTTCAGCCGCGCTTTTCCATCGCGGGGTTTATTTCCTTCCCCTTTTTTCCGCGGGTATTGAAACGAGCTACCGCCCGGCCCACGTCCACGTGCACCGAATCAATCGCGGCCGCTTTTCGGGGACGGCAAAATATACGCGATCGTCGAAACAATTACGCGTTGTTTGCCCCCGCATTATCAAATCGTATCGGCGGCAATGAATATAATGACCAAGTGTTTGCGTGCAATTAGCATAAGCGCGAAATGACCGGCGAAAATCGGCAACGCTCATGAGAAGGAAGTTCCGCGGGCGGAACGAGTTTGTAAGTTAATTGGCGGATATGAGACTTTATTTTCCAACGTCGACGCGGGCTTCGGTTGGTCGTTTAGCCGGCGACGCGACGGCGAATCTATCGAACGTTCGATTTTTTGCACCGCACCGTCGCTCTTTAAGCCCGCCGCGCGATGTTGCACAGCGTTTCGAAGCGTGTCATAATATTGATAGATAATTAACCATTGAAACGCTGTTCGAAAATAATACAATTTCGATTAAACCCGCATGGTGGTAATTACAATCCCAAAATAGGATCGTCACGAACTGTTGCGCGGAATTAGATTACAAGCTTTTACGCGTAAATAGCCCGCGAGGACTTAGAAAGGGCATGGTGTGTCCTCTGTTTCCAAGTGAAAACTGATGTTACCCTGGATGGTACAAATATATATATGCGAACGAATCCCACAAATCTCCAAGTAATTCGTTAACATGTTCGAAGATAAATAGCTGTACCTTAATTCAAACGAAATTGTTATCCGACCCCGTGGTTGTTGGTCGAATGTCCGTTAGACTGTGAACACAGCGAGTTTCGAAGGTTATTGCGTATAAAGATGGTCCCTCCTCGATAACGCTGCGCTAAGATACCGTAGCTTCGAAGCAAGTGGCGTATCTTGATTGGAATCTTCAACCCTCGCTGTGTCCAACCCTTGCAAGCGGTGCGCAGAAGATTCTGGCATTGTGCGTAAGAATCGATTGCTCGTATCAAAACTGTAGCCCGGCGCGAAGCGGAACGGAGCACGATTACCGTGACAGATCCTAAATTACTGAAACGTTTCGGCAACAACGTCGACGCACAGTTTGAAAAACTCCCCGATCTTTGCTCGAAGCTGCCTATATTTCTCCCGGTGTCCCCCTTTCAACCCTGCTATTATTCCACTTCTTCTATAGTAGTTTAATCTATAAACAAGTAATTGGTTGAAATTTGGTCGAGCTGCGTGCACGGTAATCGCGCATTGATTACCTGTGAATTTCAATTTTTGAACGGCGCGTTGTAAATTAACAATATTATGCTCGCGTGAATACGTTAATGACGGATAATACGTAAATAATTTCGAGGGACGTCATTAAACGGACTGGCGAAAGCGGCGGCTGCGTTTATCGAGCGCCGCGGATAAATCGTCATTTTAATTGGTTCGGGATACTTGGATGGAGCCTTTCGCCCGCTAGCTTCCTACTCCGTCGCCGGGGCCGCGCAAATTACGCGCAAAAAGGGCGGAATAGTTGCGTTCACTTTGTCCCCTCGGTGTCATTTATTTCGGAGCGGTAATGAGAACATAAAAGACACATGCAGAATGCGCGACGCATCCCGCGTTACTTTATATTTTTACGCGGCGAGCCACTTGGAAATGAGAGGACCCTACATCGGCCACGGAGTGAAGGGCTTTCGCGTTGTTAGTTTGGAACCGAAAAATGAACGGGGAAAGGGGAGAGAATAGAAAAGTACCTTTGGCGCCAATTGTACGCGCGATACCACCTCTTAATGAATTAGAAACGAATTGGCTCGTGAAAATTCTATGGCCCTTGTATGAGGATTTTGCTGGAGCTCGAAGGCTCTCTTTCGTTTAGAAAGAAATGCAATATTAGTATTCGCGATATTAGAGCACTGTCTTGTTGTAATTGAAGTAGTTTCATTTTCAGTATTATATTCATTATAGGGTAAATCCGCGAGACGCGGTCGACCTAATATAAAATGGCTATTAAAGCTAATATAGATATTACTTATTTTATCAGAACAAACCTAATATGTTCAGAATTTTATGCCGATTCAGAAAAACTGGTCGACATTTGCTTTAAGACAATATTTACTGTAAATGGGGTTGAAAACTGAAGTCATGACATCTGACCACCTCCCCCGAGGTGCCGGGAGAAATGGTTTTCGTCCTTGGCAGAGACCACTCACATAATTATTCATGGAAAATTAACAAAGGATAAAGCAAAATTATTTATGAGTGAATACAACTACGGATTCATTGATATTTAATTTGTTTACGCTAAACAAGTAAAGAACACATCAAAGAAAAAGTGAATTACCTACTGGCGATTAGCAAGGCAAATGAATACATAAATGAATAAATAAACTAAATAAACAAAAATAATAATAATATAATAATAAAAAATAAAAAATAAACAAAAATAATAAAAAAAATCATAACTCGACCATCTCACCTTTCTGCAGCGAGACATGGTCTTCTCGTTAGCTTTGAGAGGAAGAGTTAATATGGCTAAATACTTTGGCTGCATTGTCCCTCAACATCTCTACTATCTTATTATTCCAAACATTAAAGGAAAATAAACTTAGAAGTATATTTTAAATACGATTCTGTACAACCGCTGTTTGACAAAAGAGGTTAAATGTAACATCAATTTACCTTTTATAGCCTATAAATCCAGAAAAACACAGAAGGAAGCGAAATAACGATATTCATTCAACTATTTGGCTTCTAGAGAAGTAATTGGTCTGCACTTTAATGCATTTTTACGTATGGACTCTGAAATATAGCGACACGACCAACTCTCCGGCCCGACCGCGTCTCCCGGATTTACCCTAATATCTCAGGATTATCTTTCCTTTAACTGAAACAGGAATAATATTGTATTTAAATTAGTGCTAAAGTTGATGCGAGGGCAACATTGAATTTTGAATTTGGAGACACCTGCTCAGATTATACTGTCTGTTCACTTCGTCCAGACGAAAGTCATGATCGAAGAATTCTTTTCAGATTTCGTAGTACCATACTTCAATCGTTGAAGCACAATTTGACAAACTGAACGAGGTGTGCTCCAGCTAATTATCGCCAGCATATATGTGCAGAAGAACAATAATTCTCAACGATGCCAACCACTCGGTCCGCTTGCCCTTTCTTCCGCCCTCTCCCGCGATGGAAGGACTCGGCGCTAGCGAACGAATTCCGTTTCCGTTTCTGTAAATGTAAAACTTGCCCGCATCGGTGCCCGTGTCGTGCGTGTGTACTCCCTCGCCGTCACGCCCTTTAATTATCATACCGGCCATCACGCCATTACACTTCCGTATACAATTACTTAGTCGCTCTATCGTTCCTGCTCGCAAGATTCATGCGAAGATGTCGGGCATCAAGATTAACCGCGCTCGTTGTTTCCTCGAAATAGAAGCGCTCGCTAATTTATCGTCGACCATGGAAGACTTACGTGCATAAGTAGCGCGCTGGATAACGACTTCGTTCGGATTCTTTGGCCGAATTTCAAATCCTACCGCGCCCGTACGGTGTACGTCTGATTAATGGCATACGCAGTACAAGTCTGTGCACAGAGAATTCTACTTGCTATAAACTTTTGGCGACCTTCGTAGATAGTTTGAAAAGACTAAGACACGCGATTTTTAGCATTGCCTTGATGAAAAGAAATTCATTTCCTCGTTATTAGGGATCGTATGCTTTTAATACCAATTTAATACCAATTACCATGTATAGTGGATACTTCCATCTTTTGCACATACTTATACAATTTTAAGTAGGGATTGATAATAGTTTTCCATTGTATTCCACGAGGACAGATTAAGAATATAGAATTACTACAGAATACTTAAATCTGCGTCCAAGCAAACAGAGCGACGAGTCACTTTCTTCCCCAAACTTCTAATTCTCCCATATACTCCATAATAAAGGATAGTATTCGGTGCCAAAAGTCCGTGACATTTTACAACAGACACCACAGTTCGAAACGCTCGATGATCACTGCAAACAATGAGAACAACGTTTTCTTCTCTGTAAGCAACCCCTTTGTCAAGCTTCTTCAAAACGGATCGCAGGTTCTAACAAGAATTCTAATCCTGCCTCCGGGTAAGTGGAACATAAGAAACGGGACTTCTAAAAACGCGCGGGTCTTTAACGTCCTAACGAGCTTATTACACAGCCGACTCGCAAAGGCCGTGTCTTTATTTGCTCCGAATCAACTGGCGTCATCGAAGCGCCGATGAAACAATGAATTAGTCAACAAGCGAAAAGCCAACGAGGTCGGGCTGGATGGAGTCGCGATTTACGGGGTCGGAATGAGCGCGTTATTTCAGTAAAATTTCCTCTCGCCTCTCCGATCGACGCAGAAAAACTGATATTTCTGCGCCGCGGTATTAATTACATTATAAATCCACATAATCCCACATTACCGCGCCGCCCTCTAATTGCCATCAATAATTATCGCGTATCTGTCAGCGGCCGGGCGACCGTTGTTAAAATAATGTTTAAACTGCACGCTTTAATTACATTGCTACCTGTTGCTGGCTGATTGCAAAATAAATATTTATTTGTTTGAATATTAATCGGTTACCTTCGCACCGATCGCCGTTCATCGCCGCGGAAAAATAGTCTTAAATTTACTACCCGAAAGTTCAATCGCGAAGGGCAGTGGCAGAAGTTTTGGAATTAGCCGCATTCGCGTGCATGGTTCGTCTAGAATAGAGCTACCTGCTTGTTCTCTGCTGTAAATATCGGCTTTGATGTCTCGTACTGGATGTTGACGAGTGTAAGTATATTTTACGTGCTTGAAATTGTAGACATGCTAGACATTAGAATTTTCATTTTAGTTACGCAACACTGGCGTCGATTATACAATCGAGAAAGGGAAGACGGGTGACTCTTAATGGCTGTCTACCCCAAGCACCGCAATCCTTAGAAATTTCGTAAGGGTTCTAAGGATTAACGGATATTAACGGAGCTTAGAGAATCTGTGTTTCGAGATGTAATGATTAGAAGAAATTTATGTAGAGCGAGGAATCTTTATAGTATAATAAATTTAAATTTAGTAATAAAAACCCAACAGTTTGAAAGGTTTTCTAGGCTAACGATTGAAACTATAATGTTTAAGTAATTCTATTTAAATTAGTAGAGTTACCATTTTTGTTTTCTCAAAACCAGAAACGAAGCAACATCTTTTCACATTAGTATTCATATTCTTATCCCTATTCATATCATAACCCTACCTCTCATAATTCCGATTCTCCTAGCCTCTAGAACTGGAAGAAATTGAACCTCCAGCATCCATCAAGCTAAAAAGAGAAAGTCACGCGTCCATCAGTCGTTCAGAAAAGGAATGTTTAATCACTCTGATACGCTATCAGCGTGCGCGAACGATGGACGCCCACAGCGGTATTATAACTTCCGACACAAAAGCGGTAATCAGAAACTCATGAACCGAAATTAAGCATTAAAAAAATGAGCAATAGACCCAGGCAGCCTGGCAGAGAATATTGAGAAAAATACTATACAAGCACAGCAATGCGATCTCACCTTCGGCCATTACGTTCGGCAAAAATTAAAACGTTTAATAGTTGCGCGACCGTGCATAGCCGCGCGTATTAAAACCTGACAAACTTCTCGAGTCACGTTACGCTGGTAAAAGTTACTAAACAGCCAACGGTAAAATTTACTGCGTCAAACTATCCTAACTTCTCCAGCGTGCGCTGTAATCGCGCCAATATTTAGCGAGTGTCCGAGGGGGAAGCATCGAAAACCGTTGCAACCGACCAAGAAACAAACCTGGCCGATGCCCCGAATGGTGTGGAGATAAACGTCCAACGGTTGGCAAGGAGAAGGAAATCGTGGAGAAGTCCGTTAAGAAAGTGCAAGGCTGCGTTAAAGTCGCAGGGTGAGCACCACCCCGTGTCTGTCCTGTCAGGGGGTGCACCTGTAGGGGGGCCCCTTAAGGTGTACCGTACCAGAACCTACCGGTTTCGAGCTCTGCTCGGTCACTGCGACGAAGACGTTACACCATAATCTTTTTAAAAGGCCGGATGCCCATCTGTGGGCCGTTTGCCCTTTAAAAAGTCAACAGCTCTGCCGCGTTGGCTGATGCATTAACGACAATTTCGAAAGAAAGTACGGTGCAGGCGAGTATCGTGGGGTTGCTATCCGGTGTCGAACGAATCTTGCCCGTATACTCTGATGCCATGAAAATCCTTGCATACCCATTCTGTTCAGCGACGAACGGAAAAGGGGGCTGATGGTTAATTATTTACTTACGCACTTAGTATAATGCCAATCAATGGCCACCGTAAATATAGATCTCAATAAACAGGAGTTCAGCTGTGGCTGAGGAACTGACACCTCGCGGATGTTACATCCTGACGTTCGCATTAAGTGCCACCCCTCTTGCTGCCTCCACTGAACGTTACAGTGCGGGCGCTGTAATCGAGTAGAAAGGGGCCGGGCACAATTCAGAAACCGAATGTCTTAACATAAAGGGGCGCAACCGACGCCCGCGCTTCATGCGACGATTGTGTGCAGCTGCGCTGATTGTGAGTGCATTTGCGTTTCATTCCAGGCGTACGGGTGAATGGGAATCAAGCGCAGAATTTCTTTTCGCACTTTCGCGGAGAACCTTTCACAGCGGCTAAAAACAAAAAAGGCGAAACGCCTTTCAATTGAACGACGCTGCTTGCGAGCGCCAAAATCCATGGGTGGTCCTACTCCCGCTACTTGACAGACTTCGTCACAAAGAGGAGCGTCACGGCGGGATTATAATGACGCGGGTGCATTCAGCAGGCTGAAATGGCCTCGATCGCTCTTATCCAGACAGAAATCGTTTTTCCATACGAACGCCTTGGACGCTTCTCTACGGAACAAGCCGCGACACCGGCGTGGCGTTAATTCCACTCGAATACCACTCCCGCGCGAGATTCGCGAGACTTTCCGACGAGCCACGCGATAGCAAAATGTGCGAACGTTTCGATAGAGACAAGCGGTGTCTCTTGCGAATCCATTGATAATGGTAAACGCGTGTATGGGTGTCTGATCGTGAGTGCACAGAGGAACGTGTTGCGGATTCGCGCCGCGGAACCATTCGGAGAATGCGACCGGGCAGAACGGGGCAGACAGGATTCGGACGCCATTACCGCGTGCATTGTCCAGCGGAAATCATTAAACTAAAATCTAACTACAGGGCTAATATTGTAAACTGGCTGCCTATTCTGAAAGCTTTCATGCTAACCCCGATTTCGGCACGGTTTAGACCGCAAGAACGGTGACGGGAAGTCGAATGACAAGCTTCAACAGACGTCTCGCTGAATTGTTGATAGAAAGGACACGGATACAATGCCGGCCGTGATTACGAGTGCCAGAAGGAGCATTGCTGCGTTAGATTGTAATTCTCTTTGCGGGGAGTTCCACGGGAACTCTAATTTATAGCGAATTTGCGGCAGGCGTGGTGATGAAACAGCTGTTCGCAAGAGATTATGTTTCTTAAGGGGGAACACCACTGTGACGGCCGGAAAAATGAGCCCATTTTTAAGATTTCTTTAAGGAATAACTTACAGTTTTATTATAAAATTGTTATTACCTATCTTTAGAACAATGTCTTAAGAGACTATAAAAAAAAAAGTAATAGAAAAACATGCATAGATTTCCATATACAGTTAATCTCCTACACCCCTCTCAAGAAAAACATAGGTCGCTTATCGAAACGATATCTCTGGAACGGCAACTCTGAAATCAAATTTTTTTTTTTTAATATAATCGGTATGAGTGTAGTTTCCGTTGTGCGTACCGATTTTTTGATCGAAAACATATTTTTTGAAATACGCTCGAAAAACTATCCATTTTTTTGCCGATTTTCGAAACTTTTTCTTCCCAAGCGCACCATTTTTACAAAAATTTTTTTTTTTAAAAATCGGTACGCACAACGGAAACTACACTCATACCGATTATATTAAAAAAAAAATTTGATTTCAGAGTTGCCGTTCCAGAGATATCGTTTCGATAAGCGACCTATGTTTTTCTTGTGAGGGGTGTAGGAGATTAACTGTATATGGAAATCTATGCATGTTTTTCTATTACTTTTTTTTGTAGTCTCTTAAGACATTGTTCTAAAGATAGGTAATAACAATTTTATAATAAAACTGTAAGTTATTCCTTAAAAAAATCTTAAAAATGGGCTCATTTTTCCGGCCGTCACAGTGGTGTTCCCCCTTAAGCTGCAGGTGATTGATGGCAATTTTCATGCGAGTTGGTATAATATAGGGAAGAATAATTCGGCTTGAGATGTACTATAGATAGACAGTGGCGCACTCGGGATTTAATGTTTAAATATAAAAATATTATCGATACAAATTCAATAAAATTCATTAGGTGATTATAAAAATTTATTTAAAGTTTTCTTTTCTTCTTGCGAAGCCCCTTCTTTGGGGGGGTGCCAGGACCCCTTGGGTCCCCAAGCCCAATTATAAACAAAACTTCGTAATATCGAATCCTCCGCCTCCTATTCCCACCCCGAAAGAGCATATAGATTCAAGGTAATTACCGCAAATAGAACAATCGTGTAATTCCAAATTGACCGCCGCTGAACATCAAAGTACCGCGATCAACATCGATCCGAAAGCGATGAAGACACACCCCGTGGCTCCAGATGTGATAAACGCGACGAAGATGGTGAGGGCGAAGTCCCCCGTCGCGTGGACTTTAAATAACAATTTCACGGCAGAAAATGAGCCATCAAAAACAATGCGACAGTTAAAAGGTTTAATTCGGCTGGTCAAAGGTGGAGAGCGGGCCGAGTCTGTTTGACTGCAGCGGTCCTGCAAGCCGAGGGAAAGCGAGAAACGCGGACCGGCGGAGGGGTTGGACGGAGGAGAAAGAGGAAAAGAGCAACGGGGGATGACGTCGGGCCGCGGGGGGTACAGGGGGCGAAGGACGAAGTTGAACCGGTACCTTTCAACCGACGTAGCAGACCTCCGTGCAAACGTAGATACGCGTGTACTTGTACGTCGGCGAATTATTATGGTAAAACGGGTACGAAAGCACCCTGATATCCTCCGTTGGCGGTCCGCGTTCAAATGTACCGCACCGGTTGCCGTGTGTGCGGGGGTCACGGGGATGTGCGTGTCCGTGTTTCGGTGCGTATGAGTAGTTACCGTTCGGAGTAGGAATGTTAATACCGTGGCTGTCACCGACAGGGTAGCAGCACCACCAATCCGTCCGACCAGCTTCAGACTTTTCCGGCGACTAGCCCTGCGTGAAAATCGAACGCCTGCGATCCTGTACGCTGACGCTTGGAAATAGATTTCAGCCGTGAATTTCCAATCGCGCGGAAAAATGGCCCTCTTATGCGTGCCTGCGACGGCCTAGTAGAATTTGCCCGTAGATTTGAGACGATCAGTTCTGATCGAACCTAGGATGCTCGTTGGATACAATATTTGGACGAACGTTGAATGCAGACTTCTGGGATTTATTTAGAAAGGAGATTCTTCATGGGAATCGTAATGTTTATAAATCTAGAGTAGAAAAATAATTATTATTATTACATACATGTGAAGTTCGGTAATAGAGTATAACAAATTAGAATAAAATGCCGAACTGTTATAAACTAAGTAAATCTAAAGCTGAATACAATTGAGACATGAATTGAGCAAGAGTTTATTTCGACTACAGCATGGAATAATATTAACACAGGGAGGTAATGGACTAAGAATAGTACAATGAATGATTTTTTAAATTCCACGAGACCTTCTCGAAATAATTGTTCGATTTTAGTCTTTAAAACGATTACGAAAATTTGTGATCCAAAAGTTAAAACTTGTAAGCTTAATATACATGACTGTTTCAGAATTGTAAATACCCTCTCGCACAATGAAAGATACCTAAGGAAAATTATTCGAGATATTCCTATAGATTTCTCGAGTTGGGCAATTTGCAATCAGTCCAATGCTACGTGCTGTTCGCACAATTCGCAGCAGAATCCTGCACTCTGTTCCGCGATGGAAATCGCAGCAGGATTAACCCGATTTTGCCATAGACAAGTCCAGTAATCGTTGACCAAAGCAAGAAGTCACAGAGCTGAAATGGGACGAGCAATTGAGTAATCGAGGAGTATCGAGGAGATAAGTTTCACGTAATCAGAGAACGAGTTGCACGGAGGTGATTAAAGGTATCAGATGGAACGGGACCGTACTTATTGTTACGCGAGTATCGCAGATGGAGCTGATACAGACACCTCCAATTAAAGTTCTCGATTATCACCGATGAGGAATCAGCGAGCATCCCTGTCGCTCGTATCGATTATCCGTTGCACAATTTATTTCTGCGATTTATGTTTCCAGGCTGTACAGAAGCGGTCTTCTAGGATGAGAATTTAACAAAAAAGGAACTAAAGCGTAATGACCATTAAACGTACATTGAATTCTATTACGTTCCCGTCGATTCCTGAAATCTGGAAGGTATATCGATACTTGTTCCGACTACACTGCGAGCTTTCCACTGTCGATAATGCATGCCTACATTCCCTGACACGTGCACGTTAGGTGAGATCAATTTGTGCAGCAGTCGCCGTGCATCCATGGCCCGTAGACACGTATGTATGTACACTCGAGGCTGATGGAGTAGGAAGATGGAAAAGACTGGCCCTAGGGAGTCGATGCTATCAATTCGATTGATCTATGAAACTTGGACGCCCACAAATCAACTGCCACACACGTTCCCACTTATTCTGTGTACGCTACTGGCCGATAACTATTACTACTATAGTTCCCGTTTGCTTAAACATGCTCGGCTCCGTTTACTTTATACATCGCCGAGGACGCAAAGGTGTCGAGCAATGATTGCCCGTACTTATTGATGTCGCGTAATTATGGCTAATAGCGAGGGACGCAACTGGAGATAACATATTCATGTTACAGGCGAGGAGGATTTTAATTAAAACTCTGTTTAATGTACAAGCAGCCTAAAATTACCTGCACGATGCGAAACTGTGCTTCGAGTTATTCAATAGAGCCGCGATATGTTCCCGCGACGAAAAAAAATGTTTCCCGCCCCGTGCATTAGCTGAAACTCTTGTTGCACAGTTTACCTGCACGATTAAAAGCAAAACGATCCTAATTAATGCGAACGACCTTATAAATATACCGCACCCGTACAGCCCCATCAACTTGCAATTTTTCAATGCGACCCTTGCCCGTAGCACGGCACGGTTCGAGCTTTCCTGGCTCCGCGGGCAACACGCGGGTCCTTTGACAGTATGGGCTCGTAAAAAGACGTCCTCGTATGAAAATTGAAGATCAGTTTGAAATGCATATACATATGGAATCTGTTTGAAAAAGCTGAAAGAAATAAAGAAACTTTCTACCTGATTTAAGGGGGAACACCACTGTGACGGCCGGAAAAGTAAGCCATTTTTAAGAATTTTTTTTCGGGAATAATTTACGGTTTTCATAGAAAAATTTTATTACCTACCTTTAGTACGCTGTCTTAAGAGGCTATACAAAAATAAATAAATAGACGAACATCCATAAATTTTAATATATTAATTAATCTTCTAGACCCACCCACGCGAGCTGGTCGAATGTGTAACTATGGAACAGCAGATCCGAAAGCAAATTTAATTTTTTTTTATACACTATATGAGTGTAGTTTCCGTTGTGCGTACCGATTTCTTAAACAAATTATTTTTGTAAAAATGGCACGCTTTAGAAGAAAATTTTCGAAAATCCGCGAATAAGATAGACAGTTTTTCGAACGTATTTAAAAAAAGTTGTATTCAATCAAAGAATCCGTACGTACAACGGAAACTACACTCATATAGTTTATAAAAAAAAAATGAAATTTAATTTCGGACCTGCTGTTCCATAGTTACACATTCGACCAGCTCGCGTGGGGAGGTCTAGAAGATTAATTAATATATTAAAATTTATGGATGTTTTTCTATTTATTTATTTTTTGTATAGTCTCTTAAGACAGCGTACTAAAGCTAGATAATCAAAATTCTCTATGAAAACTGTAAATTCTTCCTGAAAAAAAATTCTTAAAAATGGCTTACTTTTCCGGCCGTCACAGTGGTGTTGCCCCTTAACTTACAAGTCTGCTCTATGTTCAGCACACTCTGAAAAATATTACTTACACGTTCTAATGAATAGATAGGTGTACGACATTCAATACCTATACATTATATCTACAGAAGAATTCTTTGCGAATAGTTTGTCATACTTCGCAGCTTACAATTAACCCTCTCGCCGTAATCAGTACTGATGAGATAAACAGCTTTGCCTGGGCAGATTCTCGAGGACCGGTCGTTACCGGTAGAAGGGGAGCAGATGACGAAGAAAACCGGGACAATATCGTGAAGCAGGAGCGCGAAGGAAAAGGGGCCAAAGAAAGCTCGGAAGGGTATGTTTAGAGAGACAGTGTGTCAGAGATCGAAAGGGACGAAGAGAGCAAAGCGATACATACAACGCACGACTAGCGAAAGCTGGGCAAAAAAACCGCAACGCGAAACCCGGACGGTCTGTAAAAAAGGACGAGCGGAAAAAAAACCGGGAAAAAATAGTGAACCCGTCCCCCGCCGCTTCTCCCTGCCAGCCACGACGGTCCGCCGGTGGCGGGGGTGGAAATGAAATCGACAGGGCGTCCACCTATCGGTCCGATGGCACGTATACAACACACGATCACAGACGGAACGCCACCCCCACACCGTGCAGCGGCGCTTTGTTCCACGTGTGTCGCGATACGTGGAACGGGCACGTACACACGCCCGTCGGCACGTGCACGCACGCCGCCACCCTCGATTGTGTGGCCGCGTGTTGACTGAACGTGTGTACACCGACATAACTAAACAAGCAACAAGTGACCTTAAAATCTGTGAATAAAAATACCGGCCACTGATCGGGTATCGTGCGCAGCTGCAACCGTACGGGCGTACTGGCGAGCGGGAGGGGTGAAGGGGTTGCAACCTGTGCACTTCGCCGTGCCAAGGAACCACCGGCAAGCCCGTTGCTGCATGTAAACACCGCGAACGTAGTTTTGGCAACAATACCGAAAAAGAAAAAGGAAGAGGGAGGCACCCCCGGCAATGTCAGTTGTGCTCTCGTTTTTCCATCCACCGCCCCTCCGCCCCCCCCCCGCGGTGTTTCGTTGTTCCTGTCAATAGAAAGGAAATTTTTGCCAATCGTTTACGCGGCTAACTTGACGTGGTAGTTCTATTGGACGGCTCTGTGTCGTCCTGTTTCATTTTTCAGCTATTGGATATGTAAAAATGAAACGTATCTCGACAGCGGGGGTGGTTTCGGGTGTTAGACGCAGGAGAGCTTTCGCGCGGAATGCTGCGAGGCTTAATAGGCGACTCGGAGAATTTGTTAAGGAGGTTTAGATTTAATCGAATTTAAAGGGTGTTGGAGGTATCGATTGCTGAACTTTTGAAGAGTGAAGCGAAGCCGGCAGGTGACCTTTTGGATGTAATAATTGTGTTCCGTTTCGAAATGGTGGCTTCTTAGTAATTCCGAGGGAGAACGAGAGTAGAGCAACCCTTTTGCAAGAATAAGCAAAACTCGATTAGAGTGGTGTCAACTGACAGAGCAACAAGTGACCTGAATGTGCGCGAAGAGGTAAAAATACGAGCGGCTGATCGAGAGTTTTACACGGCTCAATCGAACTCAAAGAGGAGAGCGAGATCATTCGGAGAGGAAGCTCTGGGGGGTTAGAGGTAAAAAGGGTCGATGGTCGACGCTGTGGAGGGTAGTGCAGATAGATAAATTAGAAGTCACCCTGCTTTATTGACCACTTCTGACGTGATCGGCGATTGCAAAGAAACCGTGTCCCTCGCGATGCATATCTTTGGGGATAGAACAGGGGTGTCGAAGTTTTCATGGAAATTAAAGGCACAGACAATGGAATCACGATTAAACCAATCTTTCCTAATCTGCATCCAAATGCCGAATAAACTATCTCAATATCCAATTTTCTATAAGTATTGGTTTTTCGAAAAATAAATTTTAAAACACCTTCGTGTAATCCACGAACTCTCAATAGCGTTTCACAGATTGCGCGAGTGAGGAGTCCAATAAGCAAAATGAGTGTCTCTACGAGATATAAAAGATGCAACACCCCGAATTGAAGATCGCGGCAACGGAAACGCTCACAAAGAGCCACTGGTCTTTGATTCAGCCCGTTTCTACGGTTAGTTCCAATATCAACCGTCTAAGCAAGAGCTCGCCACTGTCCAGCAACCCTTTCACTACCACAAGCAGCTTTTAACCCCTTAGCACACGCGGACACGACTCCACAGACGGAGGGGGTGATTTTTCTTTGAAACACCAACACACCGTCTCCGAGTCTCACCACCACGGACACGGTCCCGATACGAGCCGTGCGTCAGTGGGGTTGCGCGTATCCTCGTTTCGCATACCAGAAGGGGTAGCTGCCCTCTCTCTTCTGTGGAATCGCGCATGACCGAAATCGCTTGCGCTCTTTCTCGCGCTGCTCTCATTCAAGCAACATCAAATAGACCACTCTCTCCGACAAACACGAAATTACTAGATCATTACCATTGGTACTGGTCAGCGAAATTCGATTACGAGCAAGCCTCTCGCAAAACTATCATCCCTTAGAGTGTGCCATATATTACAAAGTACTCTTCATCTTATTCCTAAATGTTCGTTCGGATCGCGGTAGAGATGTCACAAGTTGCGAACAATGTACATCAGCGTTTATTTAATAATTTTTGCCATCCCTCGTACAATCAGTCATGTTCATCCCATCAGAAGAAATTCATGCAGCGACGGGGTTAAACATCGCCGACGTCCTCAGCTTTCTCGATTTCCGCTGCACTCGTTCGAAGCTTGCACGCGTCCAGCCTCCCCGATATCAGCGTGTACCATCGCCTCGAATACCCTCCCCGTTACACCTCGGCGTGCATGCACACAGGCCTGCGCACGTATAGGCGAAAGCAGCGTGATAAAGTAGAAAAGCTCTCTGTCCCTCCTGAGCCGGCTGCAGCCCATCTATCGGTCCCTTTCTACCGTCGTGAAGCATATACGAGCGCGTGGTCAGCTCGCGAGGCGCCTCTCCGTCTCTCCAACAGTGTCTATTCTATCGCCATCTTCGTCTTCGTCCAGATCAGCCGCGCGGCGGGGCGACCTCGTCGCTCTGACGGCGGCCGCCGCGCGAGCCCCGTCTCCGTCACCCGAACGTCGGCCAGTCGAGTGCGTCTCGGATGAGTTCGGGGATGCTCGTGTCGTTCGCAATCGTCCTCGTCGCGCGCCCGCCGCCGTCACGGCGCGTCGTCTTCCTCTCGCGATTTATCCCCTTCCACGCGGCGTAACCTGTTCACCCACCACCGACGATTCCGTCGCAAGCTTCCACGATCGAGATCCTCCTCGTCGCACCAAACGACTCCCCCGTTGATATCGTCTTCCTGTGAATTCATTCAGGGCCGGCTGCTGGACTCCCGTTGCCCCATGAACCCGGCTAGCTTCCCTTCAATAGTCGCCACACGAATCCCATAGAAACAGGTGTACACCTAATCACCGGGTCCTTTTCCACCCACTCTCATACCGTCAAATGGGGGTGGTTTGTCCGCGAAAAAAGGCGCCATCTGCATCCTTAAAGAGCGTCTAAATTAAACATGGCCCCTGCGCTTATTCTGTCTGTGAGAATGCAATTATAATTATCCAGACGTCTCGATGGTCCCGCTTAATAAGTTAACCCGCCACTCAGGCCCTTGTCACATTCCGCTTTTAATCCGCGAAAACGAAAGTCGGGACTGACAGCGGTGCGCATCGAAGAGGGCCTAATTTACTTAGCCACCGTCTCGCATAAATCTTGAATTTTGCCGGGCCGGGCAGATCCTGCGTAGCGAAGGGGCGGTCATGTTCTCTCGTTCGGCTCTCGCCTCTTCTTCATCGCGTGTCCTCGCGCATAGGTGACTCTCTGTCGCGCGTCCGCGCGCCCCGACACGGTTGTTCGGGACGTCGGGTCCGGTCGCACCCGCGGCCGGCTTTCGTAGGCCGTTTCGCGGAGGCAGGCGGCGAGCTTTGCCGGCTGGACGGCAGAGGAGCCACCGTACGGGGCAGCGGCCAAGAGGGGCCGGCGGCTTGCCTCCGCTGCTGGCCGGCGCGCGTGTTTCTCTCCCTTCGGCTTACAGCATCCGCCGGAGCTTCTCCTCTCTCCGCCTACGCGGTGCGAGTGTACCGGTGTGCGCCAGTGCGCCCGCAAGCCCGCAAGTTCGCGCTCCGCCACGCAGCCCAAGCTCTCTCTACCCGCGCGCTGATCGGCCACGTTCGTCAGCCGGGCCCCACGCAAAAAGGCAACGGGGCCGCGCGCGAGCCGAGAGAAGTACAGGAGGCGATTTGTTATTTCAACTTTTTCCACCGTAAACGATACCGGGGGCCGTGGCGGGGGTGTGCGAGAGGCCGCACACTTCAACGACCAGTATTTCCGTTTTCTTACGTTCGCTGTGTTTTCAAAAGGTGAACGTCCCGGCGACGCTGGTGCTGGCTCCGCGGCGAGACGAACACTCGAACGCGCGCGCTTCGGCCAAAAGGTGACCCCGCGAGTAATTCCTGAATGGGGGAGGAAAGGAAACGAACGAACGCGACGACCACGCAGTGACTGTGACCGAAACAAGGATTTCACGAACCGCCTTCGAGTGTGCCCGTTCTTTTGTTATTTCTGTGAACACCGTTTACCCGCACGTCCTCGAACTCGCCTTTATTGGGATCGACGCGATTTAACAGGTGAGTCCACGAGCTGGGAGAATTATTTCCTCCGTTTGCTGGGTGTTTTCTTCCTTTCGACTTATCGTTTCCGCGGCAGTTCGTCGTTAACGAGCAGGATCGCCAGGGAGGCTCTCGGATGATTCTCTTGGCCGCAAGTGTATCGACGACAGAGGAATACTCCTTTATCGTCCATCCTTCGAGCTTCTTAAAGAGCTTTACATTTCGGTGGTCGCGATTCGTCCTTCACGTTAGTCGATCGTCCTGGCACAGAGTGTCGTCGCTCTTGAGAATAGCCAAAGGAGTTTCACGTAATTCTGGACTTCGTTTTTTCGAGCATCATTAACGGGGGAAAGTATCTGCAGGTACTTTCAGTGTTTCTTTTATTTCCTTCCTATTTTCGTGAAACTGAAAATATAGCTCGCAAGAGAGGTTTAGTGGCGGTCGTACGTTGATCGTATCAGACTATATTTGCTCGAATAGGGAATTCTACTTGGGATTTTTCGAATCGGTAGACGAAACTCCTGTAGTCACTCAGGAAACTTTGACGCGAGAATTTGTGTAGTACTGATTCATTCCTAGATACTTGTTTCGTTTTTTTTTTTTTTTTTGAATGGGAAGGTGGCGCACATTTTAATAAGGTGAAGGGCACTTTTCATCGTCGACTAAGCAATTCCCATTCAGTCGGGCCGCCTTGTCTGTCATCCACGGATACATTCCCCTTGCCGTAGGTACTTCTCAAGGCACGTCTTCTACTACAACGACGTTTACAGTGATTCTGTGCAGTGACGGTGGTGCTAATTGTGGGTTAAACGACGCGATTAACCAACATGATGACCGAATAGCGCGTAAAACATGTTTTAAACGGCGATAAATCTGAGCGCGGTGATCCGGTGATCTTCGGAACAGTGGAAGTGATGCTCGATTTCGAGAATTCGTCTGAAAACAGATGCAGTAAAATAAGTGCGATGAAACTGTTCGAAATAATGACCGTTAATAAAGTGATCATTACAAAATTAATATAAAATTATCGAGTCGAAAGCAGTCGGTGGCGGAGATAAAATGAAAATCGAAGTCACGTGCGCGCTTAATTAAATTATCGCAAATATGAACGTTTTATTCGCGATCTATTCGCACTTCGTTCCGCGCCATGACAATGAGCACATATTAATGAAATGCGGAATTAACTTTGCTACCGAACGACGGACGAATTCCACGAAAAGTAAACATAATTTTTCATTAAATTTTTCGTAATTTCATTCGATGCAGAGTACGGACACGTGGCTAATCGTTTTTAATGAAAGTAAGGTAGCAGTTGAATCGGCTTTGTGATTTGAATGTTGCACTAGAACATTGCTATTGCACCGTCTCTTAGCTCCGAATATGCACAAATAGAATAATCGTAGATTAATATTAAAAAGGATCCAGATTATAAAACGAATGACACGTGAAACATGTGGCCAGTGGAGCAACTGTAAATTCTCTGCGTCGAAGTAGAAACAGTCCAATCTTATCAGACGTACATAAGAGGCTTCCCTCTTGGTTCCCTTCCGACGGCAGGCGGTTAGAGCATATCGAAGCGAATGAATAATTTGAAATAGCGAAGAAAGTGTTGCCACTAGAAAATCGAGGCGGGTCGAATGTTTAATTATCCTACAAATATTACTCACATCGCGAGAAGCTAAATCGCGAATAATACCAACAGTAAACGTGGCTGCGTATCCTTGCTACATAACGCGCGACAATCTTTCATTAAAAATTTCGAAATAATATCAAAAGCAATTCAAGAATAACGCATTCCAATTGCCAATAATAAAACAACCTCTCGCCCCTCCGAAATAATGAAACGTTAAAATTCCAACGCGAGTCAGCGAATGCAACAGAAACATCCAAAACCCGACGAATCGATCCAAAGTGTGTTAGCCTCCTGGGACTGTTTAAATCGTATCCCGATTAATCTGTCGACAAATTTCGCCCGTCTCTGTGCACGAGGACAAACAAAATCGTTTAAAAAGGCAGCGCGCAATTTTCATCGCCGTAATCACCGAGAATCCCATTGAATGCGAAAAATTAGGCACTTCCGCGATACTACAAAGACCCCCGATCGTACCGGCGTCCCCGTGGAACTGAGGGTCCGAAAATGAGTATCCCGGGCTTCGATCACGAGTCCAGTAGAACCAGTTTCGACGGTCCGTTACCGAAAGGGTTGGGGAAAAAAAAATTACACGGTCAGGCAGTCGCGCAGGAAGGGTTCAGTGGCGGAACGCGCGGCTCGGAAGCGTTCTGTTGTCGAAATGCCGCGTGGCAGTTAGCGCGACTCGATCGATGACCGCGTATATAAACAGCTAATAATCAAACGAATCGTGTCATAAACAATCCCACGTTGGGGGCGGCGTAGTGGTGGTAAAAGTATAAATGAGTTTCGATCGGGAGTGGGGTGGCACGGTCACGAGTAGAGGGGAGCGGGCGGTTCTCTTCGAAAAGCGCAGGCAAAATTGGACGCGCGTGGAAATTTTATTCCGACGCCGTCAACGTCTAATTGTTTCTAACTTCGAACGACACGTGAACGCGTGCGTTCGCGCGTCTCCCTTCTAATTCCGTGTGCCGCCTAAATTTCCGATGGATCATCCCCGCGTCATAGTGCCGGAGAGAAGACAAACGTGGGACGGCCATGTTCGTTACGATTAATTGGCATCAATTTGGCGCCGCGGCGCGATTTCTGAATCATTGGGTGCACGCAGATTTTACGTAGGTCGCATTGAAGCGTCGTTGCACGGTGCAACGAGCATTTGATCAGGCCTGGTGCTGCTCCTTTGAAAAGCTGAACGGTGCTTCCGTGCTGAAAGGTTTCACTGGCGCTTGTTCTTGTCTCTATTAGATCGCAGAGGAGATTGCACGCGTCTCGAAAATGCACGCGTGCTGCGCTGAGGGAAGTTACACAGCTGATGTTTGTTCGTCTTATTTTGTGACGGGGGTGCGAATTCGGAGGGCAGTTTCGCGTTGCGACGAGGCGATATCGAGTCGTACGCTTTCAGGGTCTGTCTTCTGTCTACGCAGCAGCTAGCTGCGTCTATTTCCCTATGTCGTAAATATCATGATCGAACTCGCTTCGGTTTTAGAATCTTTCAAAGTCGTGTTGACAACAGTGTCATCTTCGATTTTGTTGAAAGGACTTGGATATTTCAAAGATCCGCAGACCATTCAATATCACGTCAAAACGAAAATTCTCTTCTTTATATAAATTCCCCAGCGAGCGGTAGAATGTAAATCGTGGTCGACATCTCATGTTTCTCTGTCACCCAACGTCAATTTCATCTTTCGCATCGCTATGAACTGCATGACAATGCTCCCACCGTAGCCAGATACTTTCTCCCTTCGTTCATTCCTCGAACCAGCTTGCAACACTCTTCACGAACCTCCGCCCCTGGTTTTTAAACCTGTCCTACAACCTCAACCCCTCCTCGCCTTGTCCAGTATAATTACTTTTCAAGAGTCCCAAATCCTTCGCCTCTACTCGAACAAATGTCGCGACCTGCCCGAGAAATCGACTCCAGAAAAATCTCCCCGAACCGTGAGATCCCCCGTGCCGCTAAGTCCTGTCCGAAAGGAGCGGGGGCGAAAGTGATCTTACCGGTCGCGTCACGTCGCCGTGACCCCAGGGCAGGATAGGTACGCGTCAAAGATCGATGCGCGTAAAAAAGTCTCCCCCCAAAAAAATCAAACAGCACAGTGACAATAACATATACCGACCCTATGAAAAAGCACGAGGTCGTTCCCGTTGTTGTCGTCTCCCGTTGGTGGGAGTCTGGCAGGCTGAGGTGGGGGATATGTGTGTTCCGAGGGTGAACGGTATGATAACGTCGAGCAGGTCGACACGCGATGTATCGGTCGACCGAGGAGAGGAAAAAAGGGGTTGGCTAGAGGCGCGGGGGAGGGGCGGGGGGGGGGTGGTAGAGGGTTGAAGGTTGCCCGCGAAAGAATCGAAAATCCCGAGTCGGGTCGGGGAGAAAGCGCGATCGAGGGAACAAGAAAGACCACCGAGATGGCTAAAGCGAGGGGTTGAGGGGTGGGCCGTGGTTGCTTGCAAGGGCTAGTACATAGAAAAGGGAAGAAAGAGGGAGAGAGAGGGAGAGTGAAAGAGGAGAGGCTGGGAAGAAGGGGTAGCTTTGTATCGGAGAGAGAAGGGGATAGTGGTAGTGGAACGAGGTGGGGGAGAGGTGGAAAGAAAAGTCAGCCGGGTGGTAGGGATTGGAGCGCGAGGGTGAGTGGGTTAACTGCAAAACCCGATCGTCCGTGTTTTTATCTTAAGACGACTCTCCGACTAGAAGCCGCGCGTAGGAGACCCGAGAAGAAGGGGATCCGTCGGTGGTGGGTCGGGAAGGGGTAGTTCTTCTCGACGTCGTAGTCCGGCTGGAGGGGTAGAAACGACAGCGGCGGCGTGGACGGCGGGAGCGGCGGCAGGCGGCAGGCGGCGTGCGTCGCGGGGTATAGGGGTTTTATGGTGGTGGCAGTGCTGGACCGGCTGGGGGTCGGTGGGGGGATGGCAGTCTCGCTCCTACGGGAAGAAATGGTGGGGATAAGACTACCCTCGGAGGCAGGAGTGCGTTTGCGCCGCCACCGTGGAGGTGGCATCGGGTGCTAAGGGTTGCTTATTCGCCCCAGTCCCTGGCGGCGGAGGGGTGGTCTCTCTCTCGCCCGCTCACGACGGGGGTGGGGAACCCCTCGCCCCCGACTGCAGGGTTAGGGTGGTCTTTAGGTCTGTCAGTAGCAAAGCGGCGGCCTCATCATACGGAGCTGCCGGGGCTGACCAGCCAGGCCGAAATCACTTAAGACGCGTACACCTTGTAATATAACCACCGTAGAGGCGCGCGCGCGCGCTCCCGCGTCGCTTGCACCTACACACATACACGCGTGTCATACATACCACATACCCGTATACACTTAACCCGCCGAGGCGCACATGTACACGAACGCATACACGTACATACACACATGTGAACGCACGCGCACGGCCAAATACTATATGTATATATAAAACCCCGTACACTGCACCAACACTCCTACTCGCATTCGCACAACTCTGCCGAGCTAACCGGGCCGTACCGCAGTCACGCCGATCCTGCACATGACCGTGCTACCGAACACGCGGACATTGGTGGATACATGCACGCGTACACCGGCGCGTACGGCCGCGAACGACACGCTCGGCCGCCGGTGCTCTTACGTACGCGCGCCCTAAGGACACGAGGGATCCAAACATCGGGCAACGGACGCGTACGTGAAGTTGGTGCACGAGGCTTCGGATAGAGGTGCTCGGGGGTGAGGTCGCGCTGCCGCGAGACGTTCCCGGTGCCGGTGAAGGACGGTGACTGTTGCCAGTGCTGGACGGGCGAACCTTGGGGAACGGGACGAGAACGAGGCCTGTGTGTCGTCGCCGTTCGGCCATTCATCGTGGCCGTCGTCGACGTCGGTTATCATGACGGGCGAGCGCTCGTGGACAGTCTCGAACACGTAACGGGTTCTTTCTCTCCTCGTGGATGAACGATGCGCGGGATCGTATGAAGCGAAGATGACCGGACAGTACCGCGAAGATCGAGTACAGTGTGCTAGGACATTGTGAGGCTGCCGCCCGGTAGAAGGCGGCAGATCGTTCTGCTTCTTCGTCACGTCGGTCCAGTGTTTCGTCGACCTTCGACTGAGACTGTTGCTCGAGCTGTGTTCCTACGTAACCCCCTATCTCGCGCGACCCCGACTGTTTCGTACACAAGCCCGTGTGTTATACTCTACCCGGTGGCACAGTGTGACACGTGTAATTTTTTTTTTTTCTCTCATCCGGATAACGTGGCTGCGTCGAGAATAAGGTAATACACCGTGACCGTCTGTTGATATTGTGTTCACCGATCAGGCGGGTTCAAGTGGTTCTGGTGATACATCCGAATACGATCCTGGGATTATCTTTGGTCGACCAGTGTGTGTCGTTAGGAGGGACGTTCGTCGATCGTCTCTGTGGTCCGGGAACGTTAAGGACTCGGCTGTACTGAGGTTCCATTCGTCGAGTTCGTCGATCCTCGTCGAACAGATTTTTTTCAAGCATCGGACACCCTCTCAGAACGTGGGGGCAGTTCGCGAGAGGATCGCTGGAGTCACTCTCTTTCGCAGACGATCGTTAAGTGCGACGTAATGTAACACTTCAATGGAAACTCGTACGAATCGGACCGTCAGTATCGCCGAGTCTTTTAAAGAGCATCGTTGAAATTCGTCGGCGAAAAGAATCGTTACAGTGAAAGCCCGCAATGGGCCCGCGGATTGTAATTTTAATGAAGCCTGCCTTGGCGCACGAATTCGTTGTTCGGGAGTGATTGCGTGCTGTTTATCGAGCTGAATGAACACGCTCGCGGTGTTTAACAGAGAGCAAAAAAATTGCGTTCGTTTATCGAGCAGGGCTGAAAAGAGCAGCGACTCGTATTATTGGTCGGTGTTTAATTGCGATTTAATTGATCCCTCCATTATTCATCGCGATTGTCAATGAGCAACGCTTTATGACGGTGTGTGTTTGTGTATGTGCAACCGGTGTTTCACTTTCGTTGCCCTAAATCCTTATTATGAAATACAATTTATGATTTCTGTTGCGTTTTATTATTTATTTCTTTTTCATCCTTTTGTTTCCTTATCGTGCCACGTCGATCGTGCAAGTTCTCAGTTGGCTGCTTGTCCACACCTGTGTCATTCAAATATTATTTCCTTGTTCTCGCGTAACGCTAGAATCATTAACGAAACAGAAAATAACTCGCACGATCGGCAGCTTCTTGTCCTAAGTTACCATTCGGTTATGTTATTATAATAACAATAAGTAACAGTGACTTTAGTTACGCGACGACTGTTCCACGGGGCTGGAATTTCAATAGCTAGCCGTGTCGGGTGACAAAAAACCGTTCCGCGCGACTCGACACAAAATGAAATAAAAAAAAGAAAAAAGAAAAAGGGATGGGAGCACCGTAACAACGATTAATTAGCACAGGAACAAGCGCGCTGCCGCGACACCCAGGAAGAATAGGTACGCGTGACGTTTCGGTAATCATTTCCATCCCCGTTTCGTCACTCCGCGTCCCCTCCGTCGGGTGTCTTTCGCTACAGTCTCGATCTCCGATGCGCATCGCGTTTATCGCCGCTCGATTTTCGTCCGTCGCAAAGTGCCCCATTGAACGTCCGATAATGCATCGAAATTATGGTGTCAGCTAATAGAAAGACCGGTATTATTTGTCCCATCTGCTGTCACAACTGATTCTCCCTTGAATTCTTCAATAATTTCTGTTGCAGTCCGTAAAACCGTATTTGACCGACGAGTTTCTTTTATACCTGTCTAAGAACAGTCTAATTTCACATCTTTCACTCGTTTATCTTCGATACTTCTTGCGAAACGTGCACAGAAAAAGCACTTCTGGTCGCCGTTCCACAGCGGCGAATTCCCCTTAGTAGTAACAGACGTGTCGAGTCAGACAGTTGCAGCCGGACGGTTCGCGCCCGACAACTCGAACCAATTCCTTGCATGGCCATAGAGTTTCAGTGAAGAAAATTATTTTCGGTGATCGATAATCCAATCCCCGATTCCAGCATCGTTAAACTGACTCCACCACCGCCGCTGGTTTATTCATCGCGAACGGAAAACTCGAGTTGTTTTTCGGTCTTCAATAATTTAGCCAGCTGTCTCCGTTTCGAACCGAGTGTTATTTCTTTTTGCCACATTTCGACAGGTTCGTTAACCAGGGAACCAGCGAACGGAAGCTCCGTTAAATTACCTGCAAGTAATACTTTCTACTCGTTATATTTGGAAGAAAGTAGGTGGAAGTGGGACGTTGATTGTCCACGAAGGCTTCCTCGTAGTTCGTCTCCTTTTCAAGTCACCGAAGATTCTCTACGCGAAAGAAAAGAAAATGTTCTCTTAAGAAAATTATTAGAGCCTGTCGTTTCAAGATCCACATGTTTCAGGCTTCTCCAAAGCTTTGACTGTTCCAAGGATCGGCTCAGTATCGGTCGCGAGTTTGCCGCGTTAGAAAAAGTGTCCCGAGCCCTCCTTCGACAATTCTTCGATTCGTAAGGGGCCTTTGACCTATAATCAGCGAACGCGTCGAACAATACGGGGCAGCTGTCACTGTCCCCGTCTCTGTCGCTGTCGCCCGTTATCAACATCTGCCTCGTAAAGCGGACCGATCCGCGTGTGCGTGTACGTGCACGCGTGCACACCACGCCGACGCCAGCATAATCTACGACAGCCTCGAATTCAGAGTTTCGCGCTTATCGCGAGCACTCCTTCCAATATTTGTTCCCCGTCGAAAAGGGGGATCGAGTGACTTTTATCAAATGGATGTATTGTCAGCGAGAGAATGGACTACGCTTTCCCACACGGCACAGGCTCCTTAACGCTCGCGATCGTTCACCGGTTCGTTAACCGTGCCCCGGCGTCGGCGAGCAAACGCGAAAGCTTCCGTTCGGTTCTAGCGATAAATTCATGCGAATCTTTCTTCGCGGCACGTCAGCTCATATCGTTGTACTATTTGGTAACCTTTCGCTGTATTCCAGCGCGTTCCTACATCCCTTAGCAGCGAGACACTGGAATACGTGGCTGTTGGCGTTTTCTGTCGTTTCAAATAATTTCTCGTTCAATGAGCTCTGTGGAGGATAAATAACGTGGGTTCGAATTTGAAGGGGCGTTAATTGATATCGAATGCAAAGTACATGCACGTGAAATGTCATTTGGTCTGTTCGTAGCTGGCTGATTTTACTAGTGGAAGTTTTCAGATAATGCGTTTTTAAAGTTTTTGTGGTACGAAAAGACCTGTGTTTGTGCTGTCAGATGTGCTTGTAATTTGTCCTGTCCTATAGGGAATTCGAGTATTACACCATTTCTTTTAGAGATAAGAGCGCTGAAATCTCGAGGCTAAATACTGAGCGATCGTTTGAAGAAATAAGAAGATATTAAGAGTTTTTTTATTTTTTTTTATTAGAAGACAGGTACTTGGTTTTCCAGCGTTTAGGCTCGCGTCTCCATCGTCGGTGATCTTGGTTCTCCTCGCCCCGTGGTGCTCCGGTTCTTAATTAATTTCTCTAAAACTAATTTGCCACGAGGATCACGTCAAATCTCCGTTACACGGGGGCCGTGGAGCTTTTTCGAGGCAGGCATCGCGAGCTTAACCGCGATCGAGCATTGCTTAATGAAATCTCAGAATTCCGGCATTAGGAATCCCCACGGGGGTGCGACGCTTTCCTCGAAGTTCTCGTTCACTTCGCTCGTGGAACTTCGGCTCTGTTTTCGGGGTTAACTTTCCGCTACGTTCCGCGAAACGTCGGACGCAAAGTGACTCGCGGCGACACTTTTGTATTGTGCCCTGATTAAGGGACGCACCGCGAGAAAATCTAACTTAAACTCCGAGTTCTCAGATCCATTGTAGGCGCGAGATTGTTATTATCATATCGCTGGAACTGGCAGCGCTGTTGATTCGCTCCCCAACGTGACACATCCATTTCAACACTGTTATATCAGCAATTAGCCCTCAGTTAATTTTTTCCTTAGTTTCATTACGCGCGTAAAATGGAGCGAGATATGCATTTCAATTGAGTCGAGTTAAAACAGAGGAGGCATACAAATCCGAAGCATTATGGAAAAAATAAAAGCAAATTTATATATCAGCTTCTACGAATGGAAAATTCTCCGGTTCCTTTATATGTCGCGCAATTTATTGAAGAGAAATATGACACGTAGCATAGGAAAACGCACGTTTCCCCTTGAAATTCAAACTCACCGATTTCGAACGATTAGGCAAGCTTCCAAACGCGTTTCGTTGCATCGAGGGCTGCTAAGCTTTCAGAATCGCTATTCCGCGTTATGCCTTGGCAAGTGTCGAGAACAACGACCCTGGTAGGCATTCCCAAATGGCGGCCGTTGTCAGGATTTGCTAAGTTTTGGACTGCCGCACCGTGACGCATCTTAACGTCTCCCCGTCATCGGGGTATACGCGACGCGAGCCGAAAGTTTCGCCGGGAAGCGATTGTCGAGCCTAATCTCGCGGGATGTAAAGAAGTCGTGAGGCAGATTGCATACGAATCGAGTAGATTCGGGCGAGGCAGCTTTTGTTTCGAGGGAAATCTCGTTTCGATCTGTCGCTGGGAGCTGCGATTGTTTCGAAGAAACTCTCGGGGGCGGAAGTGATTAAATCATCTCTGGAGATCGGAAATTGTGAACTATTTAGGAAGGAACGCGCGAATCAGTTATTTAGTTATAGTTTTGAGCTACAATTTTAATATTGTTGATGTGTTAATTTTAGTATTATTCAGATGAAACAAGAAGACTTGATAAATTATTGAGCCGAATTTCTGGTAATAGACGCCTCACTGCGGTAGAAACTAGAGTTTCGGGAATGGTGCTTGAAAGGTAGGCGTACAGAGTAGAATTTTGATTATACGGAATCCAATCAATTTTATCCTGTTAGGCTGGAGTCTGGTTTTGGTTTAAGACCTACGATCGATACCAATAATTGAATTTACTGACCACCGGTGACAAGTGCTAGATTCGCGCCAAGTACAGAGAGGACAAGTTAAGCGAAGGTTGTTCCAGTGACTGACGACATCGTTGCTAGAAAACTAAAAAAAATACAATATTTATCGCTGATGAAACTAATGTTTTATCATTTCATTAAGGGGACATTCTACTCTCTCGGCCGAAAAATCGGTCACTTTTCGGTGATGGTTTTTATAATGAAGTAAACACTTAATGTTTTCGAATTTCTGGGGGTATATTTTACCACTCTTGAAATACAAGAAAAAATCATTGTTCTTTGTTTATTTCATTTGTTTACACAAATATTTCGCAGTTAAGTTGGCGGCATCAGAATTGCTGGCGGTTGAAATTTCGGACGACTGGAACATCGGAAATAAAAAAACCAAACATATTTTTAATTCGCAGGAGTATGGTTATCGCGCTTACCACGAAAGAACAACTTTGGACCAAAATTATTAAAATGGCGGTCGATCGAAGTTGAAAGTACCGAAAAGGGCATTTCTTTTCTGTTTAATAGATATAAAATGTGAGAAAATATTAAAAAAATCTTAAGATATTTGTGCTAAGCGGGAAAGCCACTAATGTGTACAATAACATATTAAAATTTTGGATTAATTGGTCATGGAGTTTTTTTTTTATCACATCCGCCAACCAAGAAAATTGTTGTTTCGAGAAAAACGCGTTTAAAGTTCTGAGAACCAGGCCGCTGACGCTGCAAATACCTATAACATTGAAAATACATCGAATTTCGCTCCAAAAATTTAGGAGGATATTGTAGAAGGTGCATTCTTCCGAATTCAGCAGAAAAAAAATCGAATTTTTGGAGGCCGAGAGCGTAGAATGTCCCCTTAACTTATTTCACTTCGGAAGCGTTCTTTGATATGAAAGCAGAATATCTTGTGCCATTCTGAGCCGTCAATTTCCAAGCATGTATTTCTCAGCAAATTCTTCCCCATTAAATAAAATAGTGGTTCTAATACTCTAACCGCCATCTTGGGAACCAAGTACATAAAAGCACTCCAGATAACTAAATCCAGATGCATGTATTAGCACAATAATACTGACACAATACCCAAAAGAAAAATCCAGGCGACTTTCTTCACATTTTCGCCCCCCACATCTGAACAACCCTCGTAAACTCTTCTCATTCGTCCTCGGAGCAGAAGATATTTAAACAAAATATCTGCCGTGACGCGATGGCGTCTCGCAAACACCATTCACGCAGCATAGCCGTGAAAATGAAATCGTGACAATAAAAGTGGAGGAGGGTAAAGGGCAGCTCCCCTTGTTTTTGAAAGATTTGAGGCTACGCGGTAGACTTTTATGACCCTCCGCGAAGGAACCGCCGCGCGATGGAGGAAGGGAAGGGAGGGCGGCCTCCTAAGCTCGTTGAAACAAATGTAGCCGAATGCCGGCCTATTTGCATACTCATTGTGCCGTAAGTGCTTCACCCTAACGTCGCTGGTTGGCTGGTCGCATGGAGAAACAGGAAGCGATGGTGTGAGAGCTCGAAAGCGAGACGAAAATTGGGTGTAAGCAGCGACGGAATCTACTGCGTCGAAAGAATTTATCACCGTGAGACTATCCTCTCTCCCTCCCCTCAAACCACCCCCCCATGACCGTTTTTAATGCGCGTTATTTTCTATCCCTGAGATCGAAACCGTGGAAATTGTGGGAGATTCATTTCACGCCGGGAAAAATATTCGATTACCAAATACATATTATTTAGAAGGGAACTGATTTTATTATTCATTGGCATGGTTGGAAAACCGGTGCGGAAAAAATCACCGAATTCGTAGAAATTCTTACCGCGCTCGGTATCAGAGTTACGCGCTCGTTTTTACAATTTCGCGAGTTAATTGGGCAAAATAATGTTGAAAGGATTCCCGGTTGAAAATGTTCTCCGTACTTTTGTTTTGATATCGTTGGGGCATGAAATTTGCATCGGGAAATCAGGAATAATGTTGAAATAGACGCGCCCCGGAAATGCATGGTCGGGCTGCAGCGCTGTGCGCGGGCAAGCGGTGTAGTTGCGGAGCGTTGATTAGGGAACGGGATCGCGTAAGGACACTCTAATCGCCTTACGCGCGTCACACGCTGAGAAATCGCCTTTATCAGTCGCCCAGCAATCTTCCACTTCCGTTGACAATTAAAAACAGACCGCAGAATATTCTTCCCTCGATAAAAATCACTTTTACCGCGACCTACACGCGACAGCTATCAGCCGCTAATTGCCCTCCGCTAATCGCAAGAAAATCAATTCTCCGATGAAGCGCGGATCAAGAGAAAGACGATATTCATTGGATTTCTTTTTCCAGGGGAAGGTTACTGTGTTACTAGGGTAGTTTTAGGTTTCAGTGACATTTTCGGTTTTCTTAATTCTTGCCAATTGCGATATAGGGTAAAGGACCCAATTACTGACACCTAACCAATTACTGTCACCTTAAGCTATTTTACTTAAAATAACGAATAAATAAACGTTGTAAAGTCATACACAAAAATAATTAGGTAATTCAGCCTATAATCTATACTATACATTATATACTATAGTTTATTTATTAGTTATTTTAAGTAAAATAGCTTAAGGTGACAGTAATTGGTTAGGTGTCAGTAATTGGGTCCTTTACCCTACACCCTTTTGTGTAGAAACGTGACACTATAAAATGGATAGAGCCGAAGTTATCGCAGTTGGAACATATAGCGAGCCGTCTATTATATCCTACTAAAAGCTAGACAAGCACACGCTTGAAAATAAATCTGAAACATACATTTCTCCAAGTCTTATTATACGCGAGGACAGCTTGTACTTTTGCCTCCTTGTGCAGTTCAAACGCGTCCCTTAGAACATTACCACGGAATTTCGAGCCACCCTGTACGGGGGGGGGGGCGCGCGCGGAGGCCGGTAGCGCGTCGCAGGGCTCGGGAGTTAATTAAAAAACTGAAAATTCCAAGTAGAAGTGCATTTGATTGGTGGCCGAGCTCCGACTGCAAGTAAATTAGAGCTTTCGGCTCGGGAGTGGGGAAAAAAGCAGCTCCCTTCATTGCCGCTGGGCTCGATGCTCCCGCGCTTCTTCAATTATCTTGCCGCGGCCACGAAAAACAACCAGCGGCGACCGCCGCCCGAAAATGGGAAACACGTTGCAATTAATAATATCGGTAATTGGTGTGCGCGTGTCGCGTGCCGGTAAACTTCAAAGGTCATCGGCTGGCAGCCAGTTTAATTAACGCAATCAAATGAAAATATTCATGCGCGTAGCTGGCCTTCGTAGGGGGTGGCGGCCGGTGTGCGTCAGCGTGTACATACGTGCACGCGTTGCCCCCCGCGGTCGCGCCACCCGCGAACTCATTATGCAAAAGTTCGTTGCGTCCCCGCAATTTCAATATTCGTTCGATCCCGCCCCGGAAAGGCTGGTGGCGTTAAATCGTGGCATTGACCCAGATCGCGCTATTTCGGGGTGTCGTTGCCCCCGGAGCCAGCACTCGTTTTCCTCGCAATTAAATTCCCAGCCGCGTTGGGGTTATTGCATTATGCCGCGACCTTCTTTTACCCCCGCCAGCGATCGCCAGGGATTGAAAAGCGATGGCGTAGATGGCTTGCGTAAACGTTTGAGCTTAGGGTGAATAGGCCGCGAGAGGCTTTTTGTGTCGTTGAGAATTCCTTTGGATGTTAATTGTGGGATTTGAGAGCGGAGGGTAACGCGCTGGTGGACTGTAAACACTCACCATCGATTCGCTCTGTCACATTCGTTAGCAATTTTGTTTCGCACTACCCCTCGAATGTTGGCCGTACTGCGGTGCGAAGGACACTGTATAGGTACTGCGACGAAAGCAAGAAATTGATAGGGGAGAGGCTTGCAGGTTGCCACCCCTAAGCTTTTTTGATCATAACTCGTCATAAAATTAACGTATCGTTGATTTATGGTATAAGTTGGAAAGAGGAAGTGTTGAGCTACAATCCTGAGCTACGAATCATGCAAACTCTCGAAAAAGAAAAATTATACTGCAAATTATCGAAAGTATCTAAAATTGTCTCCTTGAAATTTTGGCTCGCAGGTTGCCACCTCAAAAAAATTGCTAAAAGTGTAAAAAAACTCAAGTAAAAACCTGATTCAGAAAACTTTTCAAAATTTATTAAGTTTTATTAATAAATTATATTATTCAGATTTTCTTGACCTGCGTGCTGCCATACTAAAAATTTATAAAAATGTAAAAAATAAACCAAAATATGACTAAAATGCAATAAAAACACTTCACTTCAAACTCAATGACATTTGAGTGTAAACAAGCGGGAAAGAGAGAGGTGCAACCTGCAAGCCAAAAAAGGAGGCAACTTGCATTCCGACGCATTTTTAGGAAAATATGAGAAAAAATTGTCAATTCATGATATGTTTGGAAATCTGTTTGGCATATGTAAATTAGATAAAAAAGACAACACAGTACGTATAGTTATCTTGAATTGTCGATGAAAATGTTCAATTTACGAGCACAAGGAAAGCACACAATTTCAATATTTCAGTTTCTTGACAAACACTATATTACCCTTCGCTCAGCAAACACAGCGTTATTGCGTCTGTCCGCTCCAGAGGTTATAAAATAGTGACACCTACTCTTTTAACGTCGATGTGAGTCAGAGTTGAGGTTCTGACACTGCTAGAAAGTCGAAATACAGCAGGGGTGGCAACCTGCAAGCAGTGGCAACCTGCAAGCCTCTCCCCTACAAGTAGGGTAATCACGAACGCGGGGTAATCGCGAACACGATGTTTACGGCGTTTTAATAAATAAAAACTGATGTTCCCTATCCACTAGCTAATAGTTTAGGTCGTATCCAACGCCGGGCAGAAAGTAATAAATACAGAACGCTCATGCAATTCAAGATAAACACAATTTATTATTTTCATCATATTTCAAGTAATATTTTGTCCATTTTCAATTGCATGTAATTACTGTTCAATTAATGATACAATTGGGATTTTTTTAAGTTAAAATAAAGCACTTTTTACCAACATTTTGTGACCAAGGCGTGGCTTGAATCGTGCTTCTAACCCCTGAAATAAATCCCTTTTTATTTTTTGGTGTCGTGGGGTAATGACGAACAACTCGGATGGGGTAATCTCGAACCTTCGAGATTAGCAATGTTAACCGATTTTTATGAAATTTTCAGCATGTATAAAACGTACTTAAATCTACAAAAGGATTTTTGAATTTTCATTACAGGCTCAGAAAAAAAGTTTAAAAAACAACCTTTTTACTATTGTTTTTCGATATTCCGACCAATTGCAATTTTTTTCTAACGCACAAGAAGAGGGATTTGAAAAATACATTAGGTACAGGTTGTAGCAACATATTTTATAGGTTGACCATTGAAATCGCGCTTTCTGTGCGACTTCTGTGATATTTAGCACTCCGTTCGTCATTACCCCACGACAGTCGGGTAATCACGAACACCAAGGGTTTTCCTTTTTCACTAGAAAGTTGATTTTTATTATAATTTTTCAAAAATTCGTCACGGGTACTTTATAGATGAATAGTTTAAGTATGTTTGTAAATAATAAACAAATTCATTTCTCACGCAGTTTTCGTTTTGTTTGCTTTTTGGCTTAGGTGTTCGCAATTACCCCACTCTCCCCTAGTCTAAATTGCAAGGGAAGTGGCGAGTAGCCTAATTATGTTTCTTAGTATTCACTGCGGCTAGAAACCGATTACTACGCTCTCTCCCTCTCTGTCTCTTCCCCTCTCGTTTTCTATTCCCTCTCTCCCTCTCTCCCTCTCCCTCTCTCTGCCTCCCTCTAAAGAGGCTTTCATGTTTTCCTTTGATAACGATGCTGCTTATCACGCATGATTGTGCACGCCGCTCGATCTAACGCCAGATATTACCGTCCCGGAAGTCGCGCAGCTTTCTGTCGTTGGCTCAACAGCAATTGGTGTCCTTCGCCAGCCCCCGCAATTGTCTCGAGGATGCGAACGGATTCTCGCACGGTAATCGCGAATCGACGTGTCGCGTTAATGCGTCACAGTCGCGCGTCACAGTCATCTAGCAGCTCGCTGCACGGTGTCTGACATTAAGCTGCAGTCTTCGAAGCGTGGGAACACCGCGGCCGCGGGGGTCACTCCTCGCCGTAACAAAAAATAATGATTCAATAACGCGGACCGCGATCATAGCGGCCTGTTTACGTCAAGATCGTGTTAATTATAGTACACACGTAAGCATATTTCAGCGTCGCTAGGCTGCGCGTGACGTGCAAAATTGGCTTCGCCTTTTCTAGCTCCTGCAAGGATGATTCGCAGATAATCGTCTGCTGTCTATCGATTCGCAGCGAGCTTGCAATTAACTTTAGAATATTAGGGTAAATCCGGGAGACGCGGTCGGGCCGGAGAGTTAGTCGTGTCGCTATATTTCAGAGTCTATACGTAAAAATGCATTAAAGTGCAGACCAATTACTTCTCTAGAAGCCAAATAGTTGAATGAATAGCGTTATTTCGCTTCCTTCTGTGTTTTTCTGGATTTATAGGCTATAAAAGGTAAATTGATGTTACATTTAACCTCTTTTGTCAAACAGCGGTTGTACAGAATCGTATTTAAAATATACTTCTAAGTTTATTTTCCTTTAATGTTTGGAATAATAAGATAGTAGAGATGTTGAGGGACAATGCAGCCAAAGTATTTAGCCATATTAACTCTTCCTCTCAAAGCTAACGAGAAGACCATGTCTCGCTGCAGAAAGGTGAGATGGTCGAGTTATGATTTTTTTTAGTATTTTTGTTTATTTTTTTATTTTTTATTATTATTTTATTATTATTTTTGTTTATTTAGTTTATTTATTCACCTTTGTATTCATTTGTCTTGCTAATCGCCAATACGTAATTCACTTTTTCTTTGATGTGTTCTTTACTTGTTTAGCGTAAACAAATTAAATTTCAATTAATCCGTAGTTGTATTCACTCATAAATAATTTTGCTTTATCCTTTGTTAATTTTCCATGAATAACTATGTGAGTGGTCTCTGCCAACGACGAAAACCATTTCTCCCGGCACCTCGGGGGAGGTGGTCAGATGTCATGACTTCAGTTTTCAACCCGATTTACAGTAAATATTGTCGTAAAGCAAATATCGACCAGTTTTTCTGAATCGGCATAAAATTCTGAACATATTAGGTTTGTCCTGATAAAATAAGTAATATCTATATTAGTTTTAATAGCCATTTTATATTAGGTCGACCGCGTCTCCCGGATTTACCCGATGGAATCCTTAGATCGTTGCGGACTCATACACGCATGACTATCGTCAGACAAATGTTCATGCGTACACGCGGTACTTGACTGACGACATTTTTAAAGAAACGGAAGATCCTCGGGAAGCATCGCCACCCAGCCCCCAAAAGTTTCACTCCAACGAAATGGCCATCTCTTGCCGCGACGCACCATCGTACTCTTCAATTCCCTGACAACCCCAGCGATGCCGGAGGAAACGAACTTCCACCTTCCACCCCCAACTCGCGCCGAGCCCAGCGAAGTGCACAGACCCGTGAACGGGAAATTCGAGTGGCCTGCCAAAACGGGCGAGACGCGTTTCCCGTCTTTTCCCCTTATTTATCCAATATGAGAATCGGTTGAAATCGCCGCGGAGACGACGCGCGAACGGGGTGCTTCTGTCTTTGGATAAGCGCGACGCGATCGCACGCGCGACCGCCGCGTAAGTACGTGCTACGTACGCGCGTATTGGCACGCGTGCGGTGTGCGGTAACGTGCGATACGTCAACACACACGTGCACGGTTCGTTGGTGCATTTGCACGAGGAGGGTGTGCACGTTCTAGCACGTTATACGTACGTTTGTCGTCTACGCCGCGGGAGGGTAAAGGACACCACCGTATCACAACGGCGGGGGTTGCGTGCGGCGAAGAGGGGCGGGAGGGGGATGCGGCAAGAGGGATGGGAAGGAACGGACTCGGCGCGGAGACGCATACTAATTAAACGGCAGCATTGTCTGGCCCGTTGTGCGAAGACATGCTAATTACATTTCGAAGAAGAAGTCCCTTTTTCGCCCCATAGACTTGGCCCATGAATGAAGCGCGAATCTCGCGCCCGCTTTCTTTTCCCCGAATGAAAAGGATTTCCACGCTCCTCTTTCTTTCCCCGGCGCGCGTCTCTCTCCTTTGAATCGGCGGTGTACCAGTTCGTACATCACAACCCTACCCCTCGCCATTGTACTACGGGGCGCGGGTGAGACGGTGCTTTCTACAAAAAAAAAAAAAAAAAAAAAAAAATGAAAAACACTACTCACCCGTTCGTCCCTGCTTCTTCTCCTTGGATAAGTCGCGGGTAATGCTCGAAGCGCGAGTCGGTTGTATGCACGTGTGTGCCGCGGAACGAGCAACGAGAGCCGGGTGTCGCGTACAATCGGTAATAGGGGCTCGATAATCGGGGCCCGTTCGTTATCGCGTCATTGTGCCCGCACCCATTCATTCAGCGTTTTGTTATTGTTTCGTATAAATATTCGCGGATTTTAATGAAGTGGCCGGCCGGAACGGGGGGGTCACCGACTGCATAATACGGAAGGTGACACGGTTTAATAATAGAAATTACTTGAAATTAATTAAAACTACCCGACTCGGCCGGGCGTCAAAATTAATTTATGCGGCTCGGTGAAATATGTGCGATGCTTTCGATAAAATCGAAATTATTATAAATTCCGATGCCGCCGCTCTTGACCTTGTTCCATCGTAATTAAACAGTTTAACGGATTTTGAACCGTACCGCGGTAGAAATAAAGCGCGCCCCTCCGATACGCGCCTTTTCAAATGCTCTGTCTAATGCTTTTCTAGATTGACGAATGACGCCCTAGCAGAGTGCTGGCCGATGCGCGGATACTCGGACACAAGTGGTGAGTCGATCTATAATTAAACAGTGAGAACATTTTACAAAATGACTTTCCCCGATGCTCGTATATGAATTGGCAATTATGTTATGAGGCTTAAGGGTGCAAGAATATGCCTCAATATGTAACTGTCAGCTAATTCTTCTATCGTGTACCTATATGCATTATATCAGTATTTTCTTTGACCATTGAAAAGATAACTATTTAGTTCCTTTTGCAAGGCAAAGCTGCACTCAATTTTTGGCAAAACGAGAATCTTACATAAACCATCCCCTACCTCATTATACACTCAAGAGTTATTCTCGTCAGACATTTTTTTATTTCTCGAGATTTGAGGATTCGAGTGTTTCCACTAGCTTTATCAGCAATCACGAGCGTGCGTAATGTTTGAAGGGGCACGTTTGTAGAATATTGAAAATCTTGTTTCCTTTAAACTCGTACAGTCCCGGAACTGAATTGTCGAGCTACGGTAGTTCGTTCTTTGATAATTGACGGGAAATCATCGGGAGCGCAGCGAGCATGAAATTAAGCGACCAAAAAAACCCGCGAGAAGTGAATGCATATTGATTACGGTGACTGTGAAGAAACGAGGGTGCAAGTATTTATATTCGATGAAATATGTATCGCATTGGCACACACGAGCGGAATGTATATGTATCTGACGCGCACAAAGGAATTCGTTGGCTAAAGCTGTCTGGATGTTTTGATACTTTTGCCTCCTCTGTTCCTTTCGTGCTTGACTCTCCACTTTTCTGACACGCGGTGAAGTTTCGCAATTCCTGTTGCGAATGTTCTGGCTCCACTTGTCCCTTCGACGCTTGAATATTTTCTATTGACCTATTTTGGGGGATGTAAACAGCTTGTCGGTACGCATTTCGAGGGTTGATGAAACTTGTTCACTGAAACAGCAAATGTCCCAGTGGACATACTTGTGATTTACTCTTTCCATCTTTTAATTCGTTCTTTATACGTAACCTTTCCTTCTTTATACGTAACTGGTTGCATCTTTAATATTATAAATACATGTTGATATTAATTGTTTGACATCCACTGGCACGCATGCGTGCTTTTGTTTGGGTGTAGGTTTTCTGTCACGTGGTCATTATGACATCTACATTTATATTTCCTTATGTAATAATATTCCTAGTATCTTCGCATAACCTGTTTCGGTTAACAAAAATCAATCAGTTTAGAGAAGTGGCACAAGTGATTTATTTTAAATCAATAAACAATTAAATACAGATACATAGCAACAGTATACAGTGACGGTACCATAATGTCTATAAAACGTCTAAAATAAAATATTCAAACTTTCCAACAAACAAATATTTTACTTACTTTTGCACCGACCTCTGCAACCCCTTAGAGTATAAACATTGTTCAGTTCATTTTCCTCCTAAATTCATTTCCAAACATTTAACCAAAATTCTCGCGAGCCCCTTCGAAAAATTTCTTACTATCCCTGCAACAGCCTCTATCAACCCTGAAATGATGCATCTCTATCTGAACAACAAACACGTGACGTGTATCAACGATATCGTTGCAATGAAAATCGGCATGTAACAATGAGTTGCAAGTTAAATCTCATCGGCAGGGGATGCCGGCCGAAAGTTTCTTGCCCCCAGGCCGCGATGGCACCCGGCAAAGCTCTGATTCGACCAGTACACTTTAATTCTTCGGCGCTCTCCGCCGTTCTTTTTCGACTTTTGTACATCGCCGGCAGGATTATGCCGAGCAAAGAGCCGAGGTCTTTCCATGACGCGGGCGGATGCTTAGAATTTAAAATGCATTTCATATCGTTACGCTCACCCGTCCTCTTTCTCGTGGCTCTTCTTTTGCCGGGCACCGTATACCCTCTTCTTCGCGCACCGACCGCGCGGCCCGTCTCCCTTTTCCACCCCCTTTCCTCCGCGCGCCCCCTGCCACACTGCAGCCCGTTCCTCTATCTTTCCATCCCCCATCTCTTTCCCTCTGTCTCGCTACTCTTTCCAAGAATCGGTCCTCCGGCCCACTCGTTCAACAGACGGCATATATGTCTTTATGAACGGTATGTGGAGTAGACAAGTGCATTAAAACCTCGGGCGTTAGTTCAAGCTTGAAGAGGAAGGAGGACGAACCGCGGCTGGGTAGGAGGGTGGATGGAGGGCTCAGGAGGACACACAAAGGAATGCAAAGTAAGAACCACGACCTCCGCCAACCCCCTTGCTCGCGGCCGCCCCTCCGTTCCCGCGCTTCACCCGGCCTCATCCTCGACAACCTGCTCCTCCACCTCCCGCGGTGGTGGTCGTCGTCGTCGTCGTCGTCGTCTCCACCTCCTTCTTCATCGTATCGTTCCTCCTCTGCCGGAGGTTACAACGCATTATCATACAAGGCGCCCTCTCCTCGCCTTCCCTTAATTGTTTTCCACCCCTTTCTCTTTCTCGTCCCCCTTTCAGCCTCCTCCCCCCCCCCCCGCGGCGCCCGCCCCACCGCCGTCCCGGCCCCATCCTCTCGGCCGCCGCGGCAGCACGGCTCTGGCCGCCATCCCCCGAGCCCGTGTACCCCTCGACGCGCCAGCGATCACCTGCTGAAACGACCAAACGACGCGGAAAGAGTGTTTCCCTTTGCTTTCGGTAGACACTCGTCGCGATTCCACGAGTGGTCACTCGTCAGGCGCCGAATTCCACGCCCACGAGCGCGATCATCCGCGGCTATGCCGATTGTTCGACATCAAAGGGGTTTTTGCGCCTCCTGAAACCCGCGGCTGAGGAACTCCGGGCCAACGGCTGGCCTGGGAGCCGGACTGGTGGGGCCGGGGGTGGGCTTTTCTCGCCTCTTCCTCCGGGAATAAGAATCGGTTTTGTGAATTTCATCGAGCCGGCTCCTCTCCCCGTCGAGCACCGGGGATCCTTTTGAGCGTCTCTGATTAAAGGAGAGGCGAGGTGTCGAAGGATTCTCGCGCTTCAATTATCGTGCCAGGTTCTCGTCGGCGCGTCGATGGAGAGGTGTTCGCCGAGTATCGGTGCTCGTTTGCCTACTCCATGCGACCGACGCTGGCTATATTAAATCCCTCGACTCGTGTCCTTCGGTTCATCTCTATTTTTTGTTTGTCCCCAATGCATTATTCGCGGTTGCTGGTTACAATTTGCTCGCGAGTTGTTTGCCCAGCCAATTTTCTATTCGCCGGCGCCTCTGGCGCGTACGGGTTCCGCGGTGACGAGCGATTGGTATTAATTTGGTCCACTTTTTCACAGCACAGTCAACGCGTGCTTCGAGGTTTCTCTTACGGATTCGAGGAAGTATTCTGTTTAATTTGGTTGACGCTGATTTCTGAGAATCATGCGGCTTTGCTTGATGAATACCCGAATGTTTTCCTTCGATATGCGTGATAGTTCATTGCAACGTTCGGAGGCTGGCGTTCTTGAGTATGTAGGCTTATATTCCTGCATCGTTCGAATCTGTATTATCATTTTAGCTTTCTTTTAGGGTTTTTAGTAGTCCCATACTACTTGCAGGTATAAATGAGAGAACAATTATTTCAGTGTACTCTAAAATCTTTACTTCAAACCACGAAGTAATATCTCGTTGCATCCCTAACGCTTATCTTGCTCCCCTCACTTGGCTATTTACTTAAACAGTTTACTCATGTAGATCTTTTTCCTTGACGAACTTTTACCACCCACTTCCTTCATAGCTTCAGATCGCAGAGAGGCTCTAGATCACAAAACGCTTACCCTTTAATTACAAGCCACGTACCTACTGACAAATTAGAAGTCTCTCGTTTTAATATTCTGATCTTGATGGGCTCGGGGAAATTGTAGAAGAATAACCACTCGATGCAGCTCGATTCAGTGCACTCGAAAAAGTAATATTTCATTGGAAATTCACGAAGTGTATGACACTTCGCTGTTCCCACGATAGAACTTCCCAACGATCGCAGAAACCCGCGATTAGTCACAGGAAGTTCCCAGAGACGAAGGATTAGCGTTACAACTCTCGTGTCCCACATCGACATCTGCCTAAGATGAAACGGTTCACCCTCGATTGACCCCGACGTATGTAACATTTCTCAAACTCTCGTTAAGGGTTCTGCCCCGGAGATTCGCAGATCGACGTACAAGTCGCTTTCAAACTCGATTACGTGCCCAGCTTCCAATTGTACTTAAGTTCTACGATCTCCTTAGCTTACATGAAACTAAAGAATGCATTGCGCTGAGCGACAGCTTTGAGATCTGATTTCCACGATCAAGTAGAATCATAAAATTGCTTTAGAAATCATATTAAATAACGTAAAGAAGCGAATCTCGTAAATCTTGTCTACTTCGGTTTACGCTTTCTTCTCGACATTTACATTAATTTTGAAAGCTACAAAGGTTCAAGTTTAAAAATAATTTAAGATGCTTATGGACTGTAATTTCATTCTAAAGGATGAAAAATTCATAGGCATGGTCAATTATTTGAAATTGATCCATAACAGGGGGTTTAAGATATTCAGGATAATAGAGACTTCGTATAAATTAGATTCCTCCAACTTAAAGAAATTTGGAACAATAAACAAGTAGAATGTCTGGCCTTTTCACGAATTAACGGAACGGTATTCACTAAACAGACTTCCAACTGGTTCTCCTTTATCGAAGCAGCACGAGAGGTTTCTTTTTTGAAGTAACTGTTAACGGGGAATAAAATATGGATTGTTTACTGAGCAGGAAGCATTGATCGAAACCAGGACAGCGAGCATTAAGCGTTCCGAACGCTGGCTGGGAGTTCGATAAATAATAAGGTGCTCCTTATTACGAGTTCTTATTGGAAAATCAGACAAATGTAAAGAGATATGCCTAGGTAGCTCTGAATGGGACTCATTGAAAGTTGCAGTCAAAGAAGGAACCACGATTAATATTAAGAAAAAAATTCAGTAGTATCTTGACGGTTTTTCAACAATCCAACAAAAGCCCCTATAATTTAACTGGTCACATTTATTACACCACCTACTGTGCTTACCTGATTAACTCTACACTTTCATTTACTCAAAGCTTTACAAAATTGACATTAAATGAAACATTGCTTGGTCCACGCTAAAAAGTGTATAATCCGCGGTCCCCACTAACAAAAACAGAGGGTAAGGTGTGCAAATGACCTCAAGGATGGCGAAAGCTTGCCGAACACGTCTGTAATTACATCTTCCACTCCACATTGCTTGCATAAATGTAATAGCGGTTGACATACCGCTAAAAAAAACCCGCGTATCGAAGGGGCATGTGTGCAAATTAAAGTGGAAGTCCAACAAGGTTAATGAAATAATCGAATTTATAACACGCTGGCCGCAGCCAAGTGGTCCCGCGAATTTCGAACACACGTTTTCAAAAGCGACAATCCGCTGTACGGGCGAGTTCACAACAACACTTTCTTTTATCGAGTTTACACGGCCGCCCGCGAGCGCACGCGCACGCCCAGAGCGTTGTAACGCAATTACAAAGCCATAACATACTAATTCGGTTAATTCCAAATTATCACCCCTGATTTTACGCGTCGTCGGGCATCGTTAACGCGGCGTGTGTGCGCGCGCGCTCGGTAAAAGCGATTCGCGTCGATTATGCATATGAGCCACGGAGACCGTGGCAAATTTTATTACGACGAGCCAAAACAGGCAACGATCGCGGAGAGTCCTCGGCGATACCGCGGAAATGTCGCTTGGTCTCTTGCTTAGCAACGAAAATCGGTGGATCGTGAAAAGAGGGCGTGGAACGCGGCGTGGTCACTGTGGCTTTTACGTGCGCCATAATTTGGTCTCGAAGGAGCATCGGTGTAGGGTAGAGGGATGTGTAATCTGTTTTTTGTGCCTATTTATTTCATTACGAACGAGGAGATTCTATTGTAAGGGGGGTGAGAAACGGGGGAAGAAATTATTCTGAAATTTAATGTCTCGGAGAAAGTGTAGAGGCGAAGAATGATAGGGGGATGTAAATGCAATGCGTTGAGTTTGACACTGACCCCGAAAGTGAATATAAAGATTCGTCTAGTGGCGCGCGACCTTGCTCCGATCGCAATTTCTGATATCGAAATACATCGATTTACACCTCTATTGTTCCTCGACCCGAAATGTATCGTAAAACAGCGGGACGAGTGAATACCAGCAACGCATCCCCTGTTTTGTGTCGTTCAACCGGTCGACAGGGTTAATGGTTTTCTGAAATTTCCGCCCGTTTCGAGAAACGATTGCAGAGGAACGGTTTTTCACGGTTGCGGTTGCCACTGTGGTCCAGCGAGAACAAAACTGGAGCCCCAATTTGTAAGAAACTTTGAAGCCCCGATTGGAAGGAATCAACGCACAAGTGGTTGAAAAATATCTTCTGTTGGATGAGAAATTACAGGCAAACTGTCATAGCTCTGGAGTGTTCTGAAAAGTGGATCAGGCACGAGGGATGAAGGAAGTGGGTTGTACAGAATGCTGATGTTTCACCACCTTCTTATAACGAAAGGGTAGTTAGAGAGTTTCTAATGATCTTCTGTGTCAGTGGAAAGAGTGAATTTCAAATATATTAACAGCAGTTCTTTGCCAAAACATGATTCAGCAATTAATCCTAAATCTTCAACTAAACACTTGACACAACTGTCATTAGGGGAGAGTCTTGCAGTACCGACCGCTCTAAGTTTTTTGGTTATATCTTCGGCTAGAGTCGATAAAAATCAAAAATTCAAAAACATGTTTGTAGTATAGATGGTACTTAATAAGAGGAGGGAAATTATTTTTGTGAAATTTAATAATAAGAATTGATAATTCGCAAAAGTAAAAAAGTTGTAATTTCTAGGAAACGAAAAAGTGTCGCCCAGTACCGACCAACTGTTAAATTAGAAGATTTTTAAGTCTAAATGACTAACAATGTTAATAAAAAGACATTTAATTGTTACAATAGAAGATTTTTTTTAAATTTTATTAGTACACACATCGCAAATAAAATAATTAATATTTTCCTGATTTGTGCATTCGACGTGTGCCCAACCTTCACATTCGATACACTGCACCCAATCTTCGTCAAATGATTCCTTGCAAATAACACAGTGGGTAACTTCTTTATTAATTCCTATCTTCCTGTTTGGCCGGTTATCACACCTATCCTTATTTACTTTATCCCCTAATTTTCTTCTTTTCAAGTTTTTTTGGGGTTTCCTTAATTGTTTTTTAGCTTTTCTTTTCTCTGCTTCTTTTGCAATCAGTTGCTATCAGATTGAACTTACAGATAAGAAAAATTTGATCTCTACTGGTTGATAGTCTGTTGGTCGGTACTGCACGACAGTCGGATGGTCGGTACTGCACGACAAACATGTGGGAACATTTTAGATCATGATATATTATGTACCAAAAAATATTGTAAAACTAGGGCGTTTTATTAAACTTAATAGACTAGAGACGGTACACATCATAGAGCATAATCATTTACTTACACGAGAAACAAAAAATCGGCTTTGCAAAATAACTTTTAACCTATGGAATATTGACGAATACGTTTAATGTCTCATAACATCAAGCGCAATGGCGTACACGATACGACCCCGAAATAGGTTCTACAGAATTGTGATTTTTATTTGTTTATTCAAGTAAAAGGCGCATATCTGCCGGAAGAAGCGAGAACTAGCTTTGGTCGGTACTGCAAGACTCTCCCCTACTCCCAATACAATCTCTATTCCAGAGAAACCAAACGTCTCTACTTTATCGAAAGAAAATCACAGTAACTCTGAGTCCTATCTATCTACAAACTTAACTCTATCTTTGCCCACAAATCATGTTTACTTTACTTAGTTCTATGCTTAGTTTAGTTTTGCTTTTGTCTTTAGTCTTTAGTCTTAGTTTTTAGTTTTTTTTCTTCAAGTTTTTCAAGTTTGCGCTTGGTCTGTACGCTATTACGAGGTTAGGCCTAATAACAGCTTTAGCTGAGCCTCGCCTTTTCACCTTACGGTGTACTAATTGGTGAAATAAAGACGGAAAATAAAAAAAATAAAATAAAGAATAAGCAATAGCAAATTCCATCGCCCAGCGGAATCGACATGTCCAAGCCAAAAAGGGTCGGTAAACACCTTACCCACTCTCTCAGTGTACAGAAAACAAACCCCTTCGACACCTCCGATCGCGAGGAGACAACCGCCGGAAGTGACAAGGTACCAGCGGCCCCGTGGTAACGCGCTGAATCCCAGACAGGTGGGGCGCTTACATCACTTCGCATTGCCGAGGAACGGGAACGGAACGGTGACACGGTGAAGGCGTGTAAGTGCGTCGAATCGCTTTGGGAACGAAGGCGAGCCAATGCACGCTGAATGACCGTCGAGAATGGCGAACGCGACAATGGGCGATCGGAGCGCGTTCTTCCGGAGCGATCGCCGTTATCCGCGTCGTTCGTACGCCCATTGCCACGAACGGGGCCGGATCTTCGGTCTCTGGGCCCCCATAGATGGTCGATCGGGCCCTGGAGTCGTCCCCGTTCCACCTCCAGCCGCGACTTTCGAAACAGCGTACATAAAGGATCCGGATAATTGCGGCGCAGCCTGCACGCGAGCCGCTTGGCGAGCGCGGCCAGTCCTTTGCGAGATGGACGCCGAAGAATCGATCCCGGCCACGCGCAATCGAATACTACGCCCCCCGCAATGATATTACCGCTGGATACTCCAGAGTGCATTCTTTCCGAAGATGAGGCACGGGCAACTTGATCGGCAATTTCGGAGACGGTTACTTGGCTAATGGGTATTTTCCTCTGTATTGATTACCGATGGGACGCCCCTCGATGACTGATAGATTAACTTGTTGCGATTCGGGGCTGATTGGCGGGCAAAGGGTATTGTAAATCGATATAATTGTAATCAAGAAGCTTCCTTCGGGATAGTAAGTGTATTCTTCTTAATGGGCAGATAGGGGAGGATAAACGCAGGAATCGCGGGATAGGTGTTGCTGGGTTACAGTTAAGTTGAGAGGGATTAGAGGATTGGAGAATTCGTAGTCGGAATATTCTTCATTGATATTCTTGAAGTTGATCCCACTGCTAGTCGTGATTGGTGAAAGCTAATTTTTTTTTTTTTTTTGTGGAACTTAGCGAGCATTCGATTTCATTCGCGAAGGAAGATTTCATATGTCTAATAACATCTCAAGAAATTTATTACCACATTTTGGGGAATAAGAAAGAAGTTTTTCACTGTCAAGTGAAGAGTTCAAAATTAATTTCAAGGTAGGGGAGAGTTGCCAATATCGTACCGGTCACCTAAATCGTACCGCATCAATTTCTCAAAAATTAATGAATACAAACGACGTCTGATGATAAAAATATCAAGTAAATGCGAAATAAGAAATAGAAACAAAACCTTTCGAGCTTACACCCTATTTTGTGCGTGCTACAAGCATTTAAAAAAATCAGGTATGATTGATGTAACTTTTTACCAGTTTATTTTAGCTGATAATAATCAAACAATGCAATTTTCTCCTGTATTTATGTATTTCTCTAAAAGCGGGTTTAATGTAGAATATTTTACATTCATTTTAAGTACATATTACATTCATTATAAAGTTTAAATTTATATTTATAAATAAATTGATCATGTTTCCTAAATCGTACCACTACAATCGTACCAGTAGGATTTGACAACTCGTGTGTTATATAGGTTATGTACATATATCATATACATAGTTTATTGCGGCCTGTGTGTGATTCATATACATATGTATATGTAACTATATAATAATCATTACTGCATATTGAATAGTTTCTTCTCTATTTGTTATTGACACTATTTTTAGTGCAGGTACGATTTAGGAGACCGGTTGCCTAAATCGTACCTTTTACGGTATGTGACAAAAAGATTAATAACAAATTAATTTGTTCTGAACAAATGGTTAAGCGTATAATAGTAGGTGCCTAAAAGACCAAGCTCCAATATCCAATAGTCATTTCCGTTCAAATTAGTACCAAATATGAAATATAACTTAGAATGTCTTAAGGGGACCTTCCGGTCTAAAAGTCGATTTTTTTTTTATATCATTTTTCGAATGTTCAACCTTTTAGGAATACGTGTTTAAAAGGATTTGTTGAAATTCGTAAAATTCCAGAAGTTATAGGCATTTGAGTAGCGGCAAATGCATGGGCAACAACCGGGCACTCGGCGCTCACGTAAACCTTTAAACGCGTTTTTCTCGAAACAGTGTTCTCAAAACGGTGGGACCTGTATCTCCAAAAGTTATTATCCGATTCGACTGAACCTTTTTTTAATTTGAAGAATATACTTCTGGCTAAGGGGGGGGGCTAGAAAAATTACAAAAAATGGAAAATTTATAATTTTCAAAGGCGTTGAAAGGACGAAAAGTACAGGGAAAAGTGATTTCAAACATCAAGTGTCGTTATTTTCTAAAAAAAAATGTCATTTTTTTAATTTTTTCTAGTCCCCCCCCCTAGCCAGAAGTATAATCTTCGAAATAAAATAAGTTTCAGTCGAATCGGATAATAACTTTTGGAGATACAGGTCCCACCGGTTTGGATAAATTTTTTTACGCCTTGACTTTAACGACTCCCCAGGGCCGTCTACAATAATTAATTATAAAACAAAAAATATATTTCTATAACTTAAGACATCCTTAATACAATGCAAAAAGTCCCATTAAATTATATATAGTAGTTTTCCTTTAATTAATTCCTAAAAATCACCTATTTTTTGGGGCTCTAGACCGGAAGGTCCCCTTAAGTGGTACGATATAGGCAACCCTCCCCTATCTACTTCGCTCTCGACTAGTTGGATTAGCCACTTTGCAAATCCACCTAACTTAAAACTCGAAAAACTAGAGATAAAAAAGAATAGGATGGAATTATCGAATGCGCGTCAGGGTTTATACACAGGCGGTAACTTGTGAAACTGAGTAGAGCGCTTAGACGATAGTATAACGAATGTCGTATGATGACTACCGTTCCTAGATGGGGAATCTATTTACGTAGGCACCGAGGGTGTGTTTAGGAGGGAGGGAACGGAGAATTGCGTCGGCACGAGGGAGAAATACGTTCACACATAGACGATTACTCAGCATGTAACCGAGATTACGTGACGGGTGTGTCATGTGGTCGTGGGCTTATGAGTCGTCAGTACCGGACACGTGAAGATGACTCCTCCGCCTACCGTCTTCACTGATCGATTGAAATCCGTCATCGCCAAGCGGCAGTCTTGTGCCAGTTCCTCGCGAAATATAACTTCCGAATTACAATGGCACTTTTCGTTGGCAATATCCCTTTATAATTGAAGCGGAACTCATTCTAGTTCAGGGACTCCTACCGGTACGTAAAATACCGGTATTATACCGGTATTTTTCGGTTGTATCTTCGTCTGAGACTCAATACCGGTATAACGCTCATACCGGTATTTCGCTATACCGAAACCGATATCATACCGAAATAGATAAATACCGAAAACAAAAGGTTACCGGTAACCGAAATAAATACCGGTATTTTTTCGGTATTCTTTTCAGTAACATGGTAGGTTTCGGTGTTCACCGAGAAGAATACCGATATTTATTTCGGTTACCGGTAATTCCGAAAACCGATTGTTTTCGGTATTTATCTTTTTCGGTATGATATCGGTTTCGGTATAGCTGCATTGGCGAAATACCGGTATGAGCATTATACCGGTATTAAGTCCCTGTTCTAGTTCGACCACTTGTCTCCCCATCTATCGCGCTAAATGTTTCGTCCACGAACCCCGGCAAGGACCCGAGGGCAAAGATCGACGCATTCGGAGAGTCGTAGGTGTTCGGAAAAAAAAGGCCCCAGAAGAATATCGCCGCGGAGAACTGGACGGTTCTTGCGAGATATCGCCGCTATCGTCCAGCGATATTTCCGGTTCCTGCCCCAAGAAGCGTGCTCTCGAAGATAATTCATTATCGCGCCCGAGCACCGGACCTTTCTGTCCGTCCCCGTCGTCGGGGCGGCAGAAAAGACGGCGGCGCGGACGCCGTGACGGGCGAAGGAAGGAGAAGAGGCAAGATAATTAAAAGAGGGAGAGGAGGGTAAATCCTGAATCAGCGTCATCGAGCGAGCGAAACGTATCCTCCTCGCCGAGCGAGCCAGGCGGATGCACATTGTGCGCCGTTCTTGCGCGTCCTCTCGTCATTCGCCATAAAGACAAACCAGCCAGCTCGCGTTCAGGCGCGTCGACGGAGAAAACCCAATGTCACCGCTACTATCGGGCCCGGCTACGCGCGCGCGGCTGTCGCGTTTTCTTTCGCCCTCCCGTCGATCCAGCCCCCGCGGAAACAAGACGCTCGATCGAGCGCCTGTCCAATCGTCCGCGGCGCATTGCATTACCCATCTGGACGGATTATCGATCGGAATCGCCTGTTTTCGCGGGGCTCTTTGCCTCAATGCCCCGTGGACATTGTGGGCTCCGCGGAACGCTGCCGATGCCGCGATGATAAAATCGGTAATTCCGCGGCGAGAGTGGCACGAGAGTCAAGGGGCGTCTCGATGATGGGAGAAGGTAGGATCGACGGGAATCGAAAGGAAAACGGGGAGAGATTGATGGGGGGAAGGAACACCGGGCGCCCCAAGTATCCAGAACTGAAGTGTATCCGCCGATCAATCCCACCCACCCCCCGGGAACAAAACGGTGCTCCGTCCAGATACGGGAAGTCTTGAAATTCTAAAGTAAGAACCGTGGAGCGCCGGGGGGGGGGGCGTTCGATCGGGAGAGAAAATTCAGCGTCGAATGCGAAGGAATTTCGCCGGGGTTCGGCGGCGAGGGATGGCGCGCGCGGGCGAGAGGGAGTGCCAGCGAGTGCATCGGCAGTTGCAGGAGAAAGAGTTGGAGCATCGAACGAACGGTCGAGCCATCGGGGCCGGCGCGTCTCATGACTCGCGGTATAAAACAATATTGATTGGTCGTACAATGCGGGTGGGATTATGGGGTGGACGGGTCGAGGGGGGGTGCAGGGTGGTGGCGGAGGGTGGACCACGGTGCATTGTGCTCGCTGCGTCCGGTCAAACTTTTCATCATCCCTCGCAGCCTCTCTATCCGCCTTCCTCTCTTTTTCTGTCCGCGCGCGCCAGCCTCTCTGTCCCTTTCCCGTTGCCCTTTCGTCCTCCCTTCGCCGTTCCCTTTTTCTCTTCTTCCCCGATCCAACCCCGCAACCCCCCTCGATAATTATTGCAGACCGTCTCGAACCGTTTCGCCGGTCTCCCGATGCTTCCCGATGGCCGCGTCGCGCGATCAAAAACTTTTCTATCGCTCCGTGATCGAACGATCCGAGGCAGCGTAGAACTGCGCGCCTCCGTATTGGTGGTTTTCGATGAATTCTAGACTGACGTCTGCGAAGGTGGTGGACGTCGCAGGGGCCGACGAGGGCGTGGTTGATGATTTCCGTGGGATTTTTGGACCTGAAGAAGGAAGTATTGATAGTAGAATAAGAAAGGTGTCCTTTACACGAATGAATAATTCGAAAATGCATAGTCTATCTCGGGTGCCGAGGCACAGCTTAATGTCTGATCATGCTCAGTATCATTTCCCTTCGACAATCGCCAGGAATTCCTATACCCCAGGTATAATGTACAATTCAGCCGAGGCTGTTCCTAACGACCTCTGCATTCGTCGCAGGGCCCAGGCCGCGCGGAGGCCGGTGACAATTTTTTGCCGCCCGAAACAAAGTGTCGGGCAACTTTAGTAATATTTAAAGCTCCCGGCCGTGCAGCCCTGTCAAACGGTATGCGGAAACTTTGAGAACTAATATCACCGAGCCGGCTGACAAAGGCCTCGGCTCGGCCACACGACGCATACGTTCCTTCCCACCCGCACACGTACGCGCGGGCATTCTTCAGATACTCGCAAACACACGCGTTGTGTACACTTGGATTATTCGCAATTACGCTCGGTAGATCAGATGACTCGTCTCGGGCAGCGCCTTTATTGCGGCTTTATTAAACAACGATGGCCGATGCGATCTCGCGACGGGACCGTGGGCACACAGTCTGAAGGCGATGAAGAGATGGCGGACTGCCGAGAAACAGAGAAAATGGGAGGCCGCTCGAGCGAAGGGAGCAGGAGAGAGAGAGAGAGAGAGAGAGTGAGCTGTACGGCAGCGCGGGAGACGGGAGAGATCCAGAAAAGAGGGTGCATCCTCGATCCTCGCCGGAATCGCGAGTACCTCGAGGAATTCACTTTGAAAACGCCCTTGTAAAGCCTAAACCTCGTCTACTTGCCGTGCAGTGGAAATACGCTTTCGACCGAGAACGTCCAAGTATCGTGTAGCCCAGCACGCGATAACTCTGGGCCTGGCCGCGATACTTCTCCGCCCCGAGGTACACGAAGTGGACTCCAAGTGTACACAGAAAACGGCGGAACGTTTCTATGACCCGCGATTGCTTCGCGCACCGAGCGATAGGCCACGTATGAGGGAAAGTCGGGAGGAATCGGGCGGGCAAGGTGTGCTCTCCGGTGCATGCCGGGGAAAAGTCGAAAAAGCTCGAGCAACTCCGCCAGCGTGTAATGATACACGTGTGTTATGACCAACTTCGCCCCTTCAGACCGAGGCCTTGTTACCGCCGGCTATCGTTCGAGTGCTCGTCAGATTTCCCAAATATTCCGGCTAACATCATCGTCCGCGCCGAGAAGCCGAGAGGTATCTCCTTTCGGCTGCGCGGGGCGGCTCCGTACCTCTGTATCGATACTCCAAATGGCGAAATCTGGAGCAGGGAACGTGAAAAAAGGAATGCGACGTGCGGGCTCTAGTTTTTTAGTTAGGATAAGTTAGAGAGGAGTACTGTTCGCGGTACATTGCGATCTAACGCAACCTGGCATTCGTTAATATTACAATTCACGGCGCTCCAGAAAGTTTCTTGGTCGAGGGTCCTTTTTATTTTACCGAATATCCATGGAATACTGCATGGAACCGTATTAGACGATGGAAAAGAAAAATTCCCCAATTTCATAATACTCATCGCGATCATTCCAATCCACCTATATGTTCGCAGAAGGCTCTGCTCTTCATCCCCATTAAGGCAGGATACCACCTTTGACTGCGATTTTGGAGGCGTTTTTCATGAATTTTTTTTGCATACAAAGAATGCGCAGAAACAAAATCGGTTTCAGTCATTCATTAATGTAACTTTAATCTGTAATTACACATTTTTTGAAACTGAAAAAGTAAAAAATAATCTCTTGTAGGTGGCGCCAAAATACACTCCTTTGGAGAAACATCGTTAGACGGCGTGTCAAATTCCGCTCTGTACGTGGCTCTTAGAAAAGAAACCAAAGAATGTCCCTATTAACAACAATATTGTTCAATGCTGTACGCAGGGATTTTACGAAATTTCGATTTTTAAGAAAATGGCGGCCATTTTAACGAAAAGGTCAATTTTTTAGGGTAAAAAAGTTTAAAAAAATTTATAAAATTGCGCACCAAAAGAAAAATAACAACGCTACAGCAAAAGTCCTACGTACATCGTTAGATTACACCACGGGGAAGAATTGTGCAAAGTTTCAAGTCAATCGGATGAAAATTATAGGAGTAATCTGACACGCCGATTTGGAAAACATCGTTTCGAGAAAAACGCGTTTAAAGTTTTATATAGATTTATATATCTGCTCCAATCCGGTTTTTACACAAGAAAAAGGTTCCGGCCACCTTTCTAATGAATGAATTTCGATTCTATACACTTGAAAGAGTACTTTGAGAACAAAAAAAAATTTCAATTTTTTTTAAGTGCATCCTGCCTTAAGACGCAAGAACCCATCGAAAACCCTTGGTTATCGACTTTGAAATTCTGTACATGCGCTAAATCGATTACCCTTCCCAGGAGCATGGTTCTTCCCCTCCGTGTTTTCCTCCCCCTGTCGCGAAGTGCGGAAGTGACAATCGAAGCTCGTCTTCGTCGTCGCCCCATCAAAGTGGTTAAGGGGTGATTGGAGGGAAACGAAGAACGAGGAGTCGTTCGATCTGCGTCGAGATTGTTTCGCGAGCGATTTCGACGGCGGTCGTGAAGAAGGGTGGACATTCTTGGGAGCCGTGCACTGTTCGGTAATTTATTTCTTGCCGGATCTCCTGACCACAGGATGCCTGACGAGGGTGGCGCGGAGGTTCATTTCCGAGCTGTGCCTCGGCCCGTCCGCGCCTGGCAACTATTTCGGAATCAATTAAACTATCGGGGCGACCGTGCGAACGATTGAATCGTTAATTAGCAGCTGCCGTCCGTGTCCCTCGACCCCCTTCGCGAATTAAGGCGACCTGGCCACACTCGTCGCTATAAATTCGGTGTCGAGCTCTTTCGACGTTTCTACCCCTTCGGGGAACAGTTATCTGATGCATCCACCAACACTCTAAGTGGTATATTTTTATATCTTTGTAAAAGGTATAATTCTGATAGTTTTGTAGAGGGAGCAACTTTTTACTGAGAGTATCACTCGAAGAGGGACTTCAGAGTTCCCTGAAGAGACGTATTGTCGTCTTAGCAGTTACACTAAATTGAACGGAATTAATACGAAATGTAAAGCCATCTGTGCATTATTTTAAGAATTAGTGAGATTAATACCTGCGGTGGCATATTACCCCGAGTTACCCTAAGCACACTGGATGAACCGCTACACATAAGTACCTATAAGAAAGCATTTGTTCCCTCGGTAGAATAATGCCGATCAAGTACATTCAAACCACTTCCATCTATTCTACCTCTGCTTAACGTATTATACCCTCCTATTTAATTCACATGTGAAAAGACCATCCGCAACCACCAGCGTTTTTCAATCAGAAATCCCCCTAGCAATGCTGCAAGTTGTGCATATCGCTAACTTAACCACAACTCCCCACACTCGAAAACGTACAAAGCCAGCAAGGAATAATCTTCGCATAAAGAAAAAGAAAGCAGAAAGTGCAAGAGAAGTGTCCTCAAGAAAAATATCCTTTCAACTTCGCTCTACACTCGCCGCGGTGGTTACAGTCGAGCCCTCGCGGATTCAAATTACACCCCGGTCAACCGAGCACCAGATTCACCCACCGGTCCCCGAATTATCCCTGCACCGGCTGCTGCGACCGCGCGGGAAAGATTGTTAAGAATATTACACAATGTTGGGCGGCAAATGAAGCGTTTGAGGGTGAGCCGCGCGCGGTCCTCTCCGCGCGTCGTGCGCGAAAACAACGGCGAGCCGGCTGAATAAAAAAAGATCGAATGAGAGAAAGAGATTGACGGTCCGTGCGTTGCGCGAGCCGCGTAGCTCCATCAAGCCCTTCGAAGGGTTATGAATAAGGGATGAAGTTCCTGCGTGGCGGCGCACATACGCCGTCAGTGTCCACGCATTCATACAAACTCAGCCGAGTTTTAAGCTCGATTGTATGCCGGTAAACGAATAAATGTGCAAATTTCCACGAATCCAGACCATGCCCCTCGCGCGCACCCTTTCTCCGCTGGAAAACAGGAGACGCGCTCGTGCACGCACGATGGACAGTGTGGAGAACGTGCGTCGAGAGACGGTATAAAAAAAAAAAAAAAAAGAGAGGAGGATACTTCGAGACGCGGAGGCGAGATGAAGACGGCATCGCGCTGGGCGCACGCACACGCGTCCGTGTTTTTTCGGAATTTTCCTGGACGCGACCCGGGGGGTGGTGCGTGGGCGCGCGTTCGCCAGGGGAGAAAAATCGAGCACGATGGTCGTGCTGGGCGTTCCTACGCGCAGCACCGTGAATAAAAATAATTAACGGAAAATATATACAAACGTCGATGCGGCGATTGATTTACGGGGGCGCGCGAAGGCACGAGGCGGGTCCCGTAATTTTGCAAAAACCGCGTATCTGCGGGTTCGGCCTCGATTTTTGTTTTTACTCCCTGGCCAACCAGATCGACTGGACACCTACTGTCTCTCTCTCTCTCTCTCTCTCTCTCCCTCTCCCCCTCCACTTCTCTCTCTCTCTCTCTTCTTCGCTTCCTATTTCTCCCCTGCCCCCTGCCCCACGCCCCCACCCCCCGGGACGCAGGCACGTATGAAATATGCGTCGGTGTGCGTGTGTACAAAACTGAACAAATTTACGCGTACACGCGTGCGTGTCGGTGTGTATGAATTTTTTTTTTTTTGTTTTCTCCGCTACTCATCGCTCTCTCAAACCGTGCGAACTCAACGGCCCCATGGTACTCGTTGCCGCGGGTAGGTATTACGAATAATTAAGCAATGGTTTTTCGCATTTCATCAAATACCCTCGCTGACGACGGCGTAGAAACATCGCCCACGGACAACCCTGTTTTTTAAAGCGTCGAGAGGGTTTTGTACGTCGATCGCCTCTAAGCGCTTTTTTCGTCCACGGAGGTGACTCTTGCGGCTCCTTCTGGGAGATATTGATTTCCCGTTTGCGAAATATTTAGTTGCGGAACCACGTGGTTCATTGCCCTCTCGCGAGGAATTCGAAAATGGATACATGTGGTGATCAATGGCCTTCCTCCTTGTCGAATTGGGTTCTTGAATTTTGTACGGGCGCTGATATGAAGGAGACGTGTGCAACTGTTGCTTTGCTCTATCTAATACGTTCATGTGATCTGTTTCGAGGTATTCGTCCGAGCTATATCAGGCTCGTAGTTTAGGTGCTCAAACGTGATGAGAACTGCCCTGAATACTATGCGCATCTTGCGCGACATGTTGAAGCGTAATATTTATTTAGTACCGTTCTGTAATATTTTAGTTGAACTCAGACATCGAAGGATTAGGGATTCTAGACTCCCTCCGCTCTACAGTGGATGGACTAGAATCAGTTCGTTAAAAGTAAACCTTCGATCGCCTAGAAAATCCTCCAGCACTTGCAGCTTCCTTATTAGGCGCGATTCCAAGTAATCAGAAAAGAAGCTTGGCGTCCAGGTCGCTGTTAAGGACCCTAAACCCTGGACTGGCGCCAATGCATCCAGGTGTACGAACTGGCAAGTAGTGGCAAGGCAGATGGTAGTCACCCCCCTCGGTAATAACCCGTGCGGTTTACTTGGGGTGGCGAGGTTACCCTTGAAAGACGGGGCAAGCTTACCTCCATCTAAATCCGCAATTTAACTAATACGCGATAATTCAGCGGCGTTGTCAAAACCAGGCATCGAATCGGACACGTCAAATTCGACAACCCTCGATTATCACCTGCCTGTATAAAAATCCACCACTCATTTCCTAGCGCGATACCATAATTCCTCCGCGAAGCTCGAAGGCAAAGGTTCCACTTTTTCCTTTCCTCGCGTATCCCATTCTCGCAGTCGGCAAACACTGAGAGGAATAAACAGGCCATGCCAGGGCCCGCGCTCCTCTTTCTTCCAAGATAATAACTTTTTTAATTAAAGGAACCACTCTGACGGTGGAGAGAACAGCTAGGCGACACGGCGCGGCTAACGTGACGTAAGGTAGCGCCGCGGCACTTTGCATTATCTTATCCTCGAGAGGGGGGGGCGGGAGTGGAGGCCGTTTACAAAGCAGCGCGCGAGACGGAGGCGATTTAACGCCCTGAACGACTTTCTCGCCCCAACGGGCCGGGTGGACGGAGGGGTGGTGTGGGAAACGAAGCACGATGCTAGAAGAGCTAAGAACCCCGAGCGTGCCGCGGCTGAGAAAGACACCGCGATAGGACCCGCGGGCCGGCTGAAGAGGGACAGAGAGACGAGTCTTGTAGACATAGGGCTAGGGGGCGCTTAGTCCGCCCGGTGTGAAAAGCGGAGAAAAGCGCAAGAGAGCTCTCCTCTTTTTTTTTTCTCTCTCCTCGGCGCTCAAGTAAGTGGCTACATCGTGCATAGCACGTAAGTCCACAGGTGTCCGCGGACAATGACTCGCGTCCCTGTTGTGCGTCTCTGCACATGCATGGTCCCGTGGATAGAGCCGATCTCGGCTGTGTGCCCGTGCCCGTGTAGGGCGGGCGTGCGCGTCGCAGAGATCCCGGGGCCCCTGTGTGGGTGTCGTGCACGTACGCCGATCCTTCGAAGGGGTTGGACTACCCCGGGAGAAGTCTCTTAATTTCCGTGCTTCGGGACAAAGGGGAAAAAACGAGCGCTCGAGAAAAGAGCCGAAGGTAGAAGTGGGGCCGCCGTGTCGTCGCCTCTCTTTCTCTCTCCCCAACCACCCTCCTGCGCCGGTTCTTCTCCTCCCGTTTCCGCCGCCCTTCGTCTTCGTCCCGCCATGGCGCGGCTCTGCGTGCCGCTTCTTCCTCCTCGTTCCTGCCCCCGACCACCTCCGTACGCCTTCTTTCCCTTAACTCTCCGCTCGATGGTAAATAGAGAGAAACAACCGGCGACACAACACCGGCGGAGGGTTGCTGCCGCGGACCCCGATATACGCGCGTACGCCTACACGTATACGGCACAACATCCGCGCAGCACCAGACGAGATCCTTTGACTCTATCTCCTGACAGCTTCGCTGGAAGCACGCCGCGGGATCGCCGTGACTTTAATTTCAGGATTGTTTGCTCCGCCTTCCCTCAGAAGTTAACTGAAGTGGCACAGAAGTTTTACCGCGTCATACGTGCCATTATGTCTTCGGTTTATCCTGCGATTGTGCGCACCGCGGAGCCCAGCCAGCCCCCCCCCGCCCCGGCGCGCTTCTTTTCACATAACGTATAACCACACTTCAGTAATCTCGTTCGAGCTGGCTTGCACGCGACAAAAGACCCCCGATTTTCAGAAAGTCCCGCGCATATCGAGAATTCACCGCCCGGTGTCACTGGAACGGAACTAGATTCCTCTTCCGCTGGCTGGTTCGTTGGCCTTCGACCGACAGCCGACGTTCCTTCTGTTTTATTGTTGCCGTCGCGATTCTTCCTCGGCTCGGTGTTCTTTTAATTTCCAACCTGCCAAGGGGGATGAAGGTTTCCGTTGGTACTTGTTGGCATGTTCGTTCTCAAATGCACGTGTACGGGAATAAGGCTGTTGAGTCTTCGATAACGTTATCTAAAAACGTTTATTATGCTTCCAATATAGATTACTGTCGCTGCGACAGCAACGTGAATGATACATCAGCGCTAAACACTGGCGACAATGATCCGTCTGAATATGTAAACAGCTGTTTCTATCCAGGCCGTACGGGAACGGTGAAATTAATTTAATGTGGAGGAGGCTTTGTGGAATTTACTCGAAGCTAAATGAATTGAGTATTGAATGTCCACCTCGTATTATGTTCACAGAATTTATTACCCCACTATTCATCATTCATTCAAAGTTTCGCGGTCACTCTTCGCCAAGGAAACAGTGTGGAGCCCATTTAAACCCTTCTCATTACTCTCGCTAGTATCGCTCTTTTAAAAAGCAAGGACGTTTCAGTAGACGCAAAATGTCCCCGAAATCGAACCTCCATCCATAATCCAATACGAAGCTAGTGCTTAATGCCTTCCACCAGCTTCAAGAAACCTCATCTTACGCACCATCGACACATGCACCATTCACGCTGAGAAACGAATCAAGGCTCGTCATCCCGCACAAGCCCATTCAGCAACCCAACTGCCCTGTCAAACGATCCCATCAATCGCGCGTCCTCCCCTTAACCACCATTCCCAAACACCCAGCCCCCATATCGTTCGACCTACTTCGAGACTCGGCAGATACGTTCTCGGAGATGTCCAAGCCCTGTTCTCGACTTAAGTCCATTATCTTCGACGTATTGTCTCCGCGAGCCGCAGCAATTTCGACATCTGCCGAACGGCAGCTGAGAAAGAGGAGCATCGTCTCGAATTACTGGCGGCCACCACCGTCGTCTCCTCTCTTCCTCCCCACGACTGGTGGCCGCGGTATAATGTCCGCCCTGTCGCTAATCCGAAACCCCCCCGAAGAAGACGGTTCATCATCTGCTTGTAGGTGGCTGTCTGTCTGCGGGCAGACCGCATAATGCCCCCGTCCTCCGTCTCGTGTTTACGGCGTTTTGTGGGCAAACAGAATCGACGATCTCCACTTTTCCTGCTGCTTATTTTCGCCCACCATCCCCTCCTGCTACACCCCCGCCGCTCGAGCGTGCCCCGAACGAAAGCTCCCTTTATCTCTACGCGGGTTGGCGTAGACCTTTTGTCGGTGTGCGCCCGAGCGACACGCCGGTGTTCTGCATATTTTGAATATATCCGAAAGGAGCGGTGCCCTCCGCTCCTCGACCTGGCGCCGCGCGGCCCTTCTCCTCCGCGCGGAACGACCGTGATCGAGCGCGTCTCACGGCGTGCCCCATCCCGGGCCGGAAGGACGCGTCGGGATGCACGCTGTTCGAGGATATCGGCGCAGCGGCACGACACACCGGTGGCTTGTTAAATATTTATCCCGACCCGGAGGGATGGCACAATGGCCGATCCTCGAGGATCGTCGTGCACAAAAAGAACAGCAGCCGGTTAAGAGTCACGCGCCGCTGAGAAGCTGGGATTCGCGAGCGCCCGGCGTAGGTGGTCCGTTTTATTGGGAAGAACGATAGGACCCGGAAGCTCCAGGTGATGTCCTTTTTTTTTCGGCCCGCGGATACTGTTAATCGGCGTAGTATTTCTGTGGGCAGAGTCGGGGAATTGGGGTGAAATCGTGTTAGTTGAGCGGGGGCGTTCTTTGGGAAAGAAGAAGCTGAACGAGCGGATGTGTCGCGTAGGAGATTTGATGGAGTTGTTTCGCTTTTATGGTTGGAAATAGAGCTCTTACTTTTTGACCCGTCGGGTACCCGGGTACCCGGACATTACCCGGGATAACTTCAAGCAATTGAATGTAGTATTGTCTGCGATTGTCTGTGGTATAGTCTGATGTTAGCCAAAAATGATCGAACAATACCACATTCAATGGCTTGAAGTTGTTTCGGGTAGACGGGTACCCGACGGGTCAAAAAGTAAGAGCTCTATGTAGTTGGAAATAGACGGTGTAGTTAGAGAGATAAGACTTCTTGGAAAACTCGGGTTTTCAGCAGTTCTTGGGTAATATGTCTTTGTCAGAATTGTAGAAACTGTATAGTAGAATCGGATGTTGAGTGAATCTCCGACAGCCCACAGGCACGAAATCGATAAGTTCGTGCGAGCACGAGCAGCAGCGTCATGGTGTCGGGGGGGTTTTATCTTCGTTTCCACGTAATTTCCTCGTAACGCCAATTTTCCTCGAGACTGCCTAACCCTTCGTCACACGTTCGAGCCTCCTCTGGGAAAACAAAGGTGTCACTTCTACAAAGAGCTCTTAGCTCCTCCGTCACTCTTTCCCTCTTGGGGGATTCGCTCTATCGCGTCTTTCCGCCCTGAAAGATCACGGCTCGTGTCCCTTCTTTCTCGGTCCTTCCTCCTCCGGGCTCTATCTATGTCGCTCTATGGATTTTATCCCAAGTATCACAAGATTCTCGGCCTCCAGCCCTGCTAAACTTCGCCTCCCTTCTTCACTCTGCCAAGAAAGCACTTTATCTCCTGGGGGGATGCTTCAACAGGTTACAAGACATCGGCAGTTTGGTTTTTCTTAGAGGCATCCCACCCCTAAGGAGGACTCATCCCCTTGCTTCCAGAGGGTTTTCTTTAGCCTACGGCAAGTGTCTGCTAATTACAGCACCCTCCGTGCTGATTTTCTCGACCTGTTAACCATTACAGGGCCGATAAACACTGCGCCGGGGAAAGTAATCTATCGAGTTCTTTCACGGCTTTGCGTTTCCTTTCGGTGAATTTCATTTAAACGCGCGCTCATGAATATTTATGAACATTGGCATAGTGAAACTTATCTCATATTCGGCTGTAATTTATGCTACAAAAAGTGATGGTCCTCTTTCCAAAACGGTGCTCATTCAAATCGCCGTTTCTTTTGTAATTTGAGGTACTTTTTGAATTAGGTATATGTAGGAGAGAACACTACTCGTGTGGCCACGTTTATTTAATTAATTCGTCATTGCCACTTTCATGAAGAGCAATCTTTTCAAACTGTATCAAATGTTGATACAGGTTATAAATAAATTTTTTGCAAATTTTATTTTCATCACTCTTATTCTGTCCAGTGTGATAACGAGTACATGTTTGATAATAGTTTTTTAGTTTTTCAATAAATTACATTGATATACACCAGGAGTCACCTAACAGTGGTGTTCAAAAGATTTCCTTGGCATTCGACGGTTGGAAATCATATATCTAGGGAAAGAAATTTTTAATTCAAAATAGCAAGTAATACAGGTCGGGCAACCCTAAAATCATCGATCATTTACCTGAGTACATAATGAGTACCACTCGATTAACTAATCCGCCAATTATTTCCAACACCGCGTCGCCCCATTATTCCCGAAAACAGGAAGCAGATTCGTAAATACAGCTTGAACGCCCGTTCACTAACCATAAAACAGCCTCTCATCCCCCTCGCCGCTAAGAAAGTGCTTTATCCTATTCCACGGGGGTGACTCCAACAGGTTACAAGACGCCGAGAGGTTGAATCGTCTTCGCGGCTGCCACCCCTAAGGAAACACCATCCCTTTACATCTTAGTCGCTTCCTGAGCCTCAAGGAAGCCCACCCTCCCCCAACCCACCCAGTTTTCTTAGCCCCATCACGGGCGAAGGAACTTCCCTCGAAGATTTTCCGGGCTAGAGGGTACGGATAAGGAACCTGTTGATGGAACGAGACAAACCCCGGGGGATGAGGGTGGGAAAAAGAAACGAAAAGCGTTTTCTTACGACGATACCGAAGCAGACCGACCCCCTCCGCCTCGAGTCCACGTTCTCCTACCCCCGAGGCGCCCTCGAGGGAACAAGATATCAACTTGTTGCTGTCGGGATTGAGCGTGGGCCAAGGATCCAGAGGGTCGAGGTTTTTATTTTATTATTTAGAGACGGCACGCGAAACCCACGATCCCCCTTTTTTTCCCTCGTCGTCGTTCCTTTCTTCCCTCTTTTTTCTCCACTCCTTCGTGGATTAGGAACGCTTTGTTCCGTGATAATACGAGGAAACCATGATACACTTCACCGCGGGAACGCTTTTCTTCCTCCCCCACCCATCCCCCCGCACCCTTGTTCTTTTTCGTGTCCTCGTTAATGGAGAATTGACTCGCACGAAACCAAAGAAATTGTTTTTAACGAGTTTTATGTCCCTCGCTATTCGTCAATGAAACTCAATTTTTCTTCCCTTACCGCGCTTACGTAAAAGATCGGGGAGGGGTGGACGGGGGTGGAAATTGTAGCGCAACCACGTTACTCGCGCGAAATATGTAGTTATCGGAAACACAACTGACGCATATTGGATTTCGTGATAAAAGAATGTTATTCTTCGCGTCTCTGTCGCTCGGGCACTATCGAGTTTTTTCTTTCCGCGATCCCGCAGTTCCCGGAACAGATACACTGCGCGCATATAAATATGTCGCGAACACTTCTCTGATAAGAGACACCAGAGTGGAATATAATTTTGTACCAGCTTAATAGCGCAGTTAACTTGAACGTAAAAGTCGATGGTATATTTTCACTGTTTATTTTAGGCGAACCCCTGTCGTTTCGACTTCTGCCGGTATCGACCAGTGAACTTAAATTCATTAAAGTAATTCGAATTCACAGCCTGAGTCACCAGGATCATTCGTTGGAACTGTGTAATTGTATTTAAAGTTTGAAAAGTACAGTGCAACGTGGCTATGCGAAAGATGAGCAGATCTCGATGAAATTACAGAATAATATAGAAAGCATTGTTGAAATGGAATACATGGGAATGGAGGAGACGTTTCGTGCCAAGTGGGTGCTTCGGCTAAATTTCCTGTGTGAAATTCCGAGGACATGCATCCATTCGGAAAACACTTGTTGAACATCGAGCTAAGATTGCTGGAACTAAGAAGCCACTTGTTGCTTCGTCCTTCCTGTAAGGAGCTCGGAGTCCCGTTTCAGGATACTTACCGTAGCCGGATAAATCCTGCGGAACTTTGATCGTGAACTCTTCTACCCAGCAATTGAACGATGGAATTGAACTCGTCCAGTTCCTTCGAGATATAAATTTTTTCCAACTCCCCCCAAGTGACGCGGGCATCTAAGTGGACGGTTCCTGGGTTCGCGTAGAAAATCTGAACGGGAACGTAAATAATGATGGTGAATATAACCTAGCGAAAGGAAAGAGGGTAACATAGAAAATTATATTTTATTAGGGCTTGCACGTGATAATTACTGGTACGCAATAATGGCCGTGTTAAGGACGCCACTGATCCCTCAATTTTTTGATTGAAATAATCCATTACCAGTGCAACGATTAGATGAAAGGGGCGTCTCCTGAGGCAGGGGCCACGTGTTGCTAGCACAGTTCCAGACACACGAACAATTTACACCCACGGCACCCGGCTTAATCGATTGCGCGATATATCGAGCATTGACTTCAGATACGGACACGTAATTGATGGAAATGAATTTAGTTGTGGTCTTGAGAAATACGCTTGCTTCGTGGCCAAGATAAAACGCAATTAATTCAATGTATAATAAAATTCGTTTACCGGATTTGATGGGGTAATAAAAAAGATTTATTGCTAGACTGAAAGTCAAGATATTCTTTCCTCTTGTAGCTAACTGATATGGTCATTTATAAATTAAGAAGGACATAAATTTAGTACTTGATTTTTCTTGTGATACTCAAATTACAGTAACTCGTAAAGAAGGGAATGTGGGCGAAGAAATGAGGCATTTTTATTTCTAATGAAGCTCTGCAAGCAATATAAAGTAATAGAAGATCTAACTATTTAAGTTTGCACCTTCTACTAGGCCTCTATAATTTGTAAGAATACAAATATGGAGGGTCGGTTCGCAATTCCATCGAGCACGATCATTCATCTAGAATCTAGACGTTTATACAAGTACCAGTTGCCTGACGCAAAAGTAGCCGGTCCATCGACCAGCACGAATTAATGAATTTCCACCGAGTTAACACGATGAATGACGGAGCTTAGAAAAAAAAAGGAGAAGAAAAAATTACATGCCCTCCCCGAGACTTGTGAGATGATTAGATTCTGCCACGTGCCCATTGTGCCACCCATCCACGCAACGCCCCTCTTATATGCGTGCGCGTGTGCGTGTCGTTCATGCATGACAGTGCTTTAATCGGTCGTGGACCATAAGACGCAGAACTGTAATACAGGATCGCGTCGGCCAAATCAGAACGGGCATTTCACGAAAATTTATTGTCATCCGGCACAATCAGTAATTTCATGCTTGCTCTCTTCCTTCGCAAATTTAATAGCAGTTTCTTGGAATATTCTGTTGCGTATGAGTGGTAGAAAGATACCTAAAATTGAAGTCCCCTCACATTCCGATTATTACACAATTGACACGGGAATTATTAATTACACGAAAAGAAGGAATTAAATTTGACAAGAAAAATAGGCACAGTTGTCTCCACCTTACTTAATACTAATTACACATATCCTAAAACTGCTCCAAAACGAATCCCTTGTTCGTTGCAAAATTTGCATTGAAAAAAAAACGAAGTTTCTAAGTGTAATTCTTCGAATCGTATTCCCTAGGAAAAAATCTAAGCAAAAGCTTCATTTCACTCGCACACAGACTTCTGCAATACACAATTTCTTGCTCCACTTCTTCGACACCTCCATCCAACATGACCCATTAATGAGAGCATACCCATGCCACGCGAAAGAGAAGTATAAACACCGCAATCATGGTTACGCAGTATGTGTACCCATTGAGCAGGAACGCTCGCAGGGAAAAATCACAACGGCGATCCGCGGGAAAACATCCGAGCATTCAACCGCGTAATCCCCGAAAGCTAATTCTGCGCCCCAATACCGAGTGTCGTAACGAGGTTCCGCGGAAGGGGCTCTCCTAATCGTCTAATCGTCGTCGGAACACAGCGAAAAGCACCCTCGACGACGGTTTCCCGGTGCTGTCTCCGTGGGGAGCGTCTAATCGACGAATCGAGGGGGACGAATAAAGATAAGAAGTGTACGGCGCGCGGTCAACAGAAAAGGGGCAGAGAGAGAGAGAGAGAGAGAGAGAGAGAGAGAGAGAGAGAGAGAGAGAGAGAGATAGAAGGGAGGGTGTCCAATCTTGGCAGAGGATTCCCATCGAGACGTCACGTACTATTTGATTTTCAACCCCATCGTCCCTTTGACGGGCGGCCAGGCTCGTGGGCCGCTCGACGTCAGGACGATCGACTTTGGATCTCCTTTTATCGAGTTACGCAACGCCACGGAAGGCAGCCGGCCAAGAGTTCTTTGTCTATCGGGCCATCTGTCACCCTGAAGAGTCGGCGTGCTCTGACCGGGAGGGTGTAGGGACACCGGCGTGGGCGTTACGGCAGCGTCGTTTAGACGACCTACTTGTGTTTGTGGACGTTCCTCGTTCTCCCCGCCGCCCTTTATCTCTCTCCGTTCCTCCTCGTCTGGACAGACAGCGCGTACGCGTGTGTTCCCACGCGCGGCGATGATACGATCAGATACGATCGAGATAAAAGAGAGATAGCGCGGCGAGTGGAAGCGGGCCGACACGGGGGGTTCGTATGTGTATCGGGTATTGATTTTCCTCGTACGGAGTCATGCCAACGGGGTAAGCCGAGACGCGACAAAGTTTATTAATCCTGGGGGGGGCGGACGGGGGCAGCGCGCGCGCGCGCGTCTGCGTGGCCCCAGCCACGGCGGAACGCGTGTTTCACGCGGGGATATCAGACTTTTGATATCGGTCCGCTGGCGGAATTCGCCCTGCCCGCCGCCACTATAGCTGCAGGTGCGTCTTCTTTTGGACGCAGATCCCCCGGGTGGGGGTGCTTTAACTGTCGATCGAAGGGCAGAGAAAGTGTGAATATCGGTGACACCGCGAGCATACTGATGCTCACGGTCGACTCCAATGGGGTGGAATTTATTGGGGTGAATTTCATTTTCAAGGGATACGCTCTTGTGTACTTCCATGCTATCTCTCGTTTCAGTACACTGATGGCAACGTCTCAGACTCAGACAGCAAAGAATGTGAAACTGTATTGTAGACGGGAAAGATCCCTGCGTGGGTCCTCGTGACAGTGCTAACCACCCACCTTCAACGAGCACAAAGTCCTCGAATACCTGAGATCGCCTGTTACCACGGGCAGTGGGGCGATGCAACTGTTGTGATCGCGCCCGAAATATCCTTTGATGGCCCTAAATCTCGGGGGTACGCGCCTGGAGGGGGTGGTTAATTCCGCCTTGGGCGGAAGTTTCGTCTTAACTCCCGGTGCCGTATAAATTGGTCAGCCGAAAAGCCAACGGGAACGAAGGAAAGGAACGCGGTAGAGCGGGCGGGTAGCATCTAATACATCATAAACTTGCGAACAAAGAGGAGAGAGGATGTCGTGGCTACGCCCGGAGAATCCGCCTGGCCCCGGTATCCTCGGGACAAAACTTTGCCTATTTGTTAAGTCTTGCCCGCCCGAAACTGTCTCAGATACTGGCGTCGAACTATGCCTCACACCTATGACCTCCTTGGTCTCATCCTTCTTCCTTCCTAACCCACCGTTACACCGACGCCTTGTCTGGGTGCATCCTTCGCCTAGGACGCTGAATAGGGGCCACAAGCACGCATTCTGATTCGCGAAATTCGTTTCTGCCGCGGCAAATTGATGATGCGGTGGAACCGAGCGGTATACTTCGTTGGATGCGGAGAGGTTGGAGCGGATTATAATATAATACATGTGACTGTTTTTATTTCTCTATTAAAATTGAACCAAGTTCTGTGGCAGGGGTATAACATTATCATCTTAATATATAAAGCAGAAAATGTTTGTGCGTGTGTCTGTCGCCTAAAAATTTCGGAACGCTAAACTCTGGGGTCACGAAATGTGTCCCAGCTCATTACGCTTAGCTAATCCAGATAAATGTGACTATTTTCACAAAAAAACAAATGAATGAAATTTTTTTTTTATAAAAACAGAATTTAAATTTCGGGCGAAGCCGGGTAGTAAAGCTAGTAGCCTCGTATTACCGCACACTTGAGGCACACTTTTCGAATACATCCGAGATTATATCTCGTCTAACATATAATCCGACTGGAGGACGACTATTTCAAGCGCTAATACAAAAAAAGAGGGACCGAACTCGCGTCAGAGCGGCAATCCCGAATTAAAAAGTTCAACGTGGCCAGCGCGATCATCTGCATCCAAATTTTCCAACGGCGCAAGTTCGGGCAGCGCGGCGCGTTTCAAAAGGATTTCAGTGTTCCCAGGGTGGGACAACTCCAGAGGGAGGGAGGAATGGGGAGCGGGGCGGGGGTTAAAAAAGGCTGATAAAATTTTTTACCATGGCCGCCGATGTATGCGTGATCAGAATTCGCGAAGTTTCGCGCATCTGGTTCGAGGCAAAAGTTCGAGTGCGACACGCGCACATGACATCGCCGTGTCGGAGAGTGTATCGAGGGTGGTGGCGAGCTTTGGGGGGTGGTTTCATTGTGACGACAATATCGCCTTGGGCGGCATTGGCGAGGCAGAAATGCAAATTTCGTGGAGGACGGCTCTGTTCTCTGCGTATTTTCATCTCACTCCTGGACGACGAATTTGGTAATATTACGATGCATTCTAACGACTCGACTCGTCGGGGTCTACCTAGGCGCAACTAATGTTTCCCTGCAGCAGAGGAAGAATCTCTAAGTTGCAGTTCCAAGGGCGAACTAGATAGCTTGAACAAGAAAAAAAAAACTTGATCCAACACAATATCTCGCCGGATAGTCGAGACCCCAAAAATTCATGACCAATCCCCCTGAAAATCATTTCACTTTGACGCGAGGCGTCCTTTTACTCGTCAGCCTGCCCCATTCACGATTTTCATTTCCCTCTCTGTTCTGTTCCAGGGGACAGCATCTTTCGCATTGCCACGGCAACGTTCATCGTAAGTACCCAATTCTCTCGCAGAACATACACTCTACCGATAAGAACCGCCGTTCAACCCTTTCCCCGGCGTGTTAATCGCGAGTGGTCCGCCGCACACACGCGCCACGTAGATGCCGTATGAACGGCGCGCGCGGTGCTCACCTTGAAGGGAGAGCAGCGATCGGCCATTGTGCATCGTCGTCGATTTCTCAGCGTTCTACGCCAATGCTTGCATATATGAGCGCAAGGGAACGGGTTGACGGAGGGAAGGGGTTGACAATGCAGCTGCGACGGGGTGGCAGCTTCGTCGTCGTCGTCGCCGTCGTCGTCGTGCAATGTCAGTGGCGATAGCGCGGTGGCGGAGACGAAAGTGGGAAGAATGGCGGTTAGACGTACGGGGGTGGGGGGTGGGGGTGGGAGGGTGGACGAACAGCCGCGAAGGGGCGAGAGGGGCGGGATGGAACTGGTAAACGGAGGTGGAGACGCTCTAAGGTACATAATCATGCTTGCTGATTCCTTCCCTAATAAAAGTCTCGCTGTCAGCCCATCCCCAACGGGTCGTACCTCACCTCCTCTTCCCCGTCCACCCCCCCGCGCGGAGATCCCCACCGTCTCTGGCTGGTTCTCCGCGCTTGCAAGTCGACGCACACCCGGGTCGCGTAGACAAAAGTGCATGTGTGCCGCCGCGAGCGTACTAACCGGGTCCGCGCGCGATGCACCCTTGCGCGCACTCGTGTCCCGCGACAGAGATCGAGCGTACGCCCGCTGTGCAAGTAAGACAAAAGTAGCGGGTTTGCGCGCGGCGGGGCCAACGAGAATTCTACCGCGAGATGCCGGTCAGAAATGCTTGCCGTAGCAGCATTTCGAGTTGCAATTTTTTCTCATCCCCCCCCCCCCCCCCGACACCTGCTGAAAGATTACGCGCGCCGCGGTCGCCTTCGTGCGCGACTCGTAGTCGTTGCTATCTGGCCAGCTGATTCTCGTCTCGTGCGGTAGGATGGATTTGGGACGATCTTCTTGAGATTTGTATTAAGAGACAGTTGCGAATTGGTAATGTAGGTGTATTGGTAGAGTGGAAATGGGGATTTTGAAGACGGGGTGTGGAAAGGCACCCCCTTGCGTTCTGAGGCTTATTAGAAAATATTAGGAAGTACTTCCCTTTAATAAGCATTGTTGGGTTTTGAACGTTTTTTTATATAATCGAACTGGGAGCTAGTGGGAGAGGAAGATGACTTCCTTCGACTCGATGTTGAAGAAAACTATTCAGGGGGAAGATACTAAATGGGGAACAAAATTATGAAGAATCTAGCAACTCTCTCCTGCATTCGTATATTTCGATAAATTTTGAAAATTCCATCGTGACGTTAGACACTGCCATTCACAAAACGATACGGATTCAATAAGACTCAACAAAGAAATGAGAAACATTGTCCCCCCCCTATCGCGGCTCGAAGAATTAAAAACAGTATACGCCCCAGTTCGCCGAGATCCGCAGTGTCCATTAAACCCGCCACGAACCAAACACTGGGCCTCCTCCCAGAAATGTGATCCAAATCGACGGAACAGAAGACTGCGCGCAAGCATATCGAGAAATAAAAGGGAACCGGACCATTCATGGTGCGGTTACCCTCGAGGTTATTAAGGCGAGAGCCAAGAGTAAGGGTACAGGCTGGGTGTCTTCGTTTCAGGGTCGATCTTTAAAGGGCCGAGCGTTCGAGGGTCCTTGGCCCAGACAGGTCTCAAGGTGCATGTCTCTGGTGGATTTAAAAGGCCCTCAAGGTGGTCGTGTATATACACGAGGGAAAGAACCAGATGGCTCGACCTATCCCACCTTTCTCGTCCTTCTGCCTCTTCCACCCACGTGCCTAGGAGCTTGAAACCGGTCTCGACAGAAAAATGGATTCTCTTCCATCCCCCTTCCTCCCATCGCTGTCTCTTTCCGCCTCCGCGCTGCCTGCCACTGTTTCCTTCCGCGAAAGAGCCACTTCTTCCATCCTCCAGCACGCGTTAATAACGCGTCTCGATGCGGCCGTCAGGAACTCGGCCGTTCGACATATGTTCCGAAGTCATTGTGCGCGGCACGGGCAAAAAGACGGCTCCTCGATCGGGAACGCTCTTAATGCGGCTTCGTTCCTAACACTGCTCGGGCCCCGTTAGAGAGGAGCGCCACGAAATTGGGGCCGGATATCGTGGAGAGGGCGGGCCAATCTGTCGCGATCACCTGAACCGGAGTGCACGCGAGGGTGGCTCGGAGCCACTTTATTCGGCGGCCCGTTGCGCCGGCATGATTCCGCGATGATGAATTTCCAGGGGCACGCGACTACCCTCCGGATCGAAAGCGTAACGGGTCTATGACTTCGAGAGGCGAGGCGGCGTCTGGAATGGTTCCTTGGATAACCACTGCGGCCAGATGTTCGGCGAGAGGCGTACGTACGCGAGCGATAGCGGCGGAGGAACGTGGGGGGACCGATCTGGATTCTAAACGGTACAAATGTTTAGTAGGCACGAGGATTCTTTGGGAGCAACACCGAGGGCAGGATATTTGAAGGAATGCAGTGAAAGCTGGCTCGATTGTAGAATAGTCGAAATTCGGTTCCTCCTGTCCCTTCGAAACGAGTACAATGGAGGAGAGCGAAATTAATTTTGAAGACGTGGGTAGTGTCCCTCGTAAATCGCATAGATATCTGTTGTCCTCTGATTCAGGTTTATCAGACACAGATATATATATATATATATATATATATATTGTACTATATACATATATATATATATATATGTGTGTGTGTGTGTGTGTGTGTATATACTACGGAGATACAGAATGTGAAAGGGACAAAAAGGAAATGGAATAATTCCCATAAATAGCCCCCGAATTGGGGGCAGGGCCCAGGCACAATTTGGCAAACTTTCCAGGTGTAGACGGTCGAAAAGGACACGTTCGGCACGCGTTCACGGCAGAAAGGTAAAGGTACACCGTGCAGACAAAAGGTTTCACGGTCTCGACATTATGTTTACCACACGAAACACCCCCGCAACGCCTCGCCACTAGACCGGATGTCTCGTGCTGAGAATTATCAAGACGGGTTTACGAGCGACGACAAATCGGCCTTGTAGCACTTCTCTTTTAGACGAGGCGTTAAAGCGGGACCGGCTCTTTCTCGTTATTGACCACTTTGCAACAGTTTAAGACGCCCTTAGCCACTTTACAGGAAATACGGCGGACAATGAGACGGCTCGCCGCCGTCTCGTTTTCTCGCTTTGTGCCATCTTTACGGGCCCCGACGTAATTAGTCGGGATCCTTTCTCGAGTCGAAACGGACGCTGGGGGTCGTGGACAGGAAGCTTTCCTTAATATTCCTCTGGCTCCTTTGTCGCCCGTTAGTGGAGCAACAGCCTGCTCAGCCGATTCATGGGAAAAGCACAATGATACTGTTCAGATCTGCGGGATCATGGTCGACTTTCTATATTAGGAAATACATTTTCCCTGGAATTCCGTAACTCCGTTACGCCACGGCGTATTCAACATATTTAGAAATGGCTGTATTTAGATCAGGGGGTTAGTGGTATATCTGTATAAATGAGTTCTTCAGGAATATATCAGACCAGAAATGTGGGCTTCGAGTGAACCACAGCTGGGAAGGATAAACTGATCACTCAGGTTTATATTGAAAATTAGAAAATCTTGAAAGCGCATGGCGCATCGTAGGCGCTTCGAGTAATCCACATCGTCTCGTCGAATGGTCGAATCAACGATAGGCATTCCTCCATCGCCCCAATACCAGTCCCCCCCCCGCCGTGTCTCGTGATCCTTCAAAAAATAAATTATTACCATCCATCTGGGAGACCACCGGGCGCTAGGGGGGCATCCTAATGCCACGACAAATCGATCGAAAGTTCGTCACCTTAATAATCTTTTTCTTTTCCCCATTGATTCCCGTCCCCCCCTCAGGTTCACGGTGTCGTACACACCGCGCGAGGGAGCAGCCGGGCGTCTGGCCAGACGGAATTTCAATGGGGCACGCCGTGGCACCCCACAGCAGTTCCGTCCTCTCTAATGTGGAAGTAGCTCGTGCTACCTGAGCAGCTGCGCGCGTGTGTACGAGCTGCGCGCGCGCGCGCGCGCGCGATGCAAAGGGGGGGCTCCCTTCGTAGAAGTTTTATTTTATTTTGCCTCACCTTATGGGCCGCGCGGGGAGGAAAGGGCGAGAAAGAAAGGGGGGCGGCAGGAAGGAGAGAGGAAGGAGAGGAAAGAGAGGAAGGAGGCCCCATGGGCAGACGCCGCCAGGTACCCTGTGGGCCCAACGTCACGCTTGAGAGGGGGGCCATCTGCCCCCTAACGAGTGTGTGACGTCAGGTGTGACGACGTGTGTGCCCCGAACAAGAAGTGTCTTCCGCGTCCTACTCTCCCCGATCCGTGCCCCCGGCCTTCACACCCTCCCGTTTCCAGCCCCGTCACCGACAGCACGCGCGATCGGCAGTGAGCGCCGATCCATCGAGCCTAGCCTAGCCGCGCGTCCATTTGCCGCGATTGCGACCGCCGCAAAAATTGTCCCGTTCAATTTGCCCGGCGTGTCCGCCCGGCGAAAGGGGTATAAAATATGAAGTTTCGGTTTCACGGTTAATTGTATTGGCGTCTGAAGGGTCGCTTTTTCAATTCGCGAAATTAATTCTGCGGGCCGCGCGAGCCGGCCGCGCGCGTCAAGCCCTATTGATTGGAAAGTTCACGCTCGACGGTTACCCATATCGATCCGACCCGCCGAAACTTTGTATCGTACCGCTGAGACCCGGGCCCGGAACGGGGAAGCGTACCCGCGCAAAGGCATTCTTCGTGCACATACGATTGAATTATTTCGCCGATCGGCCGTCGTCGAGCCTCGCCTCGCCGATGCTTTTCACCCGCGAGCTCCTGCGCGAAACGAGGGTAGCACGAAGTCGCGAATTTTCGAGGGCCAATGCTTCAGAGTCACGTCCACCTTATGGCCGGTCAACGCTTCAGTACGTTACGAACTCCGGCGGGGTATGGGTAATTGTCGAGTTTCCTAAATTGTACTGAAATATGCAAGCCATTCCTGGCCGTACCTAATCCCCTTTCTTGCGGAAAGAGATGCTTTCGGTTGGGGAAATTTGTACGCACCGATAGGGGGGTATTCGGATACGTTTCTTGGAAAGCTTCGTTGCGATTTAATTTTTTTTTAATAGCAGAGAAGCAGACCGGTTAATTGTAATATTCTGGACTGATCCGTCGTTTTCTCACGTTCAAGTGGTTTTCATACCCCTGTTTACTGTAATTCGTCAACGAATCCGTTGGAGGCGTAAACTGTTCCAATCGGTCGCTCGATTCTCTTCGTATTATATCCGAGCGATCCCCCCAGTCTACTACGACTCACTTCTATCGCAGTAGGCGTATTTCGTATCTTTAACAAGACCGTTAAATTGTTCTTTATCACACGGCTCGGTGTTATCGTGCTGGGCGGCTTCTGGAGATAGTATACGCGCGCGCTTACTTGGACCCTCGGTACGCCCAGAAAGCCTGCGCGTCATTTCTATCGTTTACAAGGAACATTCGCGTCCACAGAGACGATAGCCAGGCTTTCCCGCGTCGACATTCATGCCAAAGTGGCCGGTCAATGAACGGCGCAACACCAGTAAAACGTATTTCGAAGCTCGCGGTCAAATATTACTTTTTGTATAAATATTTAACGTCAACATTAATTCAGTAATTCCGGTTACTATATTCTGCTGAAGATGGATGGATGTACGTAGAATTTCATGATTCACTGTACGCTATGGTGGAGTGAAAAAAACATTTTTTCAATGATCAAATTCTAATAGTGCGTAAAAGTTGTCTACTTGGCCCAATAAAACGTGTAAAAAATTTCAGCTCGATCGGATAATTTCTTCTGCGTGCACCAAAGGCCTTAACTTTCAAAATTTTAGTACAAAACTTAAGAAACTGCAGCTTTCTTCAGCTGGTGGATTCTACCATTTTTTATACCCAAGACTATATTTGTTGCGTAAATAAAGCAAAGAAACACCCGTGGCTGGTTTCGGAACGATAGGAATGGCACTGTAAACTATAAAAAAATGCAGCTCTTCGCTCACTTTCCTAACGGAACAAGTGGCCCAGAACCAACCACGCGGAGGTAGCTGTACGTCGGGCTCCTTGTTTTTTGTATTTTATATTTTTTCGTTTTTTTTTAATAATTTAATTGTTTTCTTATGTATTTTGTAGTTTATATTCTTTTTTTTAATTTTAAGTTTTGTACTAAAATTTTGAAAGTTAAGGCCTTTGGTGCACACAGAAGAAATTATCCGATCGGGCTGAAATTTTTTACACGTTTTATTGGGCCAAGTAGACAACTTTTCCGCACTATTAGAAATTGATGATCGAAAAAAAGTTTTTTTCACGCCACCCTACTGTACGCTTAGTAAAACGTTTCCGTTCATTTCCATGGACCCTAGTACCTAATCAAGTCTGCACACGTATATCTCAAAAAACATTCTCCATTCTAAAATACCTAAACCTTCAACTGAGATCTATCCCCAATCACAGCTTATAAAATGATTAAAAAAATTAACTAATAAATCTCACTAACCCCCCCCAAAATTTCCTCCGAAGTCTTCTTTACAAGTCGTTGCTATTCATCAGCTTTCACACTTTAAACTCGAATTCATCGAAAAGGACACTCGCTCAGATCACAAGCTTCCCAATTCGAAATACGAGCCTTCCACCCACATAGGTCCCCGCGCGGGAAGCGCGGGCTCGCGCTCGGAATCACAGTCTGGCATGCGTGCGCGACACGTCAAAGAGTCAAGGGCCGTGCCCTCCTTCAATCGTCCCTGGCATTCTTCGAGGCGCGGGTCGTGAATCGTGCATATGCATCGATCGATCGTGTGGGGGCTGGTTTTGGTCGCGTGTTACGCGCCTTGCACGGCCGGGCTCCAAGTATAAGTACGTAATACTCGCAGGAGCGAAGGGGGCATGCGTCACGGAACATCTGCCGCGGGGCGCGTGGCCCCCGTTCGTGCCCCAAAGAGCACACCGACCGAAGAGAAGGGTCCTTTGAGACAAAGAAAAAGTATGACGTACAGGCAGCTGCCGCTCACGGTGACGTAGGGCACACCCCTCCGTCTCGCAGGAGAGAGAGAGAGCCCCCCCCCCCCCGCCACCCTCCCGTTGATCACCTAAGGTGAGGTCCTCCCGCCAAAATCGAAGATTTATCATCCGTGATCGCGTGCACGGGGCCCTAGCTGCTAATTGAAGCCCAGGCTCGCGTCCAACTCGGGTTCAGCGTCCCCCGGCGAACATGGGGTTGTTGCATTCGAGGGGGGGCCTGCACTCTCTGCGGTGTAGGCATCTCGCTAATAGGGGACAGAGAGTTTGACTTCTTTCGAGCTTCAGCTTGGGGATCGTTCCTTGCTCCTCCGACTATATTTTGGTGAAAGCTCGCTGCGCTGGAGGGATTGGGGCCTCTTGTGGGCGGATAGCTGGTGGACAGGTCGTTTTTAAGCATCTAGGAGCTACTTTCACTTGGCCGGCTGATAACTTGCGAAAATATCGCGTTCCATTTGAGGATACCCTGTAAGCCTCGATCCAGCTTCCTTTTCACTGACAGCCGCCCTCCACGGTTCCCACAGAGGCCTGGCAAGCAAAGTCCGAGAGTCCATCCTCAAAGCTGCAGGCCGCCGAGTGCATGCCTTTCTTCTCAAAAGAAAAAAAAAAAAAAAAACGACCGAGGAAAGGAGACAAAGACAGAGGCACGCGGTAAAGCGCACTAATCTCCCAAGTAGACACGCTAATGAAAGCACGGATGCCACTGTCTTTGCCAATTTTTTTGTCCAAGGCTCGCCGTGCTACGCGCGCCTTTTGTCCCGCTTTCAACGGAGATTACAGCGAAGAAGCTCGAACGTCGCGATAAGCAGCTCGCCCCGCGATTGTCGTTCGCTCGATGGGGATAAGATATTTAAGGTGATTCGATATTTTATAATAAGCCTTTGAATATTAAAATGGAACTGTCAGGTTCGATTTTATTTCTCGAATACATACTTTCGTTTTCATTCTTCGTGCTGGGCGATTTTGAATAGGCAAACATTTGAATAAGTCACGTCCAGGCGAAAATTCACGTGCTGCCCGAAGAATCGCGCTCGGGGATCCTTATTATTACCTGATGGTTCTTCTGCGCCCCTGACTGAGGGTGCTCCACGTTCTATCGCTCCCCATCTCCTCGCATCTGTCGGGGCACGCGAATCGCCCTTGCACTTGAAAGATGAGGCCCCGAAAGGGAAAAAACAGCACATCCACAAGCTGCACCTCCCCTTCGGAAGGGATCGATTAAAGCGTTGCTGGTTCAATTGGACGAAACTAATTTGCCCAAAACAGAGCCTAAATTCTGGACACTCTTTCCGTCTGTTTATCCCTCGGCTACAAGCGAGAGGATCAAAGCCCGTGCTCGTCCGCCGACTTAACGTCACATTTTCTGTACAGTGTCAAGTTATTCTACCCCTACCGATGGCCGCTGAATATTTAAACGTCTATGTAAATGTGTCGCAGCTCGTATTTTAACTGCACGACTCTATCTTCGGATCGTCAATAAAATTATTCCTGTCCACTCTGCTCCGAACATTTCTGTCTCGAGATACTAAAGACGATAACGCGAAGATGCTCGTCTCATTGGCATTTGGATTTTCAATCCCTCCGATGGCTGTGACATACATTTTCATTTCTCGTTTTAGATGTTAGCTGAATAATTCAGCGGGCATTAATTGGATTCCTTTATTTCAGGGTTGTAATAACGTGTCTAATTATGTATCTGGGAATATTTCATTCACACCTTGAAATGATAAAGGCGTTATTACCGCATTGAAATGGCAGGGATATTTTAGAGACATAGTCTAAAAGTAAGAGAGTATAGGAAGATAATAACGTGTAAATGGGAAATTACTGTGAACTGTTATAAATATACCAGTAGAGTTGATCGAAGTACATTTCTGCCAACGGTTTTATTGCCGAAAGTCAAAAGTACTGGGGATAACATGATTTCTTAAGGCGTTGTTTACAAAGTATGTACCTAACAATAAAAATTGTGTGATTCTCCTTAATTGGAAAATTAAGCAATTAATTAATCTAAGCACTATTTCAATGCTAATGGCCAGAGGCGTCTTCATATTGATCACTACTTTTAAAAACTACCCTCGATACACATCCACAAAGTATCAAAATTCCTCCCCTTTTTAAAAGCTGGACTTCACAATCAACTTTCGTACCAAACCTCGCCGAATCACCAGCCCAGCTCCGTCAGACAAATCATTCTATTCAAAGACACTCGGCGCCTCCACCCCCCAAGAACTCATTACCATCGACCACCTAATCGCAACAATCCGCGCGGCGCATTTTCGCCCGTGCCTCGGTGCTTTCAAACCGAAAGAGTTGCACAAGGGGTAGCAAAGGGGTTATTCTACAAGACACAGCTCCAAGAGGGAGCGAGAGCGGGTGGGCGAGAGGCAGGGGAGGGAGACAGAGGAACGGGAGCACAATGACCGCGGCGAATCACGAGTGAATTTGAGAGCGAAATCGCTGGATATTGTTTGCAAGACAGATGCATCATATACGAGGAGAACGTGAGCCGCTGCGATGAAAAGGATTCGCAAAAGGGCCCAGCGGAGCAAAGCCGCGATTCCTTTGCATCCTTCCATCCGGGAAGAACCCTTTCATTTGCATCTGTCTCCGAAAATGCAAAAAGGCCTTTTCCCAAAATACAGATGTTCTGTGGCGGGTCGGGCGTCCGCGGCCCGCCAGCCGCTCGAGTGGAACGGAAAATAGGATATTGTGCGTTTTCCGGCCTCTTCCAAGACTCTCGTTTCCACCTTTGACTGGTTCCTTCGAACCACGGAATCTCAACCCTCTCGCCCGGCCAGGTGCAGCCACGGGTCACCTGCTCTCGCCCTGCCCAACGAGGGAAATCGCGTTTATCGAGCAATTCTTCGGGGCCCCTGATCTGCATTAGCCACGATCTTCATGGAACGAAAATTATACCCCGGCGTTGGCATGGCAAATATGGAGGACTTTTCACGAATCGTCCCCCTACCTCTTCCCCCGTTGTCTCTTAACGTACAGTTGACGGTGGTTTGGATGGGGAGAAAATTTACAGAAGTACCTAAGGGTTTTTGGCTGAGTGGAGTGACTTCAATGAAGCGATACTGATAAATGAAAATAAAATTAAGCACACTTCTTTAACATTATATTTTTACGACTAATTACGTACAAAAACTTCGCCCATCAGATACAATTTTTTGCTTTACCAGAAGCGTACTTCGCGTCGCGGAGAGGCAGGTACTTTGGAGACGCAGCGTATCATCCCCCGATCGTCGAGTTCGTCGATTGATCATTTTTACCCGACCATCGTCGCGATTTACGCGACTCGGCCAGCTCTTCCCAACGTGTAATTCCCGTCGTTAGAGCAGGCAGACGGCTGCGCGCGGCGTCGCGATTATCGTTGTCGCGTTTATCATCGTTAAAATATTCTGCATCGAGTGTCGATTCGCGTTAAACGTTGTTTACCGTTCCGCAGCCGTGATTAACGTTCGTCCGTGCGCGACCGGGAAGGGGCGGGTGGGAGCGAGGTGATTAGAAGAAAGAAACAGGGGAAACGATATCTCGCGCGTTCCCAGAGAAAAAGAGAAGCTTACGGGAACGGCAAGGGGGTGTAGTAAAAAAGGAACAGGGCGGGGGATTGGGTAGCGGAAACAGATCCGGGGTAACAATATCTATCTGGCATTTCGATTATCGAGATCAAAAAAGATTTTCAGCCCCGTAGGTTCATAGGCGTGTTCAACGCGCGCGCGTATTAGCTGACAGCCCTGGAATTGGTAAAAACAACGAAGAAAACGCGATATCGCGCGTAGGCACGCCGTTCAGACGGTCGCGTATACATATAAGTATCCAACGGTCCAGGAAAAGAGAGTACGCGTTAGATCGAGTTTGCTGATTTTTTGTCGTACGTAAATTCCTCGCCTTCCTCCCGCCCCCTTCGACCGACACCTTCTGCCCGCCAGCTGCCCCCCGCACACCCGTCCCCTCTCACGTAGGTTCCGCTGGCTAAATTCCATTTTACGGCAATCGTGCTCCTGGAACGCGAGGACGAGAGGCGGGCGGGCGGTGTGCGCACTTTTTGCGCGGAGATTTTTCGCAACGCCCTTCGGCTCGTCCTCCACCTCCACCTGTGCAAGCCCGCGCCCCCCCGCTCCACCCTCCTGGCCTAGCCACGTTTTTTATTTTACCCCGCGCGTCGCCGCTCGGACCGTCGGGCGATCAATGAATTGAAGCGTCCGTCCTTTTTTTTCCTTTTTTCTCCTTTTTTTTTTTTTTTGGTCAGCTCCTGCCCCTCCTCGTTCGACGCACCGCCGCCTGCATCTCCGTCTCCTTTGCGCCTCGCCTCCTCTCGCTTCGACCCCCTTCGAACACCGATCGTCCTCCCTCTGTCCCTCTCGCGCTCCCCACCGGTTCTCCTGCACCCTCTGCTTCTCTTCTTCCACCGTCCGTCACGCTCTTTCTCTTCTGGTCCCTCTGCCGCCCTCTCCTCGACCTCTCTACCCGACCACCCCCGTTGCCCCGGTGCCCGGCTCGTTCTGGGGGCCTCTCTCTATCCGCATATCTCATTCCGCACCCTGTACCCTCCGGTCGGTCTCTCCTCTCCCGTTATCGTCCTTCTCCACCTCCGACGGCCGGTCCAGCGCACGGTCCTTCACGTCCCTCGATCCGACTCACCCTTTCGCGCTCGAGAGAAACGGACTGGAAGCTGTGTCCCGCTCGCACACCGATCGGCACCCTCTCTCCTTCCGTCTTCCTTCAACGGCCTATCTGGCCCCTATCCTTCCCGTCTCGTTTCGATACTCGGCCGGACACGCGGCCCCTCTACATTCTCTCTTTCCCACCCGTCCGTGCCCTCCGCGTCGCCACCCCCGCCGCGCCCACCCACACGGCCGCGCCGCCGGTCACCGCCGGTGCATGTGCATCCCACATGCACCAGCACGCGTGCAGCCCTCCCGCGTTTCGCGATCTCGCATCGTCAGATAAATCTCACTGACGCTTACGTGCGCGGGGGACAGAGCGGAAAAAAAGTATGGGCGCGGGAGGGAGAGAGCGAGCGCGGGAAAGAGGGACGAGGGAGAAAGAGGGAGAAGCGGAGTCGGTGCATGCGCTGTGTCCAGAGCGTTGCCTTTCCGTTTATGCACCCGAGGTGGCTCGCTCTCCTCTCCTCTCGCTCCCTCCAGCCGCCGCTCTCTTTCGCCCTTGTTTTTTTTTTTTTTTTTTTTTTTTTTGTTCCGCGTTGCACTTTTATTTCGACAATGGCCCCGGGGGCTAATGCGAATTTCCACGTAAAGTGACGGACGCACCTTCGAGTAATATCGCGACCCGCTGCGAAGCGTGCGGCCGTAAACAACCGGAAGCGGAGGACACGCTCGCGACCCCCTCCCGCACGATGGCGTGTCTTTCTGGGGGGAGGAATTTTCGGGGTGAAGCATCGGAATCGCCGTTTGAGAGCCGATCGATGCTGATTCTCGTCCGCGAGGACCGTTCGGAGCCGGTGAAAATCGCTGCAACGAATCGTTTGTACTATTGTTCGCTTGGGGGGGGGGGGGGGGGTAGGAAATGGGCAGAAAAATGAAAGTGTCCGATAATTTAAGGGCTCGTGTTTGTGCAATACTTGGGGAGACAAATGAACCACTAATTAAGCTAGGCTGGGAATGTCTAGTTGCTGGTGATTCGATAAATCAACCACGAAGGCGAAATTTTCTATAAAGAATTTCTATGAGCTTTTCTTCCGTTTCAACGCAACTGAGCAGCGTAGATGTTGAATTATATTGACAAATAAACTAGATAGATATTGCAGATCGAACTGTGTGTCGGGTCGCATCATAGCCTGTGCGCAGTCGGTTTCACAAACAATTTGAGTTGCCTGCCCCTCTGTCAATGCTGATTTGTGGATCCATGTAGACTAAACGTTTTTTCCCGGCTCTCGCGAGAGCGATATGTTGCCGACCTTTAATGGTAGTTCCGGTCTTGTTTCCCTGGAAATCAGGTATCGGAAGCCAGCAAAAGTACTGTGCCAGTATATACAGCAGAAATTTCATTATCCCAGCTTAATATAATATAGAACTGAAAGAAGCTGACGCATTCTACATGTTCCAAAAACAGACCGCCGATATGGCAGATGATTTGCAGAGCGAAGCATTTAACTAACGAAGGCGTAAGCTAATGGCGGGTCCACTCTATGTGTAAAGAGGAACATTAATCTTTCATATTCGACAGATTATCCGCTGTAAACGCTTCCGCGGCGGTATCAAACGATATTCGCAGTTAGTCCGCATTAGAATATTCAGGGGAAGGATATCGCGAATTCCGTAAAAATTATTGCCGCCCGAGCCGCGTGTGTATCGGTGTTTCAATATTTTCAGAGATTCACTTATCTCCGCGCAGCATTCCTGCTCTGTTATTCTTCAGAATTTTGTTTTACGTATCTCCATATCGTATATATCGCTCCGCCACAGGCGCAACGAGAGAGGAGGGAGGGCCAAGGGGCGGGGGGGGGGAGGGGGAGGGCGGCAGTCCCGTAAAAAGCGTTCCCCTGGAAACCGTCGCAGCGGCCAGGCGAATGCAAAATTTATAACGTATTACGTGCTCGCGAATACCGCGACACGCTTGCGTCCGGTTATCATGCGAAAAAAAAGCACACGCGGAACGAGGAGGGCGGAGGGGCGAAAAAAAAAATGATAATTGCGTATCTTTTTTCCCCCCCTCTCATCCCCACCTCGCGGCCGTGCACGGTCGCCGGCCTCCCGTTCTCCTCTGCCTTCCTTTCTCTCTGAAAAAGACGTAAGTTTATTCATTATCCTGGACGCACAGCGCTGGACAGTAGCCGGACTGGACAATTGGACTGCGAACCCCATCGTGGATAGCCCGGGAGCCCTAGCGGCAAATAAAATCGTATTTCATCCCCTTGCTGGCGAAAATTTTGTCTCTCTTTCCTCCTTGCTACCCTCTCGGTCCCTCTCTATCCGCGGCGCAAGCTCGTACATCAAAGCTCGCCAGCGTCTATCTTCCTCCTCGAATGTTGCTGCTGTTGCTGCTGCTGCTGCTGCTGCTGCTGCCGCCCTTCCACCCTCGCGTCCCCCGCCGGCCTTCCCGGCTCGAATCCCCCACCGTGAACCCCCGCGAACCGCCACATTGCCCAACTACCCCCTTTCGCCGCCCTTCTGACCACCACCCACTCAACCCCCATCCTGTGTACAACTCATAAACTTTTGTACCGTGCTTTAGTAGCTGCGAGCTAACTTCCGGTCCTCTCGCGCGACACCAGCCCTCCCCGCCCTCCGTCCTCCCCCGCGTCGACGGTCCTCTGTCCTAGGCAGGCGTGTCGATCGAAAAAGTCGGCGATCTCCGCGCGCCCGGACACCCGTACCATGCCACGATGTTCGTCGTGATTGCGAGCCGTGTCGATCCCCAAACATATTTGTCTGTTTATTTCGCGGCGCAAATATCGGGCCACTCTACGCACGATATTACGTCGCCAAATTGTTTGCTCGGGGAACCCCATCGATTTTCTCGTTTTCGGGCGCGTTTTCCTTCTGTTTTCCCTTCTTCTTTTTTTTTTTTTTTTATCGCACTGGGTGACCGCGGGATATCGTTGGCGATCTGGCGTTTTTTCAGGGAACGTTAGACCGCGTGGGGTAGAGGTAATGACATATGGGATGGCTGAAAGGAAGCTCTGGGCAGGAACCCCGTGCTGGATAGGGGGAGGCGATTTACCTCCCCATCACACCTCCAGGTTAAAATGCAAATCGGACGCTTGTTTCTTTGGAAGGTTCTTTTGTCGAATCATAAACACTTTAAGGATTGACAAGAGCCAGTGTTCTCTAGAATTATCGATAACCCGTGATTTTGAGTTGCTTGGAATTCTTAAACGGAAGATAGTTGGGCAACGTAGCTGATTAGGCGTGATATTAGGCGCTGTGGGATTAAATGCAGGAGAAAGTTACGTCTCAAGCCCGAGATAGGAGGAAACATCGGCGAAAGTAATCCGCGTTGATCCATTTTAAGAGAAACGGACGATCGTGGAAATCGTTGGAATAAAACACAGCGACGGCGCCCGTGGAAGTTACCGCGAACGCGGCATCCCGATTTATTTCAACCCTTCCGTGGACGAAGCTGGCTTCGTGATGCAGGATGCAAACCCCGGGCGGTAAGCTATCTGACCGCCAGTGGTTTTCATCGTGTAACTCGATTAGCCCCTGGATTCTCTCTCTTTTCCGATATAATTCGACGTGAATGCAATTTTCAGTAATTGCGACGACAATGGAGAGCGCCGGACATCCCATCAAACTCGCGGAAGCCGATCTTCAAATCGAATTTGCAGTTCACCGGCGAACGCGAATCCGTTTTAAGGGGTGGTGGGCGGTTGGGGCGCTTCCCTCTCGCTTAAGACTCGGGCATAATTAGAAGGCTCATCAGTCGCGCGGGTGTAATAAAAAGTGGGATTCCGGTTAACGAGGACTGCGGTCTCCGTTCGCGTCTTGCGTAATAGTCCTGTTTCGTCGGTGCGCGGCGCGTTAGAGATTTGTTAAGTAACGGCGACGCTCGCGCCTCTATGCCGCGATTCACGGGACACCGGCGCTGAAAGGGGTGCGCCGAGAGAGGGAGAGAGACGGCGAGAGCGAGAGAGAAACGGAATTAAATGCACACCCATCCCACCCCCGTTGGGGCCGATTCTTCGGCCCGTTAACAGAGCTTAGAAAGTCAGGTTCTCCTTTCTGAAGTGGCAGGCCTTACTTATTAACCTCAAATTACACGAAACTAGGTTGCCGGCAACGGGTTTTTCATGCGCGCTTTATTCAACGGCAGATTAAAGTACAAGGAACCACCGCCCGGGCTGTCGTGCTTTTAGATACATTACTTACGCGTTTCCTCCTCCGCGGCCGTGCGTCGCCAATTAAAAGCCTGACTTCTGCCAATGCGGCTCCGCTAGGCGTCGTATTCGTCGGCTGACAGTTTCCCATCGGAGGGGGCGCTTGCCGCCTGTCGCGTTAAAGGAGCAAGAAAAAAGGAAAGTTAGAACGAGGGGGGGTGGTGCCGGGCGGGAGGGATGAAAAAAGATGCCTTTTCCCGAAAACCCTTCCGAGCGTGCACATCAAAAGCATCGTGCCGCGACGGGTGCAGAGAACGAACGGTCCGCCCTCTTCCCGCACACTCGAAGGCACGTCCTAATTACGTTATCCGCCGTGAGAGACGGCAGGTAGAGGGATGGAGAGGTAGACAGAGCCGGGGAGAAAAGGAATGATGAGGGAAAAACTGTTATAATTTTTAATTGGAAAACGCAACTGTCGTTCATCAAATTGGACCATTTGGCACGTGGCCGCCACGCGAGCCTCCCGTTCCTGCGCACCCCATGGAGCCGCGCCGTTAGGGTCTGCAGGGGCCACGCTTTCCTCCTGGAACTATAATAACAGGTGCTATGTGGAGTAATTACAGTGTGGCGGTTCGCGCCAAGCCCCACGATCATCGTCGTTTAAGGAGGAGCCTATGTTCTCAGAACGTTCGCCAGAGGAACAGCTCTGGTTCTGCGAATTTCCGGCCGCACCAGTTGCCGGCGGGAAAACGGTAGATGGAAGGTGTTGCGTTGGTATTCGACGAATGGAGCGACATCGTTGAATAATAGAGAATAATTAGAGACAAGTTTCCTCTAATTTATTCGGGTGGATTTAACTGGAGTTATAGCAGCCCTCATTTACGAGACACTTGGTTGGAAATTTATCACCATCTATTTCCGCATTCCTTTTCACGCCCTACATGTTACATTCTTCCGCGCACAGCGTAACTAGCACGGCGCTGCCGTCCGCGGGATCGAAACTTACGCAATTAGCCGGGCACACACTTATTTCGCATCGGGCAACAGGGGCGTGCAACAGCCGCGGGGAATCGGCAGTGATTTAATACCAATGAAGTGGCCGCAAGGCCGTCGCGAATGAGGCAAAAAGCCGGCAATGCATTTCCCTTCGCGGCAGCCGCCTAATTTCTGTCAGATTTTTATCCAGCGCTCGGTGGACGCGCACCAGACGCGCCCGACAGATTCTTTCCATTTGTTTCGATCGAAAAACGATCGACGCGCGTCGACGCGCGTTCTCGCCGGCCGGATCCCGGAATCGAGTCGTGAATTTTACATGCGGAGGGGGCCGTGCGCGCTCGCCCGCGCCACATCGCAGGAAGTCTCCTCTTCTCTTCGTTATGGCGGGCGAAAAAAAGCTTTTGTCGCGCTTGCAAATCGAATCCGCCGTCAAGTGCTCGTTCATATTTCACGCGGCGACCAGCGAATGTTTTTCCTCCGGTCGCCAAAGCTTCCTTCGCCCGGTAATCAGTTTCTCGCAACCGTTGCCCCGTCACTTCCATCGCTTTGCGAACGCTTGAAATCTGGCGCCCCCTATATATTTTCGCGGATACGGCTCGCTGCGGATTAGTTGCGAGGGATACTCCGGAAGCTTCATAATTAGCTCGCAGAAAGGGTCATACATGAAGATTGATGCGGACGCGAGAATAATATTCTCGGGGTTTTATTTCATTTGTACTTGTAATATCTGTGTCGTGGATTTCGAAGAATATTATAAAGGAAAGATTATTCTATTCTCTATATCAATTTCAAGTACAGTAATCCCTCGTTATTGTCCCGTTTTTACCATGCGTAATAGTCCCGCTCACTATCCCCACCATTTCTTGGAATCCTTCAGTCGAGAGTGAGAGGATCCGAGAACGTGCGAGAGAACAAAAGAGTCGACACGAAGTTGTCGTCGGCTACGAATGGTGTCCGCAGCCCCGTTCGTCGGGACTATTACGATGAATTACTGTATTTAGCAATTTGTAATACAGTTTAGTGAGAGACGTGCGTGCGTAGTGCAGGTTTGGCGTAACTCTAAAAGAGGATATGTATTCCTTCGATCGCATCAACTTTTCCTTCATCTCAGTTGGAATTTATAATACGCGTAGATACCATCTTCTAATTCAAACCCTAATTCCATTGCAATCACATTCAACAGTTGTCGTTTTTTTTTCTCCATTTTAATATCGCCAGCCTTAAATACGAGTTGCCACAGTTGCAGCGAGACCCATGTTCCTCACTATACGCAGATCTATAAACCTACAAGAATTAATCAAAATGTGCGTTGGGCACGGGGCTCTCTCACATTTCCAAGTACGTCCCATACACATCGACAGAGAGGTCCTCCAGAATGTCCACCGCAGACTTCGCCATACTGCCAGCGTTCTAACACCACCTCCAATCTCTCAGCTCCAGAATCTTGCCCTGCGACATCCAAATAACAGTTACCCCGTTACTCATCATCTGCTGGGACCTGTCCCACCCATCATCAGGTGCTATAGTCGTAAGGAGTTCATCCAGCCGTAACGCGCGCGCGCGCCCGCATACAGAGGGAGCCGCGTTCTCCATGATTAAGGAGCACCGTTTAAAGTGCCTCCAGTTGAACTGCAACGCTTTCGTTTTCCCGCGAGCCGTAGGCCTCATTCTTCCCGTGATTTCGCGTCCGCTGATGCGTGTCCGGCAGACTTTTTCGACGAGGCAGCGCGCGCGCGCGCCCGCCGAAACGCGTATCCGCACGCACCGAACCGCGCTCGCCTCGCCCGAATATCCACGCACACGCGTGCCACCGACCGCATCGGTGCGCTCTCCCGTCCGTGTGCCGAGGCTCGCGCGCTGGCGCACGGGTCGGCGCGCGGGCGCGCTCCCACACAGAGGCGGGCGCGGAGTGCACGTCGAGCCCGTGGCCGCGGAACCAGCCCGGAATTTCTCTCGTCGCCGTCGTCGTCCTACCCGTCGTCGAATCGAGAAATGCCGTCGCGAATTCTGCATAATGCACGGGCCACGCTCGGCCGAGCTTCCTGCATAAAATAATCTCTTTCCGCGATCGCGATTCGCGGCCCAAGCCGGCCAAGTGAAAGAGTGGCAGATGTCACGTTGCCGCGTATTTTTCACCGACCCATCCGCCCTTCCGCCGACCCCCCCTGCCCTCTCCTTTTCGCGTACCCTGCCTCTCGCCCTCTATCACTCTGTCTCTTCTCCGTGCCCACTCACCCCCACAACCTTCCTCCTCCTGCTCCTCCTGCTCCTCCTGCTCCTCTTCCTCCTCCCTCCGCATTTTCTATCCGTCATCCCTCTTTTTCGCAGTTGTCATCGGGTAGGGACGACGAACGTAGACGGGGCGAGCGAGGGGCGGGGGGGGGGGGGGGAGAACGGGGGCCAAGGATAGAGAAGGTGAGTGAGAGAGGGGAACGGCTGGGGGGTGGTTGCAGGGGGCCAGTCGCCGTGGCAGCGCGCCGTGGATGTGCGTGCGTGTGCGTGACAGGGCGCTGGATTACGCCAGGATGAAGAGAGAATTCGTGAGTGGCGCTGAAAAATCATTTCGAGCGGGGCATGGACGCTCCGGGACCAACGTTTATTATCGTTATTAGTCGAAGATGAGTGGAACGGCTGAGAAGAGCGGGGGTGGGATGACGGGGCCCGCCGTCACTGGTGCCATCGTAAGGACGCGCCACGACCAGCCAGCTCGATGACGCTGGGCTAAGGATATTAAGGGATTAAGGACGGTGCTGCAGGCCCGCCTTCGGGGGAAGGTGTAATCCGTGGATCCTGTCCGCCGCTCGAGAGGAACGGGCGGAGCGGATATCACTTTTGCCCGGTGGCTGTCGGCATTAATGCCTTGTTGCCCGGGTGGCGCGGTGCTTTTTAATTAATACTCGTTACGTCTGACCAACGCGCCCGACACAGCGTCCTTTCGTACCGGTGGAAACACGGATGATGCGTTGTTTGCACGCAGGGACACAACAGACGCCATGCAGCGCGGATAGGATTAATGGGACGACGCGGGGCGATGATGTAATTCCAGAAACGGTTGACATTTCCCTGCATGGTAACAACGATTTTTCCCCGTGCGATCAAAGACACGCCTGAGCCCGGGTTATCGATATTCGCTACACGTTGTCACCGTAAAAAATGCAGAAATTCGTGATTAAAATCGACGAAACTCGGCTCGTTATTCGACCATCGAATATCGGAGCTCTTTTTCACGCCGGGGATGGCTCGGGTAATAGTTGTGGCGTGCGAAAAGATCTTATCGGATTGTAGCTTTTGGCTGCCAGCGATATGGTATTGCGACCTAGGCCGGAGCCTTTTATGCGCCATATTAGTCACCGAAATAAATCTGTGAGACGAAAGGAATGTTGCGTTATTTGGAAGCTATGAAAATCTAAGGAAGTCCAACGGTAGTCACATGATGGGTCCCATCAAAAACGATTATGATGCATATGAATAGTACAAAGAGCGCAGAAATAAATAAATGAATTTAGTACACGAGGGGTTAAAAATACTCCTGCGTAAAGAGAGCTTGTCGCGGGAAAGGTCGCCTCCTCGAGATACAAAAAAAAAAGTGGAATTACAGGTTCCCAACAAAAATCAAATACCTATTCTGAAAGATACTACGAGCAAGCAAGGTAAAAGAGAGACACAGAGAGAAAGACAGAGTGAGACAGATAGAGGGGCGAAAGGGAGGGAGAACGGTGGACGGGCTGTATGACGACGGCAGACAAATTAACTCCATGCGCTGGCGAGCGCATATTTTCCAGAAATTAATAAAAAAATAACGGATAGCGAATGCTTGAAGCGCAGCCCCGTATGTTACATGCACGCATAATGTGCATAAAAACCTCGGGTACGACTGGCTCGTTTCAAAAATTCAACGTATCCACGAATCTTCCCGCGCTGCCAGACGATCTCATATTTAAAAATAAAAGCCGGCCAAACGAAAAAGGAGACACTAAAAAAAAAAGAATGCCGGAAGATGAATCTCGATTCGGGCGAGTCGAGAGAGAACTAATGAGGAAACGATCCCGAGCAAACGCTCTATTTGCTACGGAAAAGGCAGAAACCCGTCCCGGATGCACCCCCGCTCTCTCTCCCCCCTCCGAAATGAAACCAATTTCCTTCCGAAACGGGATACGCGGCTGGCGCGGCGGTGGGGGCGGTAAGAAAAGAATCACCGCGGAACAAGCGGTCTCGTAGTAAACACGCATCATCCTCGATCACGCTCGAACATCCTCAAAGCTTTGACGAGTGGCGTGCGGGATTTATCCTAGTCCCGGTATTCTAATGAGAGAGACGAGCCACGCTCAAGGACAGCGACGAGCGGGAAAACGACGGGGTGCGACCGGATGGACGGATGGAGCATAGGGTGCCGAGGGGATGGCGGAGGCGGCGGGGGCGAGGGGCGGCCGAACGACGGCGGAGGACGAATTAGCCCGCAGCGAATTAGTGTCCGCATATTTTTGCAAAAACGAGATAATGCAAAAAAGCGCGCTGGCCGGACCCGGCTGGCTCGTACGGATGCTGCGTAGTAGAAAAGCAGGTGGAGGAAAAAGGGGGTGGATGGGCGAGGATGGTTCGTGACGGACGGAGGGCAGGAGGCGCAGCGGGGGCGGGTGGCGACGTGACGGGGGGAGGGGTAGGGTTGCCGGTGGGTCGGGGGTGGAGGGCGTGGCCAGGCGGCCTCTGGCAGGTTTTCGAACGAGAAAGAGAAAGAGGAGCCGCGCGTTTCCGTGGTACCAGAACTCGCGGGAGCAGGCCAGATAAAGAGGAACGGTCTGGCGAGGTGAAACAGAGAAGCCGGATTACGGGGGTGAAAGAGGGACAGAGGGACAGGGGTGAAGGAGAGGCCGAAGAGAACGTGGGCGCAGGAGAGAGGTAACGCGGGATGAAGGGAAAGAGAGAGAGAGAGAGAGAGAGGAGGACGGCGAAAGAGGGAGAGAGAGGGAACGACGAGAAAAAGTTATAGATGCACCGTATCCATGTGGTGCACGTACGTGGCCCGACAAGACGGCCTCGTATGTGCCCGTGCCGTTGCACACGCGACACGTGCATACGTACGTACGTACGTGCACCACGCCACGTATGCGCCGGCACGCACGTAACGAACGACGCTGTGTGCGTTTAACTATAGCCAACGTGGCCCGTGGGGCAACCGGGGGGGGTTGGGGGGGTGGGACAAAGGGGTAAAAATCATTGCGCGGTCCAGCCTCGAGGCTGATCGATGGTTGCTGCACTCACCCCTGCATCTACTACCCTCTACCTCTCTCTCTGTACCCGTACCCCCGACGGCTACCCTACACCACCTCCGATCCCCCCACACCCAACCACCCACCGCCCCAACCCACACCCAACCGACCGTCCTCCCGCGCGCACATTCACTGATCCCTGGGACTCACTGACTGGCCAGACAAAAAATGGCCGGTTCGAAGCCCATCCGCCTCTGCCCAGGCTGACGTCGGGTGTTTGATGACCTCGGGGCGGCAAGAGAGGCCCGGGAGGTGAAGGGTGCAACTATGAGCCAGGGTGCAACCGACGGCGGGGGAAGGGGACGAGTAGTGCACCCGAGGGCCAACGGCCGGAAAACCGACACCCTCCGCCCGCCATAACCCCCCCAACGCACACCGACCCCCGACCCAACCCCTCTTTTCGTCCACCTACAAAAGGGTGGACGCCGGGAGGGAATCGATGACGGTGGATGATTTTACGTATACTAGTTCGCCGGTCAGCTCTGCCCTCTTTTCGCGGGTTCGGTAGCCTCGCGATTGGTAGCCGACGTTTCCTCCGCGTATGCCACGCCGACGCTCTGCCCCACGCTTCGTTCCTCGCGACTCTTGCTCACGTGCTTCTGCAGAAGGACGTACGCGATTGTCGGGGCCACGATCTGTCAGAGGAGGATCGTAGGTAAAGGCGGCCAGGTGCAGCTTCGAGGACTTTCCTTCGTTTGATCCGTCACTCTGTATGCTTGCACGCGATTCCTTTGCGCGGATGGATGAAGTTCTGACGGTCCATGAGTTATCTGGGAATTTCAGGCTTCTGATTACTGGCGTTGCTCTTGGAACTTTGGAAACTGCCGGTAGCTTGATCTGTTCCTCGTAGGGAGAGATTCTTCCAACTGTACGTCTGCTAATTACCTATGTATCTGGTAACATCTGTTGCGTCACAAGAATAGGTAAATTTGAGGGAAATGTGTTGTGGTGGAAGAGACGTAGTGACGTCGTAGAAGAAGTACGAGGTGACGATGGTAGTGTTAGACTGTCGAGAGTGCAGGGACAGATTTTGTATAACTGTTCACCATTATTTATTAAATACACCACTTCTGCATGGCTCGTGCACCTTCCTATACTTCTTCCAACCACAAAATTTTATTAAAAATTCAATTTTCTATTTCCTTCTTTCTTTCACCAAGTTCACGTTACCTTTCAACCACGTTTACGTACAACTCCCTTGCCACAATCCATGATCTCCACAAATTTTATGTCAAACCAACATCCACCAGACAACGTGCCATCTACCACCGTACCATCTCAACTATTATACAGTCCAGTGATCCCGCCATACCGCGCCTCGACAACATCCTTTAAAATCCAAAACGCGTCGTTCCATCTTGAAGATCTCGTCGACATTTCCTCCCACGCACCCCCGCGCTACCGGCAGAAGAGACGGGGAAAAATGGAAGCATCGCGGGGTCAAAGCCACCCCCTCCGCCGTAGCCTCTGGAAATTTCGATCCCCGGCCGATGCTCGGCACAGCCAGCCCTCTAAAGTCGATCGCCGGTAACCCTTGCACCCCGAAGAGCTTTCCGCGCGCAAACTGGCGAAGTTCGACGCCAATGACACGCCGTCACGGCCGTTAATGATGCACCGGTCCCCCCCGCGCGTCAGCGCCGCCTACACTCGACTCGATCCTTAGCTTCACACCCCCCGGGAGACAAAACGCTCCCCCTGCACCGTTGGCGTCCTAAACGGATGTGTGTATGATAGAATTTCTTCCGTCATTAAGAAAGCCTTACAATGTGTACGGGTTTCTAAGCGCGGCCGAACAACTGTCGTCCGGATGTCGCCGGTCGCGGCAGCGCACCGCGGCTCGTCGCCGGGCGACAAAACATTCCCCGTCCTCAGGACGAAAGTACCGGGTCCGCGCTCGTCCCCCGCCCCCCCCCCCCCTCGTCCCCGTCGAGCCCACCGCCGCCCCCCCCCCCAACCCCTCTGTCGTATATATCCGCCGTGTCTATTGAAGTAACGGTAAACGCGACTGGTGAAAATTCCTCGCACTTCGCGCTCCAGATCCGCCAGGTTTCTTGTCTCTTCTTTCTTCCGCGGCAGCGCTTCCTCGCGCCCTCCTCCTTTCCCGCTGCTTCTCCTTCGAGCCCGCGAGCTTTCTCTCCACCCTCGCCCACCACCCCCTGCGAAACGCCGGCTGGCGTCAATGGTTACGCGCGTCCCGTGTCTATGCTCAGGTGACGACTCGACGGAAAAGGGGGGTTGGGGCGGCCGCTGCCAGGCATTATGCGCCGAGTTTTCCATGCGAGAGGGTAGAACGGAGATGTTCATCGGTTCTTCGCGCCGCGAGAGGATGTTACTGGTTTGATATTTTCTCTTTGTCCCGGACGGCCTTTAGAGGCACGGTGTCTTCTGCCGCACGCTTTTTTTTTTCTCTCTCTCCCACCGTCCCCAAAGATATTCTCTTGCGCGTGCAGTCGTTCTCGAGTCGTCGCGCGGCAGGTCCGCGGTGAAAGGAGAAGCCGTCCACGTTGGCCGTTTAACCCTCGAAACTGCCATTCTGCGTATACAGAATGGGCGTTTCGTTTTGAAAAGGGCGACTTGCCACGTGGAGCATACCGGGCTTAGCATCCTATGAACAGGTGTCGCTTGTGAATTATACAACAATATGCAAGAGATTAGGAGCGCGTGGAACAAGGCCTGTCTATTTTACTGTTTAATGAAGCTAATCTGTCGAGCTCGATCGTTGAACAGGGGATTCGTGAATTTATTCAGTTTCAAGGTAAATATAGCGCGTACGGTTCGCGAGACTCCGATGGGCCGATATTATTTTTAATGTCAGCTCAGCCAATTTCAGCAGATCGATACTTCACTGTAATTAGAGTTATGGGCAGCTTATAGAAGAAGGGATAATAAAACAGTAGATACTCTCGACTCTAGGGTGACATTCGCATCAGTTTGATTTCTGACTCTTCTACAACACTCTGGAACTTGAATTTCATCAAATTTAAATTAAGGAAATTCCTAACGTCTCCGATTCCAAAATAACACCGTTAGCAGGAAGCCAAATGAGTTATAAATAACGCAAGGATGTAAAAGATCACTCTCGTGGCACTCTATGGCACCTTCGAGAAATAATGCAGAGCGACCCTCTCGCAAAGTCGAGTCACGAAATGCCTTTCCCACCATTCGCTACGGAACCACGCGGTCCAAAATCATCTCCCTTCTAAAGGTGGAATCAGACGGCGCGTGAATCGGCGAGCTTGCTCGGCTCGGCAAGTCGGTTTGGCGAGCCCGACTCGCGATCCATGACCGATCAGACGGCGCGTGGCTTGGCGAGCTGGCTCGGCTCGTCTAGCTCGGCAAGTCAGCTTGGCGAGCCCGATTAGGCGATCCATGACCGATCAGACGGCGCGTGGCTTGGCGAGCTGGTTTGGCTCGTCGAGCTCGGCAAGTCAGCTTGGCGAGCCCGATTCGGCGAGTCATGACCGATCAGACGGCGCGTGGATCGGCGAGCTGGCCCGGCTCGTCTAGCTCGGCAAGCCCGACTCGGCGATTCATGACCGATCAGACGGCGCGTGGCTTGGCGAGCTGGCTCGGCTCGTCGAGCTCGTCAAGTCGGCTTGGCGAGCCTGGGCGAGCCGAGCCATGACCGATCAGACGGCGCGTGGATCGGCGATTCACGCGCAAAGATCGCCGATTCACGCGCCGTCTGATTCCACCTTTAGATTCCGAATATTCTCGTATCTCTTGACTCCCACTCAAGTGCGTATCCTCGGAATTCCGACGCACCTGGGTCGTGCCGATCCAAGTGCTTATCCCGCGGTAGGCGACAGAAACTCCTCGACGGTGCACCCCGTACCGCCCAGTAATCAAGCCATCCGACATTTTCGGTCTAGACACGAGCAGTCGACTCGGTGTCCTAGCACGTTCGGCCGCCGATCTGTTTAGTCGGCATGCCGGGAGCCCTAACCGAGGCGAATCAATTCAGAAAGCAGCGTAGGAGCAAGGGAGGACAAGGGAAAGAGTATACAGATATAAAGCAGCTGGAGTGCGGGCGTTAGAGATAGAGAGGGTGAAATTCGCGCTCGCGAAGGAACGAGCGAGAGGGGGGGGTGGCGGCGGGGTTGGGGGGAAGGAGAAAGAACTCCCAGCCCGGCCTAACCTACCCCAATCGAGGGCTTACGTTGGAAAGCTTGCACGGCAGCGCGGGCGGTGTAGGGAACGGCAGGAGAATCATCGAAAAGCCCGGCGCTTTGCTGGGTGGTGCAGGGTGAACGAGCTACCGGTGCGCGGTCATTGAATGGACGGAAAAGGGAGTAAAAATCATTGAAAAGCGATGACTGCGGCCCGACGCTGGCAGAGTGGATCATCGAATGACCAGAGGCCACCCCTTTCCTGCTTCTACCCAGCCGCCCTCGTGTGGACCCCGCTTTCATGATTTCTACTGGAAATTAGCCAACTGGCTAACGACCAAATAGGAGCCTTTTCCCTTCACCCTTCCGCGCCCCTCTGCCTCTCTCGCCTCTTGTCTCTGAATCTCTGCCTGTCCTCCTCCCGCTGCTTCTTTCTCCCGTCCATCGCCGCGAGACCCCCCGTCTCTGTCCCTCCCGCGCGCGCGGCGCCCACTGTCGATCGTTCACTCTCCCTTGAATTTGCGCCCTCCACCCTGTCGCTCGATCGGTCGGCCATGTTCGCGTTTTTATTTCGCCAGCTCACCGGCAGCGGCACGATCGTCCTTGCCTCCCGCGATTTCGCGGCACCAGATTACCCGGAGGCTTCAATCGGATGACGAAACGGTTCGAGCTTATCGCCCGTTACCCTGGCGACGTCCAAGTGAAAACGTAATAAGTCCGACACCCTGTTTGGGACGATCCCGTAACATTGCGCGGGCTTTAGTGGCACTTCGTAGCGGAATGAAACATAATGAATCGCGTCTCGAGGAATTTAACCGTGCTTACTGCCGTTTCACTAATGGAGCTGCATACGGATCGATTAAATTCTTCCCGATGATATCGCCGGCCAAGCCCGAATACCATTCACACGTAAACGATCGGCGAAAAAGCCGAAGTTCCATCGGAGTGCACATGATAGGCGTTGAAACGGTTAGGTTCTCGGCCCTGCAAGAATATATCTCGACCGAAGGAAATATCGGATGATACGGGGGCCGATCCGCGCGGGCTGCAAGGTGGAAGGTGGGACGGGACACGGGGAACAAAAGTTTCGCGGTTCGTGATAGAATGATAGACGTTTGTTCGGGAAAGAAAAATGCAAGATTCGCTGCAGTCACGAAATGGCAAATTGGAGTTGAAACTTCCCTCGTACGGGTTTGGGGTAGGTTGGGTTAAGGCGTGACGGTGAGAGGGTGCGCGGAGGCCGGGAGGGTGGGAGAGGGAGTGGGAGGGTGGTTCTCCTACGGAAAACACAGGTCGAGGGTGAGAGTTTCTGGTTAATCGAGTTTCGTCTCCACGGGAATTACGAATTCGTGCGTATTGCTTTAAGCACATCTCGCGATATATATATATCTCGCAAAATTGTATCGCTCCCACTCGATATCCATTTTCAGAATCTTTTCCAAACAGCGAATCCTTCCGTCCGACCATATTCTCCGCCTTCACGAGCACCCATCCAGAATTATCACTAAGCAAGGGACTCCGATGCACAGAGCGAGCCTAAAATCGTGGCACAACTACCGTCGAGAGGATTCCACTCCAAATTCTCGTTATAGCAAATCACGAGTATCTCGAGCGAAAACGCAGGGAGGTACATTCGCCATCAAGTGAATTAAAACCTCCCATGCTACTCCGCTCGATGCTCCGGAACCCTCGAAAGATCTCCTACGAAATCGTAACAAAATCCAATTTCGACCACTAATTGTAAGAGCAAAAACGGAAGAACACGTCGAATCGAACAGCGACTTCTATCCCCTCAGGTTTAACGTTTCGCCGGCAAGTGACGCGGATCGTGACCGGGGCGGGGGTCGTCGAAATTCAGCACGACGCGTAAAAAGCTGGTGGATCCCATTGCAGCCTTAAAAGAATCTTAATGCACGCGCAGGACAGAGGCGAAGTTTAAATTGATCTATGTGGGGGTGGTGGGACACGAGATGCGCCGATGGAGTGAGGAAGGCGAGGGGCCGGTGGGTGAGGCGGAGGGGATGGTTAGGCGGTTTGGAAGATATACCAAGCGACGGCTCACGTGGGTCGAAACGGGGGTGGGCCGTGCGTGCGAATCCCCGAACGGAACACATGCAAGCTTTGATAAGCTTTGGGAGCACATATACATGGTACTGAGCCATTCGAGCCTCCCGCCTCGCGGTTCGCATAATATTACGGAACGCGCGCGCGATTCACCGGGGCTCCTTTTTAGCGCCACGGGGCCGCGTTATGAGAAAGACCACCTCCCCCTTCATCCTGCGGAAAAAGGACATAATGCGCGGGCGTCTGGCTCGCGCGATCGGCAAGAACCCGTTTTCCACGATCCGGCTCTGATCTTCTGCGGCGGGTGCGCATTGATGGTTTGGCAGGGGCTTCGATAGCGATGCACCGGCTGGCCAGACTGGGAAATTCGACTGTCGCTGAATTCTAAGGAACGGGGTCTTTGCGCAGCTGTGCGTAGAAGGTTGCTAGAAAAAGTCTCTCGTTAATGACGAACACGCGATACCGAGCTTCGGTACGAAGCTGGGTGGGAAGTCGATGGCGCGGGCGTTTTCGTGGACTGGTTTGCGGATCGTCGGATGGTCTAGGTGGGTAATTTAATATTCTGAAGGGAAATTAAATCATTTAAGGGTGGTGGTGAATAATGTGTCGCATTTATTGGTAGTAAGGATATTTATAACTCTGCTATTTCATCCTTCAATTCGTCTGCGCTTACAATGTATAATTATAGCATTATGAATGTAGTATAGGTATGATATTTCGAGACAAATGAATATTACCTTTGACTCATTAAATCCCAACATTCAACAGTTATACAACAGCGGTGTGAAATTAGAAATTGCAAAACTTGAAATAATTATAAACGTAAATCGTACCACTGCGATCGTCATAATTTCGCCCAGCCTGAAAAGAGTCTCAAGCTTTTCCCTCGGTGTGTACTTCTTACGTACTTTTTACCCGATCGTGTCTCTGGGGGTCCCTGTTCTTCTCCGCCGAGGTATCGTAGGGCCGATCCCCGACGCTGAAAATAAGGGTTGCATCGGGCAAGTAAGGCGCGCACCAAGAGAGGGCAGAATATCACCCCAACAGAGGCTGGTGGCGGCACTCCCTCCCGGAGAGGATGCTTCAAGGAGGGTCCCTACTGCTTATTTATTTCTCCATTTGAATTTTATTATCTTGTTCCATCGTTACGGAGCCCCGGTTCGTTTCTTCGTTCTTACATACACGACGCCGGATCCTCGGCGCTCTGTTCCCCGCGTTGAACGAGGACACTCCCATGGCCCCAACCACATAGAAATTCCATTTCCAGAGGGGGCAGCTCGCGAGCTCAGCGGCGCGTTAATTCGAATACCATAATGGATTGCCACTTTCGCGTCCGCGACACACCACTGTCTCGTTTTACGACAGTTTCATCGATACCTCTCGCGTCCTCCCGACCTCTGAATGCACCCCGAAGCTCCTCGACTAATCTTCACCCCTTAAATTTCCAATGCCCGGAAAAAGGAAACGAAGAGCGCGGGGAATAAAACTCTCGCGAGCGACGAAAGCGCCCGGACAGCCAGCGATACCGTATTAACTCGGGAATAAGTTTTTTAACATGGCCATATTACGTTCAGCGGGGCCGCTTACACGCGTCACTCGCGAGAGAAAAAAGGCACCGCCGCGGGGATTAAACATAAGTTTCGAAGGTCCTCGAAACCGGTGTTCGCGTGCACGTAGGTTTGCCAAATTGCCGTGTAGAAAAAGTTCCCTTTTTAAACGGGGTCCCGGGTCTATCTGACCCGTCCACCCCTGCCCGCCCCGCCGTGCCACCCTCTTCCGCGCCCAACGCGCCGCCTCTAGTCGTTCCCCGGACATAGAAAACGCGTGTGCTAACACGGCACGCTCAATCTGCCGAATGTTAGGTTAAACGCGCGTATACGCGGCCGGCCCTCGGAGTTTCGTGGACCCTTCTGACCCTTCAGCGCTCGCGAAGTTGGGTTTATCGATCGCTGATGCAGCCCCACGCTACGCTGCAATTTCGGTGTTTTCGTCATTCGAAGGAGCACCCTCGGCGAGCGACTGACTCGGATGCCCATTGCGCATTTTCGTCCCCCTTTTCTCTCCTCGTTCGAAAGAAACCTCGACGACTCCGTTAAGTGTGCTAACTTAATGCACTCCCGATGCTTCCTCCGTAGTCTCTCGTTTCGGGTGTCTCGGCGCCTCGTTAGCCCCTCATCGATAACAAAAAACTGTCGCCGGAGGTCCGGCCTTCTTTGATCAGACGAGGATCAAATAAGAAATCGGAGGGGTTTGTTTACGAAAAAAAATCTTAATAGAGAGGATTTGACCTGGCGCTCCTCAATTAGCGAATGTAAATCGAAGTTGGAAAGCGGGCGAGGGACTTTCCGTTCCACTCCCCTCCCCCCCCGCCCCCGAAGGAACCGATTCCTCGAGTCCCCTGACGAAGCCGAATCGTACCTACCTTAACCTCGCCGCGTTTATGCGCACTTTAATCTTTTTCGTTCGCTCAAACTCAGTTTTATCCTACTTACCTCCGACGCTGGTTCGGCCCTCGTGAGCCGGAGTAGAAGAAGGGTTCCAGTCTTTCTTCCCTCTCGACCGAATCCTTCCGGCTCCCTCTTTTGCCCTCCTTGCGAACATGACTTAAAGCTCGCCGTCCTTCAGTCGAATGGGGTGGTTTCGATGGGTGGGCACGAGGGGGTGGCGGGGGCGGGTGGGTGATTTCGACGATTCGCTCGCCGGCTGCCTGCGAGCCTCTAACTTCGTCTCGAGCCGTGGCTACCCGGCTTTGGGGAAAGGGATCTCGCCTCCTTGGAAACTCGTTAGACTGACGAATTTATCGGGGCCCTTCAATGCTTTAAAACGCGTACAGCCGGGCGGATTATCCGTCGTTTATTCGCCCGTTGTTTCCTTCGGTTGTGCATCGCGGTCCTCTGGCAGGCAGTCTAGGCTAGCTCGAGGAATACAGGTAGTAGTGGAATGTAACTAGTAGGTTTCATGATAGCTGAGAAAGTTTTCTGCATTAGCGTCTGGACGTAATACAGGGGAATCTTCGTTAGTGGAATTGGTGGTATTCACAGGTTCTACTGCCTGAACGGTCCGCTATTAGAACGAAATGTGTTCTGATGGAGTATTTTTGAACTTAATGGAACAATTTTGGTAACTGTGTGGACTTGAGTCTGAAAGTTATCTGGGCGCAGTATAATTAGCAGCATAATGTACTAGCACTAAAATATCTTCATTCGATGTCTGCAGTGGAGTATTCGTGAGATTGGGAAAAGGCTCCATTCAGGCTTTTCTGTACTATTCCTTAATGACGGCCACTGCTTGCAATCTCCTCGACAAGAACTTCCTCTTACATCGGTGATAATATTTTGTTCAATATCCCACCATTAGTCCTTTCCTTCTTGTACAAAGTTCACGAAAGTCTAGGATTGATAACATTCCGATTCAAGGTTGAACTTTGACTGTACGAAACTGCCCATGAAATTCGTAGCTCATGTGCATTAATAGTATAACCGGGTCTAATCGCCTTCTAAGCTCGATGATCGCGCGCGAACAGGATGCAAAAGCTGAAACGCAACGCACGACACCGCTGTTACGTATCCCAGGAGAGAAAAAAAAAAGAGTCTCGAGGATCACTCGGGTTCTGGTGATGTCTGAATAGAATATCCCGATTACGCCCGATATTCGGCAGGGAAAGCGGCGGTACGCGTCGCAAATATCGGCGTCGATTCAAGATGTAACCCGTCCCTCGATGGGCTGTTATTCGGATCCGAGAAATCCAGCCCCCTTCGGGGTCATGCGGCGGGAACATTAATAAGGGTCGTTCAAACTTCACGGTTTCTCGTTCGAGCAAAAATCCGCGGCGCGGCCTTTCCTATCCCGACTTGCGGAGCCAAGAAAATCAACAGTGCTCGCTCGTCGCCGCCGGGTCCGCAATCGCGGTCGCCTCGAACGCATCGGCGAAGAGGATGACGAAGCGCCGCGCCGCCCCGATATTCACCGTCGGGCATTAAATCGGTCCGCGACGTGGAATTTTCTTAATAGCGAAAACGAGCTCTGATTCGAAAGGGGTGACTCGAAGCGGCGAGGAAGCCGGAGATGAGGGGGGGGGGGGCGGGCGGGGGTGGGCTGATGGAGAAGGAGTGGAAGATGCGAGTAAAACGAGCCGCAAGAAGAGCCGGAGAAGCAGCCGTTGACGGAGGGTGGAAGAAGCGAAAGAAACGGTGGAAGACGGAGAAGAAATGGATTCGAACGGCGGCGGGAGGGAGGTAGAGGGAGAGAGAGACGGGAGAATCGGAGAAACGAAGGTGGAGGAGAGGAGCGAGAAGGTCTGAGGAGTCGGCTACCGACTCGACGACCTCCACCGACGATGAGAACCCTTTAAAGAGAGACGGAGAAGGAAAGAGTTAAGAGTCGGCTTGATGACGGGCGTAACGGAGGAGTAGAAGGAGAGGGCGAGGGGTCGGACGGGGGTGGTGGAGGTGGCGGCGGGTGGCGTAGTCGGGAGGTGGAGTAGACTGGATGGAGGAGCCCACGTTGCAATGATATCGATTCCAATGCTTCTTACTAGACGCGGTTGGTTAGGGTGGGCAACCCCTTACTTTTTATCCCTTTTCCTCCGCCTCACTTCCCTGCACGCGCTTCGACCACGGTTCTCGTCCTTCCCCCTCCCGCCTGGCCCCCGCCAGCCCTCTCCCGATCCTCTCGCGATATTTTACTCGGTTATTTTTGCTAGTCTTCCTTCCACCCCCTTTCCCCGCCGCTCTACCTAGCTCCGTCTTCCGTTTCCCACGGTATTCTTCCCATTCTCTTCCCCGTTCCGTCCTATCCGTTTCGGTCACCCAGAAGCTGTGGGAATCGTCCTCGTCGATCAGTCAGTCAGGGTCAGGGGGGTCCGAGACGGGGGTTAATGAAGCGTTATCGTCGAACTCATGATGCCGCTTGTTAGCGAGCTGATTCGATTTCGCGGCACTGAATTTTGATTGCGCGCTGACGGGGATGAATCGTGGCTTCTTTTCCCGGCTCGCTCGACGCACCGTCGCTGGAAGCCACGGTTTCTCGGCTCCGCGTAGCTCAGAGTCACAAAATCCCTTCCTACCGATGATCCATATTTGACGCAGAAGAGGAACTGTACCGTGCGACCTAGTTGTAATTACCTAGCGCAAGTACAACCCTCGCGCGATAAATCCTGGACCGTAACTGAGGAACTCGCCGCCAACGGAACAATGAAATCCCGTGCACGGATCTGCTTGTTGATTAAATGACTCGCGTTCCAACGAGCCTTGGAATTAACTGTATCACAGCTTCGGCCTCAGACCTACCCCAGCCCCCTTCCATTTAATTCAGGAAGCGATAACTTTGCGCCCGGAACTTTGCCAGCGCTTTTGCACTTGAACGTGTTCGGTTTTTCTTGCCGCGATATTATTATTCTTTCGCTGCCACGGGGCCTGAACTTCGGTTATCCTCCTTAGCGAACCTCCGCTTGATGAATGCTCCAGAGAGGAGAAACGAATACAGATAGAGAGAGAGAGAGAGAGAGACAGAGGGGCAGAGAGTACGAGAGGGACGGGGACGGGGGCTAAGAGAAACCGGATGAACCGAGGGGTGGAAGGGATAGGATTGCAGGCGACGGAATAGATGAGGAGAAACCGAGGGGGGTGGTAGGAGGAGGAGAGAAGAGTGTATATATATGTATATATATATATATGTATACATATATATCTGGAGATCCCCTGATTACTGCGAATTCCGTCTTTCGCCGTCTGTCTTTTCGTCTTTCCCCGCTTCATCCACTTGACAGAGCGGCCTGCCTCCTGCTCTCCCCACTACTTTGCTTCTTCTCCTTCTCTCCTTCTCTCTCACGCTCTCTTCTACTTCTTCTGCCTTCCCACTTCCGCCCGTTCTCTCGCCCTTTCGTCTATCCTTCTCCGCCGTCCCTTAGCAGGTTCCCCTCTCGCGCCCGCCACGGCCGCCCCACCTCCCCCTGCCGCCGCCGCAAGCAGGCTCTCTTCGTTTAATTGATTTCTTAAGACCCGATGGGGTTCGCGGATGTGACTCGAACGGATGCAGTTTTTCCTGCATCTCGCCCCGCTGTCCTCCGTGCCGTCATCCCCGGCTCCTTCGTGCTCGGCACCACCGGATTTTCCCTCGCCCCGTCTCTTTTTATCCTCGACGGCCGCTACCATCGTCGTCGATGACGAGGACGAGGCGGCGCAGGAGGACGCAGACGGACGTGGAAATGGACAGGTTCGTGGAAAAGGCGTAGCGGAAAGAGGAGACGGAGAAGGGTGCAGGCGACGGTGCTCGTTGGGAGGAGGGCAGGGGAGGGGCGGGGGGGATGCAAGATATTGCAGCCCCGCGGGACACACAGAGACGTAATCTCCACGACGGATCCGGAGACGTATTACAATCCAGCGCTCCTCCAACCACCAAGTCGCTCTCGGTTTCCCGTGCATGAATGGCCCATTCTCCTTGGCCTGTCTCTAGGAAAGTCTTTATCTATTCCGATTACCGCTCCGCCACCGCCCCTCTCCCTCTCAGCGCAGCCCCAACCTTTCCTCCCTCATCCGTCTCGGGGCTCCTGCTCGCTCGGGACACGAGCATCAGCCCGAGTTTTACCCCGTTTTTCCATCCATCCAGCCTGGGCCGCCGGCTCCGGAGAACAAAGATTTCATTTTTGCGCCCAGGCGCCGGGGACCAAGGTGGCGGGCTCAGGAACGGGTGGGGACGAGAAGAACGCTTCTTGCGTTGCAGATTTCTTTCATTATTCCTCTTAATCACGCCTCGCCGCGCTGACTGCGCCGTTCTTCCCCGTGAGTTCTGACGCGCTGAAATCAGGACACCGGATGAGATTCTTTTAAGATGCCTCCCCACCACACGCCCGCCACTCGGAGCTTTTTTAGATCATCCCCCCGAGGTCGGATTCTCGATCCGCTCCGCGAGCCTGCAATATTCTACCCGGCTCCGCCGTAGCCGGAGAGCTCCGCTTTCTTTTAACGAGATGATGAGAACGCGGGGACGCTGGTGAAGGTATTATTCAGGGACGGGAGTATGAATTTAGGGATGAGTCCAGTGAAGCGATGAGAATCGCGCGAAGGAATGTTAGATTGCATAGATTTACAGCTGTCTTACGAAAGGTGACTAAATAAGCTCACGGTACTGTGCTGGGAAAATGGAAATGTATATACCCTAGTAGCATTTATTTGTTGGGAGTTTGTTGGGCCAATGACGTGTTATCTGTTGGCCAACTGTTGAAGTGTCGCGCTATTTTTAAATGGGCCAACGATTGTAACCAACGTAGGCCCAACGTCACTTAACACGAAGGCCCAACCGAAGGTTTCTTTCCATAGGCCCAACTGGGCACAACTGAAGGCTTCTTTCCAAAAGACGTCTTAAAAACGTCCAGAAGGCGTCTTAAAGAACTTCAAAAGACGTCGTAAATACGTCTTCTTCAGGTCTGGTTTAGAAAAAAAAAAAAAAAATTCGCGGTGAGGAGAATCGAACCCAAGCTTACCACTTACAAAGCAATCGCTGTTCGCAGCTGACCATCACACTTCCTTGTAAACACTTATAATTTCTAGTTACAAAATATCATCATCCGACCTTTAGACTCATTCCTTAAAATTTCACATTTGTCTTAAGACAGACGTCCTCATTACGTATTTATAAATAAGAAAAGAAAAATCACAACAGGTTTTTTGATGTAGCAAATTTTCTGACGTTTGTAAGACGACATTTAATCATCGTTGTAAATTTTTTGTTAATTAACCAACCATAGTAATTGTAGGCCCAACATTGGATATTCGTAGGCAAACTGTCGTAACTTTTTGTTAATTAACCAACCATAATAATTGTAGGCCCAACATTATATGTATATTCGTTGGCAAACTGTCGTAACTTTTTGTTAATTAACCAACCACAACAATTGTAGGCCCAACATTGAATATTCGTTGGCAAACTGTCGTAACTTTTTTGCCGTAGGCCCTGTGTTGGGAATTTGTAGGCACAAACACTAACTATATCCCAACTAATTCCCAACTGTTGGCAACCGTTGGCCAACCAAAAATGCTACTAGGGTATTATTTCGCTTGATTTCTGCGCGGTATGAATTGCATAGAACATGACAGAAATTTAACACAAGCTGAAATTCTGTTACAATTGTGAACCTAACTGACCAAGGTTCGCATTTTATCTCCATAACATCGCACTCGTACAGGACATAGACACTCTGTACGAGCGTTTCTTTGCGTAGAATCAATCTTCAAAGTCCGTCCAAAGTCGCGTTCGCCCAGATTGCGATCCTCCCTTCGGTCAGAGCCTTCTGAATAACCAAGAGGTGGCGGGCGACGCCGCGGCGGGGGCAGGTAAATCGAGCGTGCGGGCGCGACGTCGGCAAGAATAACGTGTCCCTCCCCGAATCCACCTTCCTTAAAAACATCCTTCTACCCCCTCGGCGCAGACGGTAGCCCCCTTCGTCCTCGAGAATCCACGCGCACTCCTTTCTTCCCTGTCCTTCGAGCGTCTCCCTGACAGGCCTCTGAAGCTTGTCTCTCCCATCGTAGACGTATACACGAAGGGGTGCGAAGTCGTATGAGCATGTACACGGCGTAGGAATTGGAGGAGGACGAGGGCCAGGACGAGGGGGAACCGCGAAGAACAAAGAGTGCAAGTATAAGGTGGACGGGCAGGGCGGGGGGGGGGGGGGGGGGGAGGCAGGAGGAGGCTGAGGGGAGGGGTTGGTTAGCTCCGGGGGGTGGCACGGGTGGGTGGTGCATATAAGATGGGCGACGTACAATGCACGCACCCTCGGCGCACTCGAGGCTCCTCAAGCAATGCCCGTGAAGGGATGAAGGGTACGGAGGGAAGATTCCGAAAACTCGGCCGCTCAATACGTCCGTGCTTCGGCTCACCCTCGTATTTTCTTTCCTCCTGCTCCTCTTTTACTGCGTCTTTCCTTCCGCGCTCTCGCTCGCTCGTTCGCTCTCTATCCGCGTCTCCCTCGCTCCATCGCCCTCTGTCCCTTCCCATCAGCCTGTCTATCTGTCTCCCTTGATCACCCTTGCACCCTACGCGCTCCCGAATATCGCGTCTATGGCCGCAACTCGGCGCAACCAGCCCGATCGAGCATCGCCAGAGACGACACCGGGACGCGTAATTGCGTTTAATGGGCCCTCCAAAGGAACCCGGCGTAACCGAGACCGTGGGGAGGGGGAGAGACTTTGACGTGTCACCATCCAGCGCGGTGGCCTGTTTGCTTTTACCTAGCGAGTGGTTTCGTTTCCACGTTATCGGCCCGCTTAAATTGCCGTGGCTTGGCCACCGGGCCACTGTGTTTCTAATAGATCAATTCGCGATTCTAGGCGGCCGCCGCCCCTCCTCCGACCGATCTCGCGGCGGTCCTCGGCCCGCCGTCTCTCCGTCTCATAATTGACCGTTTGAAATTACGACGTTACGAGCGTAATTGCCGCGCCACTGGAACGAGATCTCCCATTGATGCCGAAATAACAGCGAGCCGATCCTGTGTCCCGTCTATTATCGACGCAACACGTGTAGCAAAGGAGAGCACCGCCGTCCGGAGCCAGCGGGACGGGCTCGTGTTGCGGGGCCTGCCCGCGGCGACTCGCCCGCGAATCGTACAGTTCGATTTTTCATCCTGCGGGGAGCCGATACGTGGGCCCGTGTGTAACTCGGCTTCCTTGGCGAGGGGATATTTGAGCACCCCTTGTAAGGTGGATACACCGGCGACACTCCAGCATTCCTTGCGCGTTCTCGGGGCTGGGCGGTTGGAGCTGAAGTGGAGTCATCGTTTGCGAGAGTGCTTACAAGCCCAACGTCATCCACCTCCTCCATCTCTGCCATCTTCCTCCAATCCACCGTCCCTCCGTCCTCCGTTCCGTAGGAGAAGACTCGGCGGCGTATCCTCGAGCATCGAGGCGTCGTCTACAACGAGAGCGGCGTAAACCTTATTCTTACGCCACTTTACCACCAAGATGTTAGTCACGGAAGGGGCACTCTCGCCAGGCACCGTGTACGTGGAATCCCTTCGCCGTAACGGTGACGAACTTTTCGAGAGGACGGTCCCTCATCTCGCGTTCCCTTATCGCGTTATTATTCCCTGTCCCTCCCATCCTTCTTCGTCGACGTCTTCCCCGCCCCTCGGCCGCTGGTTCTTTGATCGAGACCCCGTTCAGACGAGAGCTAGACGCTCAAGCCTCGTGGCGCGGTGAGAACTTCGCTGGCCGTAAAGTTTCTCAGCCGTCTCCGACCCAGTTCGCCTCGGCTACATCCGGCGGGCGCGCGATGACCGTCGTCGAGAATTATTTTCAAAGATTTACTGGGTCATCTCGACGCGGACAGAGCCGAGCCCCAGACCGGGGAGGCGGGTTGCTTCCTTTCGAGTGGCTTGATAAAGCCTCGAGCCGCGGAAGTGCTTCCCTTGGATGTGTGGATCGTGTTTTCGGAGGAAACGACGATACAATTGTTCGTGAGACGTACGCTTGTGGTTAGAAGAGGACTCGGGGCTGATTTTTTTTCTACGAATTCCTTTCGTGCTCGATCGTTTAAAGTTTGTTTTGATTATTACTGGGACATGGACGTTTTTACCTGGATTTACCGATCACTTTGTCTCCTCATCATCTCCTCTACTGTGCGCGAGGGGTGAAGACCCGCTGACGACATAAAAGAGAAAGATAGCCTGATCAATCTCTAGCGCTGTCCCCATTCGACAATTTCCAACAGAAATAAGCAGATTTCATTTGAAGAGCGATCTTCTTTTCAAAGCCCTCCAGAAGACGAAGAAGCCCCGCGATTAAAGCTCCTCTCCATCATCCTCTCGTCCGTCGAGTTGATCGCAACGTCAAATTGATGCTTTCGCGGGGTCTAGTTCGGTCGGTAGCTAAAATACCGCATTCATAGCCTTTCACCGGGCAGAGAAGCTTTTCTACGGCGTCGTGCATACGAGTAATTCCGGCGCAAGCTCTCTCGCTCGGTGCTGTACAAAGAACAGAGTCGCGAGAGACGGTCGAATGCAGCAGGTACCTACTTCCTATCGAAACACTTTCCTGCGTCGTTCCCCGTCTTTCTTCATCTCCTGCTTATAAGGGCGGCCTCTTCCGGTCGACGGGGCTTACAGAGAAGTCCACCGTCGTCTACGTCTACGCCGTCGCGGTCGTCGTCGTCGCCGTTCTTCTCTCCTTTGTCGTTCTCCATCGGCAGAGTGCTACTTAGAGAAATCAGAGCGCGGCTCGGTATACGGATCCTCGTGCTACTTACGTCGTAAATAGAAGAAGACCAAGAGAAAAGAGGTATCCGGTGGAAGGAGGCAGCCCGTTGGAAGCCTCGAACTCCGACGGTAATGTCGAGTGCACGCTTACTCGTCGTCAGAAGAGCTTTTCTTGTTCTTGATGCGCGTTGGACAATGGCGAAAAAACACTCTCCTACCTTCTCGCTCTTTACCCCCTCCGCTCCTTTCCCTTCCTCTCTCTCTCTCTCTCTCTCTCTCTCTCTCTCCTTCTCTCTCTCTCTCTGCCGGGGTTTCCTCGTTCCGGCAACCCCTCAGTGGTCTTTTACCACTCCGTCTGTTGGCTTCCGCGATGACACGAGGAGAAAGTGGAGGAGGAGGATGAGAGGACCCCGGCGGGAGAGAGGAGGCTCCTGAATGTCCTCCACTCTCGCCTTTCTTCCTTTCCTACGCCGCGGCTCCTTCTCCTTTTCTACGCGGAAGAAAAGACGCGTAGGTGGAGGAGGAACGCCCGCGGAAAGGACAAAAGTAACGCAGCGCGAGGCCGGTTAGAGACGCGGCATTCGCGGAAGTTCCTCCGGTTCTCGTTTCGCGCGAGGCGGCTGGAAGGAAAGGGGGGGAGGTGGGGCTGACGGGCGCCGCCTTCAGGAATTCAAGAAAGCTGCGACGCTGAATGCGTCGAGAAGGCACGCTTTTTACCGCTTCCTTCCTCTTCCTTCGTTTTTTCCTTTATTTTCCCTGTCTCTCTTTTCTTCCCTTTTTTTTTCCCTTTGCCTGTCGCCCGAGGGTCCCGAGACGACGACGGCGCGGACCAAGTACAAGGAGGTGGTTACGAGTCGGCAGAGAGCTAGAGAAAGAGAGAGAGAGGGAAGACACACCAGTCAAAGAAAAGCTTAATATGCTCGAGTGGCGCGAAGTGAAGATTGTCTCTTTCTTCTCCGCGCTACCACCTTCATCCTGTCGCCAGGGCCGACAAGCTTATTAGCCACTCCACTCGCCGCCTCGTCCTCAAGAACTTCTTGCCCGACGCTCAGGTGTCATTACTTAAACGTCTTTTCGCGCCTAAAGGAACTGTCGTCCTTGGTGCTCGGGGCAATTACCTGGCGGACTTTCATGTCGGACAGTGAATGACTCTGGAGCGACACGACGAACGACGACGGAGATGGCTGCAGTCCGTCGGTGCTGCGGATGCATTCTGTTCTTTCTATTTGGCGTTCTAAGTGACACTGACACAGTTGATACTGGTCTTGTTCTATTTGTACCACGATGATCTATAAACAGTGTCTTTGCAAATTATGGTAGATTATAATTCTTCCCTGCGTATGTATCCTAGTAAGAAAATAGGGAAATTTGTAGTCCTAAGTAGTGTCAGGAATTACACATCTGTAGCTGATAGCTAGATTTCCTTTCACTTTGGCTGGGGCAGAAGCAGATATCAAGGGTATAGAAGCCTGAGATTCCTAACAGCGAAAGTAGATAGAAAACGATTGAAAATACTTTCCATTGACATAAACACTCCCTAGTAGCATTTATTGTTGGCATTTTGATGGCCAGCTAATTCCCAACTTGGGGATACTGTGGGCCAACCAGAAATGCTACTAGGGCTACCTCTAACGTTAGTAGTGCAGTAAACGAAAGCGAATAATTATTCACAATCGCAGTTCTTCCTTCCAAGATAATTATTTCAGAGCGAACGTTGCTATCACTTTGCAAAGCATAAAGTTACATAAAAATTCCTCAACTAATCATCAACAACAGCGTTAAAGCCCTGCCAGCTTACAAAGGGCACCGCGGCAAACGTCTTCCTGCGTGAAAAGCGTTCGACGCATGGAAGGAAGTGATTCGAAGGTTAATTACAGCCGACCGCTGTTATATATTACGAGGTGTGTCACCGACGGCGCACAGTGGGACAAACTGCTCCTTTTTGTGTCAAAATCGTAGAACTTTTGATAGGAATAAGACAGAGGGATGAATCTTTTTGGAGGTTAAAGCTAAGATGTTGCAGATTAAGGGAAAAATGTTGAGAATGTATGGCAAACAAGTTTTGACCTTGAAAATCTAAGTCAGAGTTGACATTTTCGAAGAAATTTTCGGTTTTTCCGTTATAACTTGTGGTTGAAGTTTTTCCTTTACTTGTTATACATCATTTCCTATAGATTTTGACGCGCTGAATTCAAATCCGGCCGCGGAATTGGTCTTGCCCTTCAGGATTCGAAAAAAATGCGATTTAAGTTGAAAAAATTGATAAAAACCGTGTTTTCTCTGGTTTACGTGCTTTGATAACAATATTTTAGATTTATTTATTGTATTTATTAAGGAAAATGAATATACTCGTGGATAACTTAACAATTACTATATAATTAAATAAGAAAAATCCAAAAAGTGAGGGTTACAGAAAGGGTTATGACGGACTCAGTGACGCTGAGTAGAGCACGTGTATCTGTTGAAGAAGCCTCAAGAAGTACTGTGTATAGACGGGCTAGAGAATTACTAGAAAATAACTCATATAATTTAGCAATTATTGAGTTAGCAGCTAGAATTAGCAAAGATCGTGCTGCTTGTGTAAATGAACAAGTCAATTCCAGTGACAATGATGAATTACGTCGCACCAAGGAATCAGCGCAGGGATCCTACTTGGAGCACGATTAGGGTAAATCCGGGAGACGCGGTCGGGCCGGAGAGTTGGTCGTGTCGCTATATTTCAGAGTCTATACGTAAAAATGCATTAAAGTGCAGACCAATTACTTCTCTAGAAGCCAAATAGTTGAATGAATAGCGTTATTTCGCTTCCTTCTGTGGTTTACTGGATTTATAGGCTATAAAAGGTAAATTGATGTTACATTTAACCTCTTTTGTCAAACAGCGGTTGTACAGAATCGTATTTAAAATATACTTCTAAGTTTATTTTCCTTTAATGTTTGGAATAATAAGATAGTAGAGACATTGAGGGACAATGCAGCCAAAGTATTTGGCCATATTAACTCTTCCTCTCAAAGCTAACGAGAAGACCATGTCCCGCTGCAGAAAGGTGAGATGGTCAAGTTAGGATTTTTTTTATTATTTTTGTTTATTTTTTTTATTTTTTATTATTATTTTATTATTACTTTTGTTTATTTAGTTTATTTATTCACTTTTATATTCGCTAATCGCCAGTAGGTAATTCACTTTTTCTTTGATGTGTTCTTTACTTGTTTAGCGTAAACAAATTAAATATCAATGAATCCGTAGTTGTATTCAGTCATAAATAATTTTGCTTTATCCTTTGTTAATTTTCCATGAATAATTATGTGAGTGGTCTCTGCCAACGACGAAAACCATTTCTCCCGGCACCTAAATATTGTCTTAAAGCAAATATCGACCAGTTTTTCTGAATCGGCATAAAATTCTGAATATATTAGGCTTTTTCTGATAAAATAAGTAATATCTATATTGGTTTTAATAGCCATTTTATATTAGGCCGACCGCGTGTCCCGGATTTACCCTATAGTAAAAGTAGATATGTAGGATTAGTTAAAGATTCTCGATCGAGGATCTGTGCAATTTATCCGGCCTACCAAAACGTTGTTAAGTTATCCACGAGTATATTCATTTTCCTTTCTTAACTATCTCCTACCAAGTTAATTTCGCGTGTGAGATGCGTATACGGTTCGGCAATCAAGTTGCGAGCATATAGTACGCAATAGGTCACGACATGTAAACCCTTTATATAGCACAATTCAAAGTACTCAAGTATTCTGTTATCCTTTTATACTCCATATGAATAAATACAATAAATAAATCTAAAATATTGTTATCAAAGCACGTAAACCAGAGAAAACACGGTTTTTATCGATTTTTTCAACTTAAATCGCATTTTTTTTCGAATCCTGAAGGGCAAGACTAATTCCGCGGCTGGATTTGAATTCAGCGCGTCAAAATATATAGGAAGTGATGTATAACAAGTAAAGGAAAGACTTCAACCACAAGTTATAACGGAAAAACCGAAATTTTCTTCGAAAATGTCAACTTTGACTTAGATTTTCAAGGTCAAAACTTGTTTGTCATACATTCTCAACATTTTTCTCTTTATCTGCAACATCTTAGATTTAACCTCCAAAAGGATTCGTCCCTCTATCTTATTCCTATCAAAAGTTCTACGATTTTGACACAAAAAGGAGCAGTTTGTCCCACTGTGCGGCGTTCAAACGTCGAAAAGGTAACATAATTTTCTGCGATACTTCGAGCCCCCGAAGCGCGACAAATAGGCGCAGGAAGTGCGTATCCACTGGACCAGGTATCCTTACTGGAAGCTTCCACTTTCACGGAGGAAATGACCTCTCGCTACTTCCGTTCTCGCCGCGATAAAGTCTCGATATGAACGCGGCGGGGAGCATCGACGTGTACGAAATAATTCACTCCTTCTGCCCCCTCTGTTCTTCCTTCACTATATTTATAATTACCTCCAGTTCACCCCCTCCAAGAGGGTGGGCTGCACGAAAACGCGAGCGGGAAAATAATTTTATCCCTCGTGGCTGTTCAATTTTTCAGCCGCCGTGTAAGTTTTTATTACGCTACATTAGATCAAATTTCTGCCGGACGGGTATTCGACTGGAAAACACCGGATAATGGACTTCGAAAGAATCAAAGCCGCCGCGCCGCGCTGCAAACGTTCCGCGGGCGTAGAGTAGTGGGGAAAAAATATTTATGCCGTGATCTCTGTCGGCGGAACGACGAAAAATGATATTGAAAGTCGCGGGCGGCGGGAAAAGCGAGCGCACGAATGTTTGTAAAACATTACTCGGGCACTAAGGGGAGAGGGGAGAAAATCGCGCGCGATCGGACGTGCGCGAGCGTGGTAATTTAATAACGCAGTGGCGCGCGGAACGTCCAGATTTGTGGCTCGCGAGGCTGAAAGCTTTTAGCAAAGATGATGTTAAAGTTGGGAAAAACTTTGGGCAACGATTCGGTTCGGTGAATGAGATGGACACTGCGTGGCAATATTTCCACGGGTAAATGTAGAGCATTGAGGGAAAGAAAGATGTTGTGGGGATGTAGGTTGACGGTGCGAGGGTTCGACGTGATTTAATATGTGCCAATCTTGCAATTCTTCTTCCACTACTGAGCAGGTGAAAGCTTGGTCATTTTCCATGTAAAATTTACCTATTGTTTTTCTATGTAGTGACTAAGTGCTACAGCGAAACTGAAAATGGTGAATAACACGTCAATCACGACTAACTATGCAAACATAAATGTTTGCAAACAGTAAACATAAAGAAACACTCTCCAAAACTCAAGTCGGTGAAGAAACTACCTTCTCATTGTAAGATTCCGCGTAAATTCACAATCGTCCACTAAAATAAAAAGGAGTATCCTCGGTATACTTTCTATCCCCCACCAAGTAGAGCCCGACCCTCGCACGCGCCGCTGCGAGCGCAGCGGCTTCGAATATCTATTAATCAAAACAGAATGTTCACGAACAAATGAATGTTGATAGCGGGGCGGAGCATAATAACGGAATATCGGAAGGATTTCATCGCGAAATTCGCGAGCCAGCGAGCCGCGAAGAGGAAAGGAGCCGGCGACCAGGGAAAATTAAGCAAATAAAAGCCGCCGCCTGTGCGCGGATCTAATACGACAGAGCTCTCATTAAAATCGATCGTAACCCTTGGAACCCCTTGCCCCTAACCGCGCCTAATTACAACCGCCGCCAATTATCGACGAGCCATCTCCGAAAATCCCCCCCGACCAGCCCCTCCGGGTCCGGCCGGCGAGACGCTGGCGGCGCGGCAAATTACGAAACGTGACCGGAAGCCCGTGTGCGCTGGACCAGGTAACCCCCTCCCGCCCCGGTTCAAGCCTGGAAGCTTCCACTTTTCCAGAGGAAACCGGGGCCGTGGCGCGTCGTTCCCAGCAACAGGCGGCGCGAGGAGGAGGGACGCTGATGTCGAAGGCGCATAGAAAAACGTCGCGGAGAGGGACAAAGGGGGAGAGAGAGAGAGAGAGAGAGAGAGAGAGAGAGAGAGAGAGAGAGAGCAAGTGGGAGATCTGATCAGTGACCGGTGGAAAGACCACGAACGTCGAAGGGTGGTATCGGCGGACAAAGGGAGGGACATGGCTCGAGCGAAAGAGACGGAGGGACGGCTGGAGAAAGCCGGAAAGAGGAAGGGAAAGGGAACGAGCGGGCCCCGTGAGAGGAGTGCCGTACGTAAGGGGACGTGGAGCGATACCTGTGCGACTGTCTGCCGTCCGGACGTCCGTTGTTTTGTTGCAATCACGTATCCGTGGGCTTCTGCGCGGCCGCCACGTATCGGCACGCGTTGTAACGTGGCATACCGACACGAGGAGGAACCGATGCAGGATGTGAGTCGTGACCGGCGCGGCGGCGGGAGAGGGTGGAAGAGGAGTTCGGCTCGAGTGGACGCAGCCTCGCGATCGCTCGAAAGGTGCGGAACCCCGGTGTTCCGGCCTCCGTGGGCGCATCATTGTACGCGGGCCCCCGGAAATGATGTCTTAATTGAGCCGGTTCCCTCTCCTCGGCGTGGACGCGAACGCGACAGGGCCGAGGCAGCGCTGGGACGCTTTCGCCCCGAATTGGCCCGATCGCGGATTGACTCGATCGAGCAGGCTTCATCGGGGCCTCGTTATCGGATTACACGGAGAGCCAGTTTCGAGAGAGACGTGGACGCTCGAAATGGAAAATCACGCGCGCTGCTCTTTTTGGTCCGCGTCGCGATTCCGAGACGGAAGCGACGGGAAGATTGTAGGGAGATTGAGGGTGAACGGCTGGGTGCACCTGATGACGTTGGAGGCTCAAACTTTGACGTCTTGGTAGATTTAAATTGGACCTCGTGGTAGATGGAATGTTTCTGTTTATTTTGGACTATCCAATTATTTAAATTATCACTTTCGATACCTGCCGCGGATGTTTATGATGCGTGCCTCTGTTTGGAGTAATCTACTTTAACGGGGTAGTCTGGTCTGACGAGGCGTTTTCGTCGCGTTATTTTGGAATTTTTTTACAAAGAACCCATAAATTTGATTATTATTTAGTTTATTGCTACATGCTTATTGATATTTCCACTATCTTTACAAATTTTGTCGATAGAAAAAAATTAAAGTCAAACGCAGTTGACTGCTTTAAAGTAATGGTGAAAAAAAACACTGCGACCGTGATTAGGCTCGTTGTACTGATCTAAAACAAAAGATGTCAAGAGATTCTTTATTTGTATGCCTTTGGCTATCGCCCCTACCAGAATTATGATAAAATATTTTGTTTCCAAACTTTCACGGACCTTTAAAGTTGAAAAAATGTGCGAGAATCGAAACTGAATTTTCAAACCGCCGCCATTCGCTCAATTTTCAATACTTTTTTATCATTCTGGTAGGGACGATAGCCAAAGGCATACAAATAAAGAATCTCTTTACATTTTTTGTTTCTGATCACGAGAACGAGCCTAATCATGGTCACAGTGACCCCATTGTTTTTTTTCACTGTTACTTTAAACCAGTCAACTGCGTTTGATTTTATCTTTTTTCTATTGACAAAATTTGTAAAGATAGTTCAAATACCAACAAGCATGTAGCAATAAACTAAATAATAATCAGACTTATGGGTTCTTTGTAAAAAAATTCCGAAATAACGCGACGAAAACGCCTCGTCAGACCAGAATACCCCCTTAAATCGGCCCCTACACGGTGAGACTTGTCTTGAGGCATGCTTTGCGACAAGGTCTCGCGTCTCGTGCTAGCGGGGTGGAGAGAAGGAGAGAGAGAGAGAGAGAGATACCTGTCTCGAGACATGTCTCGAACCGCTTCAAACTAATGTTTGTAATGTGGCTGTTGTGCTATTACTTGACATGGGGAAACTATAAAACGTTCCCTGTATCAAACTCCCTTCTGATCGTCACTGTAAACATTTAAAAATACACAACTTCAAGCACAAATAAATCCAAGAAACTTCCTCTCACTATTACGGACCATTTGTAACTTTCCCTTTATATAACAGAGGACTCTTGAAAATCACAGCAACAAATCTAATTTTCAGAAAACTTTACAGCCCCTTTTCTGTAGAGCCGTATGCGCGCTTGAAACTGAACAGTAAATTCCTAAATTACTGTTTCAAGTTCGAAACAGCAATTACGTATACAAAGAAAAGAATGTCTGCAACAAAATATGCGAGCTGCGCGGTCCCCTCGCCACAAAGAACAATTCTGTTTATTATTTCAAACGAGCACCAGGGACCTTTGCGTTTACCTCATCTAATTGATGCGACGAAGGACGTTAAAGGGGTAGCGAGTCGATGAAATATTAACCCGTACTTGGTCGCGGTTCTTCTCTCCTTGGGAAAAAAGGGGCCAGGCGAGCACAGTAAGCAGCGGAAAAAGGGAAGGCTCGAAAGAGTTTACCATAAATAACCGATACGAACCATACGACCAAGTAAATCCTCGTTTCAGCTTATCGCTCGTGTAATGTACACTTCGCTTCGATTAACAAATTGCTCGCGGTTTAATTCGATATTCCGCGATGGACTGTCATCGTAATTGAATTATATTAGGTACATCGTTCAACAGTAAAAAAAGAAACGCCATCGCTCTGTGACCCATCGATTACCAAACAAACATCCCCCGTTTTCCCTGGCAGAAATTAATTACCCCTGAGATTTACAATTCCGTCGACCAAAATCCATTTATTGCGCCCGCAATTCGCGCGCGCTTTCTTCGGTTCGTCGCGCGATTCCTTCTGAAGCCGTGCTTTTTACGACCCGGGCGAAAATTTTTACCACCCCGGTGCTGGTTGCACGCTTCGAGGGCCGCGAGAACACGGAACGTAAACTGTCCACCGTGAAACTCGACGGCAGTAAAGGGCGGTCGTAATACTCGCGAGAAACATAACGAGCCGGCTACGTAACAAAGTATTATAAAAGCATTTTATTGTTCGCGGGAAAACGTGCCAGCCAGCGAATTTTTACGCGCTTCCTTCCGACGTGACGACGCTTCTCGCGCCAGGGGTTGCAGCATACTTCGACAGACTCGCATGGATGTTGTTTTCTTCCCCTTTTACAGGAATCGTTCGGTCGGGTACGACTGGGCTTTAACACACACCGGTTCGTTTTACTTCCCCGACTGGTCAGACAGTTATTCGAAACTTGGTGTTTGAAATTTTCAGCAGGAGAGTCGCGCAGGAGCTGTAATTGGAGGAACTCCTAACTGCTGCTGTTTGAGATGAATCGAGGGTTGGGAAAATTTTATTGACTCGAGGCTAACGATTTCTTCCAAAACGAACGGTATCACAAAAACACTTTATTCTTGTTTGGTGTCATTCTCAACGGAGAATATTAATATGAGAAAATTGAGGAAATTATAGGCTACATAAAAGATTAACTCACTCGTTAGAGGAATTCTTTTTTCCACTCTATTACAAAAATTCCAATCATAATAGAAATTTCCCATTTGTGTTCATATATTGGAAAAAGTTACGCTACTGACATCTTATAAACCCTCTTCGACAGCCCTTTCATTAATCATACTCTACCACAATCCATCCTTCTTTCAAGTGCCTACACATTGACCTCGTGAGATAATTTCTGAATCATCCGATCCAACGCGGCTCTCCCTTAATTTCCCCGAATTTTCTAGCGCCCCCGTTTTAATTCGCTCGGCCCTCGGTAATTTCCGTAATCTGCGCCGAATTGCCGCGTCTCGACGCGGGATTCGCGCGCGGAACGGTACTCAGCGCGGCAGATACCCGCGCGAATACCCAACAAAGGGTAAACGGAGCAGTATCCGCGACGGAAACGCACAATGGCTCACGCGCACACGCGTCCCGCTCGTGCAATTACCAGCCAGCGCTGGGCTGAGTCACGCGTGTGCCCGCGTGCACGTACGTGCTGCGGGCGCGGATCCCGCGTACGCCTCCCACACGCTGCACGTCGCTTTTTCTCTGTTCATCGTCTCCTTCGCCGTCGTCGCCGTGCCGCATGAATCCGCAACAAGTTTGCTGCGCGACGGACGCTCCGCGTATCGCTCACTGGGTGGGTCTAATGTATCGTGATTACGTATTTAGAGCGACAAAGCGCTCGGGAGAATTCTCTGGGACAGTCATCGCGTCGCTCGACATGTGAGCGGAGCATGTGAAAATGTCGCGATTCCTTCGCATTATCTTCTGCTCCACGGCCCTTTTTCTCTCTCTCTCTCTCCGCCTCGTCAAGGGGAGTCGCGAATTTTTCGAGGACCGCCCTCGCCGTTTTCGGCTCTCCTTTGTCTCGGCATATATTTTCGCCGAGTTCCAACGTATGGACAGAGGAGGAGAGGTTTTTCACTGCTGATTTTAATTAAAAAATTGGGGATTCATTTGAAATTCCGTGTAGCATGGGAAAGCGTTGCGGGGGCTTTTTTCCTTTCGGGGGTTACTTTTTATAAATATGATGCACGCACAAGCAATACTAAGGAGAGTTTGATGGGCGTTTGTATACTCCGATAGTTTGTTAAACCCATTGGTAATACCAGCGTGCAAGTCTGAGTTAAAAACGTATTCCCATACCGCGTTTCCCACGGTAAGCATTGCAACCTGTAGCAGCGCGGAATTGCAGTAAAAAAATTGTTCAACATCTTTTGTTACCATTATTTTCTTCTCACGAGAATTTCAGGAAACTTAATTTCACGTATTGAATTCTCGGATACAGTAGCGGAAACTAAAAAGAGGTGCATATCTGAAAGTTTGAGAGCATCAATGAGCCTAAAATACGGTCCAGAGTGTTTAGAAGAAAATAGAAAACGCCTTCTGTTCCACGGCCCATCTTCCGGCCGATCCAGCGACTTGTAAAATGGCCCAAAAGCTGCCCCATTGGTCGTTGTCCAGGGAATATTTTCTCTCACCAGCATCGCGAAGCAGTGACACGCGCAGGATCGGCTCGAAACCAATTATTCGCGCGTCGGCCGCGCTAATTAAGCTGGCGTACGCTTTTAACATAAATAAGCCGCGGAAGCGACAACGTCATCAAAGGAACGGCGCAAAAGGCGTGTGATAAAACCGTGCTACGTACGACAGCCCTTGGATCGTTCAATTATCGATACATCGCGTCGGGGGGTGGGGGGGGGGGGACGGTTGACGCGCGATTGTTCGACGCGTTTCGCGGGAATCAATAGGAAACGAGTCGGCGTTATCAGCTGGCTACGCCGACGTAATCAAAAAAAAAAAAAAAAAAAAAAAAAAAAAAAGGAGAAAGAAAATCTGTGAACCGGCAACGATCGTTTGATCGCCCGCGTAATAATAATGAAGATATCGAAGCGTAAGTCACGCGGCTGCTAATGAAATACAAATTAAGATGAATGTTGTAGGCGCAGGCAGCGGGAAATTAAATAACAAGGAGCAGCACGCGTATTAATAAACAGCCGCCAGCTGTCCCTTGATCATCCCTGGAAGCGTAATTACAGAGACAAGACGGGAATAAAAATAATTAGGAGAGTCGCTGGTGCGGCTAGCCGGGCGCGGATCGAATTTGAATCAATCAAGATCGAGGGGGTAGGACGGTTAACAAGAAGACTTCTCGGCGGATGCAGCCTCTGGCGCGGCCTCTTGGGGGCCTGACCGATGCACAGAGCGCGTCAAATTAATCGTTGCACACTTGTGCTTCCTAATTGCCGTCAGACCTAAAACACCCGCACACCCCCACTGTCTGCCGCAGCAGCATCCTCGCTGCAAGCGTTCGGCGATCCATCCTGCTTGCCCGCGCTACGGCCGAGCGTGTGCCTAGGAAGACGCGCCAGAGGAAGCTCCTCCCTTGCAGCCCTCCCTTTGCCCCGTTTCTCGCGGTAACCCACAAGGCAAGTGTCTTGACCAGAGAAGAAAAGAAGGTGCGAGGGGTCGCGAGGCATCCGACCGGCGGGCTCTCCGGGAGGAGAGAAACGATATAGGGGTGAGAGAGCGGCGATCGAGAGCGACGGGGCCGGAGCGGGACAAGGGAAGGCGAAACGCGTACGCGAGGATAGAAAGAGACGCGGGCCAGAGACGGGGGAAAGGGAAGGAGGGATTATGATCGTGAGTTTGCCGAGGGACGATAGCCAGGGACGAAGGGGGGTAACTCAAGACGGGTCTAAGTGAGTCTTCCGGCCGACAGGCAATGATAGCCCTGAGAACTGACCCGACCCCCGGATATGTGTTGCGCATATATGTGGGGAACACAGACACGCAGCGTCGTCCGACGTGTCACAACATCGCCGGCCGGGCTACGTTCGGCTGGCCGCGGCCGCCCGTAATGGCTTATTTCGTAAATCGGAGATTCGTAATGGGGTACGCACGCGCGACGATAGGTGAGCCAGTATGCGGTCAATTCGGCATAAGCGGTTTGCATGATGCCGAAGAGTTTCGGCTGTTGTGGTCACGAGGTGAATCGCCGAGGGCCGGGGCTATTAGGGATGGGAAGATGAATGCCGTTACCGAATGGAACCTCGTTCCGTGCACAGCGACCGTGTGATCGGCGGGGTTCTGCGGCGTCTATCTAGCCTCTGTGTAGGCCATGTTATTTCTGGCATTCCTTTGCTGTCAAGCGGCTTGAACCAGGCTACTTGCAGGCAGTATTCTGTGGATTCTGTGGACTCTGATATTTGCCTGTCGTACAGCGTTGCATTCGATATTTTTCAGGGATTCTTTGTGAGGTAGGTTTGCCCGGTTTCTGGGAGTGAGGATGGTGTCAGGTGTTAGAGAAATGGAATTGGTAGAAATGGATGATGATTCATGATTATTCAAAGAAATTCATCGTAAACACGAAGCTCGCGGTGCTCGAGTTGCACAGACGTAACAAGCGTTATTTTCTAATTCCCCAGAGCAGGTTCTGCTGATTCTTGTGTCCCATGAATATCATTAAAAGCGTACACAGCCGGCGTACGCGCAAGCACAGCAGGAAAATTACACGACACGACGAATCACGAAGTGATGATATAACGCCTCCTACGCCTCCTAGCAGCCTTGGCGTCGCCAGATAATTAACTTGGCCATGTGACCAGCTTCCGTAAGAATTCTGCTGCACGCGCCGCTCCGTGACGAACTCCGTAAAATTTTCCCACCGAGTATCGCGATATTTCCACCAGTATCTTACGCAGGCCATATTTCGCAGACCATGTAGTTCAACTGCCCACGATGACAATCGTTCGATCGATTTTATATCGGTCCGGAGGTGGCGCCACCCTCCTCCATTTAATCGCGCGACTCGTAATTTGAATTTATAAAAACGTCGTGTCATTAACACCGACCGACCACCATTTGCCGCGTCTTACTTATGTTCGACTTAAACCTTAATGAGAGCCAGGCGGTAAGTTCGTGCACCGACGCGCTTAATGACGTCGAAGGTATCAGTTTGAGGGGATGACGAGGGAGGAGGGGATCGAGCTTAAGGTCGTACGACGATCGATCGCCCCGGAGGCACCGACTAAAGGAGTGATTTGTCTTCGTAGCCACTTTGCTTGTCAAATCGTGCTGGCCTATTATCACGGCACCGCTATTATACGCCCTTAGATTTAAACACCCCCGTTTTAGGTTGATATCCTGCATTCCACGAAACTTTCAGTCATGGTTGAACCTTTTGAGGAGTCTCGCGAGTGTCGAGTCCACCCCCCCCCTCGATGGTACGAATTTTGGAAACACTTGCTGGCAACCATGTGTGCTAAAGTGGTCGTTAATGGTGTCGGTGTACTTGAAGTTGATAGTGAAATTGTGTACAGTATTTGGTTGGAAATTACTTCTAAAACAATTGGAAAGGAGAGGTCGATTATCTAAATAATTTTATTCTTCGTGAAAAAGAGATCAAACATTGTAATATTCTTCTTCGAGTAAACAATGATTAGAATTTCTGGGCTTGATAGAGTACCTACCCCATTGTTTATGGTAATCTGTTACTCGTTTGCAAAATCTGTAGAGTCATGAATTATTCGATACTTGCGTCAGTAAATCCTCGACAGAGGGTCGTAGTTTCCAGTAAGAATTCTAAATGTATTTAAAAATACTTAGATCTGCTGCGAAACATCTGCAGAAGTAAACTACTCCCCAACAAACCAAAATCACAGCCGTCATATCACGTATCGATAAGAGATCTGAATCACCCACCACTCCTCCGCTATCACGTCCAGATTAGAAGAGACCAGCTACTAAATTCGTGGAAGTACAGCTGAAAGCCAAGGAGCAAGCGCAGCACCCTCGCGTAGCGAGCGGAAGCCTCGAAAAATACTCTTTCTCGTATGATATACGTGCGAGCGCGGCCGTGCAGCCCGCTAATTAGCATTCTCATTGAAAAAAAAGGGCTTTTCCTCCTGCGCTGGCTAGTCCTTAGCTCCGCCGCGGTATGCTGGGATACGCGGGCCTCGAAAAAAGAAAAGGAAAGGAAAGGAAAGGGAGAAGAAGAGGAGGAGGCCAGCACAAAAGGGTGTAGCGCGAGCGGACGCCTGCGGAAAGAGGCGGTCACGTCGTGTTTCCGAGTCCCCGACACCGAGTCTGCTTATTTACCAATTCGGAAGTAATGTAAATAATCGCGCCATCACGGCCGGACGGCAATCACGGCACGAATAGCCATGGCTGGGCCCTCTGTCTCTTTCAGGAGACGAGCTTCACTGACCACACAGAGGCACACGCGCACACCCGCGCGCACGCATGGGAAAGTATAGTCGCGGCGCGTAAGCGGCGTCCAGCAGGTGTGACGGGTCAATAAATGCCCGATTCACGCGATCATCCAGGTGTATCGCCTTCCGTAGCATTGTCAACAAGTTCCGGATCTGAGATACCCGCCTGCACGCCGTCGTAGATACAGCGGCGCTCTTTTGTCGAGCCTCCGCCGTGCGAGTCCGCGATCAATTCATTTTCCAGTCGGCACGGCGAGCGTGTGCATTCAATTTCTTAATGAGGTTTATTGCACTCCACTCCTTGCATTTCGCTCTGCCAACCCCTCTGGCCTATCTCTCTCTGGACCTCTCTATCCCGGCTGTCTCGTGCACGCCCCTTTGTCATCGCGCTAACATCCGCGGTTTGACAATATTTTTATTTCCCTGTTATTCTCACGCCCGGGGTGTTCGCATTGTAACCTCATTAACATCGCCACTCGATACGCCGCCGCCTCCCATCTCGTCCGCGGTGTTCGGCCGTGGATCCCGTCTAGACGACACTCGACAGATTCCTCTGCCGCAACGCCGAGTCGTTACGCTTTTTTTTTTTTCACTCCCCCGTGGCCTGGGACACGATCCCCTGAGACACGAGCGACGATATCTCCTGGCCATGCATCCGCCACGTTGTACGGAAACTTTTTCCTGTTTTTTTCTGCGCGTCCACCCTTTCGCTACCCGCTCCGACCACCCACCTCCGCCCGAACCCTCTGGCCGCCGCCGTCCGCCCCGTGGCTCCCTTTCTTTCATGTCCTGCCGCAAGGTTTCGTTTTATAACCACGTAAACTCTGTTTAATTAACGCGTGGACTGAAAGAGGAGGAATTTTCGATGTAAGCGGCGCATTGCACCGGCGGGTGCATAAGGTACGAGCGCGCATTGCGATGATCCTACGTCGGTGATGGGAGGCGCACGGTCGAGACGGCGGAGGAGTAAATGGTTAGAGGTCGGTCTGCAGGGGTTGCAACAGGGAGAGGACGGTAATACCGGTGGTCGTAACGTTGACGATGGTGTGGTGGTGAGCGGCGGTGGTGGTGATGACGATGGTGGTAGTGGTGGGGTACTTGAGAGAGCTCACCGTTTCCCTTATTCCTTCAATCAACGTCAGCTGGGGAGGCGAGTCTAGTGTGTACCCTGAGCAAATACTCGCGTGCTCGGCACTAGAGCAGCATAGAGCTCAATGACTACATCATCCACGAAGGTGGTGGTTAGCTAGACGCGCCTTTGCCCCATCCGGGCAGACAGTCATCGAAATCGATTCTTTCTCGTGAAATATACGGCCGGCTCGCAAATACTGGACGGTATTGTAGTAAATATACGCGCCCGACCGGCTCTTCCTCAAATCGTCCGCTGCGGATGCTGCAAAGGCGCGGGGATTTCGAATCGTCACGCATGTCATCTATAGAACTCACGAAATATTATGACGAGCTTGATAAAAATCGCGTAACTTGGTATACTTTTTGGTAATTTTATATTTTATCCGTCTTTTATCTCAGGATAATTCAAGAATAGTTCTTACAATAAATGTATAATATATTGAGGGAAGCCTGTCTTCCATTCTATTCAACCTTTTAATTAACACACCCAACATTTCGTTAAATATCGCACCGAAATGTATTCTGCCTGAATACACCCAAGAATTAATATCTCCTGAGGTGTTCACATCCATGTCAATCAATGCTAATAATATGTTCTCCTAAAACAGTCACTTCGCTAAACATTCAAGCTCCTGCAATTTCCAAAATGTCACCGTCCCTAACACCCTATCGTGCCATCAATATCAAACAATAATCAACAACATAAAGCCAAAAAGAAGAAACACAGAAAACTCGACGAAGCCAAGGACGTAGGCCAGGCTCCCATTTCGGGTTCAGCAAAACGCTTTTTCCTTCGCGCGAGCCCTCCCCCTTCCAGGAGGCGCGTTTCGGGGTGCCGAGTGTCGATGTCTCGCGGCTGTAGAGGTCTCGTTTAAAATAGGAAGGAAGAGGGGCCCGGATACACGGCGGTTACGCATGCATCATGGGTCGTCTAAACAAGCTGTTTAGACGACTTCAAGTTAACCCAAATTGACTCAATTGGATTAACCGCGCCGTGGCTCACCCGACACTTGGGAACCGGCCTGTTCCGGCGTCACCGTATCCGCGAGAGAGCCAGTCCTTTGCTTCTCATGCAAATACGAGTCGCGTTATTCCAGCCCCGTCTCTCCCTCTCGCCTTCTTTCCTGCTCCTTTTTTTTCCTCCTATTCTCAGCCCGCGACCCCTGCCCCCGGGCCCCGGTTGCCTCGTTCGCGAATTTAGCTGGTTAGCTAAATTGACGGCGTTTGGGAAAATTGCCTCGTCTACCAGCCCGTTCGCGCTACGGCTCCATCAGAGGCCCGCTCTCACAAGGAGAACCCCCTTTTGTCTTCCCTATTCCGTCAGCCGTTTTCCTCGCCCGCCCCACCGCCCGTCGCGCCCCGCCGCTCCTCCCCACCCACCCCGTGGCCATCTCTTTCCGATAACCCATCGAGCGTCGCCGTTCCACCCACGCCGTCCCCCGTGCGTCCAGCCTCTTTCGCCATGATTCGCGGAGAACGAAGTGTCTTCCGCTCCTCGAGCCAGTTTCGCGGGGCACACGTGACGCGGGTGACGCACATCGTCCTCCTCTGTCCTGTCTCTCATGTCAATTTGCGGCCGAGGGCCCGCGGAAGGAAGAGACGGCGGGCGAGGAGGAGGAGGCGGGCCGGCGGTGGCGACGCGAGGAGGAACTGGCCGAAGAGGAGAGTGGCCCCCGAGAGGCTTACGTTAAATCGTAGGATCGGGGGAGTGCTGCGTGGATTGGAGTGTCCGTTCCTTGGCTGACCCGTGCTCCCTCGTGCATCTGTATGACGCGCGCACCACGCACACGCGTCCACGCGCGTATCCTATCGCACTCCCATCCACCTAGCCGCGTCTCTGTTCCTCCTGGCCCCCATGGCCGATCCCCGTCCCTTATTATTCGTTGCACCCGACCGGCAGATCTGTCTTTCTCTCTGTCGCGTTCGCTCTCCGCGATATATGGATCGTCGGAAGTCACCTTCCTCATTATCATACCAACAGGCTGGCTCGCTCACTCGGGCACAGCCTTCATCCTGTGCCCTAGTCACTTACGGATCGCGGGTGGCCAACCCAAGTGCCGGCCACTCGACTTGTCCGCCGGTCGGCCCGGCGGGCCAGGGATCGTTCCGACGCAGGCGAGAACCGCTGGCCTGGGGGACAAGACGCAAGTCCATTATACTCAATCACGGCGTGATTGGCTCAAACGATCAGACCACCGCTCGCCGCGCGCCGGTCCACGGAGATTCGCGCGCGGACGTGCCGCGTACGGGCCTCGTCGCGTCAAGAAAGGAGAGATCCCGCTCTGCCATGGGATGCTTTTCTTGGCAAACGAATCTCCTCTTTCCGGGAGCCTCCTTTGGCAAATCTGGGGCTGGTTGCGAGACCTAGGCAATTGGACATTGGGTTTTCGGATGCTTATGGGGAGAGTACGGGATGCCCTGGGATCGCTTTGTATCGAACAGTTGGGAGAAGCTCAGCTTTCATTTGCAATAAGTGTAAATAGAACTGCTATTGCCGGCTACGAATACATGGCATTGCTCCATGTGCGTCTAAACATAGCCACATCTAAAATTCAACGCTTTTCATCGATGTATCCATGAACCTCGTGTTCCTTTCTCTACCACTTTTAATGAACCTAGTTTAGCAGTTAAAGTATTAATAATTTCACATTATCAATAAAATTCTAATAATGACCCGGAAGGTCTTAAGACAACCATAACTGTACAGCCATGGAACTAGCAACTGAACCACTCTAACAACAAACTCCCACACACCTCTCTGAACCAGGAAAACATTATATCCCTGCCTCATACTTGCGCCGCAGACCATCCCACCCTAATTAAGAGTCCAAGCAATCCAATCAATCAAATACAAACGCCGCGCACGGATCCCCCGAATCGCCAGCCTCCGAATTAATTCGCGGTAACCAGGTGTGTCTCTAGCTTCGAGAGCAATCAAAGGTGTGTCCCATGCATCCCGTTTCCAGGAGCTCGAATGTAGACCAAGGTCCAGCTGCAACAAAAGCCACGGGCGCGCTCTCCGCAGCGCAGACCCCATTTCGTATCTATCTATCCCCGCATCTGTTCCGCCAGATCCAGAAGATGACTTTCCATCTCCAGCCTGGATCTCTCCTCTTCTTTTTTTTTTTTATTCCGCCTATTCGAAGCAGATTATCAGGAAACGACGTTGGTCCCGCGTTCGTGACTCGTATCTGCGATCGAGGCTCACCGACACACGGCCACCTTAATGACGTGGAAACCGTCCGCCGTTCGTTTTCCACGTTTTTCCTCGATGGACAATGCGGCGACCCGACACATATATACACGTATAATATATATATATCCATGTGCCCTGAACGACGGCGGCACGTATATCCACGCTTCCGCGTCAGCCTGGTTGCAATGCGTCTTCCCTTTATGTCTCTTTCCGCGATCGGGGCACACTTCGGCCGCCCCCCCGGAACGATAAATTCGTAAATAATGTAGCTGGTAGGAGCCGAAAGTGTCGCTATCTGGCTTCTGGCATACTTTCTCGGGGCCGCGGGACTCCAGACGCCGGTCGTGTGCCAAAACGCGCGACCAAAGGGAACTTTGGCAATTGAATATAATTAAGCAATCTCGGTACGACCGCGCGGATAGCCTGGCCACCGGTGAAAAGGGAAAAAACACGGCAGAAAAGCGTTGGGAGCAGGTTGGCCGGCTGCCATAAGGAGACCTCTCCTCGAAATGCCAGCGACAATAATGCCGATAATTCTGGACCGCTCCTGGCTGCCAATATGCTGCGGACGTATCTACATAACTGCCACGGAAAAGTAGCCCGCCGGCCAATAAAAAAGCAAACAGAGAAAGACCAAGGGAGGCTGTCGTCGAGCCTCCTCGATCTGCTTCTCCGCTGATTACTGCGCGAATCTGGGACTCTTGCTTGGCACGGTATAAAGGAGGAGTGGCCTCTTATACTAAAAACTGGATGCTGAGCAGTGTCGAAGCGTCAGCCAGCGGCGTGATCGATGGGAAGGCAGGATCTTCCGCGACTGGCGGATAAGCTCAAAATAGGGTGACGCCATCGGGGAACTCGCGACGCGCGAGTTCAATTATTTATTGTACATTTTAATTAAAACTCGACGCGGCTATTGGAATTAGTTTCCCTATTGCTCTCCTGATATTAGGCAGCCGCCGAGAAACTTTTAAGTGTTTTCGGATAAATAATGCATGGTTCGCACAGGATCCATCGCTCGGAATGCGATATAAAGTATGCTTGTATGAGAGAAGTTTGTTACTTTCGATTTTATTCAGATTGTACCAGTGGGGGATGATTGGGAAATTGGCGCGTGTTGTTTTCGTTTCTGCGGAATTGCGGCGCAGAATGCGTGTCTGATTCGGGAACGAATGAATTTTAAGTGAAATCTTTTGGAGCACCTTCGATGTTCATTCTAAGTTGTTCTTTAATCGTAAACACTATTTCCTTTATCCCCCTATCTATTCTATATGCAGATTATGTCTCGTTTCTCAATCTTCATAACTCAATACCGATGAATCCCCGATACTCAGCCGATAATAGACCAAGTCATCTGTGATTCTACGGATAAAAACATTACAAGCTCTTCAATAAAAGCACAGACTCGACCACTCAATAAAAAGGCCTGTACATCAGTTCTGAAAATAGTTATTATTATTATTATTATTATTATTAGACGTCTTTATTACTCAAAGAGAATGAGAAAATAAAACTGAGTTAATCTCCGTTCAATCTGTACACCATTGAAGCAAGAAATTTTCACCATCGCAGAAGGGGCATTCTGCGCAGGACACTTAAATCCACTTTCGCGCTCGAAATCTCTCCCTTTCTACCCGAGGACGTCCCTGAGCCAACGTCTCGTCCGATCCACGCTACGCAATTATACCGTCAACCCGAAAGACGCAGCAGTGGCCTGTGCCACCCTTATCTGGAGCGGATCAGGGCGATCCAGTATAACGTCACCCGTCGGAGAAGGAAACGCGAAGACCGTTACTCCAGCCGGTGGCACGAGTCAACCGGCCGTCTCGCGCCATTCTTAAGACGTTGGAAATGCAGGGGTTCGTTTGTGCCCCAAGACGTTGGGGCGACCTCGGTGGGGCCGCCGACAATGGCAACAAGAAGCCGAAACGTCGGTTACGCCTTGCCAACGGCAGCTGGCACGCGCTCGAGGAGACCTTTCCTTTGCCTTCTTCGCCCTTCTCCGCCGTCTTGCGCCAAAGGGGGACGAAGGAGGCAGCTAGGGGGAGCACAACCAGTCTCGAGAAGTTACCTTACCTGAATCCTAGCCGGGGGGATACCTGGACATTTAAATCGGGGAACACCGCACGGCGAAACCACCTGAATACTAGCGAGGGGGGCCTTCTTGATCTTGCCAGCAGCGGCGAGCGCGGGGGACCGCATTGGCGTTCGATTCTGATCCCGGGATATCGTTAGATTTGCAGCTTTCCGGATGAAGGACGCGTGATAGATTCCTGGAAGTGACTTGGAGTGATTCGAATTGCGTTTTTTCTATGCTCGCTAATATAGTTTGCAAAAAAAGTACGAGGGTCTCCTTCAGTATGGTGTTTTTAAGGGTAGAATGGTTAATGAAGCTTCTAAATGTGGGGAAAATATTTAGCCCGTGAATTCTATCGTAGACGAAAATTTTAATAGTATGCTGCAAAGAAGCTACTTAGACTCATTCAAACAATTTCAACTCGCATTATAATATCCAATATTTCCGAACGTGTCCTATAAATCATACATAAAAACTGTGACATTCTGCCACATAATATTACATATCCTAAAATTATCAATTTCCATAAGGTATATTCGCGTGCACTCTAAAAGCTTCCTCGAATACCACGAATAGCGTACCACGAATAGCGCGTCAGACACAAGAACGAGTAATCGCAATCGTTTTTGCACGCTAACTCTTCGCGAAGCGGCCAAAAACGCGCTGAAAGTCTCGGGTTTAAATACCCCACGGGACTCGAACGACAGCCCCCTCGCCGTGGCGACTTCTACGCCGCTGAGGGCAAAGACCGTTGTTCCTACTTCCTTTCCAGAAGGAGGACGAAGGGCGCCGCAGGATTTTTTGTAGCCTTCAATATTAGACGTTAGCGTTTCCCACAGCGAGAAGTCATGGGAACACATTCAGCCCTCAGAGAGAGAGAGAGAGAGAGAGAGAGAGAAAGCGCCCCGTGAAAACTCTCCTCGGAGATTTGCGATCGCACCTTGGCGAGTTTCCCGTTCAGCCGTCGTTTCCGTATAAAGGAGCCACGTCGGAATCCTCTTTCTTCCCCAAGCGATCGGCCTCGCGTGCCCCCGTCTTCCCGCCACGCACGAGACACCACCCCGGAACGTCCCGCTGTCGAGCATTTCGGGCGGCATTCCCAGAGGCTCCGCCGTTTCCACACCGCGGGAAGGAGCGTCTCGTATCTCGAACAATCTCGCGTCCGACGCACCAACCCCTTTTAATTCTACGAAACTTTCCAACGGTGCCTGGAGAATTCGCCAGTGTCACGCGGCCAGGTCGGGCCGCCTCCATTCATCCCGTCGGACCGAAAAACCCCGGCGTGTGTACACACACGATCGGGAAACAGGGGGAGGACGGGGGACTCGTAAAAGTGACGTCGCTCATTATATCGGGGCCGCGTGTTATCTGTAACGCCGAGGCATGAATGGCGACCGAAATCGAAATGAAAACCGGGAGGAAAGGTCATGGCGCTCGCGTGCGCCATGAATAACACGGCCGCGGTGGCGTTGACCCACATTGTTTTTGAAACGCGATTAAGCTCATTGAAAACGACCGAACGCAGATTAATGGGACCCGGCTCGCGTAATCGCGGGGAACGAGGTAAAAAGCGAAACAAATTTAACGAGCTGTGAATTATGAAAATCGGTGACAGGCGGCCCGCTTTTAAATGATCCCCCCCCCCCTCCCCCACCCCTGCCCCGGAGCCGCCGCCGCCGCCGCGCGCGTCCCGGCTCTGTTGCACTCGTCGAAGTTTGGTTTGGGCGCGTGCCAGTGAATCGAAACGATTCGAATGCAAAATAATAATAAAACAGTCGGCGAGGCTGGTCGCGGGGTCGGCGGTGCCGCGGGGGCGGCGGCGGCGACGACGGGTTGCGGGGGGAGGTCACGGGGGAGGGGGAGGGGTGAGTGGGAAGAGGGGGGGGGGGTGGGGGTGAGGGGGGTGTCGGGGTCGGGAGCGCATTAACGCAATTAACCTCCAATTAATAACACATCAATTGACACCCGGTCAACTTGTTGCATCGCAGCGGCCCGGTAATATGCGGAACGCGTGTGAACCGTTTGTGTGTGTGTGTGTATCGCACACACCGTGCCTCTGCGTTAGTGTGTGCGTGTACTATTGTGTTTACAGGCTGATTCTAGAAACTGGGACGGCCTGTAGCTCTGCGGCACGCGGGGCCGCAGACGATTCGATGGAAGGGTGCGTCGCACCGGTGCCCTTCTAGGAGATGCAGCGGTGCAGTTGCGATATTCTTTGCCGACCGAACTGCGCGGCGTTCTTCGTGAAAATCGAGTCATGTCCAAAAAAAATGGGTACATCGTGAAGTATTTCATGATGTGTGCGAGAATATTGCGGTTCGAATGTTGGTGCGCTATTAGGGTAAATCCGGGAGACGCGGTCGGGCCGGAGAGTTGGTCGTGTCGCTATATTTCAGACTCTATACGTAAAAATGCATTAAAGTGCAGACCAATTACTTCTCTAGAAGCCAAATAGTTGAATGAATAGCGTTATTTCGCTTCCCTCTGTGTTTTTCTGGATTTATAGGCTATAAAAGGTAAATTGATGTTACATTTAACCTCTTTTGTCAAACACCGGTTGTACAGAATCGTATTTAAAATATACTTCTAAGTTTATTTTCCTTTAATGTTTGGAATAATAAGATAGTAGAAATGTTGAGGGACAATGCAGCCAAAGTATTTGGCCATATTAACTCTTCCTCTCAAAGCTAACGAGAAGACCATGTCTCGCTGCAGAAAGGTGAGATGGTCGAGTTATGATTTTTGTCTATTTTTTTATTTTTTATTATTATTTTATTATTATTTTTGTTTATTTAGTTTATTTATTCACTTTTGTATTCATTTGCCTGGCTAATCGCCAGTAGGTAATTCACTTTTTCTTTGATGTGTTCTTTACTTGTTTAGTGTAAACAAATTAAATATCAATGAATCCGTAGTTGTATTCACTCATAAATAATTTTGCTTTATCCTTTGTTAATTTTCCATGAATAATTATGTGAGTGGTCTCTGCCAACGACGAAAACCATTTCTCCCGGCACCTCGGGGGAGGTGGTCAGATGTCATGGCTTCAGTTTTCAACCCGTTTTACAGTAAATATTGTCTTAAAGCAAATATCGACCAGTTTTTCTGAATCGGCATAACATTCTGAGCATATTAGGTTTGTTCTGATAAAATAAGTAATATCTATATTAGTTTTAATAGCCATTTTATATTAGGTCGACCGCGTCTCCCGGATTTACCCTATAGCGATAACATTTCTTAGACTCCTCGGGAGGTTTGGACTGCCTTCGAAGGGAAATGGTCGTGGAAATATAGAGCTCACTGATCGCAACGCTTCCACCCGCCGATATCCTCCGTCTTCGCGTCGGAAGGAGCTACAACTCTCTTGCGCACAACCTCCCCTTTCTCCGGAGTGTCGGCCGTGCCTGTCCGCTGATAATAATGCAACGAATGTTGGAATAATTTTATATCGAGGGGAGGACGGCGCATAGCTATGCGTGCAGCTCTCGTGGCGATGGACATGGGCTGATGACCATAGTCGGGTTCCCATGCAACCCCCTGCGAACACTCCTCGCCACATGACACCTACAGGGGGTGGAATTCCGATGCACATGCCGTTACCTCGATTACGCCATGTGGGGTACGCGCACCATGTGATACGTCCGTCGTAGAAACCTGCACTGTCTACTTGTGCGCCTCGCCACCGGAAGGAAGTCGTTAGGGCCGGCAAAGTAGAAGTATTGTTTCGTATTCGCCCGCGACTGCTAGCGGTGGTGGTTGCTTGCCGGTCGATGGGAAACCTGGCGATCGAGTGCAGACGAATTTATTCATTCTTTCGCGGTGACTTCCGTTTTCGGCGCGAGTGGTTTTATATCGCTGACGGAGGGTCGAGGCTGTTCCCGCGAAGACTAGAGGTAAGGAAGTTCCCTGGCTATAGATAGCACCGATAGTAATTCTGTCCCTTCTATATCGATTTTTATACTGTCCAGTCGCGGAGGGACAGCGGACAGGGTTCCTTCTTTTCACTCGTGGGGGTTCATTAAAAAATCTCGCCCGTCGGCTTCGCCCCTTTGGAATATCACGCAAGGTCGGTTCAACCGATAGAAAGCAACGCGATCGATGGTAAGAGATTAACGAACGCCTTCCTCGCCCGAGGGCTCTTTCGCGGCCCAGGTCTCTCCCTTAATTACCCAAACTATAGGTGGGAGTTATCAGCGTCGATAGCTCGAAACAATGGCCACCTTGGATCCTAACCCCTTCACGGCGCAAGTCTTCGGGAGAAGTCGACGGAATTACGAGCCAGCTTCCCGTTTCATTTCCACTCGTAAATCGACAGTTAATTTATCTGGCTGCACCACCCCACCCCTCGATCTTAATTCTCTTTCTTTCGCTTCTCTGTGCCGCCCTTGGCTTCTCTTTCATCGACGTTCGTCGAGCGCGAGGCTGCCTTTCTTCCAGGTCTTCATTGGGTTTCGCTGGATTCCCGATTATGATATTGAACGCCCGACGCTCCACCAGTCGGCTTCAACCGGCGATTTTCTAATCTCGTAACGCAACCCCACCGACGTGACCTGTAATCACCCCCTCAAATCAAGTCACCTGCTTAAACGGCAAATATCGTATGACGCACAGGAAATGGCTGTTGGTGGTTCATCAGGCTGTTTTCGCTTCGATCGAAAGTGATCGATGCGAATGTCATTACACTACGAAATGCGTCGTCAGTAACGCCCAAGTTGCGTTTATTATTCCCAGACCAATGTAGTCTTGGATTATGCAAATATCATGCTCCATTCTTCATCGGAGCCTTGTAACCTGTAATCGAACATTTTTCAACCAATTACTTTGCGAATACCTTTTCAATCTAAATTCAACCGAGGAGCATTGGATTGGAATATACATAGGTAATTGGGGAGAATCCCCGAAGTTCCATCACCGATGGAAATTAATGCAAACACACGCGATTACTTTACTCGAAATAAATTGATAAATGTTTAAGAGTGGGAGGAAAATTATCCTGCAATTTCACGGTGAAAGAGAAAGGAGAACCGACAGGATATTTCAATACGAAAAATCTGAATTTGATTACCGAGTCAGATTTCCCAAAATTCAAGTCCAATACAACGAAATATCGTTTCGTGAAAAAATTCGACGATGCATCTGGCAGGGAGGCATCGACGACAAAGCCACGAGGCATTCTCGAACGTGTTCCTACCGTGTGTAATTAGCCCGACGTGTGTCTACTTCCGAGTCGAGGTAACAGTGGGAGAGTTCCTAAAACCATTTCCGGTGGGGCGGCTTTTTATTCTCCCCGTCCCACGCATGACGGCACAGAAGGGAAGTGTGTGCCGATGTAAAGTAGGAAAGACAGAAGTCCCCGACCCCCCTCGAAGAACGCACGCTCTTCGAGGCAGGTACGATCGTAGACGTTATCGAGCCACAGACCATATGTCACCCTTTCCAGCAAACGCGTACATCCCCCTCAACTCAAATAATTGTCGGGGGGGGGGGGGGGCAGTATCTCGGAACGAAATCTTCCCTTTTAGACCAAACCTTCGAAAAATATTATTCGATATTCAACTCGAACAAGAATACCTCACCATTGTCCAAGGAACAGAAAAATTCGACTGGAATAAAGCAATTCAACATTGCCAGATAATGTAACACTACCTTCACAGAAAACTGATAGAATCGAATCTCCCACTGAACTTCGCCTCGCTGTCGCTAAACTACACAGCGCACTTGGACCTATGAACAGAAGTGTGATCGATGTTCCATTAGCTGCATCCTCCAGAGGACCATTTCGTGCTCTTCCAGTGTGTTCCTTGCGCGATCGCGGGAACGGGCGAAGAGAGACAGAGAGCGAGAGAGCGAGAGAGAGGGAAAGAGAGATAAAAAAGAAGGGGGTCTACAACGATCCCTGTGCTTCCGCCAATTCGCTGCTTTTGCCACGTGTTGCTATATACGCCGTTTCTCTTTGAGCCTCCTTGTTGCTTCATGAGCCGTATACATACGCGCGTCTAGTCGCTCCGCCGATATATAGGGACGAGTACTACTCGTGTCCTCGAACGCAGGCAGGCTCGTGCGTAGGCAAACTATGGAATATGTCGGCCTATTGAGCGCAGGTGCTTTAAGCTGCTCAGCTGTTGCTTCGAATCCCGTGCACATTCACGCAGACACACGAAGCCCAAGCCGTTTATGTTGGTGCACGGCTAAGTAACGGCGTATCGGGGCCTGGCTGCGTGCAAACGCGGAGTCACGTGTACCCCCGTGCACTTATGCGCGCCGACAATTGAATCACGAAACGATCGAGCCCTACCGACGCTTAATAAGTTCGCCCAAGGACCGCTGATCGCGATCCATGGCCGTGGAAGCCGATCGCGCGGAACGACGTCGCGAAGACGAGCTTACGAGGGATGAAAGTTAATTCTGAGAGTCCACGGATGGGGTCCAATAACAGATTTCCAAGTTGTGCTTCGTTCTATGCGTCCGAAAGTACGTGAAAGAATTATTTAAGGACCGTCTCAGGCTGAACCTCGTTTTTTGTAGTAACGGTAAAGTAGTTTGTTTGGAAGACGAGAAGTTGCAGAATTATATTAACGAGTCCCCATATTGTCTAGATTTATTCTCATTAGGGTGTTTTATATTGCTCAAAGTATATAGAATATATGCTGGTAGGTGGAAGGGTTAGCACGAAGGCCATTGAAATCAACGAGTAGTACAGATGTGGTTTTAAATTCACGATAATTCTTGAATTTCGGTAAATTTAGACGATATTTATGAGCACGTGCAGCGACGATCAGATGTCGAATTGAGGAAGACGTATTGCGAAGGCTGATACAACCTAGACTATTTCACCCCTCTGAGTTTGACCAGACCAGATGGCGCGCCGGTTAGCGACCATGGATTTTCTATCAATTACTTTTTTGTGTCCCCTTCGTCTCCCCCGACTATCGACCACTGACGAAGTGTAATCCCTCGGCGAGGAGTCGACTTGGCGGTGCTCTGGCTGCGTTTTGAATAAGAAATTCAACGCAAGTAATTTTCTTATGGCCACTACGCGACAGCAGGCAACCCCCTGTCTTCCACCCAATCCCACCGTCACGGAGTTCACTATACTTTCAGGTACACATCACTTGAACTCACGGACAAGACATCGGACCAAGTTAAAATACGTTGCCCGCGTTAGACCCGTGGTCTATCATTCGCCTTGTCGCCGTTGGTCGATTACTGTATTTTTAACCGATAACAAGTGCCATCTCCCTCCGCGTTTCCTGGCATTGTACCTATTACACCATCGAGGAATGAACCGATACACTTCCTCGATCCACTTTTACCGCGAAACCCGCGAAGAAAGAAGCGTCGATGTTTGATCGCGAAATTTTATAGGATCGGCGATCGTGACGGTATAAAACAGAGGGAGGTGAATATTTCAAAATTTTCTCTCGGAAAAGTAGATACTTGAGAAGGGAAAATTGGTGACTGTAAAAATATGCTGTCGCGTATTTTCCTCTGACTAGGAACTGTGGTTTAATATAGGTACTCGTTCTTTCTGGCTGGCGGTAAAAGTGTTCATTCTTGATATAAAATCGAACCGTTTCCCCGGGGTATAATTAAATTACCCCGCGTATAGTTATGTCATAGATTGGAGTCAACGACAGTTGTACAAGACCGCAGACGTTTCTATATACGGAAGTGTACGGGCAACTCTATATGTGTACATAGGCGCGTCTAAAATAAAATACGATGGACGGTTTAACTTTACGGCAGATATCGATCTCCGCTTCGTTGGCCGCGCGCGGCCTCGAAGCCTGGAGTGGGCAGTTTTCGATTTGCAACTAAAGTGTCGCACGGCGGTATTTCTGTTGCAGGGAAATAAGAGGAATCGCGACGACGAGAATCGAGACGAGGGAACGAGGGGCAGCCAGCCCTTTGGTGAGCTCGAAGGATGCAGCTCCCAGGCGGGAGCACGAGAATTCCACCCGCGAGAGCACCGGCCTCACATCTCGTAACCATTAACGGGGGCAGCATCGCATCGACTGTCGCGAACGAGCGTAACAACGGTAGAAAGTGTAACGGAAGCGTCGGCGCCGACGCGGATTGTCATCGTAGCAGGAACGTAAGGAAAAGTGGTAGCAGCGGAAACAGCCCCGACAACGTGCCGCGTCCCGCGAAGAGAAATCGTGATCCCGTGACGAGGACGAACCGCCGCCAGCGTGTGATCGAGAAGCCCCAGCTGTTGCCGTCAGCTCCACGGCGAAAGGATCGGGGCGAGGAATAGTGAAAAGAAAGCGCAGAGAAGTCGAGGGACGACGGGAAAATAGGAAGTGGTGGGTGGCGCGCGAGAAGACGAAGAAGGCGAAGAAGAGGAAGCAGGCGCTCGTTGGGAAGTAGAAGGGTGCCGACGTTGTCGTCGTCGTCGGCGGCGGCGGAGGAGGAGGCGGAAGAAGAGGAGAAGGAAGAGGCGGCGGCGGCGGCAGCGGAGGAGAAGGAGAAGGAGAAGGAGAGGAAGAAGAGGAGGCCACTGCGTAGGAGGAGGAGAAGGCGACGCAGGCGGAGGAGGAAAAGGAAGAGAAGGAGAAGGAGACGGTGACGCCGAAGACGAAGAAAGTGGAGTGGGGCGAGTGCCGGCGGTCAGAGTGGGGAGGACAAGGTAGAAGGAACGAGGAGAAAAGGCGGCTGTGGTAGGGGAAACGGTGAGAGCACCGAGTACAGAAGCAGAGGCAGCGGCAGCGGCAGCGCCGCCGAGCCACGAGGGGCTATTTGAGCGAGAAGGGGAGGGGTGAGAAGGAATCCTGGCGGGGAGGGGACGCGGAGGCCTTCGGGGGGCCGACCAACCAGACGGCCGATGATGTCATCGGGGGAGGAGACCGAGTATTTCGCCCCCTACGGAGCAACCACGGAAAGCAAGCAACAGCAACTCCAGAAGAAGCAGAAGCGCACCAGACAGCGCGTGGACGCCGGCGAGCCGCGCAACAACTACTCGAGTATACCGCATTTCACCTCCCGGCCATCCTTTCACGGCGGCGGTCTGTACGGTTCGATCTTCGGTGCAAACGGGCCGACGCTCCCGCCACAGCAGCAGCAGCCGCAGTCTCAGTCCCAACAACAGCTCCAGCAACAACAGGCTGGGGCGACAGGAAGTCAAGGTCACATAGGTACAGCTACGACGGGTCCTACCGCTCAGCAGCATTCCGCCCACGCGGCATTCGGCTTCTTCGGGGCACCGGGTTACGGGCCCGCCAAGATGTTGAACGAGCTGCTCGGACGACAGGTCAAACAGGCCAGTGACGCCGGTGGCTCACCGCCAGAGGGCGGCCACGGGATGACTGGCGCCGGCATGGACCCAGCCGCGAATTTGCAATCGGGCGCAGTGGTTAATTGCGACGATCCCGCCACCGCCGAGCTCACGCAGCACATGCTCCGCGACATACTTCAGGGGCGCAAGCTCTCGGCGCTCGCGGTACAGGAGCAGCCGAACAACAATAACAGCATACACAGTAACAACAACAACAACACCACAGCGGATTTACTTAAGTCACAGCAGCAGCATCAACAGAGCCCACAGCAGCATCAGCAACAGAACAGTGATAGTGCGCGTAGTGGAACAGTGCAGAGTGGCGAGGAAGACAGTGGTGATGGGAATAACGTCGTGAATAACGCGAATCACAGTGATCGTGATACGGTGATGCCGGGCGACGCTGAGGATAGCGCCGAGGACGCAGCCGCGGCCGCACGTGCCATGGAGGAGGCGTTCGCCGAAGCTGGTATGGAGCCTGGGGCCAATCTCGACGGATCGGATTGCGAGCAGAGCTTGCCGCCCAGTCCCACGCACCCAAGGTCAGGGTCCGTGTCCGTCAAGGAGGAGATACAGGACTCGTTGAATATCAAGCGTAGTCCTAGTCATTCGCCTTGCCCGATAGTGCCCAAAACTGAGACCAGCTCGCCAACCACAGAGATTAAGCGTGCCCGTGTCGAGAATATCGTGAGCACGATGCGCAGTAGTCCAGCCCTTCAGACCACCACGGTCAACGGCTGCAAGAAACGCAAGCTCTACCAGCCACAGCAGCAGACCATGCATCACATTCCCCAGCACGGTGTCAACGACACCATGCTAGACGACGAGGAGGAGAGCGAGGAGGAAGAGGACCCCTCCACGATCAGGCAAAAACGCGAGGAGAAGGACAACCTGAAGAGTCAGCTGAAGTTGCTGCACGAACAGCTGGCGGTGATGCAGCAAAAGTACATGGAGCTTTCCAGCAGAATGGAGCCGGACACGAGTGAGAGCGGGGACGCGCCCGCCAGTCCTCAGCATCAACCTCAACCACCGCCACCCAGACCACCACGACCTCATCCACCACCGTACAACGGCCTCCCGGCCATCCCTCCTGAACACACGCATGCCACGGCAGCTATATACCACATGGGACACAAAGCCTACCTCGAACAGCAACACGCTGCCCTCGGAAGAATGAAACAACACCAGGAGGCCGCGGCGAGGCAACAGCAGCAGCAACAACAACAACAGCAGCAGCAGCAACAACAACAACAACAGCAGCAGCAGCAACAACAACAACAGCAGCAGCAGCAGCAACAACAGCAGCAGCAGCAGCAACAACAACAACAGCAGCAACAGCAACAGCAACAGCAACAGCAGCAACACCAACGACAAAGTTCTCCACCACCACCTCCACCACCTCCGAGTCAAGCTCAGCAACAGAGTCAAAGCAACACCGGCCCGTCCACACCGCAAACGCCACAAATGCTGACCGCGAGCACGCCTCATCAGCATAAAGACTTCCAAGAGAGGTTAAATGTGTTCCGAGGTGCCGCTGCCGCGGTCGGCACGCCGGGCTCCCATATCACTGGCGCGGACCTGGAAGGCCTGGCCGATATCCTGAAAACGGAGATCACCTCGTCGCTGACGAATCTGATCGACAGCATAGTGACCAGGTTCGTGCAACAGAGGAGGTTTATTGGGAAACAGAGCGAGGCCGCGCAGGCGGCCGCGGAACAGTTGAACAAGGATCTTCTGTTGGCGAATCAGATACTTGAGAGGAAGTCACCGAGGACGAAAGTAGTAGACAGAGGAGCACCACAGCCACCGGTTGGCCCAAACGGGCCACGGGGGCCCCACAATGGCGGGCCCCCTCCTCCACAGTCTACGGGTTACCCTCAAATCGGGCCCATGGGTGGTGGGCCCCATGGTCCACATACTGGCCCCACGGAAAACAACCTTAATCAAATGAACCAGCTGCCCCAGCACGTGAGGGCGGTTGGCGGTATATTTCAGACGCCGAAACCGCCGACGATATACGCCATGGCCTCTATGCAGGCACAGCAACAGCAGCAACACCAACAGCAACGCGAGCACCAGCAGAGAGAACAGCAGCAACGCGACCAATATTGCAACATGAGGAACGACGAGAGGGAAGCCAGAGACTCGGAGCAGAACGAGGCCCTTTCGCTCGTCATGACCCCCAAGAAGAAACGCCATAAGGTAATTATCCGATCTGCATAATAAACGCGAGTAGTCCATCATAGATATTTACTCGTGAAATGGGGGCGAAACCTGTTGCAAGTGCCATGAAAAATTCACTCTCCCGATCACTATCCGTTCCGGATAGTTTTCGTCCAATGATTAATCAGAGGGGAACAATTCGCGAATAATCGTGGCGGGCTTGTGATCGTCGATTAAATATCTATCGTTGCGCGTATCTCTATTTAATATAATAAAACTCTGAATTTCACAATCGTAAGTGAAGGTATCAATTAGTATTTCCCTTCGCAGGTGACGGACACGAGGATCACGCCTAGGACAGTGTCCAGAATCCTGGCGCAGGAGGGTGGCGGTTCCCAGGGTGGTTGCGAGAGTCCACCGCCCCCGCCACCGCCGAGACCGTATCACGCGCCACCACCGATGCTGCCAGTGTCTCTGCCAACCAGCGTAGCGATACCGAATCCAAGCCTCCACGAGAGTCAAGTGTTCTCGCCGTACTCGCCGTTCTTCAACCCTCACACGGGCCATCCAGGCCAGGTGCCACCCCCGGGTCCGCATCACCTGCCCGCCAGTCCTCCGGGCGGTGGTGTAGAACTCAGGGATTCCCCTCCACTGCCCCATCCGCCAGCCATGCTGCATCCCGCCTTATTGGCGGCTGCCCAGCACGGCAGCCCTGACTACGGGCACCTCAGGATGGACAGCAACGACCGGGTCAGCGATTGCAATTCTGGCGACATCAGCTACGACGGAGTTCAGCCTACAATATCCTTTTCTAATGCTAGCGCGTAGAAAAACTACCGTCGTTCAGCGGGATAGTTGGAGAACGTCCAGAACCGTGCGCCCGCCCCAGGATTGTCCAAGTTTCCCGAGCTCCGGTGGACAGGGAGGGGTGGCGGTGGTTTTTGTTACCGCCGGAGCAAAGTGCAACGGGTGCCTGTTGACTTCGATACCGTTTCGGAGGGGGAGGGTAATATCGCGACGGTGGACACGCGTCTGAACGTTCTCCGAAAGAAAGTGCCACGGCCAACTTTCGGTATTAAAGCGGAGAAGAGCGCGGCGGCGGCGGCGGCTGGGATAGGTCTGGAGAGAGGCTGGTAGAAGCGACGGGCGAAAAACGAACGATGCTTAGGAATGTTTTTTCCCCCTCCGCGGAGGGGAGCGCGAGACCCGTGAAACTTCGAAAAAACAACGGCGAGTTTCGCGGGAGAAAAAGGCCGACCCGCCAGCAAGAAGAAGGAAGTCGAGAGAATGGCAGCGGGCGAATAGGGCGAGGGAGGGTGGCAGGTGGGTGGGAACTGGGGAGGGCGGGAAGCTCGGACGAATGTTAGATTAGTTTGCCACGGGAGTTAGGCTAATGTTGGCTGCACCTACGAGTAGAGTTTGTCCGGCAACAACGCGCGAGGTCGAAAGTTCTTTGCCTACTCGGTGCCCACCCTCGGCTTCGAGTCTCACCCAACTTCGGAAGCCAATAATCTGTCCCGCAATTTCGGAATTCAACCGCGGAAACAAGAGGGAGGGAGATAGAAAGGGAGTACAGGCAGCCCGTGAACTTTCCATCACGAGCGTCTCCTCGACTTATCGTAGATAAGCCACTTCTACTACTTCTCCAGCCGTATGAGAATCCACGGAACTCCGTTTCTACGGGGGTTAACTTCCCGCCAACTGGATTCCTTATACTTCACGGTCCATATCGATGTTGCACTTCTCGTACCTCCTCGCTCTCCACTTCCATCCGCTGCCTCTATCCCCTTGGAGGGACTGGAGATTCTTCAGGGAACAGGGTTGATCAAATATTCTCAGGCAGCATCGTCTCACAAGTTCTAGTGAAAGAAACAGTAGTATCCTCGATCTTATAATGTCCTTCAGCTTCTCAACTAAAGGCACCCCTTTTCAATTATCTTCATACGTAATCAGTGAACATAGAAAGCCGGATAGCTCGATTATCACACGTGACTCCAAGTAGCTTAATTATCATACGTGATCCCTAGCTACCCGCTCGATTATCACACGTAACCCCCAGCAGCTCGCGACGTCGTTGTTCCCACTTATCAAAATCGAAAGCACTCGTAAAAGGTATCGAGCTCGGGTTAAGGGACGTGTGTCTGCGCGGGGGTGTGCAAACGCGTCGACAACGATAGAACGTCGGAAACTGCACCGGTGGTGTGTTGGTTCGGGTCGTTCGATCGGCAGCGCGGCGTTCTTTGCCACCTTTTTAGCCGGCCTTTGATGTAAAATCAATGGCGCATTTTTTCACTCCCTCCCTCTTGGGATAGGTCGAGCGCATGGCCGTGGCACAACCTCCTGCTGTTCACCGCTCTCCTCTGGATTCACCCTTGCCTGTCACTCGTCGTGCCTTCGACGTATCCGAATATGCTTTTCACGCTGTCCGAGTTTCCTTCCCGGCTCTGCGTTCACCACGGACGGGGTTGCTACACGCGATGAACGCTTTAGCAGGGGTTTGGTCACTGCGCGAGGGGACAGGAAATAATTTCGATGCATAGGTCAATGTTGGGCAATTGCTATGGACTAGGTTTATTTCTCGGAAGAAATTCAAAAAATTCAAATTATATTGCCATTCACAGTGGGAGTAAATTCGTAGTGTAACCGAGGAACGGATGTTTGTTACTCAATGAAAAGGATTTCATTATCTGAGTAATTACTGAAACTGTCGACTCTTATTAATCGTCTTCGTAAAGCACTGTAGCTATAACATAACTCCACAAGTAAACAGCAAGAAAATCCAGTCTCTTCACGCTGCAGCTTCATTTATCTCTTCATCGCAATTAATTCAGCACCGGTGTTCGATAACTTTCTTACTACTCTACTGAAATAAGAGAAATCCTATACATGCTGTACACGTTGTTCAAGCAAGCCCCATTTATTCTTCACCTTCGGCTTATTTCTGTACAAGAAACCACCCCTTTCTCCGTTACACTAAGAATTCGCTCTCAGCGACAGAAAGTCTTCTTGCTGCCTTACTTGAGAAATCGTCGCACGTTAATTATCACGAGATATAATGATCGCGACAGCCCCTAAAGAGCATTGCTTCTTTTTTAACCTGCACGCCGCTTACGCGCCATAATAAGCTCGAGACGCGTGGGCCGTGGCATCAAGAGGGTACGAGGAAGGACCACGGCTCGATAATGCGAGGGGTGACTACGGGGACGGAATAACCCTTATTACAGTAGTCTGGCATCTCGTTATCGCCCATCGACGTTGCCCGCGAACGCAAAACGCGACGCGCACGTGTTTGACGGGAACGATCTACACTCGTCGGTCCGCTCGCTCGTGAACGACGACTTGCCTCAGAGAGTTCTCGCGCCGGCAGTAACGCCGACACGGCGACAGGCGTTCGTGAAAATTGCAAACGGCCCCCGTTCTTCTCTTTGCCCCGACGGAATTAGATGGCTTTCAGCGGATCGAGTGTCCGCGTGAAACGCTGCGCGCCGATTTTCCCCCATCGTTCGCCGCCCTGCCGATTAAATCGCCGAGAACGGCTCGAATAGCGCGTGGAAAGCTGTTCGCGTGAATTTCGAACGATCGTCGGAAGTACCTCTTTGCCGTAGCTTCTGGCATCAATTTTCTAAGACTTTATCAGTGGCGGGTTACGGAGGAAGTGTCTAATGTCGATATTGTGCGATAGTTGAGGTATCTGTTGGTTCTTATATAGACTTTCTCGGCCTAGATAAGGTTGAATTGCTAGATTTGGAGGCGATGAAAGGAATTATGCATAGGCAAGAATGATTGATAAAGTGCTGAATTAGGGAATAGACGTTTGGTGACGAAACTATCTGTAGACAGGTGTTAGAAAGTTGCTTCTTCGTGCGGGAAAGGGTGGGATTCTCAGGGATGACACGGGGTTACTTGAGAGCCGGTCGAAGGCACAGACGATCCCCCAGAGATTGAACACACGAATCCGCCGAATAAGAATGCGATGAAACCACATGAAGAGATCCTATTACCGATAAGGAGTCGGTAAGGCTTCCGCTGAGGATACGGCCAATCGTGGGTCAACCTCGGCGAGATCGTTAGACCCCTACTACCCTCGCGACATCCACAGCTTGTACGATTTCTAATCCAATTTGATACGAAGGAAACACGATTAAGTTTGAGATATTTGCGTACAGACCGAAACAGATCGCGATACGAAACGCCCTTCTTCTAGACGGCCGCCGTTCACTTATTCCAGCCCGCGCCACTCGCCGATAGAAGGGCAGTCCGCGGAAAGTTGGCCCGTGAAATGTACTTTTTAACACTTCTTAACCATCATCTAGCAAAAGAGTATTTCCTTAACCACGGTGAACTCGTCGACGCTGACGCCGATGCATCTGAGGAAGGCGAAGCTGATGTTCTTCTGGGTCAGGTACCCGTCCTCGTCCATCCTCAAGATGTACTTCCCCGACATCAAGTTCAATAAGAACAACACAGCGCAGCTGGTCAAGTGGTTCTCCAACTTCCGGTGAGTAGCACGATACAACGACTATTGACGACTACCAAGTCGACCAAGGGATGTTCCGAACTTTCAAACTACCCTGTGGCCCCAAGAAATGGCCCAGCACTTAGCTACCTCCGATCACAAGATTCAGTAACTCGATCGCTGAGAACCGAAACAGCCCTTGGTCTTCTTTCATCAGCTGCATGCTCGCTAGAAAAGCAATTGTCCCGCCGTGTAAATGCACGACGATTTGCATAACATCCCCCGCGATTCTGATTCCGGACGAGGATCCAAGGACCCGTGTCCAAACTCCAAGATACGAGAGAGGTCGCGGTGGACTTCGCAAATTTTCCAATTGTTACGTCCCCCTCGATCGACGTGTCCGCCACTCCCTTGAATACGGCTCCCCGTGGAAACGGTAAAAAAGAAGTGGCGCGATCGTGGAAGACGTTTCTGGTACCAGCGATCCCTTTCCGTGTATGCAAACGAGAACGAGCTTTCCAAGGGATCGACCACTCCCTGCGTAGAAATGGTCAGAGCCCAAGAGACGAGAGTCACGATGGGTGTGTCCGAATCTTAATTACCCGCTCTTCGGGCCGGGGGATAAGTAACGTGGCTACATTGCGGCAGGTGGAGAGCGTAGGAGGCCATAGGTACCGACACGTACCGGCCAGGAGGCATTAGCCTGATTATAATTAGCCTGAGTACAGTACAGATCCGAGATATAAGGCGGTCGAAGAGGGCACGTGTGGCCACGCTTCGTTGCGTTATTGCCGTTTTCTTATCGCCCCGTACTCCTCGAGACCATAAGTTTTCACCTGGGGCCCCCGGCATTCGCCACGTCGACGTCTCCATTCTCGCCTCGGGTTGCTCTTTATTCATTCGCGCGCAGAGGGGAAATTCCGGATAAACGAATCTGTCGTGGCGAGGGGAGGAAAGCTTTGGTTAAATTGGAAGTTTAATTTTTGTAAGATGATGTGAAGGGAGATACAGCGGTATTGGGGTGGGCAATCGGAAGGTACTTTAGAATAAAATTGGGGTGTAGAGTGTGTTTAAAATAGGTTTCTTATGAGACCTGGGTGTTTGAAGCTTGAAGGGCCAAGTTGTGGGTGAAATTGGGGTTGAAACGCGGGAGTCGATGGGTATTAAGTGTTCTTATAAGAAATGGAGACGATTATCGGACTTAACAGTTCATGAAATCATTGCAATCTAGAAGAAGAAATCTGCACAAGAAAGTGCTCCACATTATTCTATCAAAAATCCTTTGGACGACTTGTAAACATAGGTAAACTTTGTTTTCTTACAATAACTGTTAACTATTACCAACGAATATCAAAGTTCACCCCGATTTTCCAAGCCCGATTCCACCCAGAAAACAAGTCCCTCCGAACGATCGCTGAAGCACACGTCGCGGGTTCGCGTTAATCGCCTCTCCAACTGAAAGCGCGCACGTTAGGAGCAGCAGAATCCCCCGCAAACTTGACACTCTGAAATGCCGTGTTACATTGCCCGTATCATCGACTTTCGATACGCCCGTCACAGCCGGCCATTCCGCCGATCTCATACGAATTATTCGAGGCACTCGAGCGAACCCAGGTACATCGGCCACGAAATTTAATTAACGCAGAAAAAGGTCCATTAAAAACGGTCCCACGGGAACGGGGGAAGGGCACACATAAAATTCCGCCAGCGAGAAATGAGCAGTAAGCGCCGTTCAAAAAATTTTGCTCCGCCCGGCGTAACGACATCGAGTCGGCCTCGTGCCGCGCACAACCCCCTCGCCCTCCCCCAACATTTTGAACCGAGATTTTGATTCGGACGAAACTGTGCGTGGCTTAAGGAGGAAAAAAATCTGGGGATGCGTGTCCCCGGCTGGAAAGCAAAGGGTACGAGAGCCAGTTTCGTGGAACTTGTTCCTCGTGTTCCGCCCCTCGACCCCGTCCACCCCCGTCCGCCCCCCTCCGCGTCGCTCGCCCGAAACATTTCCACGGCAGCCAGCGAGAAAGAGAATCGGTTAGAGTGGTTGACAAGAGAGGGCACGGATTGTGTTACCGAAAGTTTCAAACGTCCAGCGAAAATTGCATCGGGGGCCGGCTTCCGGCGTTAAGCACAAAGCTAATTACCGGCTGGAATATATATATACATTTCGCTACATTTTGTCATGTCGGCCGGAGGGGTCTTTGGTCTCTCTCCCTCTCTCTCTCTCTCGCGCGCGCGCGCGCGCGTTCTCTCTGTCTCCGTCGACCTACCCTCAACCCCCTCATTCTTCTCTTTTCCTTCTGCCCGTGGTCCCGGTGCTCCCGATGACGAACCAGACGGAACGAGCGAAACACGTCGAGGGTTCTCCGGTAATCTCTTTTCAACGACGATCGAAACCGAGTGCCGAGAGCACCCCTGTCCACCCTTGGCGTTCCTCGAATTTCGTCCCGCGGAATCCAAGTAAATCGAGCCACGAACGGGAACGTGCGATCGGTTCTCCTTCATGGATCGTAACCAGTAGCGGGTCGTCCCTATTCGCGAACGTTCCCGTGTACGCCGGGAGAAGGATCGGATCGCTCCTTGGAACGAAGCGGAGGAATGTAACCGGGCGTGACCGTGAGATATAATTACCACGCTCGACCGTTCGCGGACAGATAAACCGCCGTTGTTCGAGGAGAATTAACCGGCGAGGAGGGAAAAAAAAAAAAAGAGGAGATCTCCCTTCGAACCGTGCCGGTTATAATCTCAATGTTTCTAGCCGCAGCGTCCATAAATAATTCCCGCACGTCTAACCCCCAGGCCGCGCGGATACCCCTAACGGTCGAGAGGGAGAAATTGAAACTTTCCTCCGGATAATCCTTGCATTATTAGTTTCGTACAAGTTTTCCCGTGAAACGGCGATTAAAGGACGCCACGAAGGTGCCAATCTCGCGGCTCATTAGCCACACTTTCACCCCACGGACCCTCTCCTTTGACGACTAATCACGTAAGGGTTTACCCCCGACGCCGGACACTTTTTCCTCGTGGCTCGGCGCTGCCAGTCGTTACCGAGCGTGCCCGATCTGATAGCCTAATGCACGGCTTCCTATGCGGAAATGCCTCGCCACATTATTCTACGTTGTACCAGCCACCCTTCACCCTTCTTCCCGACTCCCTGCGCCGACGTTGTACTTTTGTCACGAGAACGGCCGTGCTGCCCCGCGTCCGCCGCGCTCTTTCCCGATCCTCCGTGGCGTTTGTCGGTTTTAGGCGGGGAATGGTGTATTAACTTTGCGTCGGGGCCTAAACTGGCAATGGGGTTTGGGGGCCGTGTGTAATTCGACAGGAATTGACAGATTTGGTTGTGTCGGGGTAGGTACAATTAACGAGGGGTGCTTGTTAGGGTGAGAGAGGGTTGTTGAAGAACATCCTCATCAGTGGCACTTTTAATATGTTCTGCTAACTTAATAATATGTGTTGCCATAATTTTAAGTCTCTTTGAATATTTGTATATGAAGTCATTGTAGTTTTGGATATTATTAGTAAGTAGGCGATTGTAATGGGAGAAGAGATTTCTACTGTCTTGATTTTCGTTCGCTTTCTTCTTTTTCTTCGCGCAGTTCGATAATCAGACACTGTATGTACATATGGCTACTCGAACTATTAATCAGTAATGCAAATACGCCCTTGTTCGATCGATCGATCTTCTGCCTCCTCCCTCGCGTTTTAACCGTCAAATCACCTCCAACGAAGTGAATTATAGTCAAGATTCAGATAAGGAACTGCCGGGGAACTGAATTTCTGGATTGATTGGGTAAATATCGATGGTGGATGTAAATCCTGCAAAGACGCGACACCCGCGTTATTTCCCTCTGGAATTTTTCCAGGCCCTTCTAATCCATTGAGCTTTTAGGAGTTGATATTTACCTTTCGTATTCAGTATTAAAACGGAAATCTAACCTTTGACAATACTACCATCGCTACTGCGATTATAAATTCGAAATCGTGCCCCTAATTATCTATTATCTCATCTTCATAACATCCCTTCCACTCAGATGTAACTTTCCCGTATCCTACCCACTTCAAATCCACCTTCAAGCTTACCATCCAAAGCTCTCATTTTCAGAAAACAAAAAAAAAATGGTACCGTTCGATTACCAATCATATTACCCAAAATGCCCCCGCAAATAGTACCCTCCAATACCCCTCCCCCACCTTTCATTCCGCCTCTCTTAAAATAGCCCCCCTAAAAAACCAGCGACATTCACCCCCAAAAGTCACGCGGAGCATCCGTTCGACGTTATCCATCGCGAGTTTCCTCCGCGTCGGGGAAATCGGTCGCGAAGCGAAAAGGCGCGACGGGAAAGGGACGTGGACGAGCGTCGGGCAAGGGGTGCGAAGCGGGGAACGCGCAGCAGAAGGGCAGGGGGGGGGTGGTGTGTGGCGAGGTTTCACAAAGCGATTCTTCGCACCCTATTTTCTCACGCGCACGTCGAATCGAAAGCGCGTCCGATATCTTACGGAGACTCGTTGACGTCGAGCGTACATCATCGGATCTGCTTATACCGACGACGATATTGACAGCCTTCGTTCGATGAAGCTTGCCCGGGGGGGATGATTGGGGTCGTCGATGACAGGGTTGCGACGACGCCTCCGCGCGCCTGTGTGCGTCCGTGCGCCGCACTCTTCACGTTCGCGCGGCTGTACGTGTCGCGTCTCTATCTGCCTGCATCTCCACCTCCGTCTGTCTGTTTGTGCGCGAAATAAGGGGCGGGGAGGCGGGAAGGGAGAAAGGGAGACACGGATAGAAGGAAAGGGTGAGATCCGCGCGGACTACGGCGTTATCAGATCCTACGGTAGGACACGCGACACGGAGCGAGCGATCTTATCTCTCCGGATGGAAGGAATTTTATGTCGTATAATGGACAGCGGCTGTGCACGACACAGACCTGGCTAGACGATGGACTCGCGCCTAGCCGCCACGGTTCCTCGATGGCGAACGAAGATCCAGCCGCGATTCTTTACCAGTTTCTCTCGTGCCTCGTTGCTGGAAGATAGGGAACGGTGGAAGGGGACGGTTCGAAATTACTCTGGACATACCACGGGGATTTGTTAATTTAATTTGCGAGAGGTTATTCGGACGGATAATGGGAAGCTAAGTAGTAATTCGTGAAGTGGTGATTGAGAGAGAATTTAAATAGTGTACCGTAGCCATTAATCATGCTCTATCGCTCTATCCCACTGTGGAGAATAGAAATCCGTCTCGACAGCTTGATATTTTCGTTATCATCGGCCTTCTAAACTTCCTTTTCACTGCGACAGTGGCATCGATAAACCGGGACGATATTAATGTCCGACTTTATGGCATCGTCGCGTAATTCCACAACGCACTGTTGTCACGTTCAATTGTTCTCGCCCGAGATTGCTCAAACGGAGAGTTGATAACGCGGTGTGTATTTCACCCTCTCTGGCTATTCCGCCGAAACCCCGTAACCCAAAGAAACAAAGACGTGGAAAAGGGCAGCGGCGTGCTCGGCGAGAAAAGGTCGGGAAGCGTGGCTCGATGGGAAAAAAAAGTAAACGCGTGTTAACGGCTGCGCCTGGAGTGTGTCTAGAGCGCGGGCGAAGTAATAATAAGAGGAGGTGCGCGATATAAACGAAGAATCGAAAGCTCTCGAGCGGCCGAATAATGAAGTCGGCGATGAATTTACCCAGTCACGCTTTCGAGGGGTTGCTTATCGTCTCGGGATCCCCGATAATTCTCCAACGGGGGCACGCCGTCTCTCTTTCTAATTCCTTCTCCGCCTTCGCCCCTATCAATCCACGATCTGTATCGCGCTGGACATTACCAGGCGGCTCGTCGCCCCGACCCCTCGCTGGTTAGGGTAATGACGCGGCAATTTTCTAAACTGGAATTTCCTTTTCCAACCCCTGGCTGCCCGGTCGTGCACGTGACTAGTCGTTAGCGTCCACTTTTCTTCGTCTCCTTGCCATTTCTACAACAGTGTACTGGCTTCCTTCGGAGTCCTTGACCACCCCGCTGCTATCGGGGACGGTTTCATGGAATATTCACTTCGACTCTGGGAAAATACGTACTAAACGAAAGAATTCTTAGCGCGATGATTGAATGTTTGCGGCAAACGTACAATTTCATCCGGGTAGTTTAGTAATGAATTGGTATATATACTTGCAGGGGGTTGATCTGCAACTCCCCCACACATTCCGAGCAATTGAAGGGAAATTCTCTATGGTTTCTCATGGGGTATTTTCCGTTCTGGAGAAATGGGAAGCCTATATCAGCCACCCCGCGTCAGTCGAGTCCAACGACTCGGGGCCAGCGCAATACTAGTCATGAAAAGGAAGAGCCGAAATAAGTGATGAAAAAAGAAGCAGCGCGGAAATCGAAAAGTGAAATTAGAGGTGCAGAGAGCCGGTCGCCCCGAGTTCACCGAAAATCTTGACTGCAAACGGGCCGTGGAGGCCTGCAGGCAATCTCCACGCACGGGACCGCCGCGTGTGTTCGCTCCTCGACGACGGCGGCTCGCGTTTTAATCCCACAAGATTGTGCATGCCTCGCGGAGCGGGGCGAGGGAGACGGGGGACAGGTTGGCAGTGGAAGGCGTGCGTGGGCGGCTGCGTGGTAAACAGCGTGCCGGCGAGGACCATTTAGCGAGAAAGGCTAGAGAGACCGGTCTACCTACTCGCTCGCACGCAACGCGTGCCTGCCATGCACGGGTATGCGGGCGTACACGTCGCGTGCCACCACATACGCGTAACGATGACGGCCGTGCCCGGGGTTTCCTCTTATTGTGAGGAATAAGCTGGGCTCGCGAACCGAGGGAAAAGAAAAGGGGGAGGGTAGCCAGGAGAAAATTCGAGCCTTGAGGTAGCGCACACGGCCCCGCGTTTACCACGCGTCTCGCGCTCGTATGCAGACGCTCGGCAGCTAGGCTGGAGGAGACGTGAACGCGTGCTTACGTTCGCAGGTAGCGGACCGTTCTCCCGTGGAGTATGTGAGCTTCCGGGGGTAGAGCCGGAAGAACCGCGAGCCTTGTAATTACTATGCTCCTCGTAATCTTTTCTACCGCCGCCCTAGCGCGGCCCACCCACTGTCCCGCCCGCCCCGCGCTTCGGTTCTTCCGGCGTGTTCCTCTTTCAGCTTTACCGCCCGGCTCCCCGGTCCCCGTTCCGTTGTTTCGCGGGCCTTTCGGCCCTCCGGCTCGTCTTCCCGCGCGCGTCGCTGCGCTTTTTTCGGACGACGCGCCCGTGCAACTGTAATTGGGCTCGTTTTGCTATACAAGCGGCTCCTGGGCGCGAGGGGGGTGGTTCTTCAGAAACTTGGGGATGCCACTTTCGTTTCGTTCTGGCGATAAACAGCGCAACAGCATACCACCGAGGTCCACGGGACATTATAAAGCTCCGAAATTTCGGAGGGGATATTTTCTCCGGGAACTCGATCTTCGAACGATAGATAAATCTTCCATCCCACGGCGACTTCCGGATCGTTGTCTCTTATTTTACTTTTCGAGCTAGCAATTCTGTCCCCACCGCGCGTCCCAGCCGATGCTCGCCCCGTAAGGAAGGACGGGAGGGACGGTGGCACATCCTCTCGGGATCGTTGACATCGTGTACCAGCGGCGTCCTCTCTCCCCCGAGGATCCGTGCCCGTGTCTGAGAAAAGTTCTCTTTTCGATTTTCTTCTCCCGCTGCGCGGATCAGTCCGGCCCCCTGAAGGAAAGAAAGGATCCTGGGCAAAATGAGCAAGTACGAGTTCTTTGAAACAAAAGCCGCCAGAGAATGAGAGAGGGAGAGATAGAGAGAGAGAGAGAGAGAGAGAGAGAGAGAGGAGAAGGGGCAGGCGGTAGCAGGGCCAGAGGTAATACATCGAACATGGAGGAGAGTCGGGGATGGCAGGAATACGGTAGCAAGAAGCGGAGAGAGCGGAAGAGGGACGGAAAGGAGAAGACGATGACGACGAGGGGGTGGGCAGCAGGAAAAGAAAGGGGTAGAGAGACAGGGGTATATAGCGGGTATGGCTACCGTAGCCAGGACCCTCTGATAGAAAGAAAGAAACTTTGGTCTTTGACTTTCGGGCCGCGGCCTTGCTGACGGCTATACCTGCCTCTCGAAGGGAACGAGAAGGAATGGAAAAGAAGAAGACGCCGGTGATCTCTTCAGCCGCCGCGAGGCCCTTGAAGTCCACAAAGGATAGCCCTCCCCCTACACCCCCTAACGATCCTCGTGTTCCTCTCCCGTGTCTGTATATACGCGCGCGCGCGCGCGCGCGCACGGGGGTTGTCCTGCACGGGCGCGTGTGTGCGTGCAAAGCCTTGCACAAGCGTGGACGTAAACGGCGAGAGTCGAACCTCTGTATAGGCAGCCGAGCGAGATCTCGAGGAATTCGCGCCAGCTCCTTAATTAAAAACTCAGTGCACGGCACAATGGAGTGGCAACTCTTTGGGCACCGCAACTCGCTGTTACCGCTGCTACCACCGTCGTTGCTGACGATGGCCTTCTGTAGACAGGTGCCTGCAGTACCGACCTACCCCGCGCCAGCAGACCTCTGCCGCCTCTTCGAGGGTAGTCAGGGTGCGTCATTCTAGACAAGCCGCTCGAGGTGAACCCGCGATATTTGAAGTTTCATCCGACTCTCAACGGTATACCTACGAGACCGGAGACTTCTTCCGAGCTACACGATAGAATGCTATCCCATGCACGTAACGCACGTACCAAGCGCACACCGCTTCTGGGCACCTGGACCGGCTGGCACCCGGAGCGATTCGCTCGCCAGTGGTGGTTCAGTTTTCCGACTCCAGCGTATCAATTGTCAACATTGCACGTTGGACGCTGAATCGATACCACCACCACCCCCACCCCCCCCCCCCCCTCCCGCGGCTCATCGAGCATTTTGTACGACCGCTCGCGTCAGACGGGAATATCTTGGAGCGAGTCGAAAGAGTGTGACGCGCGCGCGGCGAGAAAGCGAATTTTTCGGAAGAAGGGTAATCCGGCTTACGGCGGTGCAGCCGGGATGAAGCACCCTGCATCGAGCCAGCTTACCCCCGTGCGTGGTGGTTGTGCGCGTAAACGGCAGTCACTTAATTAAAAATTACTTAATTACGTTCTTGGCACTAATTAGTGGCGCTTGGCTCTTTCTCGCTCGTGCACCGCGGCTGCCTAGGCACCGCTGCTACCTCCATCCTTCTCTCTCGGTCCGCCCACACCACGGCCTCCTTCAACCCTCTCTCTCTCTCGCCCTTCCTCCTCTCGTCCGTTAGCTGCCTCCTCCATCTCCTCTTACACCCTCCTTCGCTTCTGCACTCCGTTCACAGCCAGCCGGCAGCGAAATCTCTGTCTTGGTTCGCATTCTTCTTCTCTCTTCCGCCGCAACCAGCAACCCCCAGGCCTTCGCCTCCTCTTCCTCCTCCTCCTCCTCCTCCTCCTCCTCCTCCTCCTCCGCCTCCACCTCCTCCTTCTCCTCTCACCACCGACCAACAATCCAACCGCCGACGCTGCTCCCTCTTCTCCCCTTTTTCTTTCCGTTGCACGCCGGAAGTCAGACTAGCAACGAGTTACCCGAAGCGCCGTAAACTTCCGGTTAACGTTATTCCTCTTTTTTATTCGGTTTTCTTCCCCGGTTTTCACGCAACGACGACCCACCCCCCGCCTCTGCGTTCCCCCGTGACCCGGCTTCCGCCGGGATTACCCCTTTTGTCGACGGGCACACGAACCGCGGAGTCATCTTTGAGAATCTCGGAATACCTCTGCTCTCGAGGCGGTCGGCTCCGTTCTCTCTGCCCCCTTCAGAGATAGCTCGAGGGGGTTGACTCGGGCCATTTACCGTATCGAATCGTGCCGCTTCTCGTATTAGACTTCCATTTTCATCATCGTCTTCGTGATTAAAACCGATCTACCACGAATCCCTCATCCTTGCACCGATTGGCCTCATCGATCAAGCGCCTCAACGGCCGATCGAGGAGCTGCTCGACCGCAAGGTGACTTCGGTAGGGAAACTCGAACGGATCCCCGCCCGGAACGAAGATCCCCCTTGCAACACCTCCGCCGTGCAATTCGCCCGGCGAACGATCAGAAAGAATAGGAGTCCTGATCAGGCAGACGAGTAAGAGAGCGAACGAGCTTACCAACCCTCGCGAAATGTCAGTGCCGCAACATAAGGGGTTTATGCTGGCGTTGCAGCAGGCAGCCAGGCAGCAGCAGCAGCAGCATCGTTCCTTTTCGAATTTTTTGATAATGAACACAAGTAGGAGAAACACGAAGGGTATTGGCTGGGCGGCAGACAATGCGGTGGCCGCAGGGTTATCGCGGGAGAAACAACGAAGGAGGCGGGGGCTGGCTGACAGGGTTTCGATGGGAGCGAGCCTCAGCGCGCGGGGAGAGAAAAGGAGGAAGGGTGCGGGTGGGAGGCGGGGGAGGCGGAGGGTGATGCCAGGGGACTTTATAGGGGATGTAAGCATCGCCACTGCAAGGCTAATCCGCCACTATGAGCTGCTACTTGCAGCATGAGTACGGTACACTCCCTGCCAAAGACTCTTCTCCCTGCCCACCCCCTCGGCCGCCCCCTGTTCCTCTCTCCCCCCGCCCCCTGAGGGAGTCTTCTTTCCGGTTCTTCCTGCTGGTCGAACGGAACGGTTCGTTGACCCTGCCAGGAGAGAAAGCACGTCGAAGGACGAAAGACGATATTGCTTCCTCGTTGCTTCTCTCGCGATGGATAAGAAGGATTAAGGATTGATGGGTAACACCGAAGGCAGCTTCCGAAGAGAAGCTTCATCTTCTTTAACACGAACATCGACGAATGCAACCGACTAGGAACGAGGGTAACAGATCAGGAAAAAGAATCAGAAGACTCTTTTCACAAGGAACACTTGAAGATCGTACTGGATACACATATTTGCTTATCAGAGATTCTTACATCAAAGTGATCTCGGTCCGGATGAACAGTGAATGATGTCAACGCCCGATGCGCTCACGAAAATATGTAATTAGCCGTTCGAGGATATCTCGGCAAACCAATCAGATTCTCCTCGTCGGAATGAAATCGGCAGGGTCGATTACGCGTACCCAAGAAGGGTAGCGGGACTGATAGATCAGATCGCGACAGGGCTACGGATATTGCACAGTGGCCTGATTACGCGGAAGCCACCGCGTTCCTCGTCATTTCCGCGGGTATTTAATATCTCGAGAAAAATGCTGGTGACTGGTTATAAAGAATTTCATTGTCCCAGGCTCCGTTGCACGTCGCAACGGAGTCCGAGGGCTCGTTATCCGTCCCCCTATTGTTCGACGAATGCATTCCTGCCGGGCGGAAATTACTCCGAAACATCTCCCGGCCGGTAGCACGGTATCAGGTGGCCCCTAAGAAATATTGGAAATAGTTGGCCGATCCGCGAAGGAAACACTTGGCACGCTGCCTAGTTCCCTCTCGGCGGCTATGCCCTGGATGCGCGCTACTTGCGATGCATTACTTAGCGGGCAAGTGCAAGCACCAAGTAGACCCGGAAAATTCATCGTCCGATGAATGCACCCGTCTCCAGCTCGGCGCTTTCCCTCTTTTCTTCCCTCCTTTTTTTCCTCTCCATTTTCTTTTTGCCCCTCTTTCCATTTCTCTCCTTTTTTTTTTTTTTTGCAACCCCGTGCAACGCGATCGCCTTCGCCGCGGGCACAAAAGGAACGCTGTTCCGCCGCGGGGGTATTAAAATGCGATATTGACCGCGTCTCGGAGTAACTAAATATTGATCGTTCTCCTTTGCGATCCCTTTTGTTTCATCTGCAACGGGAGAGGCCAACTGACACGAATATCTTCTTTGCTGCCTTAAGACGAGAGACCCGAGCGGGTTATTAACGGGACGGGCTCGGTTTTCCCGCGACACTGATTCCACTCCTTGAACCCCTTTCCCGCCCCCCTAACCCCCCCCCCCGCCCGCCTCGTCGTTAAGTACACGCGGACTCGTCGGCTCTGCTTCCGTAATTGTTTTCCGCGGCACAGGGAGACGGGGCGCTCTTTTTTTCAGCCGCAGCAGGCAGAGGAAGTTCCGGAACTATAAGACCGTAGACTAGTTCTGTGGATAGGAGGTCTTAGCGACGTGCGTTTTAAGCAAATTAACTCGAGCCACGTCATCGCTGCAGCATTTAGTTATTACAGCGGGGGAATTGTTTGAGACGTGTCGTAGTGGGCTAGGTGCAACACGCAGGATGGATGTCTTGAAGAATGGGGTGTACGTTAGTTAGTCTAGTCGCGATAGTGTTGTCCGAGGGAACTTGGAACTTGTGAAGCGATTATTTTTGTTATTTTCGTTCAATCAAGTGGTTCGGATAAGTGATGAGTGATCTGATGCAGATACTTAATCTTCGAATAATTTATATCTTGGAAAGCGATAACTTGGATGAATTTTGGATTAAGGGGCTTGTTGCTGGGTTCTATCGCATCTCCCGTCATTACATTGTTTAGGTACAGCACTTAAAACAGTGCGCAACGTCAGGTTGTTCTGTCAATGAAAATGTCCGAGTTCAACGGAAGCGTAAAGTCTCTGTTCTTCGGTTATCCATCATCTCCTGAAATTAACCGACGAATTACATCGAGGCCGACTAGCCTCGCTTGAACCCTCCGCAAACAACCCGCAGTCACGTCTGACAACCGAATTTACAAATCGGTAGTTTTCCCGCAGGTGTCTAATAACAAAGCTTCGCCCTCATTCATCAAATCCTCCCAGCAATACCTTTAATCATTCCAACCAAGACCTGGGAAGCAGCCACCTCCGTGCCTGGCACTTCGTTCAGCATTCCCTGGATTTTTGCTCGCAGCGCAGCTGAAGTACGCGCACGCACACAGCGAAATAGTCAAAGGAGCTCTAAATGAATCCTATAATCGCGTCGGGCAATCCATTATTCCGCCGTGTCTCGCCCAGCAGCCGCGATCCAGCCGGCGAGCATCATTTTCCATCCACGCCGTTCGTAAGGATGTTCGTGGAAAAGCGTGCGCCTAACCGAGCGCATCCATCCGCCAAACCCTTTTTCCACCCTCCCCGTCGACAGGTGCGCAGGATCCCGTGCATCCGCGCATACAGGAGCGACCCGGCGATCGTCGCCGGGCGAAATACCGGGCGCCCTGCAGCCTCTGCGCGGGAAAAGGAAAAAAGAGAGGAAAAAAAAAAAACTGTGAAATGATAATGTACCCCGTATCCCGGCCTAATCGGCTTTGTATCCGCCGTGATGGCTGGTGGACCAGGCGAGACTGCAAGCGGGGCGGGTGGATGACGGGGTGGCGGTGGGATCCTGGGGGCAGCTGGGAGATGCAAGCCTCCTACGGCCTCCATGGAGGATTTAATTTACATCCACCGGCGAAAAACGCGGAAAACAGTTTATCAAAAAAGTTACCGCGCAGGCTCCGACGGCGGAGAGGCAGCTAAAACGAGAGAGAAGCGTAGAGCACGGGGGAGGGCGGCGGGAGGGCGGCGGGGGAGCCAGAGGCGGAGGAGGCAGAGATGCTGGAGGAAAAGGGGGTGCGGGATAGAAAGAGGGTTCACGACGGCAGAAATGAAATTGTCCGTGCATGGATTACCGTCGACTTCGTTATACCCTCGAATTAGTCTCTCCCCTTCGCCCGCCAGCCGCCCTCTTTCCCTCGGCTCTGCATGTCCATTCTTCCACCTCTCTATCGGGCGGCGCATCATTTATTCACCGCTCCTAAAACGGTGCTTAAGTATTTTTTAATAAAACCTCTTAGCTCGTGCGAGTACTTCATATCTCTGCCATTTATCGCGCCGCGACTTCCTCCCACCCTCTGCCCGCTCCCTTCGCTACCTCCCCCGATAAACACCGACTTCGTTTCGTATACCACCTCTATCCGACGACACCCCTTTTACTCTCCGTTTCTTCGGCGACGTCCTCGAAACGTCCCCGAAACGTCCCCGAAACGTCCTCGTTGCCTGCATCGAAGATCGCGCGATCGACGAGCATCTATTTGCTTTCTGAAGCTTGGCGTGCCCCCGGAGCGACGGGCCGCCATCGCGGCCGACGTTTCATCGAATTATCGGGGAGAGGAGGGAAGGCACCGGCGAAAGAGGAGAGACGGTCACGCTGTGACCCCCGACGCGTGAAACGCCTCACTCACAGGGGCTGCTCGCCGAGCGTGACTTTAAATTTCCCGCTAATCCCGCGGGGAATCGGTCCGATGCCTCTTGTGACGTTTCGCGGCAATGCGTCGGGATTCGAAATCGGCGCGGACCGAGCGTAAAATTACTGTTTCGGCCAACATTTACCCCGTGGCTCGCGGGGGTAACGTTCGACTGGACAGCGACTCTGAATTGATTTCGTTTGAAATCCCATCCCCTCCCCCTCCCCCGCCTCCTCCTCCCTCCCTCCCTCCCGCCGCCCTCGCTGCCTCCTACCTTTTCTGCGTCCGTCGCTCACCCACCGCCCTCCCGCCTCCCACCTTCCCGCCCCCCTCGTTTCGCTCTCTCAGCGGATCGTTGTTCGCCACCCTCGATTTTCTCCTCTTTCCCTTTCTCCCTTCTGCATCAACGTTCCCTGTCCACTCTCCTCTCGTTTGCCCTACCTGCGTGTCCCACTCTCGCGCTTTCTCTCCCTCCCGCCGCTCCGCCGCCCCCCCCCTCCGGCCCCCTTTCTCGCCCTCTCTCCGCGCTGCAAATCTCGTTCGGGGGTCCGCGACGCCTACGTACAGGCCGGGCAAAATGCATTTCGATCCGCGCCACTTTCTATCGGTCGCATCTGCGTGTCCGCGCTCCGCAACGGCGACGAAAAAACGAGGAGGAGGAAGGAGACTCATTAGTCGGGGCAACCCGACACACGAGCGGAGAAAGTGATACCTGCAATCAATAACAGGGGTGACACTGTGCGCGCCTCTTTCGAAATTTCTGCAATTTCGACGGCCGATCGCGAAACGATGCTGCCCACGCGCCTGGAATATCGTCGGCACGGAATGCCCACCGAACTCGAGGCGATGGTGGTTCCATTCGGCGGCCTCGCCGCGCCTCTTCCCCGACTCCGTTTCGAAATTACCAGGTGGTGAATGAGGGTGTTTCGCGCAGGTCGGTCGAAGCTTCTCGGCAGGAGTTTAATGCGCGAAAGAAACGAGGAAGTTCGGGGAACCGCGGGGCTAGAGATGCTTGCTTTTCGAATTGATTATGAATCGTGGGAGTCTATAAGGCATTTGTAATATTGCCGAATACATGGTAGTTAATCCTAAACAGATACACACATAATGAACAATCAAGATAACTCGTCCAACTACAAGATGCCTGGTTATAGGAATGTGATATGATGGAACAGCACTCTGTAATTTAATTAACTTCAGCAGAGACAATCCTACTCTAAAGATTAATCACTCGTTTCTGAATTACCTCGCGCGGAACTCCGCAATAATTGCCCCGTTACGCGGGACTTTATCGCGAAGCGCAGAGATGCGCGCCGTGATGCATCCAGCCAAAGATTCCATCGAGAAGTGAGAAGCCGTCGGTCAGCGATAGAACGCGAAACGTTACGGCTCGCGGTACATCAAAAGAGGGAATTGCAGAATAATTGAGCAACGCGGTTAGTTCAAAATTCAACGAGCCCCGCCGATAGGCTCCGGTTGATCAATGAACCTTGAGCGAGCCAAAGAGATCAATGAACGCGAATGACTCGATGATGCCGCCCAGGAGCAAAATAAAACGGGGGCGATCGTCGAGCTCGGGCGAGAGGTTAAATGAAAGGGCCGGGTGGTGAAAAAACAAACGAGAAAGAAAGGGAAGGAGAATTTATAGGAAATCCAACAACGATCGGTCCCCCGGCCCGATAATATCCCTTGTCCATTCAAAGACGTGGCCAGAGAGGGCTGATATCACTGGTCCCCGGCGCCACGTCATTCGATATTTTTGTCAGCAAAACGATATCAGGCAAATTGCATCTGTCCTTTACGCCGTGGCTCCGAGCCAGATCAAACGGTATTCGTCCCTGGATATTACTCTTCCCTCAGCGTCGTCTGCTACCACGCTGCGCTTTCTCGTTCCTATCCGGCAGTCGGGCGTCGATCGAGTGCCTTTCGACGCTAGGAACGCCGCTCCTGAGCGGGGTATAAATTTAGAGACGCTCGGGGGATAGGATTTATCGAATGATCCACTATGTTTTCGCGTTCGAAACCGCCCGATTCGTGCCTCCCAGCAGTCAGACTCCGCGTACCCGCTTCCTGGCGCGGCGAAGATCGTCGTCTACTATTGGGCATTCTAAGAATGTCCATACAACCAGTTGCATCGCAGGAACTTTGCAGTGGAGCTGCTAGTAAACTCGCCTTGAGGGGTTCGGCGCGGGTCTGGTGGCACTTTTAATTCGGTGGCCATGCATAAGAGCCGATCGGGACGACAGAGGCCGCGGACCCTGGGCAATGGCCGTCGAACGGGACTCTTGTTGGCGTCGTATGTAAATCGCCCATATGCCGAGTCGACTCTTAAGCACACCGCAAGCATGCGGGCGAACGAAGTACGCAAAGCACGACTATCTTACGACACGGCATACGGGCGACAAGTAGGCCGACATCGTTAAAGGAGTAGCAACCTCGAACGTGTCTGCGGAGAAAAACGTTGCAGGCCTCGCTGGGGGCCCCGTCTTGGCCCGATAGGGACTCGATCATGTGGGTGAATGGAGGGGAAGCTCGTGGCTTTGGTAGAAATTATTTGGAGGTGTACTTGATCCATTTGGGTGAATACGATGCTCGAAGAATCATGATTGCGAGGAATCGGTGAACATTGGGGAGTTTCAGAAGCATTATTGTTTTAGGAATTTAGTTTATATAAATCTATAGGGTAAATCCGGGAGACGCGGTCGACTTAATATAAAATGGCTATTAAAACTAATATAGATATTACTTATTTTATCAGAACAAACCTAATATGTTCAGAATTTTATGCCGATTCAGGAAAACTGGTCGATATTTGCTTTAAGACAATATTTACTGTAAATCGGGTTGAAAACTGAAGTCATGACATATGACCACCTCTCCCGAGGTGCCGGGAGAAATGGTTTTCGTCGTTGGCAGAGACCACTCACATAATTATTCATGGAGAATTAACAAAGGATAAAGCAAAATTATTTATGAGTGAATACAACTACGGATTCATTGATGTTTACACTAAACAAGTAAAGAACACATCAAAGAAAAAGTGAATTACCTACTGGCGATTAGCAAGGCAAATGAATAGAAAAGTGAATAAATAAACTAAATAAACAAAAATAATAATAAAATAATAATAAAAAATAAAAAATAAACCAAAATAATAAAAAAATCATAACTCGACCATCTCACCTTTCTGCAGCGAGACATGGTCTTCTCGTTAGCTTTGAGAGGAAGAGTTAATATCGCCAAATACTTTGGCTGCATTGTCCCTCAATGTCTCTACTATCTTATTATTCTAAACATTAAAGGAAAATAAACTTAGAAGTATATTTTAAATACGATTCTGTACAACCGGTGTTTGACAAAAGAGGTTAAATGTAACATCAATTTACCTTTTATACCCTATAAATCCAGAAAAACACAGAAGGAAGCGAAATAACGCTATTCATTCAACTATTTGGCTTCTAGAGAAGTAATTGGTCTGCACTTTAATGCATTTTTACGTATAGAGTCTGAAATATAGCGACACGACCAACTCTCCGGCCCGACCACGTCTCCCGGATTTACCCTACGGGTGGATTGTAGAATTCGCGTAAAGAAACAAAGCTATTTCTAATCAGAAGCCAGTACGTAGTTCCTCCTATTATTCGGTGAATATTTAAGAAATAGTGGGTGGTAGGCTTCTCGGTGGTTCTGAATTTCCACTCGCAGAGAGTGGCGCGCGAAATCATTCAAGGCCAATTAATCGAGAGTTCCGAATGCGTGAAATCGAATACAGCCGTGTGGTGCCTCGGGACAATTCCATTCGAGCGTTCTTTTCTCGGCCGCGACAAGGGGCCCCGTGTACCTGGCCTCGACAGAACGGGGATCACTTAAGAGCCATAAACGTAAGCCGGTCGAATATTTACGGTAGCTTCAGCCCCCATCCCTGGTGGTCGACAGTTGTCTAGCAAATCCTATTTACTGTTACCCAACGGCCTATGCGCACTAGAGATGCTGGGAGGGTGCCTATCGCCCCTAGCTAACCTACTGCCCCACTGCCATGAGTCTCACCCCCCCTGAAAGAGTCTCTCGTATCTTTCCTTTCTTTCTTTCGCCAGGGCATTCGCACGTTCTCCGACTCCCTCCTGCTCTCTCCAGCCACACACGGTCTCTTGCATTTTTTCCCTTGGCCCCCCTTGTACCCTCGCCCCCAGCATCATTCTATCCCGTCGCCATCTTTCATCGCACGCGTAACGGTCCTTCATAGATCGGATCACGCGACGATCTCACGATACCCTCCGCGCTCTGTGGGACCGCCGAAGGGCGATTATGTTTTTCGACGTTTCTCGTGCCACGGAAACCGTCCCCCTGCTGTCGCCTCCTCCCGACGCACCCCCATTTCGATTCTGCTGGTAATCGGCCCGAACACGACGGCAACGAATAGGAAGCATCGATCGGCGTTCCCTCTTGAACGCCTGCGAGCTCGAGTTATCTAATTTGTTAAGTGTCGGGGTACCGAAGCATTCCCTCGATTCCCACGGCCGCGAGGCACCCACCAAACTGGAGAAAAAAAAAATTATTCTCGGGAGCACGTGTATAAAAATTCATCCTCGATTTTCGGCCTTTCTAAGCCTCCAGTGGCAACGGCAGATTCTCCAGCCACGTAGCGAAGAAAGCTTCCCGATATTAACGTCACCGAGGACTTCCGTCAATGCTTTCTCTGGAAAGGTCGGTGAAAAACAAACCGCGAGCCAGGAAGTATCATGGGAGAAGCGGTAGACCTGACAGGGGTCCCCGTCGAAAAACGCGACCTAGACCTGCGTCTCTATTCCGCCTTGCAGCTCTTTCAGGCTGCGGAGCCGCGCTCGTAATGTGGTTTAGCGTGGCATGACAGGAGGTAAACTTGACGACAAAGAATTATTGATTTTTTTCTGAGCGGGTTGAACGAGTTGCTGGGCGGTTGAGCGGTCCCGGTAGGGTATTCGACAAAGGATGTTTTCCGAGTCCCTAACCTAGGTAACCCTTCTCCTACGCTTCTCTCGAGTGTGTGTACGTGTCTCCGTGTGGTGCCCGTACACCGTGGGCGTACTTGCCCCTGAGCCGGCGCTCCTGCATGGGTGGTACGTGTGGGTGCGTGAGCGCGGGCGCGTGTGCGTGTGTGTGCCAGGGGTTCATCCTACTCTCTCTGTCTCTCCTGCTCCCTTTTCCGCTTGTCCTCTTCCCCTCTTTTTCGTCTCTCGCTGCCCGCACGCCGTGTGTACTCAGCCGATGCACCGAGGACTTAACTGCCTCATTGTCGTCCCAGCAGGCATCGGAGCTTCGGGACAGATGTGCAAAATTTAAGGTTAGAATACCAGAGAAATCGTCGGTGACGTCGGGACCCCGGCCACGCTCGTTCGTTCAACCTCTTTCATGATTCTCGCGGTGACGTTCTCTGCCCCTCCACCCGCCCCCCCGCCACCCCCTGCTCCTCGGGTGAATGGGGGGCCGATGACCGACGCGTCTCCACGGTCTCGATTCGCAAACACGCTGAGGTATTTGTCAGCTGCGTCTTTCGCGCCACCCTGCCGCTGGGGTAACCCTCGGACACCTTGGGGATACGTGGTGCAAATAGAACGAGAGGCTAGACGGTCTGGTAGAAGGGAAACGAAGGTGGAGGATCTGTCTATGTCCATGCTATACCGCCTCGGCGATCGAATAGCTTGGACAGTTTAGCATATAGGCACTTAGGCATCCGACGTTGTGAGAAGCAATCGCGTGTTCAAGGTCTTCGCGTTATCTCAGGTTTCGCGGGACACATTCTGTGGAAAAGCGTCTGGCAAAGACGCATCCGGTTCAAATCTTTCGTCATCTTAACCGCGTTCAAAAGTTGCACCTCCGGCCCTTCGCCAAAGTCATTGCCGATTTTATCTCTGTTCGTTCGCGTCGTTTCCCAATACGTCGAACTGAAAGCGTACTCCAGAAGCATTGCAAGCCAAACAGAATTACCATCGAATCATCCAACCGAGCAACGCCTGATCCCCGAGGCCTCGAAGCGCCGGCCAAATACGTAAAGCCCGGTGCCACGGTCAAGTAAGACGCTCGTGGATGCGCCGTAGCGGAACCCGTTAATTGAACCATTAAAAATTCGCTCGATCCAGCGGCTGCTGGCCGTAATCAAAGAATACTTTTAAAGGCAAAGTGACCCGTGGGGCACTTTGGCCCCGCGTCTGACATCCCCCCGCCGGCGTTGCAGCAGCGGCAGAGCCCGCCCGCCCGCCGGCGTTCCCCGCTGAAAGTGCATCCACGTTAGAGCCTCGGTCTTTTTGGTGCGGCGCACACCCGAATAGTCTAGTCCGGCTTTCGCACCTTATGCACACGAGGCTGCACATGCATAGTGCAACAACGGCCGGTGCACCGGTGGCGGTGGCACGGCCGTCAGGGAAAATCGATCGGATAAAAAAAATGCTTGGCCGATGTCGACGTGTGACGAGGACGCGAATCGCGGCCGATAGGCGGGGGCGGAGGAGGACGAGGACGATGACGGCGTGTGTTGGGGGGGGGGGGAGGAAGGGGGGCGAGTGGGGTGTATGGGGCAGGGGGTGTAGCGGGGGCTTAAAGGAGGGGTGGAAGGCGGACGGGGGCTTAGTACGCTGGCAGAAGGAGGGATAGTCCGGGACCATTGAAGAGTGAAACCGCTCAAAGCAGCTGCCCCCCACCTCCCCTATCGCTCTCCTTCTCGCTCGTCCCCCATTTCTCTGTCTCTCGTCCAACCTTTCAGCCACCTCCTCGCCCCTGATCCTCGGCTCGCTTCGGGCTGTGCGCCCACCGACCCCAGAACCTCCACTCTCTCTTGCTCCTCTCGTAGCTTTGAAAACCACCCCTCTCCGCTTGGACGGATCGCGCAGCCCTGCACTGGCCCCCTCTCGGCTTTCTTTCGCTCCTTCTCGCTCGCCATCACCCTTAAGGGAGCCCGAAAACCGCGCGGCAAGAGTTCTCCATGCGGCGCGCAAGAAACCGGGTTATGTATCCACGGATTCATCCTCCGTCCCGTGTGGAAACGGCGACGTCTGCGGTGATCCTTGCCCTTAGGGGGATCGGTGGCGGTGGTAGTTTGGATTAGCGATGGGAGCTTCTTGGACCTTCTCGTAGTTCGAACTGTGAGTGAGATGTAGGAATTGATGAGTGCTCATGGCGCCAGGCACACCACTGACCCCTCAACGGTGGTCCGTTTTTACGAAATATTAGGTGGAAGCTTAGGTTTCCAAGTGCTTTTTCTATTTAGGCGAAGAAACCAGGGGACTAGATTTTAAATTCTGTGAACAGTTCCTTCTATTACATAAGTCTTACCTTTATGTGACACCCCCCCCCGTGAACACGGAAAACCAATGATCGCTCGCGTCCAACGATAGCTGATTCAACTCTTTACCCTTAATTGACGAGGGAACAATTGAAGCTGAAAGGAAGTGCGCGCGGCAGCGTTCATATTTGACGTGTCCGAGGCGACTCGCTTTCACAGGGCGCTTTTCTTGAGCTGAAAAGGGTGAACGAGCATAAAAAGAAGCACACGCGCGCGCTATCGGTTACGGGAACACCGCGCCGGGCAAATATGCAAATGCTGCTCGATTTCAATAAGCACCAGCCCGAGCGCGGACAAGTTCTTCCAGCGTCGTGTCCCGGTGCTAATACTCTTTGCATAATAAATTCAAAGTGATTTGCATCGGTCGAGCGTGTGGCGAAATTATTCGCCTATCTGTCTACGGGCACCGGGATGCTACCCGTCCGATGGCCAGGAGAATGAAAACGAGTTAGCGGGGAGAGAAAGAGAGGATCGACGAGGGGTAGAATAAGGGGGACGCGGGTCTAAGGCAGCCAGATGTAGGAGAGACAAAAAAAAGAGAGAGAGAGAGAGAGAGGGGAAGGGGAGTCGAAAAGCAAGGGGCATACGAAGAGTGCGCTCGTATTGTAAGATCGGCGCGTGCGGCACGCGGAGCCTTCGCTCGAGCTAAGTCTGTGCCCTGAGCGTGGAACCCCCCTCGTGTTTCAGGCGATGGGGCCCCCCCTCGCCCTTCTGCCTTTTCGTGCCACCGTTCCTCGAGTTCCCTCCTTTATGAAGGGCGAGGGCCCAGGAGCTCATTGTCGGGGGCACATCTGCTGCGCGATCGTCCAACGATTGTCTCGCAAGCTTAGGAAACTTGCTCGTTGGAAAAAAGGTGGCTTAGCGGCGGGGCGACCAAGCACGCGGTCGAGACACGGACGGGCGTGTGCCCCCCCCTTTTGTAGGGATGACCAAGGGGACGGGTGTTTTCGAACGCGATCGCGTAACTTCTGCGCGATGCATATCTCTGTGCTGATTATTCGGACCCTGGCTTCCTTGGCAAGATGTCTGCCGAGCTTTGATCATTACCGCTGCGATGGATCTTTCACGGGGTTATTTTATCTGTCCCATTGTTCAGTCGCGTCATCGGCAGGCAGGGAATTCTACGAATTAGAGGCGGACGCTTGAGCCTAGACGCTAGCAACGAGGAAGGACCAAAGTAGAATTCCTCTAATTGCAAGTTTGCCGAGTTCAAAACCCTGGTTTAACCCCCCCGCAACTAAAACCAGAGCGTTCCATTCTGTTCCACGCCGAAAACTCGGAGAATCTCTAAATCCCGCCAACGGCCTCGTGGCCGCGACAAAAGGTGGGCATCGTGTCGCAGCTGTCCTCCAAGTTCCTCAGTTGCCTGAAAGAAACTGCAATTACATTGCTGGGCGGTAATTTACACGCTGCACGCGCAGCCCCTGGGGAACGCTCTGATTCGCGTGCTCTGAACGGCCCCGGCGGGTTCCGCGGAAAACTTGATCGTTCCGCAAGTCGACCCCTTCCGAAAGCCAGTATGCCGGATGTATCGCCGATGTTCGTCCCCCCCTGGCACCCTTGGGTAGTTTCGCCCATCGCTTCGACGGTCGCAATCAACAACACCGTCAGCGCGGCGACCCTTAAGCCCGCCTGGGGAACGCTGCGGCGCAGCGCGGCGCGCGGAACAGCATCCGTGCTTGGCTGAGTGGCCGTGGCGGGACAGAATAGAGTAATCACTGGCTAACTTGTATTTTAATTACTTGATTTTCCGGGCGACGGTCGCGCCAGGCGTCGCAGTTGTCGGCAACGGCGACGGTGCATAGCCGGGTGGACCAGCCGGGAGCAGCCGCGAGCGTCGTCGCGTTTGCCGCTGCAAGTCTGAGTGCAGATGGCGTTAAAGTGTTAATTACTAATTAAGAAGGGTGCACAGGGTGCAGCATCAAGACCCTGCGCGACACCTTTTTGAACGCGCCCTCTGAATGGACGTTTACGCCCTGACGGGCAAACGCGTGTACTCACCCATCCATCCGCGCGCTCATGAGCCACGCAGCCACGCACACCCGCGCGCGCGCGCCCGCACGCACACACCGGGAACGCCGCGATCTGGCCGCAGTGAAAAGAGAGAGGAGACGTGTCTGTGGAGGCGTCTGCAGCTCGGTTGCACGCGCGCGAGACGCGAGACACGGTGCGATGCGACGCGGCCAGACGAGACGCGAGGAGGACCAGACGCGCACACGCGCGGCCATGGCCGTGCGCTAGCGCGCGCGCGCCACCACAGATGCTTAATGTTCTCTCGTTATATGCACTTTCACGCCTCGTGCCCGTTACCCGTGAGGATAAAGTAGAGCGTGGCACGACGTTCCTCTCGAATTCTTTGCGAGCTTCTTCTTCCGCACCCTCGCCGCGGCCGCCGACGGTTTTTCCAGCTGGCTGTGACGGCATCGGCCGCCACCGACGGCTGCACAAAGCGGCTACGCGTGAATTTATCTCCGCTGATGGCGGCTGAATGCGCCAGTAAGCGTCGCCCGCGATGTCTCTCTGTTAATTGTGCTGAACGCGCCCGGCGTTCTGTAAATGGACCCGTTTCTGCCCGCTGATAATTACAAGGTGAAAGGAGGCTGCCGTGGTAATAAGGAATCGCCCGGCCACCCGTTGTTAGCCTTCCTTCTAGTGCAAATTAAATGCCCCTTTTAACGCTCCTGGGTAGGATACTCTGGCCCCTCGCGCTCCCTGTTTAAGACACGTAGATTGCGAGTCTAGAGATGTGTTCTTTTATATTGTGCAACCTGGTGTTTGGCGAAATCCGTGATTAAAGGAACACCTTATCGTCAGATAGGATGAGCAGTCTTAAATTTCTTGAATTCAACAGATTCCTCTTCAAACATATCATATATAGTAGTCCTCATTAGAAGTGTCGAAAACCATATCTACGAATTTAAGAAACTAGGTCTACAGAGTGTCATTGTTACAAAATTGTTGCGATACTCAAATTCTCCAAGTATGAAAATCACTGTCAAATTTCTCGCTAACCCCCAAGGCCTACAATTCTATCCGCTTTTAAAGTCAAAGAACAGTGGAAAAATCAGGAAAAAATTATTATATAAAATATTTATTTGAATAAAAATATATCTGCTTAATATTATTTAATACATTTTTTTGTATAAGTAGCCATTGTTATAATAGGCGCAATTTTGTATATTAATTTTGTAAAGCTATTAATTAATTTACGACAATGTTTTTAATTGGGATTCTTTTTGATGGGTTAATTAAAATGTCCGCGATATGAGTAATGGAATGTATGCACACAGCATTTTAGCTGTGTCTATATAGTTGTGTCATCTTAAGGGCAGTTGGAAAGCACCTTTATGTACTTGCAGCTCATTTTGATTTCACATCTTTTTTTATATTGTACATTTTCTTCTATTTTTTGGGGGATTTATATTATTATCTTCTTTTTTTTGTGATATTATATATTTTCTTCTATTTTTTGGGGGGATTTATATTATTATCTTTTATTTATTGTGATATGTTTTCTTCTATTTTTTTGTGATTTATATTATTATCTTTTATTATTATCTTCTATGTTTTATGATATATATTCTCTTCTATTTTTTGTGATTTATATATTTTCTTCTATTTTATTATTATCTTTTATTTTTTGTGATTTTTTTACTTTTTGAAAGTTTTTTCTGGGGATCTCACTTCTTTTTACAAAGATAATTCATATTTTCTTCTATTTTTTGTGATTTATATTATTATCTTTTTTTTGTGATTTTTATTATATACGTACACAACGATTCTTGCTCCAAAACGAACGGTATACATAAAGTGTTCGGAACACATCCGCGTGCAACAGATGAGCTTCTCCCATTGCGCGCCCTTGCCGTTAGCAAATCGATGCTCAAAACGATCCCGTAAATCGATTGTAATTCCGAGGGATCGATGCCTTCCCACCCCAGAGGGGCACGTTTGAAGGATGCAGCGGTTCGTTCGTGCACAGCTGTTTCTCCAGGAGGGGGGGACGAGGCTTTCAAGGTGATCGACACTTTGCGAATCTTGGCGGATTGTCGGGTACGTTCCTTGAAGCTGTCTTCTCCCCTTCGAGGGAGTCGTCCGTGGGAAAGTTCCGCCAAGAAAGCCGCTCGCGCGCGAGGGGTTGAGACTTTAAGGGTCAGCTCCGGTCTTGGGGAGCTGAGGTGTTCAGCATTGTCGAAGGTCGGCCGACTTGGCATAACCGTTAAAAGGGAGCCGGCTGGTTGGCTTAAGAAGCACGATCGTGGATCTTTGAATAGGGCTAGGGAACGGGGGGAGCGTAAGGCGAGAAGACGCTAGTCGTCGTTACGCCCCAAAGTCACTTTGCAGTATGAAAACCGCGCGCGCTTTTCCTCGCCCTCCTCTGCATTTCTTACCCCTTGTTTGAGGAGTCAGAATGCAAATGGCTTTTCTTCCGAAGACACTGACAGGTTAAACTTTGAACAGAGACGCACAGTTGGGGGATTAATATATTATATCTTTAGCCTGTGTACGTTAGTTGCATCCAGAAAACGTCTCTGACGAAAACTCGATTTCTCTTGGCTTCTTTTAAGCCACCCCTGTGGTCCTCGTCCTTTGTTTGTGTAATCAAAATGCGAATGGCTTCTGTTCCGAAGACACTGGCATGTCACTGTCTTGAGTAGAGACAGAAAGTTAGATGTTAATGTATTTTTGGCTTACGTACGTCGTACGGTTGCACCCAGAAGACGTCTCGATGGGGTCGATTGCATTCCGCGAAGATCGTACGCGCGCGCGTTTTTTTTTTCCACGAATCGACCAGAGAGTGGGCACGGAGTGGCGCAAAATTGAAAAAAAAAAAATGCTACCAAGTGCTGACGTTCCCCCTTTTAATTGGTACTCTCGCCTATACGGCGCGCGACCGGTTACAAAAGCGACGCGTCGAAACAGCAACCCGCGACGATAAAGATCACGTATGAAGGAGGCGTCACCTCGACAACCATCATCGCCATTAAACGCTTCAATACGCGGCACCTCTAAAGCTCGCATTGTCGCATCGCCCGCGCCACAATGCGGACCCGCCGTCACGAAGAAGGAATTCACGAATCCGTGGCTGTCGCGTGACAATGCGCAGCTCTTTCTGCTGAGGAGGGCAGGTGGAAGAATTGGCTGAGATTAGAGAGTGCCTTGAAACCGTTCTACTCAACATGACACGTGTTTGTGGATAATATACGAGTATCGAGGAGAGGTGCTGAAATTTCGGACGGTGATCGGATGAAACGGAGCGAAGAAATATAAGAGCCTAGGTATTTGTGTAGTGAGGAGGCTGGACGGCTACGAGTTACGGGTTTTCTGTTTGTAAAATTTTTTAAATTGAATAACGATAGGGTAAATCCGGGAGACGCGGTCGACCTAATATAAAATGGCTATTAAAACTAATATAGATATTACTTATTTTATCAGAACAAACCTAATATGTTCAGAATTTTATGTCGATTCAGAAAAACTGGTCGATATTTGCTTTAAGACAATATTTACTGTAAATCGGGTTGAAAATTGAAGTCATGACATCTGACCACCTCCCCCGAGGTGCCGGGAGAAATGGTTTTCGTCGTTGGCAGAGACCACTCACATAATTATTCATGGAAAATTAACAAAGGATAAAGCAAAATTATTTATGAGTGAATACAACGACGGATTCATTGATATTTAATTTGTTTACGCTAAACAAGTAAAGAACACATCAAAGAAAAAGTGAATTACCTACTGGCGATTAGCAAGGCAAATGAATACAACAGTGAATAAATAAACTAAATAAACAAAAATAATAATAAAATAACAATAAAAAATAAAAAAATAAACAAAAATAATAAAAAAATCATAACTCGACCATCTCACCTTTTTGCAGCGAGACATGGTCTTCTCGTTAGCTTTGAGAGGAAGAGTTAATATGGCCAAATACTTTGGCTGCATTGTCCCTCAATATCTCTGCTATCTTATTATTCCAAACATTAAAGGAAAATAAACTTAGAAGTATATTTTAAATACGATTCTGTACAACTGCTGTTTGACAAAAGAGGTTAAATGTAACATCAATTTACCTTTTATAGCCTATAAATCCATAAAAACACAGAAGGAAGCGAAATAACGCTATTCATTCAACTATTTGGCTTCTAGAGAAGTAATTGGTCTGCACTTTAATGCATTTTTACATATAGACTCTGAAATATAGCGACACGACCAACTCTCCGGCTCGACCGCGTCTCCCGGATTTACCCTATAGAGCAATAAAGTCTGGATTGAATTATGTCAAGTGGAATTGGAATAGAATTGGGAAGGACCGTGTATGTAAGTTGGATAATAAATATAGTTATTAATATACCGGGGGATTACTCAGAATTCGAAGAGTCGATTTAAAGAAAAGTGTAATCAAATTGCTCGCGGGAAATATGTACCTACTGCACTTTCAAAAAAGTCTTATGCGTTTGAAGTCGAAGTATCAAGTCATATCAGAAGTTAGAAAGATTTCCAAAAGGATTTCCAAAACACTTAGTATCACCAATGTCATGGAAATAGCAAGAAATTCATCGCACATCGTTACTTCAACGTGAATTCTTATTGAAACTCGCTAGCCTCGGCATCCTGTCCTCCTAAAACATTCCGAAGTTAACATATTCGTCTAGCAATTGCATATTCTTTAACTAGAATTTCTTCATCAGCAAGAATACTTTCGTTCTCCACTGTACGCAAAGGGATGTTTCAACTTCGAAGTCCATTAAATCGTGGACTGCAGCCCCTGCTGAGGCGAAACAAATCGTGGGAATGAAGGATACTTCTAAACCTCCTCTGCCCCTTCATCTATCACCGCCTCTCTCCGTTTCAAGGGAGAGAAAGATCTCTCGCGGAGCTAAGGATCGCGAATAACGCGAGGTAACGATTTCCGTTCGCGGCAAGGGCTAATTATTCCCTCCTCGAAGACACCCCCCCGTCTTCGTCTCCTTTCTAACCACCACCTCTCTCTTTGTCTCTCTTTTTTTTTCGGTGGCAAAGGCAGCTCATAATTAGATGCTAATAATCGGCACCCTCCAGGAGGATCACGCTCTCTCCCTCTGTCTCTCTCGTTCCTTTCCCTCCCCCAGCCCTCCCTCTCTCTCTCTCTCTCTCTCTCTTTTTCTCTTTCTCTTTCTCTGTCTCCTTCTCTTTCTCTTTCCGTCGACGTCACCCCGTTGCAACGGGGCGCAAGAAAACCGAGGCCCCCTGAAGAGCTTATTATTATCCTAATTATACAATACTATAATGAATGACTCCGTGGCTCACCCTCTAGCCCTTACTCTCACTATCTTCCTCCTGGTCCCTCACTCTCTCTCCCTCTATCCCGCCCACGTTCCCGATTCCTTCCCTCTCCCTCCTCCTCCTCCTCCTTTCTTCTCGCTCGCGGTTGCTCTTCTCCTCTGCACTTGGTGGTCGAAGAGTGGCAATTCTAGCACTCGGGCTTTTTGTCAAACCGACTACGGAACTAGCGCCGTCTCCCTCGCGCCCTTACACCCTATTATGCGACCAGCCGCGTCTCTCGTCCCGGTTTCTCTCTGTCTCCTGGTGTCTGTTTTAATTAGGCACTTCGCGGATATATATACGTATCTACCATGCGGTATTACGTAGGTACATAAGCCATACCGAGAGCCCAGCCCAGCCGAGACCTAGCCCAGTCTCTGCCTACCATATTCCGCCTATACTCGGCGATCCGACGAGCTTGAATGCGGTTGATGGGTGGTTGAGTAAGGATTATAGACGCAGGTGACACATACACGTTACCTCCGAGAGCCTGAAGTCGGGGGTGGCTCGGCCCTGATGGGTGGGTGCCGGTGACGGTTCAAGGAGACGGTTCAAATAGAGTGACGAAGAGAGAAAGGGCGGAAGAGGGAGGGAGAGGGCATCGGGCGCGAGCAAAAGGGAGAGCAGCCGGGAGGAGAGAAAGTGAACGCGAACGTGCAAAAAAGAGAGAGAGAGAGAGAGAGAGAGCGGGGGGGGGGGGGGGAGGGAGGGAGTGAGAAAGGGCGCGGGACACGCGGGATTCTGCAGAGACACACTCCTCTTTCAATTCTCCTCTCGTGTGCACAACCTTCTCTGACTGACTGCTGATAAGAGCACGCGAAATTGTCTTAATTGGCGAGAGAGCCAATCTGGAGTGATCGAATGAGAAGAGCCTCTCGCGTCTCTGCCACCTGACTCCTCCTCTCGCCCTTTCTTCTGCTCGCTGCCTATAGATCGCGACGTGACGCACGAAAGATCCCATTGTGTTTCCTTCCGTTTGCGTCGAGTGGGATTCGATCGACGAGTGCCGTCCCGCCGGTGATCTTCTCCCTCCCCCCTCCCCCCCCCCCCCGCCCCCGACCTGGCTCTCGATCACCGCGGTCTTCTTCGTTATCTGCTGTGCCAAGTGACTCCTAGAGTCATCGGCTCCTGTCGAATTTCCGGCCTGCTCGGGATTCGCGTCTAAGTCCCCGATAACATCGATTTTTTATTACCGATGATCCCTCGACGAACACCCCTTCGGGCCATTCACAATTGCGTGCGAAACTAGTACAAATTCTCGGCAAGAGGCGAGGTTCAAGTAGAGAGGCTCAAAGAGGGGGGGGGGCGGAGGGGGACATCTTTCGAAGCGGAGAGTTATAGTAGCTGAACGGGGATGTTCCTACGTCCACGGTGCGGCTGGCTTCACCCGGGCTACCGCGACGGATATGGAAAACGTTCGTCGATTTTCTGTTTGACGAGTCGCGCGCGAGCCCGCCAGCCGGAAGCAATCTTAAAAATTGCTCCCAACGGCACCGAGCGAAGACCCAAGCAACAGCCGAAGGTTGAAACCGGTTGGCTCACATTGTCAAGCATTCAGGGAAGCTGGAGTTATACAGGCCGCGACAGCGGCGACGACGACTCGTTGGTTTCCCGCTCAACCGTACTTCTTTGCATCCTCTCGGGACCCAAAGTGCAAGATCAACCTGACTGCCATTCTCGCTGCCATTCTGGCCTGCTACTCTAGGATACTTTCCACCGCTGGGGCGGCTGACTTCTGTGTGCGTTTAAGGGTGAGGAGGATAGGGACACTCCTACCCTACTCCTCCTACCGCCCTCTCGGAAAGAAAGATCGAGAGAAGAATGGAAAAATATCCGGGCAAGTAGCAGCGACCTCTCTCTCCCCCCCCCCCCCCTGCTCGCCCGTTCACCGACCTCTCAAGTCATTCGCGCGTTTGCCTCGCTCGACTTGCTCGTATCGCGATACCGGCAGAATACGAAGGACCGTTTTCTTCCCCGTCCCACCCTTTCCTTCTGCATTTCCTGCTCCGGAGAGCCGAGGCATTCCCTCTTGAAAAGATTGGTTTCAATCCCGGTGTATCCAAGTTTCGGCGAAGATTCTGCCGGAAGTGGGTAATATTTGAAATTCGAGGGTCGGGCTTTAAACGAATCCCACAAACGTCCCATCGTTCACCCTCAGACTTCGCCAAACGATCAAATACCTACATTCAATGTCTCGCGAAACAATTTCGAGCAATATCGAGCCGCAGTGGTCGAGCCACCTTCAGTTGCATAAAAATCGAGAAACGCGAAATAGCAGTTGGTTTCGCCCCCGCTGGAACGAGACGAGCGAGCTCTCTGCGCGGGAGCGAAATCCGCCAGGCGTTTCAGTTGAAAGAAAATAATTAATTTCTTAATCAGTGGAAGGTCGCATTGAAGGCATGCGCGCAAAGACTTGGGCACAAAGCGGGGGCGCGTGTCGTTCAAAGTACATATTCGTTTCTCTGGCGGCACGACGCGTTCCTTTCCCCGTTATTTTTTTTTTTTCGGTTAGATCCACCGAAGCGGGAGCCACCCCTTCGCGCTTGCCCCCTTTCTACTCTCTGCGCCAAGTCGCAGGTCACTATTACTATACAAATTACCCGCCAATTAGTGGCTGGCGCCTGTTTGAACTGCGTTAATTAATGAACGTAAACGGGAAACTTGCCGTTGGCTCGATTTTTTCCTTTGCCGCTGCAAGGAACGAAGAAAAAGCGTATCACGCGATCCCGTTACGTTCGAGACTGAACTAGAGCGCGCGCGCGTACACGGGGGGCTGCTGTCTCTGTGAAAGTTGGCGGGCTGCCTCGACGAGGGTGTCGAGATCTTCTTGGACGATACACTGTAACACGTTCTTAATAGTCTCTTTGAACCGCGTCGCTTGCCAGCCGACGAGGAGTTGTACACACCTCTTCGCGAGTCTCTCCCCTTCTTCCTTCTTCTCACGCTTGCGTCAGACCACTTTTGGTATCGACCCCCCCCCCCCCTTAATTAATTATCGGTAGCGCATTAGCATTCGCCGTTACGCGAGAATTAACGTCGGGAAGTGACGTCGCTCGGTCCTCCAAGGAAATATTGTGCTTGTGCTTTTGGGGGACCACAGGGCGGGGAATGTCTCTTCCCATCGTTCACAGGGGCCATGGAACTGTGCTTCAAGGTGTCGATAAGGGGTGCGTTCCTTGGAGGATCCTTGGCTTCCCTTTTTGCTGGTACCAGTTAGCGTCCGCGCGTGATTGTAAACTCCATCAATAATCTATTGTATGTCGATAGTGGTTTGTTGGAATGCAGATGGAGCAAGTAGAATTCCTAACACGTAGGGAATCTTTTTAAGAGCTTTTTAAAGTCACTCGGAAAATGTCACCCAATGTATTAATATAATTAGTTTTCTATACGTGGTCTGATAATCCGGTGTTTGTTTTCCAGGGAGTTCTACTACATCCAAATGGAGAAATACGCGAGGCAAGCGGTTTCGGAGGGTGTGAAGAACGTGGATGAGCTTCGAGTCGGGGGTGACTCGGAAATCTATCGGGTTCTCAACCTCCACTACAATCGAAATAACCACATCGAGGTAAGGAACGCTCTATATTTACGTCCTAACGTTGTACCTCGTAACTACTTTGCCAATGTCTCTTTCTTCCGTTTCACATGAACGATCAATGATTAACGATAGTGTCCAGAGCTTCTGCGACTAGATAGGTTTCAACAAAGTACGCCAGGTGATTCCCAATTGCATGTCAGTTCTCCGACTGCTTATCGATGGACTCTCGGATGTCAGAGTAACTTGAACAGAAACTAGAATAATGCTGTCAGACGTAAAGTCCTATTTAACCCTATCATAGGCTCCAAAACGGATTGGGAATTTCAACGAATCCTCTTCCCCCTTCTACACATTACCCAGGCTCTATAACCCAAATGAAATGGGACGAAACATCAGTTAAACAAAATAAGATCAAAGCACTGACATGCACCTAAGAATCACCCTCCGCACCCTACTCTACACCAATCAAATCTGTCGCGTTCCGATAAACTTTGCACTTACAAAATCGCGAGGTTCGATCGTTTACAGAGAATGGGGGCGGGTGGGGGTGGGGGGGAGGGGACAGTAGAACCGTGGTAATTATTCTGCGGTCAGGCGTCAACCGCCCGCGCCTTTCCACATTGCGAAGCCTTGTCGAGCGACGCGAGATCCGAGACTGCGACGTTCGGCGGGGCGTCGGTGGCCGTTTACGCGTGCTCCTCCGCGAACTCGCTCGTGCATCCCCCGCGCGCGGCCATTGTGCGCCGGCAATTTACTTCCCGCCGGCGGGTAACGACTGGCCCGATTGTATTTCGAAACGGCCGCGCGACGCAGTCGCGTGTGCACGCGGTTAAAGCAGCTATTTAATAATTATTTAACGAGTTCTCCGGTGAAACCTCGAGGCGCCATTCTTCCCGGCCCCGTTTACAATCGCGGGGTGCCCGCTTGACGCGTAATTAATTACTCGTGTTCGTTAATAACCCAAACGTACTAATTATAAGTGGGGAAACTCTTGGCGCGGCCGCGCAACGCCGCGCTCGTTAAGCGATACGTAACATCGTTTTAATTCTTCGGATTCGCGGGCTCCTTCGGGCGGTAATGAACGCGCGGGAAATTATCTTTCTGGGCTCGGGCGCGACGCGGATCCTCTATCCCTCCCCCCCCCCCCTCCCCCTACCCGCCGCCCTCCATACCCCCTAGGTCGGGATTCCTGCGGGTTTCGCGTCGGGCAAACCGTCACGTCGATTGACTCTTTTCACGTTCCGCTACGCGTGAAACGCGAATTTACTCTATTGGCGAGCATCTCGTTTTCTCTTTCCCCCTTTTTGTTTTCTCTTCTCTCTGCTTTAAGGGATGTAAACTTGTGAGCATCGAAGGCTAGTGTTTTTTTTTTTTTTTTTTTTAAAATTCAACGGGATAGGAGAGCTTTGTTCCGTTCTGTAGAGAGCACTTCGTCGCGAGGGGACGATCGTGTGATCGAGTTGAGGCGTTTCTTAGGTGGTGGCATCGTAGATCATGAAACAGCCATGTAGAATCCTTTTTCTGGTAATATGTGTTATCGAATGCACACGTTCAAGGTCACACCAAGGTCATAGTGGGAAATAAATGGGTAGAATGTGGGAGAGATTGTTTCCTCGGCCCTCGCGCTGTGGTATCTGAAACGCGCGGCAAGTAGTGGGGGACAGTATGTGGCCAGACCCGCGTCAGTAGCTCGCGCCCGTGGACGCGGCTGAGACTTGCTCATCGCGCTTGCGCCGCCCGGTGTTTGCGAATGCAATGCAAGGCGAAATAGATGATTTTGATATTGATGCTAGAACGTTACTATTCTTGAAAGCTTGTTTCTTCCTCTTCGTAAAAAGAATTGAACGCTTTTCGAATTCCACTATTTTTCTATTATGATTGCAGTGTGATCTTAACGGTGTATGGTCACTTTACTTCTCAAGAAATGGGCTGCAAATTCAGGTATTTAAAAACATATGTTGTCACCTAAAAGAAATCTAGAGGACTTTGGTAGGGCTTACAGACAAAAGAATTAACTTGGTCACATGATATTTCCCTTTACGCCAAGCTTCACATTCCCGTTTAGTTTTAGGCGTATTAGCCTCAGACGCTCTTAATTCCATCTCGGCAATGTTGCTACCCGTTCTGACTAAACAGCGGCTTTTTGATAATCAACCTACGAGAATGCAATAGAAAGAATTTCAACGACATTGATGAGAGTCGCTTTGGAAAAACGTAATGACAGTCGCTTTTTAGTCAACGCGAAGCAATGAGTTTGCACACGCATCAGACCTGCCCCCCCCCCTCCCCTTTGCGAATCAACATAGAGTCATTAAAATCTGAATTATCGAGTTACCAGTTGTTCCCTAGTGTAGAACTATTCCTTCTGACTGAGTGGCTTAATCTAACGAGGGTGATACGTTTTCAGGTACCGAGCAACTTCAGGTACGTGGTCGAACAGACGCTGAAGGAGTTCTTCAAGGCGATTCAGGGCGGCAAAGACACCGAGCAGAGCTGGAAGAAGTCGATCTACAAGGTGATCTCGAGGCTGGACGACCCGGTGCCGGAGTACTTCAAGACCCCGAACTTCCTGGAGCAGCTCGAATGAATCAGGAGGTCGTGTGGCTCTTGCTCTTCGTGGTGCGCGGGCTCGTCAGCGCTCGTCGGCTCCCGGTAAAGAAACGAAACCATGGAAACGGAAGAAAAGACAAGAGATCGAAGGAACGGCCAGCGAGGAAGGATCGCATCCGCCAGGAGGTACACGTCCTTCGCGTAAAGCGCGTTCAGGTATCCTTAAAAACTAACATATCGCAGAACGAGCGTGAGGGAGGGAAAGAGAGAGAGAGAGAGAGAGGGAGACAGATAGCTAGGGGGGAGAAGATGTGAACGATAGATAGGGATAGGAAAGAATGTTAGGGGAGATTGTAAAGGATGAAGAAAACGGGGGATCACGAGAGGAATGTTCGGATGCGTGATACTGCGCGCGTCGAGGAACGAACGAACAACGGCGACGTACGGAGGCATCGATCATCACCAATGGGGACGATGAGGAGTGCCGACAAAGGATCAGGCTGTGACCTAATCACGTGACAACGGGGCCGTCGCGGGTGACGGGGGTGGAGGATACGCGCGACACCAGGTCGGCGCCTTCGTGCCTTTCAAATTCCTTCGACCGAGCGTCCCGAACCACGGAGCCCTCGTGTTTACTTCTGGCGAGGCAACGAACCGGCCCCCACCCGTGTCCACCCGCCGCGGCCGCGACGGCCGACACCGATATCGAAGTCGACGGTCTTGGGAGGCAGCGAAGACGAAACCGAGGACGAGGAGCGTGGTCAACGGACGGCAAGGATGCACGGACAACACAGGCACACGGACAACGGACAACAGCTTCGAGCGTTGAGTATTGTTTCGATTTGTTGCGTACTGTTCACGGATTTACCGCCTAATTTGTAAGGAACACTCGTTTCCGCGGGGGTTAAAGAGAGAGAGAGAGGGAGAGAGAGAGAGAGATATAAAGAGTAAGGAACGACTACGGTCGCACCGCGGCGACGACGGCGAGGCGACGCGAGCGCGGCGGCGCGGCGCCCGGCTGTTTTTAATCGTTCGAGCGAGGGGGAAAGAGGCGAGGTGTACGGGTACCATTTTGTCCATATTTTAGAGGAGCCGATAAAATAACTACTATTGTCCGTTGGTGGAGCGAGAGATCCGCTGGACGGATCCTCCGCAGCTTCCGGCTGAGAGGCAGAAGAGGAGCCCTTCTCGGTGGATCTTCAGGGAACGGCCCGGAACGAACGCGCTTGGCCTCCGTTCGGGGCCGTTCCGCGCGCTCAGAGGATGACAACGATGGCCAGTTTTCACACGGCATTCGTCGCGCTGTACCTCGTCGGCTTTCCCTTTCTTTTTCCTATTTTCCCCCTCGTGTTCGCTCGAGCCGGGCCGGCCACCCCCGCCCGCGGCCCGTCGATCGTCGCCCCGGCGGCCACCTTTTCTAAGCACGATCATATCGCTGCAACGTCGGCTCCGCTCGGAGACGCGGTCTCGAGCGCGGGCCTTCCAGTTTCTCGAACGAGCCGAACGACGGCGGTTCGTGCCCGAATCGACGGGAATCGGAGCCCCTGACAGACCACACGACACGATTCTTTTTCCCCCTTTGAGCGGAAGCAAGCATCGTTCGATGGATAATCATCGCCCACCAGGATCTCGATCCTTTCTCTTAAGTTGTACATAGAATTATTTCAATGATCGCACCGTGCAATGTCGAAACGGGCGGGTTCGAGATCGGTACGCGAAGATGCTTGGCCCGATCCAACGGTAATTCGATAGAAACGATTCCTAGAACGCCTCCCCGCCACGAGAACGCGGAAATGGTGGGGAGCCGGTAAGCCTGGAATTTCACCGCTCGGGCGACGCGTGACGCGGTGATCGACGGAACCGCGTGCTTTCCCGCCAAGTGGTACGAACGCCCGCTACGTTGTGCGAGTTCTTTTTTTCTTCTGTTTCCCCACGCGATAGTCGCTCGTCGACGGGAGAACGGGAGGGAACGGAGAACGGAGACGAGCACAGATGAGTGAACCGCGTTGCGCCGTACGAACGAAAAATAGAAACGGTGCACCGATCATATTACGCGTCTAACATTACGTAGAGATGTTTTTTAATTAATGGTTAATTGATATATTAAACGAGGTTAGGCTAGTCGCAGCGACGGGCGTACGAGTAGCAGGGACGACAAAAAGGGAAGGGGGCGTAAACGATAATTTAGAAACGAGCCAGCGCCGGCTGTTTTTCTTAAGCGTTATTGTGGTAAAATGAGAGAACGGGGGAATACGGTGGGCCGAGAAGATAAATTAAAAATCCACGCGTTAAAGGAGAGAAAAAAATTAATGATTAAATCGCGATGCCGGTGCGTAACTATATAACAGAGTAGATTCTATTAAAAAGAAAAGAGAAAAAAACGTATATGTATATATATAATTGGCATCAAATTATATGTATATATATTAGACTTACGAGAACGAAAGACGGATGTTGGCGCGATTTAAATTGCGCGAAGGATGCGCTACAGAGGGTTAGACGCCTCTACTACGCCTCCCCTTATTCCTCTTCTACCCTACACCCATTACACAAACACACACACGTACATACATGTACACGTACACGGTGTGACAAGCACACGAAGCAAACGCTGATAAGTCGCGAGAAATCAGTGCCGAGGCAGGCTATGTGTTCTTACCGCAGTTCTTTTCTTTCTTTCCCGCTAGACGGTTTGTAGATAATTCAATCGGACGGTATAATAATTACAATTACTAATATATATATATTTATATATATATATATATGTATATCTCGGGTGGTAGCGAGTCCTTTGTAACTTAACCAACTACCTTTACCGCCAATATTATTTTCACCACTGTTACTACCACTATTATTCTCGCTATTACGTGCACTATTATTATAACTATTATTATTATTGCTACGATGATCATTACCATTATTATTACGATTATTAGTACTATTATTATTAGTTATGTTATGAATATTATGTGGATATGTGACAATTTCATTCGACGAATTATCATCGGTGGCCAGTGGTAATTGCTGGTTGTCACTCGGTTCCAGTTGATCGCGGAATATTATTTAGCTACGTCCCTTTTGCGTCGCGAGAACAAGAGCAGCTCGCTTGTTCCCTGTTCTAGATTGCCCTGTCCCATCCCACACCCTGTACTTTGCGTTTCTATTTCCCTTTTATTTTTAAGGGTTAATTCGCCCCGTATATATACCCTCGAACCCCTTCAACGACGTTTCGTCTATGTTCTGACATTTAGTTAACCATTGTATTTAGTTATTGTATTATTATTATTATTATTATTATTATTATTATTATTAAGCATGCATTATGCAGTGTACACAGCAAAGAGAAAAGTAAAAAAGAGTAATACCCACACGACTATACCACACGTACACACACGGTTTTTTGTAAGCGGTGAGTCTTAACCTAGTCACGAGTCACTATTTTTTAATTTTAACGATCGATTTATTGATTATTATTTTATTTATTATTTACGACAAATAAAAGCGAGACATCGGACCCGAGTTGTCCTTCATTTTTTTCGTTCCGCCTTCTGTTTCTCGTGTTCATCGAGCCCCCAGCAACCTTCACTCCCAACCCCCAACTGTCCACCACCCCCTGACATCAAAATTGCATTAAAATAATAAAAGGGACGAGAAGTCTCGGGCTGAGACGTTTTCGAACTATCGGCTGCCGACCCGGCCTACCTTCTTCTTGGTGTCCGAGCGAACGAAGCTCTCCTCGCGAGGAACGGGGCGACGACTTCCGCTGGCTGGCCGGAAACCTGCGATCCTCGAATCGAATCGCGACGAAATGGGCACGGGCAGAGAGGCTCCGCGTTTCGTTCAAATGGAAGAGGCAAAACTGAAAACGATATATCGGGGCAGGTGGGGGGGTGGGAAAATTTGTATATTTCGATTCTTAGACGACTAGACAGAAGTGGCCTAAAATTAGTATCTCCTTCGGCGCTGGCCTAAGATTTTGGTCTAAAACGTTTACGGGGAGGAGCGGAGGGAAAGGGGAAGAAATTGGGTTGCGGGAAGCTAGAGGGGAAGAAAATTTCGAAAAACGATGATAAAGTGCCTGACGGTCGCGTCGAGCCTCGACGATTCGAGATCGAGATTTCCGCCTGCAAGAGGGTCGTTCCCGCCCCGATTCCTCGTGATCAATTCGGTTTCAGTTCCTACGTTACTTCGCAACCTACAATCAGTGACAACACCGCTCGTAAGGAGGATGATTTAGTTAGTTAATCTCGTGGGAGATTTAATCTACCAATGCGCGAAACGATCGGCACAGATTGTCGTTTCCCACGGAAATCTGCTGCTGGGGAAAGAATTCTGGCTACTTTCTGATTCGTTTGAGGTAAATGGCCCCATTGCTGGTGTTGGGGAAATTAATCTGTCCTTATTGATATGCGAGATAAATTGAACGGGACATTTGTGGTTTTAATAATCAAGTTAAATCTCTCTCCAAATCTACGAAAATTCTGTTGCAAAGTATACAATCATTTCGTCCCCTTGATTCCGGCTAATTACTTGAGAGCTTTCTAATATTGGATAAAACGCCTAAAATAATAGAAGAATTAAATACGAATTCCGATAATTAGCAATACGACGAAAATAAAAGGGTAATGGGGACATTCACCTTATCGAGCACTTGGAACAACAGATCGACAGAAACATGAAAGTACCCTTTAATTAGACGGAAATTAGATTTATTAATGTTAGGCGAATTGATCGTTACGAACGCGCGTAACTGATGAGTTATTTAAACGGTGGACGAAATTAGTATAAATAGGATAATGAAATTATTTCTCGCGAATTCGTTTGACACTTTCGAACATTACGTGCCGTTGAACGCGCCCTTTATTATGCGTGCTCGGATCAACGAATCAAGCTACACTTTCTCTGATTTCACGCAAGACACTCGCGAACGCATTCGTGGATTAAACTGATTTCGAACCACTTCACGCGTCAACATCTTTCTCAGAACGAAGCATCCTCTTCGCAACCCGTTACACAAGCTTCAATTCCACAAGCATCAAAGATGAACAGGCAAAGCTCTCATTTCACATTCGATTACCGAAGCACGGAACAGCAGCCACCCTCTTGCTACGCCATAATTGCGACAAAGAAGAACCAATCACAGAAACAGAGCAGCATAAAAGAGCGGACCGAACAGACAGAAGCACAGCGATATCGCTGGGATTAAGGAAACCGCTCGACAATAGTAGCAATAGCCACCGATCCGTACAATCTCAAGCCGAACCGAATCTCGATTCAATCGCGCAGCTGGAGCACAACCCGATAGCAGGAGCACGCCAAACAGTTGAACCGACAGTGTTGTGGAGACCCGACGTATCGATTCGAGCACCGACGAACGTCCGATCGAAATTCATAGTTCCGCGAAATCCCGAGTCGTCCTTCTCATCGCAGAGACAGGGGAGGCTCGCCCGCATCGCTCGGCGAGCGTCTTCGCGTGGGAGAGGCGCCAACAGAGCGGAAGCTCGCCGTTAGCCTTGGGAAAGGCATTTCGTCGGAGACCCGAGCACAGGCCCGAGGCAGACGGTGGCGGAGGCTGTTCGATTTCATTCCGCGCCGACCGAGGATCGAGGGTCCCGCCGCGAAGGACGAACCGCCGCGGATCACGGTAACGAATCGCGAACCCGCGCTCGACTCCCCGACCAGAGCGAACGTAGCCGAGGAGGCCCTCGCGTCCCGCACCCTTCCCTCTGCCCCGAGCGGCGAACGGATCTGCTGCGGTGTCGACCGCCGAGACGAAGTTTCGGTGGCCGAGACGTGGTCACCGTGCGCCCCGTACCGAAGAACGCGCGGCCCCGAAAGGGCGGTCGTTCGACGGTCGGCCCCGAGGACGACGCGGACGCCGCCGTGGTCCTTCCTGGCCGTGGATGGCGAGGGGGCGAGGAGGGTGACCGAAGGAACGGGCGCAGAGGGGAGAGACTGTACGGAACGAGAGGGACAACTTCCTGCGCCGACGATGTATGTATCTTGACGACGACGAAGAAGAAGACGAAACGGAGGAAGTGGATGACGATGAAACCGCGACAGAAAGGGTGAACGAACGAAGGCCGATCGACTCGCCGTTAAGGATGGACGGTTCGCCGTGCGGGAGGCACGGCGAACGTTCGGCATAGTATAGACGAAACGAGACGACGACGTTCCAATTTTTGTTTTGTCCGAGCAGAGAGGAGGGAGATATATACGGCAACGGAAAGAGTGTGCTGACAGAGACGGCAACAGAACGGGGAATAATAAGCATACGTACATACCTAAACGCGTAACAGTTAAGGAAACCACGTGTAAGCAGAATTAAGTAATAGTATTTAACGTTAACACTTGCAAGCTATTAATTATTATATAAACGATTAACTCAAGGTAATTAAAACCAAAAAATAATAATAATAATAATAATAATAATAATAATAACGATAATGCTAAAAGAAAACCGAGCGGAAGGTCGTATCACGCTGCAGTAAACGGAAGATGAGAGAGAGGACTTACCCACTCGACTGGTGGGGGGATACCAAAAAATGGCAAAAAAGTAAACAGAACACACACACACACTAATAAACTAATTATTATTGTATGATTATATATTATTATTACGATTATTACTATCGAGTTCGAGAATCGTCGTGATAAAAGAGAGAAGGAGAATTAATAAACCGTACGAATAAGTGATACACGGGATGTATGGGGAAATTCGAGTAAAAAATTTAAAAAAAGTAGTAGAGGAGAGAAAGCTGGACGGCGTGAATGCGTGAGAATGGGAATAGAGAGCGAGAGAGTGGGAGAGATAGTGAACGGAGGCTGAAAATACTTCGAAGTATGTTCATCGAAAATAATCATTCCTCAGACTATTAGAGACGTAATTAGGGTATATTTATTATGGCGAAGCACGCGTTTACGGGGGACAACGTGGCGATTGATGTCGCGACGCGCGCGGTACAGAGACAGGGGAGCGACAAAAAGAGAGAGAGAGAGAGAGAGAGATGAGAAATTATATATAAGACGTTTTCTGTTTTCCGTTTTCTCCGCAAGGGAGGCCGATCGCGGGCTCCGGTTTTTTCGGGCGCACGCGACGTTCGAACTTTATAGTCTAGGACGGATAAAGGGGGGGAAGAAATTCGAGTATGATTCCGCGGATTCGTTGTGTGACTGTGAGAAGAGGCAGGGAGAAATGGAAGGGTAGGATCGTTGCGAATGAGAAGGAGAAACGGACCGGGGAAGCCTATGTTTTTATGCGTGACGGCGCGCGTGCGTATGCGAGGAATATTAAGGGGAAGATTAAAAAATAAAGGGAAGAGGATAGGGAAAGAAAATTAATGGGGAGGGGGGGGCAGGAGATGAAATAGTGGGGAGAAGTAAATTACTGATTGTTGACACCGAGTGAGCATAAAAAAAAAAAAAGAAACTTTCTGTGTGATAATCTCGTAGTACACGTAGCGCGTTAAGTCTACAATACGTTTCGGTTAAGGGATTTTTAGGTGAGAGCGATTAAAAGCATTTTTAAACGACGGGAGTGACGATTCATTTGCGGGGGGGGAGGGGAGGGGAGGGGAGGGGAGGGAGACGAGAGCGCGGAAACCTCTGGTCGAGGATTTCGAGAGGTGTCGCGTGTGCGTGTATGTTTTACGAACCCTTTGGGAAATTTCGTCGGTGACGATGAGGGGGGTCAGCCGTTCATCCACCGGCAGTCGACATATCAACGAGCGTGTACGTATCTTAAATATCGATTCGTGTGTTATAATTGCGTTGCAGGGAACTCGACGGAGCTGTCGATTACTCCGGCCCGTCGATTAAACGTAGGCGAATTAATTATTTAATTTCCGAGGAGTAGTGTTATTCTTGGAATAGTTATTCGTCCACGACCGCGAGATTCGAGACATCTCTCTGTGTTTTCCGTGACAGGAAACGGGGCAGTCGATTACTCCTGCCTCGATCATAGGACTCGACCCCTGGGCAGGCCGCCATGTTACAATGAAACATTCGTTTCCGTCGCCACCATCGTTTCACTCCCTTCGTTTATGGGTTTGACTTAATCGTACGATAGATTACGTTCACCGCGATGTCGCTTCCGTTTCATTCGACCGGGGTTGTTCGTTTCAAAGGCGAGTGAGAAACTATTCAGTCAGTAATATCGCAAAACGAAGGGTCTATGATCGTGAGAATTAGTTGAAGTATAATATCTTTGGCAGCATTTTCGAGGTCTATACCGCGGGGAGAAAGGGAGAAAGGGAGAGAGTGAGAGTGCGTGTGTGAACGAGCGATCGAGCGAGCGAGAGTGATGAGAAAAGTTAATAGAGGTAGCAAAAATTCTAAATTAAAGTTCCTATCGCTTCGCCTTCTAGCTGAAACGTTCGACGGGCAGCCTTTAAACGAACAAACCCCCACTCGTTCAGACACGACCCCATCGAGCGCCGTTCAACTACCTCGAAATTAGAAAAAAAAAAAAAAAAAGAAACCACTAACGGCACTATCCTTCAACAACGTAAAACGGCCTGCAACGGGTCGACTCGCAGTACATTCCCGACGAATCTTTATTTCTGCAGGCCACGAAACGAGAGGCTGTCGATACTCCAGCTCTCGTAACACTGAATGCTCCCAAGATTAATCCCAGGTCCCGGTGTCTCGAATCCAGCGATGTCGATGGACGAATGGTTTCCTCGAGCTCCGCCGACAATCCACGGGGGGTTGGAAGTGTCTCGAAGAAACGGTATACCTCTCGAAGTCCGTCAGCCGCGACCACGAGGACCCGGTTCGAGTCGGGGTTGGGTCTGGGGGGGGGGGGGTGGGTGGGTGGGCAGGGATGCTGGGGACGGGGATTACAAGAGGATAGAGACCGTCGAAATCGGGAATGGTGTAGAAGCGTGTAGGGAGCCAAGTGTCCTTGATGCGACCGTCGTTGAAGCCACGAAATCTCGCGATCTCAACAGGTGATTTCTCTCGGTCCGGGGACGGTATGGATGTTGGCACTTTGTCGATCCTTCGTGGGAATTGGAATTCGCAGGTGGTGGGGTAGTAGCGAGGGACGTTGGTTACGTGTCTCTATTACTTTTCGTGCGCGATGTGTTAGTATATCTGAAAAATTTCGTGATGACAGTGCAAGTAATTATTTGCCCACGTTGCTGTTAATTATCCGACGTGTCTATTAATTAATTTCTTCATTCCGTTTACCTTCTGAATCTTGACAACTTATTTATTACAATCCTCTTCTACACTTATTCTACGGTAGATTCATTCATGCGTCACTCATATTAGGAAAACAGTTAAACGACTGTTTGTTTAACAAAGTATGAGAATACTAATCTGAAACCTTTGGCTTGTACAAGAAATAAACATTCAAAACACATGATCTCATATATGAACACTGAATTTTGAACTCACATCAGACCGGCTACGGAGTAATATTAAATTGCTGGCTTTATTCTCTATGAGAGGCCAATGTTACAAACATACGTGTTCGAGAAAGTGTCAACGGCCGCGGGTAGAAGGAAAGGCCGAGGGAAGAAGTCACGGCCGAGATGAAATCCAGGCGAATGGCGATTTCGGAACTGAGTTCGGAGCCACGGGCGAAAGACGTTCGGCGCAAACCGATCCTAGTTGAGGATGAATGACGACCGGAGCGAATGGGAGTGATAGGCGACGAGCGACTGGGGACAAGGGTGAAAGTGAAATCGAGCGAGTGCGCGGGGCGAACGGGACGACGGAGCGAGTGCGTTGAAGAAAAATTGAAAAGAAAAAAAAATGTGAAAAAATTATACAGAGAGCGCCGACCTCCTTGCCTACCGGGAGGTCCGCATATATGTATTGTAAAGAGACGAGGCTAGTAAATGATAAAAAGGAGAGAAAATTAGGAGGAAGAGGCGAGAGTAAGAGAGAGAGAGGAGAAATTATTAGACCAGTTGTAAGTGTAAGTTAACGAGGAATTTTCTCCCCACCCCACACCCTTTTCGTGCACGATACTTTTGGCAATTCTTTCGCGAGCGTGAGTCCACTAGAGAAAACGATGATACGAGTACATATGCGTGGTGTATACTTGACGGTTACGTGCGATCATATGTTTTGCGTGATAGAAAGTGAGAGACTGTGAGAGGGATAGAGTGATCCGTTTTCGGGAACAGAGAAGTAGAAGGAAAATTAAAGAAATGGATAGAGAGAGAGAGAGAGAGAGAGAGAGAGAGAGAGAGAGAGGACGGGATTAAGTGGCCCATTACAGGTCCGTCGGCCGACTCAGTAGCGCTATCGAGGAGTATATAATCGATTGCAAAGGGGGCAGGCAATACACACAGTGCACCAAGAACGGCAGGTACTAAAAGGTGTCGCTATCCATCCAACCCTTCAGCCACCGAGTATGAGAGCAACGAATGATTAGCGGAGAAGCGTGAATCTTGACGAGATCCTGGTATTCCTACCACTCTATTTTCTATTTTACGATGATTCGTCTGTCGTTGGTCCTTTTGAAGGAAGAAGGAGCACTTCTCGGCTGGACGTCAATTAATTGTACCATCGGTATCCATGCGAGGCGAAGAATAACGTTGCTGCTGTCTGACAAGTAGAGATGGATCTCGTGCTTCCTCCGCATCGATAGTCACGATGCCATCCCTTCGTCCTCATCGACTGTTAGATTTTATAGGGGAGAATGAATCTTAACTGGGTGATTTAGTCTGGTTGCAATTCTTCCTTCATCTCCGCCGTTGATTTGCTCCCCGAATTTTCATCACTCTCATCTAGCGATCTCGCGACAAACAGGTGAACCGGGAAATTCTTCTGTTCTATCGTTGCGATCCCTGCGCCATTAAATGAGTCGAGGAGCCGGAAGTAGGGGGGTGGTGAATGTACATACATACGTGCGTGTACCCCGAGGAGAGCACACAACGTGATGATGAGAATGCGATTTACGTTAAAAATGTCCGTGTATACCTGGAGTGTGTTTTACTTGCGCATACGTCTCAGCCGGCAAGTCGCGTTAGGTTAATACGTATTATCGTGTGTAGGGAATCGTAGGTGTATTAAGGTTAACGACACATACAAAGATGAGGAAGAGAGACGAAAAAAAAAAAATAAAAACAAAAAGAACCGCGGAGAAGAAGCGATGAGAAGATAGAGAAAGAGAGATAACTTATTTAGTAAACGAAGAAGCGAGGACAAGCAGTAAAGCAGCATGCAACAGACAAAAATAAAACAACCAAAATAATAAAAAAAAAAAAAAAAATACCTACGTTGATGTGTGAGGATGTGAGCTAGATCGCCGCGTTGAGTCCAATCAAGTCCTCAGAGATAATATAGAAGCGCAGACCCTCCGCTGATTGGGGTGCTATAGAATAAATAAAAAGAAAAAAAAAAAAATGGGACGCGACCCTGGGCGCAATAGCGCCGGCCATCTTTGTCGGTCCCGTGGACAGAGCGTCGGGCGATTCATATAGTGTTTAAAAAAATATCACGCCAAAGCCAGACAATACTTTGATAAAGCTAAATGTTAGTCATTAAACTTTCGCGTCGTTAAATGCGGGAACCAAAGTTTCGGGCGCAAATATTTTTTTCGAAAGGTGCACCGAGGAAAGCCGACAAAACGGGGGTAGCGAGCGACACGGGGTCGGCGACAGATGGACGGCCGTTATGCGCCGGTCAGCTGGAACGTCTTGTAAGAATATTGTGGGAATTGTTTTTCTGCGCCCTGGTCGGCTCGATTCTTCCAGCCGAGTCGGGGCAACCTCCACAAGCATGTACATTTTCGGCTCGGAACCTCTGCCTCCGTTCACCCTCATCCAGTTACACAGTACTTCGCAGCTCACCATAGGTCCTGACGCCAGAACCTACCGTTCACAAGGACGTCTCATGAATCTCGAGCGACGCGATCGCGGGATACCTAAATATTCATCGACAGTTAAGAAGCAGCGCTCTACAATAGACAAGCGCGGAAAGTCCAGGACCCCCAGGCATTCAATTCGCACACACACAATATTCCCCGATCGCGCCGCTCGACAACGCCGCAACAGTTTTCTCGTCGCAATAGATGAGCCGGTCGTGCACACACCGACCCCGCTCGATCACAGCAAACCCCGGAACCCACCACGGAGGCAGCGGTGTCCCAGCCCGCCAACCTGCCTACTTTTCACGCATTACGATATTTAACGACTATATACCACTTTCGACACGAGGACATTCCTTTCGTACGTTTTACCGGCGTTTTTCTCAGTTCGCTTTCGACACAAGTTTCGGATACGATTCATTGCTGTCCTAGGTTGCGCACAAGACGACACACAGAGACGTGGCGCGGGGGCACGCCCGCCGATCGTCTCGCCGAGCGGGGTAACTCGTTCAGGGAAGCTTCCCGAGTAGCCCCGTATGGTGGACGGGAGCCGGGCGTGCCCCCTCGCGACGTAGAGCGAAAAAAATTCAATTTTTCGGCAGACACCAAAAAGAAAAGGATAAAACTCAGCTCGAGTGGCGGGCGGGAACGTGGCCGCGCGACATCCGGCGCGCGGCGCCGTTCCTGTTCGCCAGCGAACCACACAACAGTTAAGTGCTCGGCAAGGCGAAGGTCCCATCAATCGCCTAGCAGCACACCCCACACACACGCGTACAACGACACACGGGACGTAGAGGGACACACAACATACGCAACATGGCCGGACGGGCCAATGTACACCCGGGCACAGATATACACACGGACACCCGCCACACGTACACGCAGTTTCGGCCAGAATCTAAAAAGACACATCAAGGAAAAAAGTACAAGTTTATCACGTTGCGCCTTAATGTTAAAATTAAAAGTTGATCAAAAGAGTGGAAGACGAAAGAGAGATAGGGAGAGAGAGAAAGAGAGCGAGCGAGCGAGAGAAAGAGAGGGAGAGAAAGTGAGAAAAAAAAAAGATGATAATGCGAACGCGTATTCTTAACCAAAATCGGCCTTAGTATATACTTTTTCCAGGCACGCCGACAGACGACGCGCGACCTTTCCCGCTTCGAACCCCCTGTGCCACACCCTCTGCCACGTCCCACGCCCCTAAATCTCTTTCTCTAGATTGTATAAATGATATATTATAAATATATGTATACACATAGAATTATATCCGCCGGCGGCGGGGAGTTTCGAAACCTCGCAGCTAATTCAGCAAACCACCGAACCATCGAACGATTTAGGGGAATGGGCAACTAAGATGAACGGGAGGAGATGCGATGAGGAGGATGGCGACGTTTAGTGAAGATGGAGGATGGAAAAATAGTCTTCTCAGTTCCCGCCGCGTCTGGCAGGATTCGAAATTCTTACGGTGCGCGTCCATGTTGGACGAGGGAAGCGGGTCGCGCCGGAAGTGTGCGCGGGAGTCGCCGCGACCGTGTCTGACTTGGACGCGGGGCCTGTCTTTCAAAACCCTTCACCACCCACCCTTGCTCCGCCGCCCCGTTCTTCGAATCGCTGGAAGGTCGCCAGTCGATGGTCGCGCGGCCCGAACGCCCCCGCTCCCGCAATATCCCCCCGCGATTTGTCCCTCCAACCCCATCACCCGCCCATACCTACCCTGCTCCCACCCACCCCCCCCCCCCCGCCCAAAAATACGAACCCTCAGTCCGCTCCAGAACGAAGAGCAGCAGAAGAGATTCTCAAGTGGTATACCATGCGCACATACGTTAAAAGAAAAAAAACAGCCAATCCGTCAGGGCGAGAGAGAAAGCGAACGGGAGAGATGGCGTTACCTTTCTCGCGTCGGTGAAGAGGTAAACAGCGACGAAGAAGAAAAACACTTCCTGCATTTAGTAGAAGCTGAGGCGAGGACGCGAGCGGACGGGTCGCACGGAATTAATCGAGGGACGCTCGTCTTCGGGCGGGAGAAAGCGGGTGGACACGACGAGGACGCTTGTTGACAGCAAGCGGACAGGCAGGGAACGCGGACGGCCGACGTGGAGTAATCGGAGTGAGACGTAGACGCAGGGCTCGACTGTCGACTCGCTGTTTCCCGCGGCCGGGGCGACGGAAAATTCGCCGAAAATCCGAGAGAATCGAAAAGCTTGCCGTAGAGGACAGAGACCAAGGAGGAAGGACGAGAGATTAGCGAGCGAAAAGAGGCTGAGTTCAGGTGTTGACGAGGGATCGACCACGTATTATCTCGTCGCGTAGATCCGCGGTATTCTTTGCCATCCGTTTCTTTTTACCGAACGTGCGATGTATCACGGAGTGACTCGACTCACGACTCAGGCGAAGAGGGCGAGGATCATTCGCGAGATACGATGCTGCGAAACGGTGGACGGCTGAGCGACTTGGGGGAGTCGCTGGGAACGAGGATTAAGAAGCTGAGTTCAACTCCATTAGGCAAAACGTCCCCTTCGTTCATCTAAACGGATCTTTAAGAAACTAGAGAAAAAGATATCCTGAGTTATTCTCCGAAATTACAAAATGCCCACCATTACCAAGTAGAATACTCAAAGCTGGCGAACTATTCATACGTTGCCATTCGCGATGAACCTAGAAGGAACCAAAGAGTTCCCCCGTGTTCGTTTCCAATCCTCTCAGCCGATCCCGTGGCTAGTATCCGCGCGATTGGGCCAGCTCGTCCAGCCTCGCACACCCGACTTGTTCGCGGGAAATCGCCAATGGCCAAAGAAAAACGACAGTTGTCAAAGGAGCGATCGTTTCGGCAGCTTTCCGGTCAACGACGTTTCGAATTCGTCACGGATGCGGAACAGGTACGCACGCGTACGTAGCAATCTGAAACAGGAACCCAATGGAAATCCGCCCCAAGCCCCTCTGAGTATCAGCACGCGACGATCCAACTGACCAGGTCCAATCCGACAGTTAGAAGCGAACGGTACCCGTTCGAAAGATCCGACGACTGGACACAAGAGACAATATATAGCGCAGCAACGAGCGCGGAGTGCGACGCACCGCGGCTCGACCACACAGACAGCAGACAACAGAAACGCCCCCGCGAGCAGACAGCCGTGACAATGGAGAACGTTGTAGGAAAATGCGATCAGCCTCGGCGAGGCGTAATGCCCCGGAAACGTGCAACGTCTCGGGATCTCCCTTCCGACGAACAGCAGAGGAAGACGGGGACGAGGAGAGGGAATGAGATGAGAGAGACGGAAGTAGAGACGGGAGCCAGTAACGCTGGCCCTCTCCGATTAGTCTTCAGTGTACATATAAGTAACGATTCTCACCGATAGATATAATAATTCAGCCAGGCAATAATCGCAGGGACAATTGTTGCTCGTTCGTCCGATTCGTCGATAATCGTGGACGGGGAGTAGTCGTTCGGAGGAGCGATAATAACGGCGTACCCCGACGCCGATCGATGATAGGAAGGAAGCTTAACATTTTCGCCGGTACCTTAACCAGGACGATTCATCGAGGACTTGTTTCATTTCGGCAGCGTTCCGCGCAGAGTTCTTACCGCTAGTTTACAGGCAGACGCGCCGAGCAGACATCGGCGCCAGGTTTTCGTTTCGAGGAGCACTGCTCCTCCACGAGCGTAGTGATATCGACGCCTGATCGGGCGGCGGTTACGATCGGTAGTAGCCGCTTGATCGTTGACCAGCATTATTCGGCTCGCCGGAGCTGCAGGCTCGTTTACAGTACGGGCATCAAGAGCCGACACGGCCACGGTTTTACTTTTCTACCTCAAACGCCGCCACCTACGTCTCTCGTTAGGCGGGACAGAGGTGGTCGGCCCTTAACAGTTACAATTGCACTGGACAGTCCTTGCGACCGTCGGTCTCTGGGATATCGCTGGCGAGGTTCTTCGCGGGATTAGGCGCGGCAACAAGTTCGATCGGTGAATCCAGCACAGACAGGGATTAAGATCGGCGCGGCCGGCGACCGGTGTGCCGCGGCTGGAACGATCTTGATCATTCAAGCACAGACACCTCCCCCAATAGAATTCTAGGTAAATACGCAAATGCACAGATAGAAAGATATGTAAGGTATGTCTCACGACTCGCTGACGGGACAGCATTACGAATCGAAGCGGCGAGAGAGCATCGTACTTCCGGCGATCGATCCGCGATCGCGAAGCCGGGCAAGCCTGAACGAGACGCCTGTGCGGAGCAGGATCATCATCGAGCCCGAGAGTGGAGCCACGTGGAGGGATGACACACGGCCAGTGACACGGCCGAAGCCGACCGACACGATCGAATTCTCTCAATGAAAGCAGCGCATATACACCCGGAAACGATTTACAGGAAATAAGCACATTAAAGGACAGATTCGTAGAGCCGACAAGGCGGGGGAGAAGCGTCCAACGGCGCGGATTTGACGAGGAGGGGCGCGCCTCTCCTCCTCCACCTCCTCCTCCGTCGATCAGGAACTATAATGTTATAACGAGGAATAATACCTTGCCGCTTGCAATTCGTTGAAAACGCGTCGCGTTCCGAGCAATTCGCATCGCGTAGGGAAACGACGCGATACTACCACAGAGCATGTGTGTTTTAGAAAGAAAGAGAGAGAGAGAGAGAGAGAGAAAGAGCGAGAGCGAGAGAGTGCGTGTAAGGGAGAGAAAGAGAGAATGCGAAAAATTTCGAAACACAGGAAAGGAGAGGAGAACGATTGAGTGTACGGGAAGGAGAGCTGTTTTTGATAGGTGGATAGAGAGCGAGGTGGTAGACAGAAAGGGTGCGAGAGAAAGGCTGAGAACGGAATGTGTGATATCTGAAAGGAAGAGGAGAGATAAAAGGAAAACACGAAAGGAATGAAAAATTAAAACAAGCAAAACGGAGGAAAAACAAACGGAACGAAAAGAAAATTCACGGAATCGTTGGAGATTCGCTATTCGACTTTCTGATTTTTCGCAGATTTTCGCGCGGGACAACAGGTGCGTCCCCTCCGAGATCCCATCCCAGACCCCCTTCCACCCCCACTCCCCCTTCGTAACCGCCGCTGTAACGGGATAAGAGACGAGAGCCGCCACCACCACTACCACCAACCACCTTCCACCCCCTCGGTAAAATCCTTCCCAAAAAGACAAGGAATTAAGGCTTGCTTCCAAGAAAAGAAAGAGAATGAATAATGATAAAGAATAATGATAATACTAATAATAATAATCCGTACGCGTTATCGAAAACCTAATAAGGATTAATTAAATAAAAAAAATACTATAAACTACCTAACAATAATTATTAAACGATAAAAGGGTTAAGAGTATTGATTAATTGAATTATACCTAACGATTAATTAAAAGGTAATTAATGACTAATAATAACTTATAACGATAATACGATTATAATGATATATATATATATAGTATAAAAAGAATACGGTGAACCGAGGACAGCCCACGATAAAGTGAGACGGATAGCGAGAGAGCGAGAAAGGAAGAAAGAAAGAGAGAGAGAGAGAGAGAGAGAGAGAGAGAGAGAGAGAGAGAGAGAGAGAGAGAGTGGTAGAGAGAAAGCGAGAAAGAGAGAAAGTGAAATATGGCGGCTAACAAACTGTCCACCGAGACGAAGCGGTCCGGCCTAGAGATCGGCCGCCCGAGAGGTAAGGGGCGGTGCCGATCGAGCGTGACGTTGGATAATTTTTCATATTTCCTTTTTCCTACGACACGATCACGCTCGAGTTCCCTCGTTCGAGTGTTCGACTCCTTTTTCTTTTGTTTCTGACTCGGGGCAAGGCCGATACCGCGACGCCCTCAGCATTCCCCGACGTCGGGCGTCGCGTCCTCCCAATCGTCGGACTCCCTCTCGTCGAGGTGGTCGTTTCTTACCCATCATTTATACGCTAGCTTGTAACTTGAGACTTAAGTAATTAATGAAGAGAAATAGAAAGAGAGAGAGAGAGAGAGAAAGTGAGGGAGAAAAAGATGTGTGAGAACGAGAGCGAGATAGGAGGAAGAAGATGAGGAAAAGAGAAGAGAGAGAAGGAAGGGATATACACTCGCGAGATAGACACTCAAGAAAACACACAAACAACACACATACAAGCATTAATGATACCTAATGATATAATTATATTATTGATATAACTTACGATTATGAACTATCCTAGTGGTATTATATGACGACATAGTTGATTGATCTGTTTAATATTGAATGTCTGTAGATCACAGAGCGTTTGGAACTCTATGCTACCCGACGAAGCACCCCCGTACGACCCTGCTTTGCTGTCCATTCCCCCCCCTCCCGCCTAGCCCGAACCACCCATCCCCTGTTACCTAAACCACCTATCCAACCCCCGCCCCCAGTCCCAACGCCACGCAAATCACGACAAAAGAGAGAGAGAGAGAAAGAGGAAAGAAAGAAAACCGCGTATCACTTGAAACAATCGTCGACCGATTCGTACCCATTGTACCCCGGGAATAAACGTACCATTGGACGCTACCATGGAAACCAATTGAACCGCGAAATTTTTCTAAAGCAAAAGGAACGAGTAAAATTAAAACAAAGAGGAAGCAAAACGTGGAATCTAAAAACTCGGGAGCTAACTATGAATCTAATCCTCTCCCCCCCCCCTTCGTCTACGACCCCGCAGAGAGGGAGCCACCTGTCGCGCAGAAGGTAGGGCTCCCGGCTACCAAATTGTCGTCGACGGAAAAGAAACGGCACACGAACCCTTTGACAGTTCCAGGAACGGTTCAACCATTTTCGAATTGATCACGTTGAGGGTGCGAATGTTTCATGGAGGGATGCGCAGAAGGCGCTCTTGCTCTTTAAAAACCGGCTTTCAGTTCTGACACCTATTTTTCTTCACCCACCGCGCGTGGCTCGAGCCACGCGAGGATCCACGATGAAGCAGCATTACTCGAGGACAACTGGTTTTATGTTTCGAATCGAACAGGACGACGCAAATAGTTCACGGACAAGCAATAGAATCGAGAGGGTCGCGGCCAGCACCCTCTCCCCGATAAGCCTTCGAACAGAGCACATTCCACGTGGAAACGACAGATTGACACCCGACAGTCAAACGATCGAATCGAAGAGCGCGAGAATATTTTGGCGCGACAACGGAAAGGCATTTCTAGTAAAATTTTCGGCGTACAGTGAAAGCGAAGCGGAAACGAAGCAGCTAGCGCGAATTAGTAGAATTAATAGACGAGGCGGATGTCCTCCAGCGCGATCACGTATCGTCCACTAGCGGGCAGATTAGGAAAGGAACCGAGGCCTAGATGAGAAGGACAAGTTCCGCTTGAGAAACGAGAAGAACACTCCTCCGAGCCCTCTGCCTCCGTTTTGTAAGTGTGCCACGCGACGTCCGTCGACGAGAACCGGCGGCGATAATTGCGAGCGTTCCGTTCGTAACGAGCGATTCTCTTCGATCGACGTCCCCAAACCATACGATATTGTTGTGTTTACGTTTTTCCCTAGCAAGTAACTTCTTGGTGCAACGGCGACCGTGGCGCGGAACTCGCGCGCCCTCTCGGCGCGCGCGAACGATCTCCAGCGCCTCTGGTGCGTAAATAAGGAATCGTTCGCGTTGCAGTGCGCGGCGCCCGAGTCGTCGATCGGTCGCCACGATTCTTTGTACATTCGCAGGCACGTTCGTCGTCGCTTCACGGCCGATCGAGCGGCCACGTGTTTCTTCTTATTGACAACGTTTTATTGCTAGTAAGTCTTTTGACGGTGCATCATCGCGCGCCCTCTCTTCGTTCCCCGACGAAAGTGGCGCGCTGACGTCGTGGCGAGCCTCGGTTATGTATGTGATAAAATAGTTACTTTCCGCTGTTTACCTCGATTGATTATTTCGACTGTTGACTCGTTGAGCAGATATGGGGACGAGGCTCGATCCCGACGATCGGATCCAGCCGGTCTTATCGCTGGATCTCGGCGCGTCGCGCTCGCGGGGAACGGGAAGATCGGGGGAGGCGTAGATGGCGCGCCGATCACCGCTTGGAATAATCCGCCATCGCACGGAGATCTCCAGCCGGATGTTATATATAGATTTTTGCCGTTATCAGAGGGTGATCGCGTACAGTTCGGGGATTGATTGAAGTTAGGGAGCTTCAGGAGCCGCGCTAGGTTATCCGTGGGACCGTCTCGCGAGCGCCGTCGATCGTTCACACTTTCGGGATTTCGTTCGACGGGCGGGCTACGTCTCTCGGCGATCGATCGTCCCTCGACCGATCCCTGGCGAACGAGCGACGCTCGGAGTCGCGGTAACGATACCTGATCACGGTGATGTCCCGTGCCTTACGTTACCGGGTGTAACGTAAACTCGATTCCAGACCGATCGAAGGGTTCCTGTCGGTTCTATGTGCTTCCGCACTAGTGAGCAATGTTTCCCTCTCCGACGAAATTCTGCCAAGTTCAGAGAACGATGGAATACACACGCGCACGCGCAACACACGTAGACACACACGAGCGCACCACAGGCTCGAGCAACACGAGATTAACACGCAGACTCTTCTCGTTATGATCCCTGTGCTCCAAGTCCATGTTAGAATGGCCTGTCCCTGCTATTCGACGAAGACCACGCCGGCCGATCAGCCCCATTCACTGGTTCCCCGATAATCGACGCGGGGCCGCTAAACGTTTCCATCCGGCATTAATTTTTCAATCACTCTGCACCGAGGATCGCGCGGGGAACAGCTTCGCTTCTTCATCGATCACCTCGCGATCGTCGTTGATACTCCGATCGATCGTGCCAACCCTCCAAAGTCCGCAGGATATCCTTTGTCTTGTTTCGCAACGGAACTCAATGATTTACCAGTCTTATGATCGATTCAGTGTACATACTCGTCCCTATACGGTCATTATTTTTGCCTGTCGATCCTCGGTGAACGTAACTCGAATTTCTCACTAGACGCCAGCAGCCAGGACTGCCAAGAAGTCCGGCGTGCCCGGGCGACCGGTTTTCATTTCGACAAATCGCAATGACCCTCTCGACGGCGCGTAGTCTTCGGCTGAATCGCTGACCTAGGCCGTACCGCATGTGACTCGGAGCACGAACGTGCCCCGAAGAGAGTTTGAGTTCGCCCCTGGGCAAGGTCAGGCGAGCGTCGGGCCGGCTCTCAATTTTGAAATAGCCATTTCGACGAAAAGCGAAAAAAGTGAACAGACCCCCAAAACCCGACGCAATAGAGGAAGGCAACCGGATCAAAATAACCGCCACACGAATCAACAGTTTCTCGCGCGGGGCCCGGCCGCGGCTGCCGCCAGATATTTCCGCTTTAGAAGGATCGGAAATTAAGGTTATCCTTGCCCCGCGATTCCTGCTCCCTTGCCTGTGTCCTGCTCCCCGAGATTCTCGTCCCAGATTCTCCAGAGAACCCCAGAGAGGATATCCAGATAATTTTATTAGGCGCGGTAGCCCGTTAGTTTAGAGGGGGCGGTGCATAAGGCCACCCTTCGGGCCCGCGATAAAAGAAAAGAAAGGATGAAAACGAAAAGGAATCGCCAGGCTTGCCGCGGCAACGTGGACGCGTGGAATCGGGTCCCGCGCCCAATCTCACTCACAGCACACACTGGGCCGACTCGTCCGATAGAATGTGCCTTCAGTGTTGATTTTATACGAAAAAAATACTAAAATTATACAAAGGGGCCCGACATAGACCGAACGCCCACCCAAAGCCAGACTGATGCTCGCCTGCTGCCCGTTTTTCTCATCCGTCACCGGTCTGAAGCATACATTTACAGGAACAGGCACACCGTACACGAATAAGAGCCTCGAGGAAGTCGTCGGCGGGACTTGCGTGTTGGGTGACGTTGGTGTCTGAGTGGACGCTGCGCTGTGTAACGATCTTGGTCGTTGATTTCCTAGTGACACCCCGAGCTGGAGGATCGCGTTCGTTTGGCCAAAGAGATCATTGTTTCGGGATTCACGCCGACTGCCTCGGACACAAGATCTCGGACCATCCTAGACGGAGGCCTTCGTAGAGTTCTATTCCATTCCTTTTCACGTTTCGAATGATCTACGATCAGCACACTCGCATTCTGGGACCACGTTCAAAAAGTCGTTATATATTCCCCTAGCTGTAGATTTATCGTTTACGGGGTCATGTTGTCGAGTATACGCGCGAGAACGATGGGGTGCGAGAAGGGACACCCCCCCGTCTTGGTGCGATTACAGGCACGGCTACTGATATCCCTGAGGGGTGCTTTCCACCTTGTTCCGCGCGCGTACGCTTAACAAGCCACCCCCCGAGACCAAGACCTCTTCGTCAACGACCAAGAACCTTACGTCGCACGCCTATCTGGACGAGATATCGACGTCGCCGAGAACGCAGGTCCGAATACGCGTCTCCTTGAGACCACTCACGGTCTCCGGCGAACGAAGGGACACCCTGGCGCACGCGTACGCGGGATCACACACACACACACATACACACGGTCATCCGTGCGCAGGGAGTGAAACAGACACGCACACATACACGCACGCTCGCAGATATATCCATCCACGCCCCAAGAAAATACAATTTTGGTTGATGCAAGGAGTTCGGAACGCTGCTATGCACCGATAACACACACGTATATTGATTAAATGCAATTACTATGCGATAAGTATACTTACAATAATATATATGTGTACTATGGTCTCTCCCACTCCCCAAGTCATATTACCCCCCGAAGTAAGTCGCGGGCTGATCCGTTGGCACGCGAGCGCGCCCGCGGCCCCCGATCGACGGAGCCGCGTTGATCCACGGGGATCTGCGATCGTGATCCGCGAGAAGGGGCCCGCAGCACGGAGCTCCGCGCGATCGTTTGTCGATACCACGGATCTGCGCGCGTCGCCCCACCCCGAGATCCCTCCGACGTGACCCCGACACCCGGACCCCACAGCCCACCCCACCCACCACACCCCACCGTCCCACAAGCCCCCAAATACAAGCGTAGAATTTAACCACATTAACTATGAATGACGAGAAGCTACGTAAGAGCTAACTAACTAACTAACTACAATTAAACTTACTTAATTATTAACAATTAAACAAGCAGTAAAGCAGTATAAACAGTAAACGCCCAGTAACCATTGAATTGTGTGTCGACAACTACATACTAACTACCTACCGTATATCGAAGTAATAGCCGTATGTAAAACGAATGAAAAAAAAAAACTTGTATTCTACCAGTTGTATCAGCCAGTCCAGTTCTAATAAGCAAGCGATTAAAAGTAACCCAACGCCCGGTTTTAATGATCCCACTCCCACCGCCCAACCCCCGGCCTTCGTCCACCAGCCTGTCCCACCCCCCCGACAACCCCCACCCCGACATCCGATTCTGTATACCTTTTACACCCTTCACTGGATCAACCAATTACTTAACCCCGTTCCACCGATAATCGTCCCGACCTAATTACCAATCTATCCGTCTCCTTCGACGTAAGTAACCGGCAGAACGTAACCCCTAGGGTGTCCCCCTTCAACGACATTCCTCCCCCAGCTTCCTTTCGATCCTCCGCAACCGCCGACCCTCTCCCTCCCCCCCCCCCACCCCTTTACCCCTCGAGCCAACCCAACCAAACTCCCCCCGTCACTTGCACGGTAATCCTCCGAGCAGAAGTACCGTGCAAGTATATCCCAGCCAGTAATAAAACAATGATCCGCCGGATGTTAAGCAGGAGGAAAAAAAAAACGCAAAAACAGTCACGATATATACCCATTAGTGTTTTTTCCGTAGACCGACGTAATTAAAGAGTGGAAACAAAGACTTCGTTTTACGATTATACGCACACGTGTGGGGAGACCATGTAACTTTAGCTCCGCCGCTCATTCGAGCCGTTCGCGCGCCTCGATCGGCGTCGGTCGCAACGCGGCTCGGACGCGCGCCGCCCGGTCCCGGTCACGGTGATCCAGCGCGGCTCCTGGTCCCAGGCGAGGGACCGCGGGTCGAGGGCGATACCGCGATCGGGACCGTTGCCGCGCGCCGACCTCGCCAACCCCTCCCCCCCCTGGCCGAGCGATCGCGGGCGCGAACGAGCGAAACGCCCCGAAACAACAAAACACAGCTGATATTAGCAGCTAGCGCCCTTTTCGATTCCCCGTAACCAGTGTCCCTCGACATCCTCTCCATTCTGTAACCCCACCACCCCCCCCCCCCCAATTAACCCCCGAGAGAAGAGAAGAAGACACTAATGCCGTACCCACTCACCCCTATATCCACGCCTCCGCAACCCCTCGATTCCCTACGTGTTGTATTATCCGTTATTTTCGATATAATATTATATATAGTATACTAATGATATTTAATGATAATACGACGACGATAAGGTATGGGAGACGTTTGGTCACACACAGAAAGAACAACAGAAAAAAAAAAGTAGGACACTACACGGATTACGCCATCCTCACACGACTATTTTGATCGACACAGCGACGAAACTCGTAATTATTCCGGTAACCACACACGCAAGGACACGAAACTCCGAACACGGTCACGCACACACACACACACACACACACAGAGAGACATACAGATGACATCGACACGCACACACAGGACCATATTACGAAGCCACACGCGGTACACACAGGTGACAAGGGATACGCCACGTACACGCAGTATACACAACGCGCATACGGCCCACGCACATCTACAGATACCAGCAGTAATAGACAGACGTAACAGGAATAACTGAATAAAAAAACAGAAATTATGAAAAAAACGATAACAGAAACACTAGTTGCCGTGCAGTTTGTGAACAAAATAAGTAAGCAGATAAAATAAAAAAAAAAAAAACGTAAACATGCAGTAATGATAAACCAACCGACCTACCCGCGGGTCCGCTTCGTTCTTGCCCCGCCGAGGCCGAGCCGCGTGTCCCTCGCCTACGCGCGCGACCGCGGAGGATGAATGAAAATGAGGAAAAAACCGCAAGAGCGGGGCCACGGTGGCACCCACCTGGCCCCATCTTAATCTTCGCTGACGGGCACACCGTCCGCGCCGTTCCCTCGTGACGTGCCATCTCGTGAACGTCGCGAACGGGCTCGACGACACCCGGCGACGATTAGAGCGAGGGTACCAGGCCGCGGCTCGGCCCTCGCCACAGGGGGCTGAATCTGCCTCAAGCGTAGCTAAACGTTTTTTGTACAGGATTAACGATGAATGCATAAACTGAATGTAAAATCTTGAGTTACAGAGCAGCACTATACATACCACACAGATGATGTATATATTTTTACGTTACAGAATATGCCTGCGCTACAGTCAGGCGCCATAAGACTGGTTCTCATTTCCCACAGTGAATACAATGCGTATATACATGCCACATAAACTTTAACCGAATGAAAGAAGAAGATGATGATGAAAGGAAACAAATGACCGATATATTGTAATGTAAAACTTAATGATATTTGTATACAGTAATACCGCCTGGTACCACAACACGGGGGGTTTTAAAACGAACCACGCCATGGTCAAAAGAAAAACGAGACCGGGGCTGCCCGCTCGCAACGACGCGGATTATCGGTCGGTGTACGAGCCTCGGGAGGCCGATGCCCATGCGACTGGAGGGCCCCGCGGCCGAGCAAACGGGAATGACCGCACATCGGTCCGTCGCGGGCTGAAGGAGATGCCCGACGCGTTGAACGGGAGTAGTGGTAGCACCGCCGGGGCCAGACAGTCGCGCGGGGGATCGAGACGCCTCTCGTATCGACCAGAGAAATGGGTAGTAGAGCAGGCCGTAGAGGCCGACGATGGTGGCGAAATGAATTGGCCAACCGAATTCGCGAACGAACCCGTACATTTTAAACACCGTGGAAATTCACATCCTGTGTTTCACATTAGGCCGTTATGCCCATCGAGCTTCATTAAAACTCGTGTCCAGAAAGGCGAACCCAAAAACGAATGGAAAGCGAAGGACGAAAGTGAGCGAGAAAGGATGAGTGACAACACCCAGATCCGTCGTCGATCTGCGATCAGCGAGAACGATCGCAGGGGGAACGAGCGTTTCTCACGTTCGTTCTTCAACGAGGGGGGACGTGTTGCTTGCGGGTACCCCGACAGAAGCATAACGCGGGTAGGAGTTTCTAAACAAGAATTCCCGTGGCGCTCGAGTGGCGCTGCGACTCGGGTCGCGCGGGAAGGTCCTAATTTTTCGAGAATAAAAAAGATTAATAATAATAAACGCTAAATCCGCACTCTGGGCCCGTTGGTCGCGGGCAGATCGATCGGGAGCCAGTGGGGTCCGTCTACTTCGTCGTGACGGAGGGCGGAGAAGGACGCGGGTTCGGACGAAACGAGGGACGAGAGGAGAAACGGCAGACGAATGGGCCTAAAACGACGGGAACTAAATCGATGACGGGCCGATCCGCCTGCGCCGCCACTGACGGGCCAGGAGACATTCATGACACACGTTTGAGTTGCAGTGCAAGCGAACATCTGTAGAGCCATATACGTATAGTATGTTGTTGTATCTTAAAATGGGGAAGCAAAAAACGAAACGAACGGAAAACAATTGACGGGAATTTAAGCGTAGTCAGTGTACATTTTTATAAGCATTACGGCGAACAAAAGAGAACGAGAGAAAAATGAAAGGTCGCGGTTTGCATTTCGATCAGGAGACGTTCGATGCGACGAGCAAAAAAAAAGTAATTGAGAACGGAATAGAAAACTTTAACGAAATAAAACGAGCAAATGAAATGGAAAGATAACGATATTTGGGGCGGCAGATTTTTAGCGAAGAATCACGATAATAATAATAATGATAAATTCGATACAAACGAGAACGAGGAACGGCGTGTGTGAGCGAGAAGACGTCAGAGAGTTTAAAGGGTGCGACAGAGTGTGCGTCAGATGGGCGATCGGTATGAGTGAACGTGCGAGAACAATAAGTTATAAGTGTGCGCGAGACGAGGAATGATAGTACGTGGAACGAGCAAGAGAAAGAGCGATGCGGGAGTAGCGATGGAAAGGAAAAAACGACACGCCAAATCGAGGTTGGACCCTCGGTGTCGCGATTGGCGGCTCGGTCACCGGCGGCCCCGTCCGAAACGGGTGCAAGTTACTTTAGGTGTATAAAGAGAAAAAGAAAGAGGACAGATACAAATTTTACCTTAACCTCTCGTGGTTTTTAGGATGTTCTAAAGAAATTATTGTAAAAAAGAGAGAGGCAAAGGCAGAATGGGAGGTGAGAGAGCCGAAAGATCTATTGTATAGGGATGACAAGTATCGAGGTCGACTCGTCGCGGAGACATGCAGCCTGTGTGAGAAGCGAATTACGTGCACTTGAGATGTAGAATGTATGTTAAGAGGAGGCACGAAGTAAATGCGCTTGCGTGAGAGTCGCGAGAGAAGGACAAAATTTTATTGTAAATTCTTGGGGGTGATTCGGTCGCCCGGTGACCGCGCCTCGATCTCGATGCGAGCTCGAAATTTCATGGGCGCCGGATGCGAGCCGCACGGAGAGGGATATATCCACGCGAAACCGAGGGAAATAGATCGGTCGGCCTGTCACTTACGAAGACCATTCTTTGTAAATATCCTTCTCCGTGCCGCGTTCGATTATTGAAATTGACTTTCCTTCTTCTCCCTGGCCCGAACGAGATGCGCCTGACAGAGAGGGGGAGAGGAGAAGAGATATATTTTCGACCGGTTTCGGCTAAAACACACGAAAAATGATACTAAAAGAGACAGACGAAACGAATGGAGACGAGTCTAGAGTAACGGGGGAGCAAAAATGATGAACGTTTTTTAGAGAGAAAAGAGAAATCGTTTCCAAGATCACGGGATTCGGCGTCCTTGCCTATTTCGAACTGGAGCACGCTTGTTTCGATTTCGAAAAATCGATTATGGGTTTTTTATATATTTTTGGCAACGATATCTCGATACTATTTAAGGGTTTAAGCTTAACGAAAGAGCGGGGAAAGGCGGCGAGGGGATTGGCGGCGACGAAGGAACGGCGAAGGCGCATCGCTGTCGTGTTTTGTAAAGACTTTTCGGAAGAGGACAAAGATGCAATGTAAGAGTGAGACCGGAGAGCGTGTATGAGTGCATGGGTAGACGGAAACCGGAGGTTTTCGTGCGCGCGTGTTAGGGAAAGTCAGACGAAGAGAGAGAATAGGGAGAGAATGCTAGCGCAACGGAGAGGAGAAACGCGGTGGTAAAGTAATATTTAAATATTCGTATCAAAAGGAAGACAAAAAAAAATGTATTGTAGGGCCTCGAAAATACACTGGCGACCGACACGGGACAAGGGAGACGGGAGGAAGTTGTGCGCGAGAAGAAACTAAAAAGACGAGAAACGAAAACGGGAGGAAATACTTAGGCGACGATAATGGCGGGGAAGAGAGAAAGCGAGAGAAAGAGAGAGAGAGAGAGAGAGAGAGAGAAAAAAAATGATAGAGGCCGGAAACTACTAAAAAAAATATTTATAATATATGGCTACAAGTACAAATTAACTTCGACTACTGAGCGTAGGTGTATTGATGTGTGAAGAAAAATTTGGTTGGCCGATGACCGTTTTTTGGAAGCCATCATACTGCGTATCAAAGTATGTAAAATTTATCGAATAAACGCTAGCGTATTATGATATAATGTAATATCTAATAATGTAATATTGTAATGACGAGTCTAAATGATGATGTTAACTTGAAGTTTTAGGAGCGCGCTTGAGAGATTGTGCACGTGGATGATTTAAGAGGTGGAAAGAATATGAAACAAAAAGACAAAGACGAGCAAGAAAGGGAGAGTGCGTGTGCGAGGGTGAGATTGCCAGGGAGAGAGTGAGTGAGTGAGTGAGTGAGAGAGTGACAGAGAGAGCGAGAGAGAAAGGGGACAAAAAAAAAATACAAAAGAGGTTATTGTGCATACGAAAAACAAAAGAGAAAAAACGATAACGAAGATGAAAAATTACAAATTGCATCTTTATAACGATTATCGGTACGATTACTATTATTATTGCGATTAACGATTGTCAGTCACCCGTCGCTTGTCATTATTGCTGAAAAAGAAAAAAAAGGGAGAGAGAGAGAGAGAGAGAGAGAGCGGGAGAGAGAGAGAGACCGTTCCGCGGAACGGTATATTTGTCCTCCACCTTAATAACGATTCGCGTCTTATCATTCATCCATCCCCACGAATGGAACGCACGGAGAACTCTGCGACGATTGTGACCGTTATCATTATGATTACCATTAACCATTATTGTTATTGTCATTACGATTAATTACTAACTACGGCGATTAATGGTATTCTGATTGTCGTTATTATCGTTACCATTGTACGTGCATTGTAAACGGCAGCGGGAACCGAATCAGTTGTTCACAATTTTGAGACACATCTATATATATATATACGTTCTTGGGAAAACTCTACAAGGAGAAAAGGGGGGAAGAGGAAAGGGAAAACGAACAGAGAGAAAGAGAGAGATTGACTGGAGAGTTTAAAGGTGGTGAACATTTTATTGCACGACTGTGTGGGGAGGAGGCTGGTGTGAATGCTGAACGGGAGAAACGAGCGAAAGGAGATTGCTCGATTGGAATGAGAGGTAAGTGAGAGCGAACGGGGATGGACGAGAGTAGAAAGAGTTTGTCGCGAAAGTAGGTAAGATGCGTGAACGAAAGAAACGCGAAAGGGTTGTAGTCCGTTGGAGAGGATGAGTGAAGGCGACTAGGATTAGCAAAGGAGGAAATTCACACTCTAAATTTACTTGCGCGAGGACAGAACGAGAGGCGATCGGCGCGACGGCGGGCCGGGGGTAGAAATTCGCGATCCCTCGCGAGCAAAGCTGGACGGGGGGGTCGTTGGAGGTTGGGACGAGATCGAGATATTCCGGTAGAGACGGCGCGGCGACACGTTTTCGGCCAAACGCAAAATGACAAGGGGATGGGCCGCGCCGTTGGGGGCTTTTAGACACATTCTTTCGGTATCGTTCGGACACGCTGTATTGTATATGTATGTATAAGACGAGACGCGAGACAAACAGAACAAAACGGGGGAGAAAAATAAAAGTCAAACGGACACACGCTGAAAAGTGACGAAAAATTCCTAAATAAACTCGCCCGCACCCGGCAGCGACGCGCTTTCGGCGCCTCGCGAAATTCTATTTTTGTAAGCATATTTCTATAAAGGTATACTAACGATACGGCAAAATTTATTATTCCTAGTGTGGTGAAAATGAAAATTGAACGTTTAGATTTCGTTAGTATAGTATGTAAAGATGATGATGATGAAGAAAATAAAAAAATTAACGATGTCTAGGTCCTATTCGTGTATTTAAAGGCGAACTATTAAGGGGATAAAAAAAAAAGAAGAATTATATCGTCGGCGGCGTGGTAGGTTGTAAAATTGTACATAAATTATTGCAAGAGGAGGCGCGGAGGGGTCGCATCGCTGGCACCGCGGCACGTGGCTAGTTTTCCTCATATATATGTATGTATTGTATGTATGTATGTATATCTTTGGCGCTGTATAGAAAAAACGAAGACGGGATAACAAACGTAACAGAAAATAGAAGGGGGCGAGGGAACGGTTAGTTTAAGGGGCACAGCTCTTTCGGCACCGGGAGTCAAAATTCGCGTCAGCCCCCCGTCCCTTTCACGACGTCGCGCGCGCCATCGCCGATCCAGGGCCTCGCACGTTCCTAACGATGTGTCACGGCACCGCAAAACAAAAGATAAGAGAAACGGGAGCTAGAGATTGAAAGAGAGAACGAGAGATAGGGGGACGAGAGAACGATGAGAAAAAGGGTGAGAGAGAGAGAGAGAGAGAGAGAGAGAGAGAGAGAGAGAGAGAGAGAGAGAGAGAGAGTGAGTGAGTGAGAAATTGAGAAATTTTAAAGAGAATCAGTGAGTGCATTTAGGCTGTCTCGTCGCGAAGCGAAGGTGAACAAAGAGAAATTACGGAAGCAAGAAGAAGACAACAAAACAAAAAGAGAAAAATTTTTGCGCGAAGAAAAGTGAATAAAGGTAACGATAACGATCGCCCTCCCTTCTCGTAGCCCGAGAGTGAATTCGACGACGATGCACTGCCGCTTTTTGAAATAAAAGGGAAGAAACAAAATAATATATATAAATATATAAATATATTATATATATATATAGATAGATAGATAGATAGAGGCACCAAAAATGGCAGAACGGAAATCGTGCGAAATTCCGCCGCGCGGCTGGCTGAATCGCGGAGGGCGCCTTCGTGCGTGTATCTCTTTCGTTTACTCTCGACAAGATCTTATCATTTTCGCCGGAAGCACGCGACTGCCTTCCATTCTCTTTACGCCTGCGTACCGTTTTCATTAATTTCCATTCTGCTTCGTCGGTTCGGTACCGAGCCGACTAGCGCCGCGAAATTTCTCGAGACGAACGGATAAGGAATCCAGAGATTACCGCGACACAGGCATATAGTATTGTTGATTTTCCCCGTTTTGACGGCCACGGCCTCACCGTGGCGTATTTCCGGGGGCGATTCACGACAAGAGAGTCAAAGGTGGGAGCGCATGTGGGAGCGTCTGGAACGCGGAGAGAACGGCAGAGCGAATGCAAGAGAGAACGTGCTGGGGGGGGGGGGGAGCACGCGAGTGAAAGGGGAGCGCGTGATCATGGATAGGGGGCGAGCGTCTCGATTCGAACGGAACGCGACCGAGCCGGGCGAGTTCCGTTCGACTTCGCGCCATCTCGAACCCTCGGCGGGCTTTTCGAAAATCTCCACGCGACGAGTCGCCCTCCCCCCCCCCCCCCCACCTCCCACCCCCTGGCGATCCGTCGTGTCCTGGAGATCCACGGAGATCGAGGGGGGAATTGAACCTCCTCGGGGCGGGCTGGAATGTTTCACATCGGTCGGAGGGAGAGAGAGGCGCGCGGGATGTCTGGCGATACGAGAGAAAGCGGCGAGAAAGGGCGACAGAGAGTGGCAGAGTGAAAGATGTGGAGCGAAAGAGAGGAGAGAAAGATTGTAAGGAAGAAGGGAGCGAACGAGAGAAAGAAAGAAAACGAAAGAGGAGACACAAGAGTATCGTAGTACATACAATACACACACACACGCGTTTGCATACACTCGGAAGTAACATCACATGCATACACACATTCCATACACAGGGACACGGACACCCCAAAACGTACATCCACATGGACATATTACGACACACAGGGACACGCAATATTATATATATACGACTCCATAGATGATGGCGCGGCACACTCACATAGTGTCTCTCGGATTGTTCCACAAAACTTTTCATTCGAGTTTGCTTCAAGAAACCTTCTGTTTTCTAATGTATGACGTGTTGTTGTCGATATATAAAATAAACATAATAAAAAAATACACCATGCGATATGTCTGTTTGCCCTTCACCGAATCCCAACGATACCTTCCTTTAATCTTAAGACACTCGACGTTCGTTTCTTTTCATTTACGGGGACCTAGAAGTTTGGCTGATTTTTTGGAGCATAGGGAGATACGGAACAAGTTCTTGACATTCATACAGACAAGATTTAGTAATTTTTTTTAAATTGAATGGAATATCTCCTAGAGTTTGCATGCATACGACAAGTCTTGCTTACTCCCCATATTTTTTAAATTCTTTAACTGGCGCATGGCCCATTCGACGTTGTTGGTACCCTCGATTCTAACGAATTTGGAATATGACGTAGTCCGCGTGAAATTAGGGGGAGCTTAAGTCATAATTTTGCTGGTTACGAATTTATTTCAAAAATACAATCCGTCAAAGTTTGCAATTTCACAATTCATTGCACGACGTTCGTTCTTCTTTTATTCGAAAATAACCCACGTTCGGAGGGTAAGTATTTAATTACATTTTTCGAGAAATTTCAAGCCACGTAGCAGTCCCCTTCGCACAGGTTAGCCATCCAACATCGGACGGACGGGAAAATTAAAAAATTTCCAACAACCGAGCTCCATTGTCTACTAATCTTTTTAATTCACTGCGCTGAAAGCTGCATGGAACACTGAAAAATCCGTGGCGAGGGAAATGGCGATTTTTCAGAAACACGGAGTGCAACAACCGAACGAATCGTTAGTAGGTACATAGAAGCCACGGAAGCAAGGAAACCCTCGACAACGTTTCGCGGGACGAGCCGCGAAAAGGGAATGCCGTTTATTCGCTACGATCGCGTTACAATCTTATTCAGGTCTCGGCAGCAATTAATGTTCATTAGCGTTGAAGTCCGTATTCTTCCATTCACCGTGGCCGGCGGTGTTCTTAAGTTCCACCGCGCTCATTCGACGTCGCGTTAATTCGACGGAAATTAAATTTCCATTTTTTACCCTCGCTGCAGGTGTGTGCAGGCGGCGAGAGAGGGCACGCGACGCGGGGGTGGAATACGCTTAGAACGGTCGCTAAGTCCGCTAAATCGACGCCCCGAGCGCGTCCAGGGAGCGTGGAGGAACGTCACCCCATTGGACGTGTTTTCGCGTGAACTCGACACCCTTTTACACGGGCAACGGCGCGTGAGGCTCAACGCGAAAACTTGTGAAAGTGTAATTAGAGCGGCAGTACATCTTAGATCGTTATTTTGAGAATATGTTAATGGCGCGAAGTTAAATGAAACGGACATGAATAGGGTCTCCTTCTCGGCTTGCAGCCGGCGCGGCGGGGGCGAAAAGGACGATCCCGGCTGAAAAACCCCCACGGCGAGAGCGCGGCAGCTCCGATTTTCCGTGTGACGGCGTACAGAAGAACCACCCTGAAGCATGTAAATTCGCTTACGCATCTCTAAGGGCCATCCACCCTCGAACAAACATCCGGCCGGGGCAGAGACGGCCAGCGAGACGAAGAGAGAGGCAGCGAGACCTTACGCGGTCCGCTTCATTAGACCCCTAATGAAATTTCAACACTTTAACGCCCCGACGACCCGGCAAATATATAACCAATGAACTCGTTTTCACGCCAGACCGCCTCGCATCTTCGTCGACGGCGGCCTCGGGGTCCTTCGAGCTCCTCTGCCACCCTTCCTCGAAAGGAAAACAGGGATGGTATTCCCCCTCGGAAAAATACACGAGTGTCGCAAATATATCGCAAGTGTGCCTCGTATTTTTCTCAAAGCGAACCTGGGGTCGAGTGCTCGAAACTACTTGCCAGCCACTGTCGCGTCGATAAATGTACATTCTACGGGATCGATGGAGCGGAGGGATCCTAGGGACTTTTTGCCGTTTGCATTTCTTCAGGGGCTATGTTGCCCGTTGCCATTCTGCTGCATTTTGTTTGACCAGCGGCGAGTAATGTTCCGCCACCGATCCTCGTCTGCAGTTCCTCGTTCAGAGGAATCGATAACCGAACTTGGGAACCGTCATGGTAAGTATTCTGAGAAACTCGGAATCTGATCACAGATGAAGTACAGAATAAACATCTTGTGGGAGTTCGTGTGACCGTCTGAAATACCGACTTCGGCAAAACCCTCAGGCCACAGACGAGGTATAGGGTAGACTATCACCTTACGGATGTTCGTGTCGCCATCGACGAAGTATAGGATAGACCTTACGAATGTTCGTGTCACCACCCAAACTGTGTTACCGACCCATAACTCGAGGAATGATTTTAGCGGCCTCTGTTTATGAACAGCGTCCAACTCCGGAACTACTCTGAAATGTGTTGAAATGCTGAAAGGTGCATGCGTGCTTGCATACGTGTGACTTGTTTAGAGTGACAGTTTGACATAGAGGGCTTTTGCTACGCTATGCTTTGGCTCGGTTTGTCAACGACTCACGCAGATTTCTCTCCGATCAAGACATTTTCGGGGATCAAGACACTATGGCGCTCAAAAATGGTATTTCTTCAAAGCCCGTGCAAGCTAGAAATTGCAAGATGACATTGTTTATTAGTACTTTGCGTGTAGTAGAACCATGTCACGTATCTTACGGCGAAAAGTATTAAAAATTCACGCTGTTACTGACGTAATAATAATTTATAATAGTAATTTATAATAATAATAATAATAATTTGATTCTATTTGCCCCGAGTATTAGTTTACCGCCGACATTGAAATTTACAGTAAACTGTAATTCTTAAAAGCCTCGCAGAAAGTTGCACGATGCATGAGTGTCGTGGGGTGCATAGATGCAACTGAAAATCGAGTTACTTTTCAAACCCGCATTGCGAAATAAAATTTTGTCTAGCCCTGAGAAATTCATCGGTTCAGTGAAGTGTGTGCATGCCACAGTGCATATTATTTCGTGATTTCTCAATTCGTGCTTTTGTAATCGTGTGCAATGCGATTGTAGAGTTAGTGCCTGTGCCTGCGAAAAAGTGTTTCATAGAGTAGCGTAGTTCCGCGTGTTAGTGATGTGAACGCGAACTCCCATAAGGTGATAGGTCTATCGCTCTATCCTATACTTCGTCGATGTTAGTATAACTAAGGGGGAGAAACAAGTACCTATGTCACTCATATTTCTCCAAATATTCCTGCAACTATTCATTTACACCAAGTTCAACTAAATTGTATTTATACGTTATAAATAATACTATGCGATATGTATAAGCATTAACATTCATTTATCGAATGATTAAACATTGAGAATAAAAGATAATTCATTCGGAGCAGAAAATCATTTGCAAATCAAAGGCCAAATGTTACTAATTGCTTGATATCTCGAGTTGTATCGATCATAGTTAATAATAATTTATACTGGACGGTTAGTGTAAATGTTGTTAACATTATTTGTCATAGCAATAGCGACTGGAATGGATATTTTAGCGGAAAATCCATTTTTGCCGAAGAATTCGTTGGATTTCGCATTTGTAATCAACCGTCGACCTTGTTTTTATCGGGGGACATCGTTTCCCAAAGCCTATATAGGGAGCTTACGGAGCTCCATGTAGTCAGTCGTCGTCGGTCTTTCGGGCCTGGAGGACCACCGGTGACCCTGGAGCTCCCGAGCCACGTGGACTTACTGGACTCCCTGGACTTCCTGGACTTACTGGGGACCTGGTCAAGGTATCAACCCTGGTCCTTCCTCCACCCCCCCGGAGTTCCCGAGCCACTAGGACCATTCGGACCTACTGGACTTGCTAGACTTGCTCGACTTGCTGGACTTGCTGGACTTGCTGGGGACCTTCCTCCGGCCCCTTGCCCCCCTGACTTGGGTTAGCTTATTCGGTTGGTGCCGATGAAATTTTCGGGTTCGTTAAGCAATTTAAAATTTTATTGTTCTGCCAAGGTCAACACTGATCTCTCCCATTCCAACTGATTTCTTCGATTGTTTTCCATCATCTGTCCTATTTCGTGCATTCCTTCGAGGATTTTTGCACGAGTCGTTCTATTTGGTATATTTCTTCGATGGGTTTGCATGATCAATCCTATTTCATGAATTTCACCGATGGGTTTAAATGATTTATTTTATTCGATGCATTTCTTCGATGGATTTACATGATTTATTTTATTTGATGCATTTCTGCAATAGGTTTTCATGATTTATTTCATTTCATGGATTTCTACGATGGTTTTGCCTGACTTTTGTCCCCTTTATGTATCTCAACGATGGTTTTGCATGGTTTATTCTATTTCATGCATTTCTTCGATGGTTTTGCATGATTTATTTCACTTCATGGATTTCTTCGATGGTTTTTTATGACTTCTGTTACTCTGTCATGCATCTCATCAATGGGATTACATTCCCTGCTCTCCTTCGCGTATCTCTACGATGGTTTTGCATGCTCGTGCGTGTTCTTGCTAATGTTCGAAATTATCTCGATCGGCACTAACTCAATAAGTTTTTTCTTAATTTCCTTCCAGGCCCATCACACCATTACTATCCTAACGCAGTTGATTGTTTCAGCTTTTCAGGTTCAAGGGAGACAGTGAAATAATATATTTAAAAGAAAATAGTGAAAAGTGATAGTGAAAAGTGAAAGTGAAAAGGGATAGTGAAAGAAGACATCTAAGGAAGCCTAGGTTAATTTATTATAAAATGAAGTATTTAAGGCCCCATGTAAAATTGCCAAGTAGTTACTAAATCATTAGCTTTGTTGCTCGTTTATTGGCTCCTCATCCGTGATAAGGAGGTCACCGCTTCTTCTGTTTGCGGAAGCAAGTGACTGAGCATGGAATCGGTATGGGTGGATCGGTTTCATCCCCTGGTGTTCTTGTCGAAAGGGAAAAGTTTCGGGCGTAGGGGGTGTACCTTCTGGTACGCTGCCTGCGTAAGTCACCCTGTTCGACTACCCAATCTCCGCGTTAGTCGGCTTGAGTCAGGTCACACCTAGTGTTGCTCCTGACGAGTCACTCGGAGCAACGGGAATCGCCTGGGAGGCGCCGAGCGCTTTGCCCTTACGACTCGGACAGCAGGGTGGTAGGAACTGCGCCGTCCAATACTCGTTTCATGCTTACCTTTCGTCTTTCCTTCTTTGCTGAATTTCTTTTAATCGAGTGATTGCTTGGTAGTTCCCTAGATTCTGTATCTAAACCAAAGAGATCGATGGAACATTGTTTCCATCCATCTCCTTGGTTTAGTAGGCTAAGGGTTTCATGTATAGGGAGATCGATGGAACTTTGATTCCATCTATCTCTCTACGGATCTCGAAGCGCAGCAACCTCTTCGTGGTGAGACCTGGTAATCGGTGGGAACCGAGCCGATGGCTGCGATTGTCAAATATTCTAGTTGGATATAAGAACTTTGTTTAACTTGCAATACTTTGGTAGAATGTAAGAATAAAATGTGTAACTTGAAATGTTGCTGGATTGTTCCTACCCGACCCCAGATTACGAGTATAGTGTTAAGATAGCAGGATAAGTGCAAGTTGGAATATTTCAGCAAGGTACTGGAACTGACGGGTTTTTGACAATTTTTAAAGTCCTCTCTGCTTCAGCACCTTATTGAAATATACCATGTTCCAATTCCTTGCTGAGGTATTCCTGCTTAGTTACAAACGTACTGTATTTTTTAAACAAATTCGGAACTAAGTTCGGACGTTTGCATTTTTCGTAGCAATTTTCATCATATTTAGTTTAAATTCTAACCGCTTGTAGGATTGCGTTCGAATTCCACTCTGAATCGATAACGTTGGGTGTGACACGAAAATGGTAAGGGGGCTCGCGAGCCCCCCGAGCATGTGACACAAAATTACATTGCGTGATAGGTCAATCCTATACCTGGTCTCTGATCTTGAATTTCGTATCGCGGTCTACATTACCAACTGTGCCAACACGAACTGCAATGAAACATTCAAGTGGCTAATATTGGCTGTAGTTGTATCGACTGATTTTAACTCTCTGTTCAAATAAAAGCAATGTAGAGTGCGCTTGGATACTGCTTGCGTCGAAAAGTTCAAAAATGCGAAACATATCGTTTAGTAAATACAAGAATATTGCAGATGGAAGTATGTAGGTTGGAGGGGAATTACTGTATTCTTCAGCAGGCAATAATAGAAATACGTCGTGGAAAATAAGTAGATATTTTCACCAAAATTACAAGTAAGGTTGTTACTGTGAGACTTAAAAAGGACTTCTTGCAATAACATTTGACCACGCAGTACTCGTTTAAAACGTCTAATACGCTAGATTCTAGATAACGATACCACATAATAATGCCACAGTGCATTACCCAGTAGCTAACACAAAGCTGTCAAAATTATAAAACACTGTATGTAGTCTCTACTTTCATACATTTGCTGAAAAAAATTTCTACGAATTTTCCACTAATGAAACATTAAAATAAAATTGAGGAAGTATCTCACATTTCAACCGCTTTAGCACTCAATGATCCATTTTCTATCCGTGTTTCCGCCTCCCACAGCTTTCACCCATAACTGTTCATTTTCTTAAGTCGTTGCATGCCTCTCATCTATTCTGATCACGCATAATATAATACTTCACCCGATACATGCCTTAATAATGTTATATGTATCTCGCAGTAAAGAATACGTGGCCCAATTGTATTAAAAGCAACCACAGTTCTCTCACCATCGAGCTCGGTCGGAGAAGGTGCGATGCCTCGCGTGCACCCGCCGAATCGAGCAGCTTCAACGTAAGTAAAATCGTGTCGCCCGAGGCGCGGGAGCATCGATTCCCAGTTCCCTCCGCGAACACGCCCCGCGGCAGCTTCTTGGCGATGTTCTCAGGTCACTTGAGGACAAGTCTTTTCTTTACATTCCGCTCTTTACGATCGGCCATGGAATAATATCACAATGTTTGCCCGATTCGGCTTCCCTTGCGTCCTAAACGCCACCCGCCCTCGTTTACATTCCACGTTTTACGACCGCGCCAAATATAATGTCGCGAAATTTATTAAGATTACCAAGCCCGGGGCCGTGGCCGGCATCAATGTTAATCCAGACAAAAACCGTGCCCTCTAATCGGGTCTCTCGGTAAATGAACATCGACAGATAAACTCGAATCGCCTCCTTAGACAGCGATCCCGAGTTTAGTCGCCATCCTGTTAATCGAATACGCGATAATACGGAGCGATTCGCATGGACGATTCCACGAGAAGAAGCGTCGAATATACATGCATACGCATCCGTTAGCCAAGGCCCGATATCTCGGCGTCGATCGCCGATCATTTTTCGATTTTTGCAGCAAAGACGCTCGTCACACGGAATAGCATACTCACCGTGATTGAACTAGCCAATCCCTCTGCCTGTCTGAAAAAGCCGCAGCGAAAAATCTGTTGCGGGGTTATTGAAACCAGAAAACTGCATTACAATCTACCGGGCTCGGCTGTAAAGTAGGTACTCCATCATCAGCTGGAACCGGTTTTTCGGCCCATCTCCAGCAACCGTTCGAACTGCTACTCATTGCGTATTTGTAATCTCCGATCGGTGATCCCCGATTGATTCCTATCTGCTCGATTTTCTTATCTCGTTATTATCGACGCGTTTTTTTCTCTTGCAGAGACACGTCGGGGGGCCGTGGACGTCGGTGCACGGAAAGGGACTTTTCATTGCAAAACGGCGGGCACATTTTTGGGCTCGCGTGTACTCGTGCCGCGCGCTGCGGGTGAAGAACATGGACGCCGAGGTGAATGCGAAAATTATTGGGGGTAGGTAGGTAAGTATTGGATGTCCCTTTTCGGTAGATTTATATTCTGCGGTGGAAGAATATTTTATTCTGAATTTGAGGATGAAGTAAGCATATTTGAAACAGTGTTTGAGACAGAGAAATGTAAGGTTGAATACTATTTTCCATCTAAATTCAGATTTGAATTGAAAATAGACTGTTGATATCTGAAACTTGAAATGTCGGGGTAGGCGTACAAGTGTTGATAACGAGAAGGTGGTGTTCCTTCGTTCTACATAAGTAGGGGAGACCGGGGCTAGTTGACTAACGAGGTTAGTTGACTAATTCCCTTTAATTCTTGTATTATGGAATAAATTATGCTGCGATTCGCAATATTGGAGCATATGAATGACCAGCTTGCCATTTAATGTGTCGCCGTGACAAAAACTTGCGTGTTCTGTCAGTGAGAATGAAAAATCTAAAAAGGTCGGCTGGAAGTAAATATTTTCGTTTCGACTATTTATGAATTTTTGTCCACTAAGTACTGCTTGATGTTATTTCATGAATATTATGTGGAAACGTGATAACTTGACTATAATTTACGGTATTTTATTTTATCCGGTGCGTGGAGGTTTTGTACGTATGACCCTTAACATGTTAACAATGTCGGACGGGGTTACTTGACTAAGCATAGGAATACTACTAATAATTGCATTTTTTATCCTCAAGATGCAGTCGAGGCAAAGAGTTTAGCTGCTCAAGTCCACTTCCCCCACCACAAATCCTTCCAAACTCACCCCTACCAGTTTTACACCCTATCCTCCCTTCAAACTCTCAGGCCTTCCAAATAGACCATAACAAACCAGTACAAAATAATTACAGTATCTTAGACCATGATAAATAAAAAAAAAAAAATAACACTGTGGAGGAGTGAAAAAAATTAAAAAATTTATTGGTCGTAGTATACATATGTACGCGTTTCGTATACTATATTGGTGGAATTGGCAGCGTTTATATAAGTTTTTCACATTATATTGATGTACTGTGACAGCATATATATACACCTTTCGCATGCAAAGGGTTAAAACTGAAAAGTAAATGTCAAGTCAACTGACCCCATCATATTTGTCAACTAACCCCGTAGCCGGGGTCTGTTGACTTATTCGTCTCACTACTCTAAATACAATAAAAACTACAACCTAGACTCAATTAAAACGATTTTCAAAATTATGCCTGTATACCTAATAAAATTTGGAAACTTTTGGTATGCAGTGTGTCAACAAAATACTAATGGTCTATTTATAAAAATTAGAAATGTAAAAAATTAGTCAACTAGCCCCGGTCTCCCCTACTTTAAACCTTATGCGTACCGAAAACACTAACACTGTAAACGTAGTAGCAGTTTACTTTAAACATACATAAAAAAAATTCCGAAGAATAATTTCCAGGAAACCTGTACATTATCCCCGGCAGGGATCTTTTGTTTCGCCATCTTTGTTACATTTAAACAAATCGCCACACGCAAGGGGGCTCCCCGAGACCGCGATCCATACTCTCGTGCACGCGAAAGGCGGGGCCCGGTCCTTTGAGGAATGGTCCTTTGTTTTCGAGAAAACGAACCGACAAGAGCCGATCGCGTGCACGAAACCCTTCCACAACACTGAATGTCCACGTTTGGTTCTAATAACGGGTGTGATCCTCTGGCTTGGGGTACACAAGTCGGGGAAGCTTTGAGGTGCTGCTCCCCAATGCCACCTCTCACTCCGAATCTGAGAACGCCTGCAGATTCCGCCTGTGAAACTGGAATAACTGGCCTGTGGTAACATCGATACTCACGGGGGAATTATGTTGTTCAACCTGGGGGAACGCGGTGCGACGACTTACTAGAAACTTAGGGGGGCACGCTCACGTGGGGAACGCGAGCCACGAACACGGGGCGAAGGGGAATCACAAACACCTTACGAGTTAATTCGTCCTCTGAAATTACTTCTGCTGTCAGTGAGACGAGCTAATACTTTGGAGAAATGTTAATGATTATACCTGTAAGAGGAGGAAAGTATAGGTTTACGATATATGTATGTAGAATTTGCAGGATGTGTAGGGGGAGGTTTCTGATAGAAAATTGTCTCAGTTAACGAGTTAATGAGATAGAGAGGACGAGTCTGTAGACAATTGAACCCTTTGCACGCCAAGTGTGTCAGGTACACCGAAATTTAAGGTTACATACCTGCATGATTCGTAAAATTAAACGAATTATTCACTTCGAAGTGCAACACAGTGAACAAAATGTTCAGTGTTCTTGACGCACGGATAATATTGTACCTGTACCTTATTCTCCGCGTACGCAGATATAGCAACGAATGTATTTCAACTTGAATTCAATTGTATACACGTACATACGAATGTTATTGTTAATTCTGTAATTTTACTAGAAGAAGTTTCTGCTGGCATTATCAGGGTTATTATCAGACGAGTGGTCAAGTAGTCAGCCCCTGTCCTAAGGAAGAAATTGAATTTTTGCTGTACCAACGCATTGCCCAGGATTTTCGCGTAGTTTTCCCCTGAACCTGAGGACAAATTTTAATATCGAGGCGATGGTCTGAAAAGGGCCACTCAGGGCATCTGTTCCCACGCGCGTTGAATAAACCCGCATTACTCTTACCTGCAACCCCGAAACACAGGGTACGTTTGTATTTACGCGTACAAGCCGCTGTGTCGCGTGCATTTACCTATGTAATTATTTCTTGATACCCGTGCACTTGCGTGCAGGCCCGGCGCGAGCCTTTTTTGCACCCCTGGCAAACTTACAAAATTGCGTTCTTTATTTACAATACATTTATTTGACCATTTAAATGACCTTATTCTTTCATTTGAAACTTTATCTTAAGAAATTGCCAACAATGAAAAGGCCATTTTGCGTTCCTCGTGAACATTCCGCCCTAGGCAGCTGCCTAATTTTGCCTACAAGGGCGAGCCGGGCCTACTTGCGTGTAATTAAGTACAGGCAGAATGGACTCCACTTATGACTGAAAAGTTCACCCACTTGGTCGGAATAACGAGGTGAACTCCGTACCTCGTCACTTAACCACGACTCTATAGTAATGGGAATTAGGAGCAGTAGGATCATCAGCCAGTGTATCATTATTTATTTATGCATTACAATGTAACAGTTAAAAGTACGCCAAATACACCGAGTCCACGAACATCAATACGTGCATACTTCCGAATTCCACAAAAACGCCTCTTACGTATCTAGCACTCGATTCTCTCACTCTCCCGCCCTCGCGATTCCATTCGCTCCTTAGCCGCCGAAGAAATAATCGCAGCGGTCGGATTGATCGTCGCTTGTAGATAAATCGCGTCCAACAAATGCAATACGGTCCCGTACGGCTCTTTCTCTCTCCCATACCCTCGTTCCTGCTTTCCCTTCGTGTCCGCGCTCGTTTTGCCCCGAGGCTGCATTTCGACCGTCGTTCGGGACGCTTTTACGCGAGACGTTACAAGCTGTAAAAAGGGAACTGTCGCTGGGCATGGACGTTGTAAAATCCTGGTTATGCCCGTCCGCGCGTGCACGTCCTCATCCACGACAAAGAGGCGATGGCGGAGAAGGAACCACGGCGTGATTGCGAAACGGCGCTCGTTCCACCACGGATACAATTACGATACCCCTCTCTAAATATTGGAATATATACGGGGAGACGCGAATTAAGCTCACATTCCGATATCAACATCCCAATCTTAACACTAAGCCCCATTCACACGTGTGCTCCACGCGGCGTGGGTGTTTAAACCACTCGACAAGTTCGTTACAATTGTGCAGTCTGGGAATCGTTACTGACCATGCTACACGTTTGGTTGCCTTACTCAATGGAGTGCTCCTCTTTACTTAGCTGCGCGCAGGAGGTAATCGAGGGCTCAACACGGTGCTCCGGACGTTCTAGGTTAGGTTACCGACTTCAACGTTTCAGCATAACGAAAGTCGCTTATTTTGTCGATTTACAATGCAAAATTATATGAATGGGCGGTGTGGCATTGGTCCGTCACTAGGAATTGGTACGTTAACAAATATGTGCAGATCGTAGCGAAACACGCGTGTCAAACACGCTCGATCTTTGATGATCGAGAGACGATAGCAGACGAAGGAACCGTCTTAATCCACTGCGGTTGTTTCATAAGTGGGGATTTGTGTAACAGAAATAAGTGAAATCACGGGGGGAATTACAGCCTATTGTACAGAGTGATATAAACATCTATACTTCATTGGTCTGAATTTTTTAAGTTATTTGTGGCCATGTTTATGGCGGGCAATGTTTTCGTCGCACAGTCATATCCTTCGATTCGATGTTGCAGTAGAGGAGAGAAGATGAAATTTTTACTGCGCTGTAATTGGATATTATAATTTCTGGTGCGATCAAAGCAATCGGCGGACTTAGCACTTTATCGTGTCCTTAGATTTATTAGAACCTAAACCAAAGCTTAATAATAATTCTGTGATGTGCGAAGCTTCTTCCTCTACCTCTGTGGAGTGGTAGACCACAGAATGGACCAAATATGTACCTAATATGAACATATCCAGGTGAATGGGAAATATGGATCAGTCTATAATCAGTAGAATACTATCAGATCTAGAAGCAAGGAATTATAGTGTTAAAAATTCGTTAGAAATTCTGCGGATATACCAAGGGACAGTGAGGTGTCTGATACACGAGCTCATACTGAAAAGGGGAAAGTGGGTGCAGCCCCCTTGACTTCAAACTAATAACTCCATGACTTGACTATGATTAGATCCGAGGTATGACTGTTACCACTGTTTGTAGTTGGCAATCATTCTCCCCACATGTCCTTCTGTAACTCCACAAATCCCATGAATTCTTGATAAACCTTTACCTATGCAATTAGTTTTACGCCGCATGTTGCACACGTGGGGATACAGCTTTAGACGGACGAGAGTTCCGCGCGTCTCACGGCGCAGCACACTGAAGAATCGACTTAACCCTTACAGAGGACAATCGTTCCTTTTCTACCTCCTCGCGATCCCGTTCGTGTGATCACGAGATCTACACACCGCTCATAGCATCTTACGAGGGGCGAAGAGGAAAAAAAAAAAGGTATCGTTACCTTCTCCTCGTTCATAGCCAGCAACGTGCAAGCGTATAAACTGTATAATCGAGGATCGCGGGGTGTTGCGTTCGTATGCATATATGTATAGGGTGTCCCATTTGAATCGATACCCGCGAATATCTCCGAAACCGTTGGCGACATGAAAGTTTCTTTATACGTGGAGACGCAGAGAAGATTTTAAGCTCGGCTTGCCTTGTATTTTAATAAAACCACATAATTATTAGGAGATATTTAATTTAGAAGGCATTCCCAATAATTTTTTATAGCTCCACAGTTCCATTAAAGAAGAAGGAAGTTAACCCTCGCACCTCCTCTACATCTCAATCTAGAAAGAAGCTAATGCCATCAAATTAAGCCCCCTCGGAAGCGTTCCAATTATTCTTTTAAATTGTTTTCGATGCCACCAACTGTGCCAAAGATATTCCCGCGGGTCCGTTGAAATTGCACACCCTGGTTACGTGTGTTACAATAAGCAAAGAATGTACAGAGACAGAGTTTATTTGCACAACCCTTACACAACTAATCATAGTCCACCGTTAAACGGAGGGAGATACCTAACGAGGCGCGATTACTTTCGTTCCGTTAGGAAAGGATACTCTCAGAGAGAATGCGCTGTATAAAAACGATAACGTGACTCTTGGCCCATGCCATTGCTCCACGTCCATCTCGTTTCGTCGTGCAGCGTTACTTTCGGTGGAATCGCTGCTGTCCTTCACCTTCGCCCGACGGAGGGGAGATCGATGGACTTAATAATTAGCCCCCAGCTTCCCTTCGACATCTTAGCACGACAATGTCACAAATCACAAGCCGAAGGAATTTTTGAAATTGATATTTTTTTTTATACATCTGTGAATAATTTCGATCATAAACATCGAAGGGAAAATGTATTAAGCGACTCTGGAATACAGTTTGCATGGTATTCCAATATAGATCTGTTACTCGATCAGCGGCTCGTGTGAAATCGCCTTTGTGCGACGCAATTCTGACTGATCGATCTCCCCCACCGAAGGCTTCCCCGAAGGATCCATACATTCGACAATATTTTCCTGACACTGCTGCACGACGTTAGGAACATTTTCGTCGCAGATAACGTCGTCGGATTTATCACACTTTGCTAACACTTTACAAACATGGAATTCAATTATGCTCGAATCCCCAAGGCTTAGATCGACGGCTCGTCGTTTAATGCGTTGAGACCACCCGATCCCCTTCAACCTATACATCTTAAACACAATAGAGTACAATACAAATAATAATGATTAAAAGAAAAATAGGGAAAAGGAATACACCCATATGGCGGCGATAAGTCAATCTGCGAGGTCAGCAGGATATATTCTTATGCAAATATCTCGTAGCTGCCGAGACGATTTTGAATTTACGGCTGTTTCGTGACCATGCGCGAATCATAGCATTTTGATGTGTCGCGCGCTGGATCGTTGGTTGCCAAAAGAAATTATGAAGCAATCGCTCGTGTAAGAAAAAGGGGAAACAGCCCCGAAGCATCGAACGATCTGGCCACATTTTGGAGATCGCTCCTTGCTGTCGATGGTTTCGAACGTAAGCGGTGCCGTTTCAGAATGAATACCACTGAAAAAAAAAAAATGATAGATGCATCCTCGTTTGCAGCAAAATCAACTACTGTAGCTTCAAATTCAATTAGTTGCTCAAGGCTATTGAGAAATATCGTCCACCATACATACTGGTCTAGCTGTTTCGCTGCTCCACCTTTCTGCTCCAAGGAGGCGAAGATGTACAGAAAAAGAATGAGCAGAAATAGGGGTGAGATAGCGAAATAAAGTTGACCAACTGGTTGTGGCTCTACAGTGGCCATTTTAGCTGGCAACGATATCTACTTTCATACTACTTATGTGCATAAATTTTTTAGTAGCCTCGAGCAGCCAGTTGACTTTGTTTAAACCACAGCTGCGATAAAACTACAGAAATATCGGCCACCTCTTCCGGGAGGTAGCCTACGCTTGACAGCTTCGAACAACATTCCCTGCAACATTTAAAACATAGCGGAACTCGAAATAAGTCCGCGTTTTTAAACAGCGGTCGGGGTATTAAACCTTCGAGAGAAAGAAGTTTAACCGTAGACCAATGAGAAATATATGCGGTATCCTTTGGTCTGTCTCGTCCAAGTAAAAGTGAAGTACACAAGTCTCGTCTCGGGAGCACTCGATAATGCGCGTGTTTTAACGCGTAAACGGGCACGACCATGGGCGGCGGACACATAATTCATACCAGAAAATAGGCACGCTGCTGCCTTGCTGCGACGGTGCATAATGATTTACGCTGACAATTACAAGGGCCCATAAATATTGTCCTATTAACAGCGGTTCTATTGGTGAAAAATTCGAATGCGAGCAAAAATTACGTTGCATGATTTCGCATTCATTCTCGTGACCATCGGTTACATTAATGTTTACGTCAATATTTTTTTAATGATTTTATGATAATGAAACGTTCCTGAACGTCCTCGAAGTACGATGGACTTTTAGAGAAATTAGAAGAGCAGAGAAGTGGAAACTGAACACCACAGAAATGGTGGAAGACAACTGGTGATGGACTTGAATAATTTTAATTAAAATACGTATTTACAAAGCTGGACATTGTTTTTTTTTTTTATCTTTTTTTTTCGACGAAACGAAAGAGAAAACACGTTCTGCGCGACTTTTCTCCTGTCGCATGTTAACGAAATTCTATTACTTAATGATTAATTAAATTCCTGTGAAGGCGTTGCTTTTAACCACAATACATATCGAAGTCCCTCAGAAAAATGTAGATTTTCCACCGCTACGAAAGAATGAACATTATCACAAAATCGCATTACATAGTTAAATTCGTTAATACTTGTACATTACAGTACTTTTACACTTGTTGCTTTGCACATCGATGAACCATCGAAACAATGAATGAATTCTTTTTATATTATATTAAGTCACTTATTCTACTTCACAGACCTCTACATAACGTCCTCTGACTTACCAGTAGGTACTTTATTTCAAGAGAGGTTTCAAACAGAACAACACATAGACCTCATATTGCCAAAATATTCGTTTACATTTCTCTTCTGACCAGAGGCAGGTTATCTCCTCAGATTCCTTTTAATCTCTTCGAACCCTTTTCCACCACCTTTCCCTTCACCATGCCACAATATACGACGTACACGCTTATATTCAAGATATTCTACTTAATCCAAAATCACATTCAATTTCATAACCTACGATAAATAACCCAATACAATACAAAACGAACTGATTACCCTGCCCATCCCTTCAGCAGCGTTTCCAACATGCAAAACAATAAGTGTATAAGTGCTGTACAGGGGGGCTGTACAGATACTAACAAACTTATGCTGAAAGTTCATCAGAAATTGTTGAGGAAACCGAAATGGGAGGGCAACTTCCGGTCCACGAGGTGGATTCCTCCGTTCGTTCGCGCGTTTTTCGGACCCGGCGATAGACCACGCTCAGCCGAATCGTTGAACAAACAACGAACACCTTTCGTTCGTCATCCTTGTGCCCCTTGCCATCTGCAACCACGTCCAAAGCGATGGCTCTCCATTAAAATTGACGATATATAACGAGCGGCGACAAACAGCGAGCGGCGCGGCATTAACGTCCCGGTCGTGTGTCGATCGTTTGCATTCTACATTATCGCGGGCTGCTGGAAACACCTGACACGCTTTTTAAACACAAAGGGGTCTCGTGGGCGTCGAAATAGCAGGGTCGTGCGAACCCTGTCGCCCAGAGGCGTCACACTGGGCCCGCTTCCGGGCGGAAATTCTATTGGAAACGAACGGAGAGATTTACGCCCCTTTAGAAATTTCGCGACAACCTACCCCCTGAAATTCAGGCTCCGCCACATACAGGGTCCTCATTCACAACCTGGCACGCGAAACACTTGGGCGAAGTAACAGACACACGTGGCTTTAGTCTAACATCAATTTCTCCACTGGCGAGAACTGTATATGCTATTCCTACCTACCCGTTCATAGTAATTCCCTTAAATTATTTATAAAATTTTAAAGCTATCACAGCACCTTGCGTCACTTCCCAGAAACGATGTTCCAAAAGAGTGTATTAGAAAAGTATCTAGATTAAAACGTTCAGTTACAATATACTTGTCCGCCTTCCTAGCTCGTTTAAGTCTTTACAAGCTCGCGCTAAACCGGCTCGACATTCTAATACGAAACATCCTGACGAAGGGCTTAACGGCACCGAGAGGGCTAACTATGCCATTCAGCGAAAACATCGCGTGATGATAAACGTCTGTTGTCAACGTCGCAAAGCATCTTCAAATGGAAAAGTTCGTTACGCTGGACGGTTCCGTTTTTTTGTCGGAACCAGCGTCACATTTTTACTGCGCATGGCTCCTCCACCAAGGAAACGTGTCGTCCCCGTTTCCGGTACGACAGTTGGAGGCGCGTTATTTCCCTCGCGCAATTTAAACGCTACAGATGAAGCGCGACCAGTAGAAGATCCGCGATGAACTTTGCTTTCCGAAAGACTGTCTGTCGCGAATTTTCAATGCTTTCTGCCGTCAACTTACGGCCTACCATCTTCTCACGCAGCAAAAGCAAGCTCTGGGTGTTTGAAATTAAGGTAGATATGGTTAATCCTTAACTAGCGGATAGGTTGATCACGCGTCGCGTGTAGGGTCCATTTTGACCTATAGTGTCACTCGCGTGCATCTCACTGTAAGCTTTTATATTAGAATCTAATCTAGTTATAATCTAAACTCTATATATCCTCCAAGAAGTAATACTAATATCAGATAACGGTCTCAGATGACGGTCTAGCATAAACCTTGTACAATATCTTAGATGCCTATGCACCTTCCGTGCACGAATGACCCTCTGCGGTTTATCACATCGCGCGGCGGCTCCACGGTCGGAGCTACGTCACCAAAGATGGAAAATCGCTCGTCCTCGCAAATTGGACCGCCGGAAGCCGTGGCGATAAATATTCGACGCGCACATGCTCGTTACCGAAACGTAAATCCATTTAAACGGGCCGAGTCATTAAAGCTTCTGGGGTACGGTAATAAGCAATCGAGCTTCGCATCAGATTGTTACACGGAGCGCGCTCCATCGTTGCGAAAAACGACAAAAAAAAACGGCGACGTGGAAGGGAAGAGAACAGAGGAGAGGCGTAAGGGGGTCAAGGGGAGTTCCCATTGGAGCAGAAAAAGAGTGGTGGAGTGGGCGCAGAGGGGAGGAAAGAAGGACGTAAGAATGATACAGCATATCCAGGAGACAGCTCCGCGGTGTTCTTATTTGAAAATTAATTTGCCGCGAGATGGAACGACCAGTTTTTGAGCGGGCATTTCATTGCACCGTATCGTGCAACTGACACATCCGCCAATTCCTTGACGGGGCGCGCGCGCGCGCGTGCATGGATCGTCGCTTCATGAGTTTCTGCCAACGTTCAGATCTTCTGTCGAACATTATTTTGATGAGGATGCGCGAAGGAAGATGCTAGGACGTGTTGTGCGACGCGTCTCTAATCAAAATACGTGTTTGCTCGAATGATGTCGTGGTTTTTACGTGGCTGACACGTTGCACGCTACAGGGATCTCTCACTGGTGACCCCACGATATTTGTCGATGGGGATGCTGTTTTCAACTGGAGAACCGTACTCTTTGGTTCACGGATGAGGTGATAGAGAGGATACTGCAGATGAAATTGTGGAGAGTTTTGCACAATCGTTATACATGTAGTTAAGCCTTGAATGGAGGGTCCATTTTTATGTATAATATAATTTTGTTTATACATACCTCGGAAGATCTTTCATTAGACTGATAGGATAGGAAGTATTAAGTAACACAAGCACTTAGTCACGAATGCTGTAGAAATGTACCCTCCATCCCCCAGGCGGGGGTTAAATTCGCAGTTCGCCCTTTCGATTACTCGTGCAAATTACACCTAGAAAGCTGAAAATTCTGCGTAGCATTGAACATCTTCACCTCCCGTTACACAGTTGCATGCTTAGAAAGGATGTGAGCGGGTTCGAACGCACTGGGAACACTTTAGGCGGGATCTCCTACCTGCGACTGGTCGCTGCCGGTCGCAGCGACCCCACTAGTGCAAGGGAGAAAGAGATGTCATACTTCTCCCTTGCACTAGTGGGGTCGCTGCGACCGGCAGCGACCAGTCGCAGGTAGGAGATCCCGCCTTTTCGTTCCCAGCGGAGTTAGCTGAACATTCCCAAGATCAACCCGAAAACGAGAACCGCCAGCAGAACTGAGCGCACCCGACTGACATTCTACAAGGCAGGAGCATGCCCGCATTCGAATTAAGAGGCTGTCACGTATCTCCTGAGATGTCCGAGCCGTTTTCAGCCTCGGTTTGGCTGCGTTCGAAGGGGCTCGGCTCGCCCGACCGCGTAATCGCCTTAATCCGCCAATAATCGCCATTCGTTGATCGAATTCAAGCCCCGATACAGCGAGCTCTCGCGGCAAGTAGACCGCGATAATCCCTATGTGTCCACCTCGGTCGTGCCACGCATCGGCATACTACTCTCGCGACGCGACGGCCGAAAACAAGTTCCTCGGCGAACCGCGGCCGTTTCTCAATCGTCCGAATTTCGTCGTTTCGTTAATACGAGAATAACGCGCTCATTTGCGCCGGCATAATCGTCGCGCTGGCGACTCCGCCTCGCCCTCTTGCCTTCCGTTCGGTCCTTCATTCCCGGCGGCCGACATCACTCGGACGTCGCGGACCGATTCATTACGCGACGTCATGCGCGCCGAGATTAAGTATCATCGTCATCCACGGAATACCGACACGGAATGCCGCGTTACACGTTTCGTGCCTCCCTTTCGAAGGGTGTCCATGCGGGGTGGGGGGGAGTCACGACCGCCTTGGAACCGCGTCTCATCGGCCACGAAAGGGATCCCTCGGTTCGAGGCCGTTCGGGACCGCGATTTCGCTATAGGAGGGAGCGAAACCACGAGAGCGAGGCTGCGCCCCTGCCGATTTACAAAGTACCTAAGCGAAAAAGCACGGTGCGCGATCATGCATGCGAGGTACACCGCAAGCGGCAACGCTTGATCGTCGACGCGGCCGTCCGGCGACGGGCGCTCACGCAGCTGGACACAGCGGCGAACGGAAGAAGACTGGTCGCAGTGGTTCGCCCCTTTTGGGGTTCGTGATCCGCCAACGGCTGCTGACCTGGCCCCGTTCTCGTCTCAGCGTGGACGTTGCACTCCACCTGAGACGTGTGCCTGCCCAGAAACAAAGATAAATACCGGACAGGAGATGCGAGGGGCGAGGGGGGCGCACGCGAAAGCGAGCGAAAGCGACGGCTTTCGAAGTCGGGGGATCGGAGTGCGCGCGAGGAACGGCCAGGCAGGGGTTGCCCCGAAGTGCATTTTGTCCGATGAACCTCGACATCCCGCGAACCTGTCACTCGCAAGACCGTTCGCGAATTTCTTTCTCTTTTCTTCTTCCTTTTCGTAGTTTGCTCGGCCAGCGGGGAAGAACGAGGCCCGAGGGGCACACGTCTCCATTTATTTGGCGGCTAGGTCGCCCCATTGTGCCTCGATCAGTAGCCCGAATCGAGGCGTCCGCAAGGGAACATCGGAGCAGCGTGCCCCTCGTTGATTGTCCGTGGGCGACGGCCACCGAGGTACTTTCACCGAGGGAGCCCTCGGTCATGGAGACGCGGCAGCGGCGACCAGTCTCTGCCATGCACCCATTGATACCGCTTGACCGTTCGAGGGATCCAACGTCTTCGGGAATTGCCGGAGAGAACCGGGCCAACATACCCCGAGGCTAATTCGGAGAAGTATAACGTTCCGGTTAATCGTAAAATGTTCGTCGTTTCGTGGCCACCGGGGCGGTGGGCGAAATTTGGGGAGCATTCCGGGAACGATGACCAGGACGAAGAGGAAGTAAGAACGCTGGAGGAGGGCTGGTCCTCTCTCCAAGGTTTTCATCGCCCTCCTCTCGTCTTCTGGCTTCGGCACGGCGTCGTTTCCCTTTGGATTCGATCTGTTCTTCCAGCCGCTTTATTTCACCGACTGGACGGTAATCGATCTGAAATCAGAAAAAAGGTTCGCCTGCGGTTAGCCATGTGATACATTCGGTGCTGCGATTTCGCTGGATTCGGAGTGAGCACCATGGGAAGTTCGCGGGCACGTGCGCTCACCGGCGTATTTTTAAGGCAGCGTTGAACTTTGTCCGTTCGTTCCCTATGCACCGTTATTCTGTTACAATTCGGCTCGTATCGAGTAGTGCGCCCTGCGATCATTTGTACTGTTGCACTGTTCAAACGCGGCCGAGGTATAATACGAAGGGTGTTACTCGAAGACGATGTCGTTAGAATTCTTTACTTAGTAAATCTGTGAAAACTTTCGCAATGGGATGAATGAATTGAATTCTTAATTCATTTAACAATACAGTCGGTTTTACCAAGGAAGGTTCACTTGTACCAACAAGAACACTGTATCTGACAAACAGAGTTGGGCCAATTTTATTCGCGAATAACGAATAAATCTATGACGTTACTCGAGCCAGATTTATTCGAAAAAATTTATTCAATATTTTATTCGAATAACGCCCATCTCTGCTTACAAATGAAAATGTTGGGAGGACCACACACTCGACGTTCTACTTAACTAATGACATTTTCAAGTTTAAACAATTCTGTCCCCAGCGAGACACATAGCAGGTCGATAGTACCAGCTCGAAGGATCTTAAGCGAACGATTCGAATTCTAAATAGATAATTTAACCCTACACCATCAAACCCTGAGACATACACACAAACATATCTGCATTCTTCTAGCCGGGACATTCCACGCCAAATCGGACACTTTTTGGAGTAACATTTCGGATGTGGCTCAAATTTGAATATGTTGTAGTCTTTAGGTATGTATAAATATATCTCGAAGGATTTTTGAAAATTTCGAAAAATGTAGATTTCACAGCTGTTTGAAGGTAAGTGCTAACTTTTGTTCAATAAATTATAACTATGGAAGTAGTAAACGGATGGAGACGAGGTTTACGGTGATTTGTAGAGAAGACGTTGAAGTTTTAAGAAAAAATTATTTCAGTTTTGAAAAAGAAAAATTTGAACCATTTTTGTGCAATTATTTTAAACAAATGCAGGTTTTTAACAGCGGGCGCGATTTTAAAAATCTGAAAAAAAAGGAGAATATAGTTCTATCCTTCCCCTTGATGGACTAATTTTCAAAAATTTGGACTTTAAAATTGGCCAAATGAAAATTAATTGAATGTGACGCTGCGTCGCCCAGCACCGGCTCGACTGGTCGGCTATATCTGCTATTCTTATACAGTGTTCTCGTGAATGGTAAGTATTTGTAAAAAAATGAAAGAGGCTTTTGAGAGAGAGACTTTTACTGTTTTTTATACCCTACATAATACAGTATCTCAATTTTTGGTGTTCGCAATATTTTCCTTGAAACGAGGGTGACCTTCAGTTTTTTAAATGGAATGCTATATACTTGATTACCCAATATGAAAGTGACTGTTAAGACAAATTCAACCATATGGTATACTATGACCTTCAAGGCCACGCAAGGTTAGGAATGAAGGAAAGAAACTCAATCTACTATTTCAATATATTTATAACCTTGTGTGGCCTTGAAGGTCATAGTATACCATATGGTTGAATTTGCTTGACAGTCACTTTCATTATGTTGGGTATAAAAAACAGTAAAAGTTTTCCTCTTTCATTTTTTTACAAATACTTACCATTCACGAGAACACTGTATAAGAATAGCAGATATAGCCGCTTGGCCGCTGCGAGTACCGCACGGCCCGACCAGTCGAGCCGGTGCTGTGCGACGCAGCGTCACATTCAATTAATTTTCATTTGGCCAATTTTAAAGTGTCCATATTTTTGAAAATTAGTCCATCAAGGGGAAGGATAGAACTATATTCTCCTTTTTTTTTCAGATTTTTAAAATCGCACCCGCTGTTAAAAACCTGCATTTGTTTAAAATAATTGCACAAAAATGGTTCAAATTTTTCTTTTTCAAAACTGAAATAATTTTTTCCTAAAACTTCAATGTCTTCTCTAAAAAAACACCGTAAACCTCGTCTCCATCCGTTTACTACTTCCATAGTTATAATTTATTGAAAAAAAAGTTAGCACTTACCTTCAAACAGCTGTGAAATCTACATTTTTCAAAATTTTCAAAAATCCTTCGAGATATGTTTATACATCCCTAAAGACTACAACATATTCAAACTTGAGCCACATCCGAAATGTTACTCCAAAAAGTGTCCGATTTGGCGTGGAACGTCCCAGCCACAAGCCTCCCTACAACATCGAACCTGCCGTATCTTCCAATAGTATCTGATTTTTCAACAAAATTCCAGAAACCCGCACACGGGTCGTTCCTCCCAAGATAATGCCACCATAAACTACCACTATCGCATTCCAACTGCAAAGAATAGAAACAAAATTCACCGCCTACAAAATGGAAATAAGTAGAAAAACTAAGTAGACAAGCGGCCCGACTGAAACGCAATCGTTAAACGGTTGCGTGGGCCCGAAACGATCGGCAATGCCATCCATTAAGTCCGGGCGAGGGGGGGCGTCAGTGGCGCGAAGAGGGGAGCGGTTAGGACCCGCTGTCGATGCAGGCACAGGAAACGAATTCGAAGTTAAGTTAACGACCGTTGTGCCGGCTTATCCAGCGGATATTAAATCTGGGCAGCGAGACGTTTTCCCATGCGAAAAGTTTCCGCGGCCAGGGCGGACGGGGTTGCGCCGCGGTGCCGGGGCTTAAAGCGCGGGGGCGCGGATCGACGCGAAAGGGGATTGGGGAAAGGGAAAACGGGCGAGTGGCGAGCGAAAAGAAAAGGAGGAAGAGGAGGTCGGCGACGGGAAGACGACGAGGGTTACGAAGGAACCCCCGCGTCCCCCGTTGACGTGCGGGTATAGAGAAATGGGGGGCGAGAGAGGCGAGGGGAGGAGGGCTATATTATGCTCGCTAAAGCAATGTTACCAACTCGAGAACTGGCGAACTAGCCGACAGTAAAATCCATTTTATGTCTCCCTCGTAAAGCCAGTCAAATGAAACCCAGACTTAGTTTTCATACGTGCACCCATCCGCCCCCGTTCACCCAAGACCAGGCGCGGCTTCCTGTGCCCCGGCGAGGGTCGTCGCTGACGTCTTCGAGAGTCTAGACGCGCCGATTCCTCTCCACGGACGCGCTTCTTCGGCGTTGCCTTCGATCATCCCTACGGGTGGTTTCGTCTACCCGATCGATGTGGCCCCTTTTTTTCTTCTCTCCTCTCCTCATTTCGGTCGTGGAACCGTCGCGGATCGACGCGGCCCACGGGATGACCACTCGCGCGGAATTTTGGAGCGTGACGAGACGGGCGTGAAATTGAATTTTGATTCGTTTCTTGGTGAATTTAGGCGGCTGCGATTCCGTGGATGGCGCGGATGGTAGGTCTAATAGTGAACGATGAATTTACTTGGTGATTGTGAGTCGCTTGATTGGAATCTCGTGTTACAATAGAGGCGTACGTAATTGGTTTTATTTCTTATTGTTAGTTGGCTGTTATAGGGCAGGGGTGGCGAACCTTTTTATCCCCGCGTGCCATAAATTTATCGCATTGCTGACGTGCGGGGTAGTTTTTAATACGGGAAAAAATTAATAGAAAATTAATGATTGCAGAATTTTTTGCGACAAATTTAAAAATTGACGTAGAGTTTCATAAGAACGAACTCAGAACTTGACATACACATTGTCGTGTAGCAATCAATATCAATTATTTATTAATGAAAGTTTTGCTGTTGTACACTGGATGCAGATGTTTTATATTATAACAAAATCCTGCGAGTGACTGACGCCAGTTTTAGATTAATATATAGATATTAATGATATCAATGACGTGCCAGCAAAATCTTCGTATGTACCACCTCTGGCACGCGTGCCATAGGTTCGCCACCCTTGTTGTAGGTTCTTCACATCGTGGTGGAATGAGCTAATTACACAGAATACCAATTCTGACCGTACAGCTTGGGTAACTAAATTAATAGCAGAACCGTCATAACAAGGGTCCTACATCAGGTCAGCGATTTACTTCAAATTTTGCCCTACGCTTAGTGCGCGGTATGTATGACAATATATCAAACGCGTAGATCACACAATTCAAACACTAGCAAGGAAATGGAGTTCAAAGTTTTGCCTTCCTCATTCCCTCGACATATGCCCGATATAACATCGGAAAAATAATTTCACTTCCTGTCATTAATTCTTTAAACCGATCTAGCTTATCCCCACAGATCCACGTAGCAGATTGGGGAAAGCCAAGGACTTTGTGCTCGATCTTCTTTGGAAGTTGCGAACAGAGCAACCGGTCTATTTGACGCATTACTATACGTTACACGAAGCAGCTGTATGCAAGATTTTAGTCAAGTCGGTAACCTGGACCTCGTACGCTCCCCTTGGATGCCTGAAACTCCTGGCGAAGCTAAAGCTAGCTCGGCTGGGCACTAAAACTCGGCCGCGTCGTAAAACGTGCCCCCGTAGACATACGTCTCGACAGTCTCGCGGCGATAATGACCGAATCCGCATCTACGTGGGATAGACCTGCAGAGGGTTTCCTGGGCGTTTCGAGTCTCGATTCAGGGTAGCTCTTTTAATCGTCGTTCGTGTCCGTCGATACCCTCACCGTGACTAAACGGTGATCCCCGAAACCGATCCGTGATCACACATAAACGCGCCGAAATGGAAACGCAGACCGAGGTATAGCAGGTAGCTGTTTTCGATTTACAATTTACAGTCCTTCCAAAAAAAGGACGAGGGCAGGGGGGGGGGCAGTCCAATTAAAAATATTACGGTATCACGTGAAAAGAAAAATGAACGACGCCTGACATTGTGAGAAACTACACTACCGATCATAAATAAGTATCTGCCGCCCAATTTGGATATTTGTTAGCTTATAGCAATCGTTCCATTCTCTTTTGTTATATTAAATGCAATAAGCGATCAAATATTCTTAAAATAGAATGGAAAGATATACATATATATATATATATATATAATATAATATTCTTGAGCCATAGTGTGTATATATATATATATATATATATATATACACACTATGGCTCAAGAATATTATATTATTATATAATATTCTTACAAAAGAGAATGGAACGATGGATTATTATATAATATAATATTCTTGAGCCATAGTGTATATATATATATATATATATATATATATATATATATATATATATCCTAATGGAACGTTGAGCTTTGTTTTCAAAAAGAATTAAGTATAGAGCATCGATAGAGGTTTCCTGGACCCTCGAGGAGTCTTGCATCGTGCTAAATAAGTTGAAACGCTTTGAGAAGAGTTAATCGGGCTTGTAGAAGAGGTTCAAGAGACAATGAATAGGATGTAGGAATTATTTCACTCGGGTCTAAAGTAAATGTCTATATTCGGGAAGTTAGAATTGATGATATGCTATGGATATAGATCCGAGGAAATCGTTCAATAATTTAGGATCGCGAGGAGAGATAGATGAAGGGAGTTATGGAGGGCAGTGGAACGGGGGTGTAAAAGATGGGCCGTTAATGGGAGTCGTAACGAGACTCGTAACGCTTACGCCAGATGATCTCATCAAATGTTACACATATTTAACTCGCATTGGCTGGCAGACGCGAAATATCATTCTCGCTCATAAAGGGAACCGCCTGGACAATCGACTGTTACTTTGACGCCATTTTCTAGCTGGAGGGAGGATCGCCAGGATCATTATCATTCCTCCTGAGATATACACGCTGGCGTACACAGTTTCCTATTCTTCGTGTTTCGTTCTACCGCCTTGTCCCTCGGTTTTACGATTCGCCTCGTTTTCATACAACTTTCCAGAGCAGCGAAACACATCCGTCTATTTTCCTCCAACGCACGGCGTGACAAGGAGTCTTCCCTCCTGAACTTTCCTTCAGAACTCCAGTTCTGTTTTATTTCTTCTTTCTCGATGCTCCCAAAGTCGATCCTTTGAGAAGAAATTATTGTGGTTTGGAAGAAAAGCTTCGATGGTTGAGTCGTTATATTTTTATCGTTGCTGAGGTCTTCTTTTCTTATTTGAACTAACAGGAATGTATTTTGTAGATGTTCCCACGTATTGTGTCTTGCAGACTGACTCACCTGAGATCCACTCAAGTGATGTGCAAAGGAATACAATTGGGGTAGAAGCCAGCAAATTTCAATGGACATTTCTCAAAACCATACGCAACTCAAAGTGTTAAGCACGAATTGTGTTCATAGCACGAGTCGTGTTTTTTTTTTTTTTTTTCAAATGGAATCATATTTTTTCACCTTATTATGGAGCACGCAGAAAGGAGTCCAAGGATTCGTTGCAATAGATTGTTGCTGAAACTCGATTGTGGAGGAATTTAATATGGAACTACTTGTTGGTAAAAAGAAGGCGCGCGTGGCTGTTTCAAATAAAATGTTATAAGTATTTTGAACATAGCCTTACACGGTATTATGCAATTACGAGGAGCAGTTCGATTAAAATGCATCAAGTGTCGTTCCTGCGCCGGTTTATCTTGTGTTCCAGCCGAGCAATTATCGATAATTGTTATTGCATGCAGACACGCGCATGTTCAGCTGTATGAGGAATTAATTAATATATCTAAGGCGATTACAGGCGAATAATGGATAATACTACGAGACCGATGCACAACTACTAATTCCTCATCAAACGCATAAAGTAATTTTCTGGTAATTTTCGAATTAAATTCTGTATAAATGGGGCTCACTGTCTTGGCTTTCTAAACGTGTAAATGTAGGTATATAAAATGAAATCAAGTATGTGGGACCAATTGTTCAAGATGCATTATCTGTTGATTGAAGGTCAAATTCATCCTCAAATTCATACAAGTGCTTAACAAACACAAGGCACAGCCGACGATAAACTATGTAACTACTGCTGCACCTTGAAAGAACAGACGACTTTAAATATAACCTCATAGTGTCATATACTAGCTTTCTCGTATGTACATTAAACACATGTTGCGCATATTGGAACGCGAATAGAAACAAAAAGTTCCAAGGATGCTACAGTGGATCCAAAGGAAGTGCACTGCCTAAAGTAAAAAGTACTACACGAAAGTACCTTGGCCATCTAGTGAGACTTAACCTCGAAGCAGGCCATAATTACAAAGTCGTAAAAGCTCGATCGATGTCTACGAGTTAAGAAATAACTAGTCCGCGAGAGGGAGGCGTATTCTTGGCGGAAAAAAAAAATTGAGGATGCTGTGATGATGCATCTATTCGCAGTTCATCTCTCATTCTTTCGAAGCAACATTTCCTGATTGACCGAGTGCCGTCACATAAAACTATGATATATAACTATATGCTAGCAGGCAATTTTCTTCGACGCGTGAGTTCCCTATTCTCGTTTCCCTAGGTTCTCGATATTTTAGCGAACCTGTTCTCAACGCGTGAAATAATACCTGCACGTATTGCATTTCTTGTGACTGTGTATCCGTCATCGACGGGATTCCCAAACAGGGGCTAGCTTGTTAGGGGATCTTCCCCGAAACCACGGAACGTCTTAGTTGTTAGACTATGAAACAACTGCTTCTCTAGACTGACATAGAAACATTAATACCCAAAATATAAATTACCAATACTTCAATAAATATTTAAAATCTGCAAGTCCCCGGATGCCCATCCTTTCAACTTCCTTGAATGAAACTTGTACACCAGCACATTTCTCAGTAAAAGTAAGTCTTATCACACTATTGCAACGTTACTTTGTCCAGCGTTCACGCGAAGTGTATAAAGGATTCCTAAAATAGTGGAAAATGCTCCTCAGCCTGATATTCCTGCAAGAAATCAGTTGCCATTTTATCTCGCACGTTGACAACGTACCCCCGAGACAGAAGCGTATCGTGTGAGAAAGCCTCGAAGCTGTTACTCGACACTAATCGTTATGCCGTTGCAGAACGGTTTCAAACCCATACTCGACACTTTATATCGGTAATCCAGCCGTCGAAGTTTTTCTCCAAACGGCTAATGCCTGTCTTCCAGCAGTGAGCCATTCAGGAAGACGCACGTATCGCGTGTACTGTACGGGGAAGCCAACCGGTCGCTGTATCCTACTGTAAGACATCTAATCAGACGTCCACGTTGCGGCGCATCCCTCCCGCTTTGCCTCTTGAGAGAAAAAGTGAATTGCTTTTGCGAACTCCTTGGACATAGATGAACGCACTTTGAAACGATCCCCTGGTCCTCGATCGAGGAAGAAAGCAGAATCAGAGCATTTGTACGCTGCATACGTGCGGCTAGTCGATCGCCTCCTGGACACAGGACCTTCGTCCAACGGATGATCTAGACAGATTCCGAGACGAGTGCTCGAGAGGTCGTAAACGAGGTCTAAGGAGAGGAAGACACATCCAAGCACGTAGCTAAAATGGAAACTGCTCGCGGTGGTTGCGGACCTGAGTGGGTGGAGGTTTATCGCCCGCTGGTAAGTGCTTCGCAGCTTCTCACTTTCATCCCGCTCGCGTTTCCCATCGTCAAAGGGGTTGGGGGGTTGACGGAGTCATAAAATCACCGCGAATACTTCAAATAATACCTAACCTTCCAGCGCGGGGAGTAAGGATAGGTCAGTCAGGGCGGAGGTTTAGACTTTAAACTCTCGACGTCGTCTATTTCCTGTGGCGTGAAGTTAATGCGTCTTTTAGGAAACGGGGGTCTTCGTTCGCGGATGGAACTTTAGTTTAACTCGCACAGCTGTCCGAATTTCATTATATGGGAACCTTAAGGTGGATAGAAGGATTTTATTTTTTGGTATTTATTGACTTGTTGTTAGAGGCCTCATCACTTGTACTGTGTGTACGCTAGGGTGTTTCATATTATAGGGTTAAAATTAAAATATTACAATTTTTTTTTTACTTTGCTCATGTCCTGATTCCTATTAATAAAAAAAGAATATCTGACAAATTTTAGGAAGATCGAGTAATATTTAGAGGTTGCACACTTTGCACACTAAATAATATGTAGTAGGCTAAGGAAACACGATTTCCAATGATAATTATTTTTATTCTCAAGTCCTTGAAAAAGAAACTAAATTTCAAAGAAGACTTAGAACTTAGATAAATTTACATTTTATTATTATTATTATCATTGTTCACATCTATAAAAATTCTGTACCTTATTATTTTACCCACATTTTTAAAACCTGAAAAAGCGAAAATATGTAGGGTAGAACGGGGTCGGTAGTAACAGGGGGGTGAATGTAACACGCTAATATCTCAAAACATATAATGGATAGTAACACCAATTTTAGATATATGATAAGCAATGACATTTGGAATCCATGTCCTAGCAGTATAGATACGCAATAGACATGGATAGCGAACAAAATAACTTTTCGATACCCTACAGTAACTTTTTCTTACTGACTTATGATTGTAATGTAAACACACCCTTTGCAAGTATGTGCTTTTTTAATCTGTAATTTGCCTTTTTTTTTTAAGTAATACTGATCGTTACTTAGCACTTTTAAGTGTCTCGTTAGTCACAATTTATAATTGAAGTTCAAAAGCATGGTCGAGGGCGATTGTAACATCGGCAGTCGGGGTCGGTTGTACCGCAACAGAACCGGATAGTGTCAAAGAAGGCGAATAATATTGTCTTGTTTGCATAGAATCCGTGCAGTGTTACAACCGATCCGGGGCCAGAGACGGTTGCCACACTTTACACTGTAACGTTAGGGCTATAACACTCCGCTTCTCATTTTTTATTAATAACTTGGATATTACTTGGCATACAGTGAAACTGTTGTGACTCAATGATGTCAGATAAATAAGTAACATTTTCGTATAAGAGTATTTGTTGTAAATGTAATAGTTCCTGCGTAATCGTATTCCAAAGTCAAAGTGTTACTACCGCTCCAGGCCTACCCTAGTGATAAAACTGTGCAACCCCTAAATATTATTAAATTTGTCTAAAATTTGGCATACAGATCACTTAGATGAATAGAACCAAGGGGGCGAGCAAAGTTACGTGAAAATAGCACCTTTGGAAAATTGAAACACCCTAGTGTACGCGGATGGTGTTTTAGTGCGTAACGTAGTGAAATATTGAAAGGTGATCTGAGAAGAACCGAGTCAGGAAGACGAGTTAGCTCGTCACTTGAAAATGATCAAGAAGCTTAACTATTCTCCCACAAAGTGTCCAAATATGGCACTACTCCAAATGTAACAAATTCGGTTTTCACGTTACGCAGCGTTAGATCAACTGCGTTAGACAAACGTCCAGTACACTGCACCATTTGACTTGAAAGAATAGGATATCCAAAAGAAGATCATACAACAAAACACGCTGAAGAAAGTACAATAATTTCCACTCGCGTGCCAAAAAGTCTCCCAAAGCTATAACTCCAGTTATCATCACGCTTCATCTCACCCTTGAACACAGACCAACGAAACAAAGAGGCCCGAAACGACCGATCATCGGAGGCACATACATTCCCTCCAATTTATGTCTCCCACAGCCAACATCCTAGCTCGCGTTCTATCAGCAGGCCATCGGGAACCAAACGGGTACACCGTATCCAAACGTCCAACGAAATCCAGGCGATTCGTCGAAACGCGGGTGGCCATTCTTTCGAGAAATCAGTAGGGAGGCGGAGTTCTTTTGATTAACGGAACGCTGGGTGGACCGCGGGCGGCTTAGCCCGGGAAGAGGTAAGTGGCCGACAGATGTCGTATTTCATAGAAGCCCGGCTTTATTTTCGCGCGTATGACTTTAACTGTCGATGCGGACTTCGCTTGTATTTCTTCTCAAGTTTTACTGGCGCTAGGTCGACCGCTCCGAGCCGTAAACGTCAGTCCCCTGCTAAAGCCCTGCAACGCCCGCTTGTCAGGTCCCTTCCTCAGCCTTCTCCTTCGCCTGCTCCGCCACCCCCTCGCGCCAGCATCGCCGTGGTGTCTACTTCGGGAACGTCGACCGACGCGGAGGACCGTCGGTTCAGCCTGCCACCGGGGGTCGTGGAGCGGCACGATTCTCCCTGCTGGTGCATCACGTGCGAGCTGACTGCGCGCGGCCAACCTTGGCTACGTGCATCTTTGTTTCTTGATGTTGATCAATGATGACCCTTACCTGGGGATATTGAGTTTCACGCGGACTACGAAATATGTATATACCGTTGGAACTGTCTGGCCGATCGTGCCGTTTAGATTGTAAGCCTGGTAGGTTTGGCGAGCCACTGGGGACGCAACTGTGAGCCTGACGCTTGGTACCGTCAGATGTATTCAATTTGCAAAGACGGTAGCCCGCAAAATGGTAGCTTTTAAAGTGATGGGGAAATGAGGTGGTATTCTTGCAAAGGATAGGAATCAGTGTAAGGTTTTCAAAATGAAACACTAGAATTCTTCTATCGGCATTCTACTCCACTTACCCGCAATCCTACCGCCACAGTTCGCTTACCCAAGCGCGACCCTTCTGAGAACATCGCAAGCAGATGCTCGGTCATTAAAAGTCACGCAAATATTTCCATCAAATTCGTTTCAACTATTCATTAAAATCTCAAGGGCTTTTCTTCGCCTAACAAGCGAGTGGTGACGAGAACGCCTCAAGGCCCCGAATGTAAGCGTTCGCACGAAATTTAGTTTCTGTCGAATTGTATAGGCGGTATCAGAGCTAGAGGCCTTGGCTTGGGGCCGACCGGAAGACGTCGGTGCCCGCAACGTCCCGGGGCTTCATTAAGGATGCAATATGGCGTGGTTTTTGCCAGGCAAACGAAGGGGTCTCGGGTAAGCGCGCGAGGAGACCGCTTTTAAAAAAGTTACGACGAGGTTTTATGGGGGTTTAATTGTAGCCCGCGACTGTGGTTAGAAAGTAGTAAAACTCCTTTTACCGGGAGAGCCGCGCCTGTTACACTGCTTAACGCCCGCCGGTTTCTTCGCTACGTGTACGCGTGGAAGACACGATGATGAGGAGGCGAGGATGAAGAAGAACCGGCGTCTGGGACTCACGCATTTCGCTGCTGTTAATTATTGCTTTGTCTTGGGAATTGCGCCTCCATTCTTAGGGAATAGGGCCGACGATCGCCGTCAAGGCCGAATGTACCCACTTTCGTACAACTTCTCCCCCTACGTTGTATGTAATTGCTTTCAGCTGAATTCGACGGAACCTTCGAGTAATGACTGACCGTATAGGGTGGTCTCGTTATTGGCGGTGTAATCGAGAGGAGGGTGATTCTTTATGGGGGATTGAGTCGAAAGTGTTGGTTTGTTAAATAGTTCGAGAACCTGTAGGGCGTTGGTGCAGTGTGCTGAAAGTGGGTGCTGCAAATGTTGGCAGAGATCGGAGGTTGCTTGTTTGTGTGTGCGAATGGAAAGTGGAAAATGGTGCGTGATAATTTAATTTATAGAGTAATACTTGTGTGTGGAATCACACGAATGCCGTCTTCAATTATTGCTATATTCATCAATCTTCATGAAAATTGAATATATTCGATTTTTATGAAAATGTATTTTTGTGAATTTATTGAATTTTCAGTCATTCCTTTGAAAAATAAAGATTCGTTTGTGACGATTTTATTCCCCCATTACTTAATCCCCTTTTTTCATTCACTGAAACGAGAGCATTTTTTTTAAACACTATTGATATATGGTACAAACCTACAAATTTCAATTTTTATTCCAGTTTTATGTAAAAAAGACATTGAATATTCAGAAGATTGGAAGCTAACCTCTAGCAAAGCGATCTGACAAAACTGGAAGGTCAATTAACTCAAGTGCGTTCGTTGGACAGAAGATCAACCATGTTCCTTCTCAGGAAATAGTTTCTAACATCGCGCGCATTCGTCGAGGAATTGGGATATAAATTTACCGTGTTTTTACGAGTCGCGTTCGGAAAAACACGCGCCCGTAGCAAAGCGTTATCTCGTAATGTTAAGGAGAATGATTAGATCTTTACTGTCGCATACTTTTACTCGTAAAATATGTGAGCTGCCTTGTCGATCGTAGTAGGTACCACACGGTCACCCCCTTAACGTGTTTACAGTATATTCTTTACACTTGCAGCTGTAAATGCTAAGCACGCGTGCGTAAATTATAGCAGAGGATTTATGCCACCAATAAAATTATCCTTCGCCGAACCCAGGCGTTAGTCTCGCGGCTTTCCATTTTCTAGCCTGGGCTCCCCTTGATTTCACATATTTTCATTAAACTGGCCAACATCATGCTGTTGGGTGGCGCGTTGTTTTGAAAAATGCCCTTTCATGTCGGTTAGGCTTTTCAACTTCGTTTGCTTTGAAAGTATGTAAATGTCCGGGAACTCTCGAACAATACTCTCGAGTATTTCCCAGAAAAAATACACATGTGTATATGTGACAACGATCTGTCAGAATAATAAAGTTTAAATTCCTATATCGTACCCGGACATTATTGAACCTTGCAAAAACAGAAAAATGTGTGGTATCTAGGATGAAATGAATTATTCGCGTTGAAACCACCCTTTCCCAAAACCAAATTTTTGTACCAATTAAGTAAGCAAAAAATCGCTCATCCATTAACGCGTTCCGTGCCACGCGGGCCCCACCAGTGGTGCACGATACATACCAGAATTAAAGTTTTCCTTCAAATTCAGAAGGAATTTCTCAATTCAGTGACCTGGTCAAAATAGAACAGGCGAAGCTGAAATTTTGCTATAATTAAATATCGCGAACCACCTTTCCTGTCACTTTTTAAAATTCTACGAAAAGTCTGAACTTCCGCCGCGGCACGGGACGTGTTAGTAAGCCAATAAATTAAAGTACACATGGTTAACTGTCTCATTCCTCGACCACAAAGGCTGCCAGTGTATTTGAAACCGTTATTCAGAATGATTAAGGAGAAACCAACCCTTTCACACACAGTGTGATACTATACTAACTCGGTACAAGTCTCATTATTAAGGGGGGAGCCTGGTGTAACTAGCTGGAAATCGAGGCATTATTCGGGAATTTTTTTTAAAGAAAGTATTTAATCGATCTTTCTGAAACTTTCCGGATATTGTATTATCAGGTTAAGGAAGACAAAAAAAAAATTTTATTAAAAATGAGCGGCAAATAACAAAATTATAAGGGCTTATGCCCAGTCCGTTGGCGACGCAATTGTTACACTGCGGGCAACGTAGCGTCTTTTGGTTTCATCTAAAACCAAAAATCGAACAATTTTCGTTTAGTTTATGAGTGTACGCACAGATCGTATAAATTCATAACTTAAAAGATGCAAAATTGAACAAATGGCGGCCTCTTGAAAAAAAAATCACTTTTTCGAACGAAATTTTGCCTTAAATGTGTAAAAAAAAGTTATTTATTTAAACAATATCATTATACTAAGAACGTAGCCCTATGAAGAAAATGTTCACAAATATCCGTGTACAAGGCCAAGTCGATTGGTTGAATATTTTTGGAGTTACATTGCCCGAAGATTGTAAAACTGTTTTTTCGAGAAAAACGCATTTAAAGTTTTGTGGTAACCTGGCGCTCCGTAGCAAAACCGGCCATATCCGCTTTAATTTTTCGAATTTCGTTTTGCGGCTTTGGGAACATATTATTGTGATGTTCAACTATTGATTTATGCAAAAAAAAAAAACGATTTCTTCGACCCGCTACACCAGGCTCCCCCCTTAAAGTTTTGTGGTAACCTGGCGCTCCGTAGCAAAACCAGCCATATCCGCTTTAATTTTTCGAATTTCGTTTTGCGGCTTTGGGAACACATTCTTGTGATGTTCAACTATTGATTTATGCAAAAAAAAAATCGATTTCTTCGACCCGCTACACCAGGCTCCCCCCTTAAGCTTGCCGTTCACAAATTCGCGAGAGAACGCCTATAGACGGCATGGAAAAAGTATCCAGAAACGAAAGATACGATACACATCAGCATAAATAGTGATAAGCATCCTATCGCATACCGGCGAGTGTATCTCGTTCCGTCCAACACAGCGGGATTATCGAACGACGACGTACCTCGTCGCTCGCAGCCTAATACAATCTACGCATAATGTCCGGACACTGCTGGCCGATCAGTGACACGTCGCGCGAAGAATCCAGGTAACCTCGATCCAGCCCCGATGGACAACGTCCCCCCTGACCTTTCGCTTCCCGAGTCGATCCTCCCCTTCGAGGACGTCTGAAGCGTTTACGAGCGTCGACAAAGAGACGGAAGCCGCGGGTTCCCTCGCGGCTTCGTGGCTTGCACCGTGAGCCGCGAGAGACGATTTCGACTTCGCTGGTGTCTGTCACATAAACTCCGCCGTTTTACTACGACAGGAGTAAAATAAGCTAGGAGAGGAGACGGGGTGCGCCTCACTTACGACTTCGCGATGACGGTTGCCAGCGAACGATGTCGACGTGGAAGCCCTGGCTTGGTAAGGAGACCGAAAAGAAGAAGAAGAAGAAGAAGAAGAAGAGGCAGAAGAAGAAAAACGAAGCGGAGAGAAGCAAAGCACGATAGGAACAGTGGGATCACGGGGCGGGCAGGGGCAGAGGGGCAGAGGGAAGAGGGAAAAATACCGCGAGCCGTAAAGCGAACCGCGTTTACGACCGTCGTTAAGTCCGCTCTGAGCGACCTGTCTGATTACATTGATGCTGCTCCACGCTGCAGCAGACAAAACTAATCCTCTCCCCGCGGCCATGTGCCCTTGCCAGTTTGAGTGAATACCTCGATCGGCCAGTCTCGTTGCTTTCTGGTCTGTCGACCTCCTTCATCCCGACGGACGGCATGCACCGGGAGGGGCGAGACGTGGACAGAGGAAGACGCGTCTCAAACGCTGATTGCCGTGGTTACCGACGCCAGGTGTAATAAACGGTGGCAGATTTCCGAGGAACTCGCCGTCGTCGTATTGAACTTCGAGTGGGAATATGTACTATGCACTGAATGGTTGGAGTGAAGACGGGATTTTTCGTGATGCCTGATAATTGGAGAGTGACGTCCTCGCGCTCCAATAACGCGTGACGCGTTTGACAAACGGGGTCTTGCTGGTTTATCGAGACATTTTGTGCAGTTTCTTTATACCTGAAGGTTAGTCTGGCTTGGATGGCGCGCGTAGGAAGGGGGTAGAGCGCGGCAGGGTTGCTTCACAGTCGCTGGTCTTGTGACTTATATCTTGCCTGACTTGTCTGACGGGGCACATGGCATTGCCACTGGCGCGCAGGTTTGAAAGTCGCTGGGGTACTTATCGAACCTGAAAATCTGCGCGTGATCGACAAATCTGAAACGGGATGCTTGTGGACGTTCGCTGAAACTTCTTTGTTAGCTTTGACGAGTAGTATATTTGTACACGTCGATTTTTAGCCGTGCCATTTTTCTATGGTGGTGATCGTGAAAGATACCGAATTAGAGGAATCGAACTCGACACCCCTAGCCCCGTCGCAAGTGGGATACGTCAGACATTAAAACCTGGTCTACAGAAAGTCGGTGTAATACCTAAACGTTCCTCGAAGTATCCAAGCTGCCCCGCGATTCTTTCTCTATGTCCCATAAAATAAAGCCAAATTTGGTTTTTACGAGGGAAACATCGACGTGTTAATAATAAAATCCACGGGGGACAAACGAAGCGTAAGCGCAACACATGTCGGGACAGCATCGCGGTAGTAAATAACCGATAACGTCGGAATGGCCGAGCGACTCTGATTGCACAAGTGTGTGGAATTTATAACCGGACGCCGGGTCGACATCACGAATCCTTTAATCATCTTCCGCTTTCGTTCACTGCCCTTCACCACCCTTCTGTCGTTCTCGCATCTTTAGACGGTTTTACGAGCGCCGTTGGGGCACGCCGATACCTCCCAGGCTGGGAACGACGTGACCTAAAACGAATATGGCCGATAAATCTTGATTTCGAGCCCACTCACTGTCACCGATTGGGAAATCAAAAATCCGTTGCCTCTTCTTTTTAAGCCATTTGCGAACATATGTAGTCTTCGTGTAAACGGGCAAAAGCCGCAAGCCTCGGCGACCTACATTCTTTAAACGAATTCGAATCGAGCGGACTGATGACTCAAACATCCCCTAATTTCGCGTCGACTATATCATATTCCAATTTCTTGAAAATCTCCGACAGAAAGTTCAAAGGGCACAGTGTCGAGCGCCATAAACTGAGTCGTACGAATCGTGCAAATCAATACAGAAAATGAGGAAGATTGCAAAGTAATGATCCTCGTGAAATTTCGCAAATCACGGGGGAGTGTGTCCCTGTGAACTCGAAGAAACCACCCTCACGTTTCTGCAGGCCTCGAGCCACGACTCGTCTACCCCTCCATCTCCCCTAGCTTCTCTACGGAGAAAAATGCCAACGCGGCAACATCCTTTACGGCCGCAGATTTATTGACTCCTTTCCCTCTTTAAATAGAGCATCAATGTCGTCTATAAACGAGACGAGATTGACCTATCGTATCTCTCCACGGAATCTTTCGTTGGAGTATCGCTGTTGAAGTCTTAAACTTTGGCCACCGTCCAACGAGGCTGCCTCGTACATGATCCATCGTCTCCATAGCGGATGCGGTCAGGACGTGATCTTCCCCGCGCGATTACCGCGTTCCATTTGCGATACGATGCAACGATTCGCCAAAATCGAAGCGCGGCTGAATTGGAACCGTCGCGTCTGTTAGACCGGCGCACATGGCGTCTTGACGGTTTAATGTAAAGTAAATCTTTGAGTATTTTGGGAAAAAATTTACGCCATTTGTGGGTTTCTTTCTCACTTGTTGACTATCCATTGATTCTTCGGGACACTGGCAACAGCATTTTACAATATAATGTACGTGTGCTTTTGTTAGTGTTTAACTTGGCAAGCAAGATTAAATGTCTAACTTTACAGGAGATAAGAGATCACAGTCAATGTTTTATCATTTTCAGTGTTGTGTTGTTCGCTTTAAAGGATTTAGAGCGCTTACACTGCAGGAAGATTAGCGTGCTGTAAAATAGGAAACTTTTTAACGTTATTTATATCCACTTATCGTAGCACTTGTACCGTGGAAGAAAAATTGTATCTACATTTTTGAAACAGAAAGATTAGATTTAGAATTTTTTCGTGGAGATTATAAATTATAGAACTATATGGACGTATAAAGTAACGTGACAAAAACTTCAAGGTTCCATGAATATATTGACATAAATATCTAATAAAGAATTCTCGCATTCATAAGCGAGAAAAAGTGAAATCGAAGCGTGGCATGTTTTGATGGACGCGGGAGGAAATATATTAATTCAGCAACGGCTGTGTGAAGTGCAAGGGTGGCAATGTTACGTCGAGAATAGTTGCGCACTCTGAGGATATGGTAACGCTGATGATACTTAATAGTCTCCGCACCGCGGGGCGGCACTACAATATGGGAGCACGCATTTCAAAACAGGAAACATAATTGAAATGAATAATTTATGTTCCTACATTTCCTACTAGGTATACTTCAATATTGAACATTAACCGTCCAGTGTCAGTGATATCTAGCATACATCATTATTTGTCCAATTTTCGTTTTAACTAATTGCGCTGTGGTACCACTCGAAAGAAATTGCAAACTTTTACACTTGGAGCAAACCTTTCGCGCTCACATTATTCATAAAAACACCGCGAAACGCGTTGCAATTCGATCTTACACTAGTTCATTAATTTAACGAACAAGTATAGGATCTATCCTGCGTGAAATTCTCCGAACACTTCATCTGCCACGCGTTCGGAGCACTCGCAGCTACTACTCATTATTCCAAATTCCCTATTCACGCATTCTTCAAAGCTTCACAACTCTATCATCGAAACCAGACACGCCCTATCAACGGTAAATACGAAAATAAGATGGAACTTCTAGGCTTGCGCACGCTGACCACAGAAATGCCGCAGTCACGCACACGCGAGAGCGGCGGTCAAAGTGTGAAATCCTGCGGATCGGTACCGGAATAATTGACGGCGAAGTCGGCCGAATTCGCTTTCCCAAGGCTGCGGTGCCCCGCCGAAATGCCCGGCTAAGAAGGCAATCGTCTAAGGAACCGAACAAAGCCAGAACGAACGGTGGCCAGACGACTCGTAAATTCGATTCTTTATGGTGTTGTCATCGTTAAAACCCGGAGACCGCACCTTCAAGCTCCTGCCTGCACCAGGCATCATCAGCAGCGGCTGCTTTGATGAAGTTAGTCGCGAAAATCGTTGCGGTTCCGAATGCCACGGTACATAATATACCTATACAGGCGAACGTCGACAGACATAGCCGCGTCTGTTCCGTTTTGTTTCGCGGTTCAACTCCTCCGTCGGGGGGACACTGGCGACAAACGTGCCTCGGTAAATTTGTCCACTTACGACAAGACGCTTTGTCGAACGTTGAGGGAGATATACATATGTATACGTACTCTCGGTATGCTCAGCTTCGCCCTGGCATTCGGTAGAATCTCGATGTCTTTAACCCCGTGCGCGAAAATTGTGTTATTTCCGTCGGAAGTGGAGCGAAGAACGACTGTGCCTCGCGTATCGACGAGTGGTACCTTGGAATATTTAAGGTAAATGTCCCCATTAGCGACCGTTTAAGAGTGTGACTGGTTCGAAATAGTAATTTTTTTACTAATATACGACAATGTTTGAGTAAAGTATGGATCATTGTATTTTTTGAAGTCTCTAGTTTCTTAATCAAATTAGTTTTAGAGTGATATTTGACTATTTACACAAAAATTATGGTGAAAATTGTATTGGACCTGATGTCCCCTTTATTGACCAACTTGTACCATCTATCGACCGTCTCACGTCCCCATTATTGACCAGCAGTTTCCCCCATTGTAAATGCATCATTTTGTTTATTAAATTTGTGTTCGTGAGTATAACAAACTGTTTTTATTAACATTTTATGAAAATTAAACAATTTATAATCTGTTTAAGATATTCTTTTATGTTTTCTATTATTTCCTCCACGGCTGACCTTACATATGGGTACTCCAGATTTTATTTTACATATTGCTTCAATTAACTCGGTTTCCGTGTATTTCGCGCGCTTCTGCTCCTTTTTCTTTGTTTTCACCACTATTTTCGAGAGAAAATATATTTATGTTAGTACCTTTTGTACTCAATTGTGAGTACAAATGAAATGTACTCAAAATTTAATAATTAAAAAATTACTTGAGTACTTGAGTTAGGTCTAACAACGCCACTTGTAAAATGTTCGAAAACTGGTACAGACCGGTCTTTGACGGTACCTATTTCCGACCACGATTTTCTGCTACAATAATGAAAGAAAATGAATATTTTCTTTTTATTTTATAATTCTGTATATATTTCTAGTTACTTTGAGTAAGTTACTGCACGGATCCATGTATTTTTATTGTAAAATTTGCGACTTTATTGATATCTGTAGTATAACCTCACGTTATTAGAATCTGTCAACATTCATGTCAATGACCAAGTCCTAATTTACATGTGAATTTACTTAAAGATGAATGTACGGCTACATAAATAACGTATGAAACAATAAATGAAACACCTCTAATTATAATTTCTGAACTTTCTGGTTGATATTTCGCTTTCTATGTTGCAATAAACAGTAATAAATGAATAATTGGTCACTAATGGGGACGTGGTCGGTAATGGGGTCATCTACCTTAGTTCTCATTAATGTGAGCACGAAGAATGTGATTGTTTCGGTTTACTTTTTTATTTTTCGTGTGTTCTATTGGAATGTAGAGTCGGTTTAGTCTTATGTGAAGTTTCGAATGGTTTGCCAAGTATTTATACGCTAATGTGTGCAATGTACTGCATATGTTGATATTTATTTATGTACGTGTCTATTTATACTCTGTACAGTTCTAATTACTCCATTGTAGAGTGATTAACACGTTCTGTGCCACGTGCAGCACTGATGATCCAAGATATTTATCGGAAGTGAAGCTGTAACGGAACGGACAGGCGTATTGTACAACCGAATATTGAAATTAGAGTGGAGGAAAATAGCTGCTGGAATAGCGAAGAATTTTATACAACTGGTGCTATCGAAAATTTGAAATTTCACGGTGGCGCTGATCGTGTTAAGTGTAATTCTAATTATTATAAATGTATTTCTATTTCACAATTTCATGGTTTTGTAGTAATCTACAAAATGTTTATTCAAATTCTCTAAACTAAACCATAAAATCTTTGACCGTCATATTACTTCCCATCAAAACGTATCGGGAGGACAGAAAGGAAGCTTTCATTTTTATATGCTATTAGAGATACAGTTACAGGAAACGAAAAGCAGTCACGAAGAAAGAAAATGTAAATGCGCGTATCAGAAGAAAGAGACGGAAGAGGGAAGCAGAGGGAAGTGGAGCAGTTCCCTCGTCTGAGCGATGTGCGATCTAGCTGGCTCCTGAAAGGGCATTTTATAGGTTGGAATCTGTTTTATGTGCGCTGGATTTGCGATTACGACCCAGACTTTGAACGTTTCAGACAAAAGACGAACGCCTGGAGAAGGACCAGAGCTTTATAACCTAAAACAAAAACTAATCCCCGCTTCCGCTGGGGACTCGTATTCGCTTCGTTCTTAGGCTGCCCCTGGTTGATTACGATTTCGATCAGAAAGAGCCTGACGCGACCTCGAAGATGCAATTTAAACTAGATATCTGAAGATATCCACGCGAAGTGGAAAGAGATCTCGCGAGAGAAGATTTAGTTCTGTGGTTTTGACCTACTTGTTTCTCGTAAAACCATTTTCTAATAACAAAACTGATTCTCCTGAAAATGATCTTATTATAAATATGATTGCTACGTGCTTCTAACAAAACTACTTTACCGTTTTCACATTTACATTGTACTTGAATCTTCTGCTTAGATTATATCTCTTCAGTAGTTCGTGCAGTGTTGAGGTAGCTAACAATTTGCATAAATTTCAAGTACTGTAAATCAACTGCTAATAATTTATTGCCATCACCTTGTGAATACGTACAATACAGCACACTTGCTACTGCACTGAGCATTATCATTTCAAGGCCTGTGCCCTGTGCAATTCGCAGACCTCTGTATTCAACCCAGCAATCTATCCTCCTACAAATCTTTCGTTTTCGCCGTCCTAAGAGGTGCAATTTTCAGAAAATTGCAGCACAAGAATTGAATTTATTAAGACTTTAAAATACCGGCTTAATATGCTCTCGACCTTTCATTAAAGCTAACGTGGGATCTGCTCGCGGCGTATGTTCGTTTACTCAATATCATGCCTAAGCATATTCGCGTTCATTTAAATTTCTAATGGTCTTGTTTTCAAAGTGCCCGGACAATGTAACGACCAAGGGTATCGCGCGTTCTCACGTACGAACTTCGATAATTAATACGTAAATTTGCGGCAGTAACCAACAATTAAGTCCATGTGCCCATTAAAAATCCTGTGTCTCGGGCAGAAATGTCTTACGACGATATATATCTTGCAATCTCTTGAAGTGCCGTGTTCAAAGCTTGCAATCATTTAAAATCTTCTCACCGAGAATAATTTTAGAGACAGAAGCAGGAGAATATCATTACAATTCATTAATTTTTAAGTTCCTTTCAGACATTTCATGGAAAAACCAATTCTTCAGAAAATGACTTATGGGGTTATTAAGGGGACTGCGCGAGGTTAGAATGACCGATTTGGTTAAAATCTTGCATACAGTTGAATAGTTGACGCTTTTAACGCAATAGAACGCACTACCCGACGTTTTGCATAAAAATCGAATTCAGTGTTTCACCTCTCGCAGATGTTGCGCGCGAATCGACATGCATGAATAACGCCGATTTAAATAACCAATCGTAGGAGTAGAAAAAATGAATGAACATGTATACAAATGCCTAGAATTACTATACAAATTACATTTAATCAAGAGCACCTGGATTATACATGCAAAGTTAAACCAAGTGGCTGAGCTGAACCTTGTGCACTCTTCTTGCCCAGTGTCGTCATAGCGATACTATTAATAACCCATTTTCTGATGTGCCAATTTATTTGCGAGTGACGTGTAGTGCGTCCCATTGAGCTCTAAACAAACTGGAAAGTGAACAGAGCAATGGCGGCTGGTCCGAGAAAGAGGGAACAAACAGACTATACATAGATATTGACCTGCACATAACTCAATGGCCATAGATGTATAGCGCGTAAAACATAACACAGATCACGGCATGGTGTCTACAATTTACTACGTGATAGTACAGATAGAGGGGGATGATAGGAAGAAGAAGGATAGGTTCACCGCATATCTTCTAGGGGAGACCGGGGCAAAGTGAGACGAAAAAAGTTTGAAGTCGAATAGAATTTTTCCCTTACAATAAAAATGTGTGGAAATAGATTTATAATATAATTTGAACATTACTATTGATAAATGACGAATAGCAATACTTAAAATAAACTTAAAGTATATTAAAATTCAACTTGAAAAGAAAAAGCCAAAACACACCACTTTACCCCATATATGGGGTAAAGTGAGTTACTATCCGGGGTAAAGTGAACTGCAACAAAAGAAGAACTTTAATTAAGTATACAGCTAATTATTAACCCCTTGCGCTGGAATGACGTGTGTAGCACGGCAGCTTCTGTCTTTTTTGCACCGTGGTTGTCAAAAACTATGGAAATATTTTAGAGGTTAGTTTCTGTTCCACCACGCCGCGTGGCTTTCTATATAGGTTTCTGACAGGTTAGGGCCTAACCGTTAGGCTATTGCGCACATCACTTGCGCATCTGTTCTTTGCAGCCATTTGCAGCTCAGTTTACCCCGGTCACTTTGCCCCGAATATGTACTCAATGGAAAATGAATTATTTAATAATGTTAGGATTAATGTTTTCTCAAACGCGTGTACATGTATGTTTATAAGCTTGTTATAAACACGCAGAAAAAAATTGGAGTTAAAATAACACATTTAAGACTCATTTATCCAGAAAGCTAAATTGAAAAGAAAACCAATCGGAAGTCTCTAAAACTTCATTCTTAATTTTTTAAACGAATTTCCATTTTTCGATATCTGAATGTGCATAATTATCATTGTGGTATTACACACATTTATTACGTCACCAAAATTTGTAAATATATTCTATTGTTAAAGAATAAATTAAGAAAGCTCATTTTACCCCGAGGTTCATTTTGCCCCGGTCTCCCCTACTTCCCTCGGACCGCTGTCGCCTCTACTTCTTCCCATTGCTGTTCACTCTCCAGTTTGTTTAGAGCTTAATGACACGTCCTAACGTTACAGTGGAATCTATTACGGTGTGAATAATCAAAGCGCGTTCATTTATTCTTCCGTTCACTATGACCTGTGTTCTTTCCATCATGTTTGCAAATATTTGGGCCCCGTCCCGTTCATTGCCAAATGGACAGCAAACGCTGCAATGTACTTACATAAAATGGTACTCACTTAGGCTACGTAGCAGAGCGTTCTGGGGGGCTGTCAGGATTGGCTCATACTTTACTAACCGGTGTATGAGGATTCGGGGGGTGTAGGTGTGGCCTGGGGTGGTCAGCAGTCGCTGGTGGTGCAAGCCCTATGTAGGGTACCTGCCCCTCGTAAGTCGGTGCTCCCGTGGAGGAGTACTCGCTGCAGCAATCCGCCCAACTAGATTGGACCATTCTCAGTGTATTCCAGAAGCGCATCAGGCGGATATCGTTGTTGGCTGTTGGGGAAAAAAAGAAGCGACAGGTTACACACTGGACCCTCGACACTTCCTTGCAATTAGAGTGCAATCCTCTTATAACACGAAATTTCATACCGTTCTATCAGAACCGTGTTAAACTTTTTCATATGATGCACATTGTAACGTATGAAACACGAAGGTTAAGACTCCGTCTCAAGGAAGTAAGGAAAAATACTTTTGCTTCGAAGATTGCCTGAAATTTCAGACCGTGTTACACGAGGTTTACCTCTATTACAATGTATGTTTACTGCTTAGACGTCTGTCAGTAGATTATAACTATTTACTTGCGTATTAATAATGACTCTGACTTTTACCTTTAACATTTTCATCGCATGGCTGTCGTAGCCGAGTAGGATGACCGTACTTAATATCGCTCATGTTCCTAATATCGCCACCCGCTATATCTCGCAAAGTTAGCACTAAAATTTATCGCTTATGCACTGAATTAGTACCGAAGCATATGTAGGAAGACATACTGTAGTTGCAGCATCGTGTGATCAACAATTACAGAAAGGTATGTATTTTAGAGAACCTTAATAGTGTAAAAATTGATTGGACTCCCACAATTTTACATCACATTCGGAGAAGGTAAGTCTAATAATTCTGTGAATGCAAGAGTATCTACTAGAAATATCTAATTAATGATATACTTATGGAATGAAATCGATTCAAATATTTTTCGCAATGAAAATGGCGTTTTTCTTTTAGCAGTATATGTGTGTTCTCAATAACGCCTACCGGAGAACAATGCTTTCGATGTAATGTTTGTTACAGTTGGGGTCATGAAATTTGCGGAGCAACCGAAATAAACTTTAATTGTCCAATATGTACATCTGAACGTAAAAAATAATACTTTTTAAAAATGCTATTTCTATATTTTTGTAATAAAAATAAAATCAAAGATTGGTAAAAAAAACATTTATAGAGCAAGAAAAAATAAAAGCACACGTGAAAATGACTTTAAAAACTCATATATACATGAATTAATCAATATTTTTTGTGTAGGCGATATTAGGTACAGTTTTTTCAGGACCGGATTTTTGCATGTCTTACGTTGTTAAATTCCTAATTAAAAATTTGTAGATTTCAACGATTCTAACTTATGCTACATGAAAGATGAATAATTTCTCTTTACTTTGAAACGAATTGCATGCAAGAATATCAATTATTATTTAATTGACAGCGATTTAACTTTTGTTAGGCGATATTAGGTACGGTCACCCTATATGTACTTTTTAATTTTACTAAAAAAATTCATGTGTGATATACCATAGTAGAAAGGAATGATAGTGATTGAAATGAATATATAAATAATATGTATATGTAGATGTGTGTATAACAATCATAGAAACCAGGACGGAAATCAGAAAGTCAGTTTCTCATGCAGGGGGTTGATATTGGGATCTTCGGGTTGGTAATAGGTATTCGGGATTTCCAGGTGCATACTTACATGGGGTAACCTTTTGAAAAACATTTTCTTTCAAAAGATACTGCTAATACAGTAGCCTTTATGCTACTGAATATTATTACCTGAATACTACTAATTGTAAATTCATTGCCCTTTCAACGATTGATAATTATTTTCTTCCTCTAACTTGAACACAGTATTCTACGCGTATGCAACGCCACGTATTAATTTTATTACCGATTCTTATAAACCCGATTCTAAATATAAAAATGAGGAATGTGTTTAAAAATCAAGCACGGGATAGCAACAGCGACGAGAGTGGCAAACATTTAACACAATTCTATTATAGTTCTAAAAAGTGTATAAAAGTTCTATCCACTTCGGTTTAATTGGATTCAAATGGATATATCATTTTAATTTGATTGAAGCCGAATCCAGATATTATACATTTCCCATATTGTAATCCCAATTTCGTTTTCATTCAATAATTTCATTCGATATCATTTAATTCTTACTTCGTGACAAGAAATAAATGATAATAGAATTTTACAAACCTATTACAAGGCTGGCTACGAACGAATAAGATTTTCCTTTCGCTGAAGTTTTGGAGTGGCAGTTCTGGTAAATGTTAAGAAATCGCGGATACACAGTAACCTGAGAATTCAGCAAATTCATTTCATGCGATCCTGTTTCTGTGTTCAGTGATACGTGCCCCTGCGCTTCCTTTCGCACGGTTTTCCATTACCCGTTATTTACCCTACTAATGAGCATCTTCATAATAACAACCATATCACGAGACTGACATACAGAGTAAAAGTCACTGGCAAACGACTGATGAAAATTCGTGGTGACAAATCTACTCCAGTGAAGATACGTATACACAAACTGTTGTGTCCGTACAAATGTGTACATAGTTCAATTTCAATTTCTCCACTTCGTTAAACTCAAGCAGAAAACACTGGCAAACCTAAAGACTACCTAAATGCTACCCTGCCATTCCGAACACTACGACCTCGAGAAGTTTTGCCACACAGTTTCAAGCGACAGAAATAAAAGACCAATCACAGTGCATTCCAGATGGAAACGGGATTGAAATTGCTCAATCTCAACGAAACTCTTAAATAAGTATAGATAAGTAATGTATTGGAGTTTAAGAGACGCCCGGTTTCAACCCCCTGAATTCCAAACAGAACATACATTCGAGCATATGTTGTTTAACGTCACTTTTAACCACTAAACATCTCAATGTGAACCACAGTTAACCGGTTAACTGGCACGGTCCTTTTCATTATTCGGGCCCAAACTGGTACCATCGAATAATTATGTGAATCACACAAAATTTGGTATACAGGGGTTTTTTGAGTCGCTGAACCGATTCCGGGGGTAATTTTTTTCATCTGACACCCCCAACCCCTAAAAAATAGAATTTAGGGGTGATTTTGTCAATTCTTTACTAAACCCTTTTTTATTTAAAAATTTTTTATTTGTGAAGTTTTCTTGTCTATAATTCGATTGCAGCAGTTACTTTTTTCAATGCCACCCCCAACCCCTGTAAAATAAGGGTTTAGGGGTTTAATTTTTTAGATTTTTTATTTTCTACGAAAAAGTTTCGAGTAATTTTATACCTAATAAAAAATAAATAAAAATAAAAAAATATATAAAATAATGCAAAAAAGTAAAAAAAAAAAAAAAAAAAAGTGGAGTGTAAAATCTTTCCGTAACCTCCTCTCGTCGGTAGACTTCTGGGGTCGTGAAATTTTCACCAGCTAACTACGGGAGTAAGAGTTTACTTATGAAATAGAATACAGTACGAATAATTTATACAAATCCCAACAATTCGCTAGTCATTTTGGTTCGGCCATTTTGAGTCTGCTATATTGAGAATTTTACAATTCCAATGCCAAATTCAGATTCAGCGATCCCAAAAACCCCTATATACAATTTTTCTATATCCCGATAGTATTTCAATATTTGGCGGCCATTTTGGTTCGCCATTTTGAGTCTGCCATATTGAATTTCACAATTCCAATGCCAAATTCAGATTCAGCGACCCCAAAAACCATTACATACCAAGTTTCATTCAAATCGGTTGGAAAACAAAAAAGTTATTCCATTTGATCATATATGATACATTGACAGAATTGGCCAGATTTTTGTTTGATCATATATGGTACATTGACAGTTAACCGGTTAAGCAGTGGAACTTGCACCTCAAACTATTTAGTAACCTGTGCAACTTTAATTCTCAACATAGACCCTCCCAAAATTATCGCCTCCCCCTCAGCCTCCTATACCCAGCCATCCACTGGCAAGATGCACTCTCCAAACCCCGAAACACCCTCCCAGGCCATATCGCACCTGACGTCCCCCGTCCCAGAATACACAGTGTGCCAAGCAAATCGACCAAATCCACCGACACAATGGCCAAACGGCTCCGGATAGATCGCGGAGGGATGGGTGTGGGCGGTGTTCACCCGGAGCACCCTACGTAGGTATTATTAACAGCGGTGGCCATGATTCCCTCTAACAATGGGGGATTCGACCACTTTGGGACGAGCATCATCTCGAGGGGGGAGCCGAGGAACGGTGCACATGGAATTCATCGCGGGTCATGGCCAATAGGAATTCACCCTTTCACACACCAAGATGGCCGACCCCTCCAGTCGTGGTTTTCACTAGAATCCGTACACAAGCGTGAAACACTAAAGAACCTACCCCCTCGAGCCATCGCCGTTTCAATCGATACCGCGTAGCTTTGACAGTAGCCATTTCCGCGTTAAAGCTGGGTTTACATTAGTCCAGTCCAGTGATCCAGTCCAGCACTGGATTAGAACTGGAATAATGTAAACAGTGTGATCATTCCAGTCCAGTGCTGTCATTCCAGCAGATTTCGACTGGATCGAAAGTCTACTTTTCGATCCAGTGTTTACCCCCGCCATCGAGAACACAACATTCCAGCGTTGCTGGACTGGTCTAGACGGCTCAGTCCAGTGCCGCCTGGTGCCGCCTGAAGCGTAGTAGGTACAGCGTACACGTGTTTGCATTTTGAAGAAAATAATGGCAAAGAAATTAAATGAAGACCAAACCTTCAAATGCTAATCTATACTCAGAAGGATCCTCTGATTTCAGTTTGTTGCAAAAGTAACGCGGAGCCACCTTTTTCACTTCTTTCCCTTATCCAGCTTCGCATCCAAATTCGCTTTTTTCTCATCATTTCTACAATCAACTATGTCAATAATTTCTTTACAAATTAATATTAAAGCAAGTTTCAGATGATTTTTTATCCTTCTTTTGCGTGAATCCATCATTACCTACCACTTTTAACGGTTCATAGACGACTGGGAGACTGTTTTCCAGTCGATTCACTCGCTGGATCCAGCGACTGGAATAATGTAGACCTCGACCGATTTCCAGTCGAACCACTCGCTGGATCCAGCGACTGGAATAATGTAGACATCGACGCGATTTCCAGTCAAAACCACTCACTGGATCCAGCGACTGGACTAATGTAAACCCAGCTTTACGGTGTTAAGTAATGGCTGACGGGGGCGCGCTGCCAACCGAGGAATCCTGTTTCTCATTGTTCCCGTCGTCGCGGAACGGGCCATCGAGATCGCAATCAGCCGTCCCATCGATCGCGGGAACTTTGCCACCGCGACGTGGGGCCAATTTACAGCGCCTGCGTGAACGGAACACTTGGTGCTCGACGCAAGGGTAATCGGGGCCCTCTCGTGCCATTCCACGGGCGGCCTGCTTGTCGGCGGTGCGCCTCGGAGGACGCACTCTTCCTGCCACACTTTTTGATACTTCGTGCTTCGGAGAAATCGATCAGTCCCTTCGTCGGCTACTGTGCGACTTCCGAGTTTAACCGCGGGACCCGCGCGAGCACCTAGCTCGCCCACACAAGACACTCTTCATAATCTTTCACGAGTGCGCGCACTGCCGACTGCTGTTGTGAGAATTCAGGTGGACTTGATCGTCGCGCAAAGAATAATAGCACGAAACTGGTAATCTTGGTAACTTTCCCATGAACTTTCTTAATACATCATTCTTTCTCGCCATCAGAGTTTTACTATCTTCGAACTTAAGCCTGGGATATTGGACTGTCTTCTTTCGTGATTCGCAGTTTATTAACAGGGAGGGATTACGTTTGTTAATGAATTTATTACTTATTAAGACACCCCGACCGATTTCGAATGGTATTACTACGCTACGCCCGACTCCACAGCAGCGTGCACTACTTACAAATTTCTTTATTTCACAAGGCAAATAAACTTATTCCGTATGACATTTACGATCCCCTCAATTTTTATCTCTGCGGTGTCGTTCTACTTTCGTTTGCTAATTAGCCATAAATAATGGCAGAAATTACGACGTATCCTTAAAACAAGATAAAAATAATTTACTATGCGAGTCACTAGCTCTTGCAGGTCGCATTCCACACTGGAAAGCTTGGTATATGCTAATCGTTTTTCCTCGGAGCTGTAATGCACACATAATAATGTATCGCGCGCGCGCTTCACTCGCGTTCCGCAATGTATTCATTCGCGAAACTGCTGCGAAGTGTCGCGAACTTCGATCTGTAACTCTGATATCCGAAGGATATTTGCACGCTCGATATCTTACTCGGCGCGATCGCGCGTAGCAGATCGCAGGCGAAAATAAAGTTCCTACTCCGAAAGCAACCAGCAATTAGGTATTCCTTCAAAGGGAGAGGCGCGGTTTCGATGGTTCAATAAATAATTGGCGTGCGCGCCAAGATGTGTCCGTAGGCGTTCTCAGAATACAGTTTGACAAATGCGATTGCAATTAAGTGTCGGTTAGACCGTTACCTCGAAATTCCCGTCTCGGGAGAAAGCGAGGGTGCCATTTTCAATTGCCAACGTTATACTTATTTCCCTGTGACACCATTCAAGTAACGAAGGGGAATATTTCTGCATCTACTTTCGTGTTTCTGTTAATTCGCTTCCGTCGGCTTCTTCCTTTGCTTCTAGTTTACTGGATACTCCTCAAGGGGATGATTAATAAAGATAGTGAAAAATTATTAGAATACCGGGTAAATGTGAATGAAAAATTCCATTAGCCTCTCTCCGTGCTCGTGCACAAAGATCCTGACAGAATTAAAAAGTACAGAAAGAACTCAACAAATAGAATATAACCTAATCACACTTCGCCTGTCACCAACCCTTATTAAGGACAGAATACCCTATGAATCGAACGAAAAATAGAAACAAAAATTTTTCCATGAATCGCTTCTAAAACATTTAAAAAATATATTCTCAAAGTTATAGGCCGCGATTCAACTCCGTATTGATAATATAGCCTCCTGGTCAGTCAGCGCGCCTCCGAGCGCCGAGCACACCTAAATCGCATTTTAGGAGGAGAATTTTGCAACTCGAAAAAAATCTATTTCAGATACTGCTTCTATTTCTTTTGTATTTATTATAATTTTACTGTTATAAAAATGTTTTCTACTTGTTCTAATGTTACACAAAGTACCCCCTTAAAGTTCCGAAAGGATTAGCGCATTGGTGTCTGCAAAAAAATTCCTAAAAACTGATACAAAAATAAACCGTTTACACGAGCTTCTCCCCTTAACTACTAAAAGGAGAAAAAGCACAAAGGATCAGCCTTGCGAGTCCCATAGAAAGCTAAAGTACCATGAAATAAAAGCAGCACCTCCCACAAAAGACTGCACCATGAGTCGTTCGTATCCCAATAGACAGCTCTCTTTCTAAACCTCCCTTAAATTGCGAAGACAAAGCGCAGTATCGGGCGCATTCCTCGCATTTCCAATCCTGCCAGTCCAAAAGCAGTGCATTCGACGGATGCTGAAACAAAGGATCGTTCTCGCCAAGCGTGAACCGTCCTTTCGGTTGCATCGCGCGGTAACGGTCGATCTCCATTGTCCGGCAAGATTCGTTCGACGTTCGGATCGGGCAGATGAATCCGGGGTGAGCGGATCGCACTCGAAAACCGGGCGTAAAAACGCTCCGTGACTCGTAAATTATATTTTACGGCGCGGCTTCGCGTGCACGCAGCCCCGTCCGGTTGATCGTTGCGCATGGCGCGGGGCCTCGGCCGATCGGCCGGCTCCTGTGTGCCGAGCGGCGATCGTATTTATCGTTGGTGTAATTCGATTCGAGGGACGCGCGCGCCTCGCGATTATTCATATTAATCTAGATCGCGTCGAGAAATTATCGTGCCCAACGCTCGTGATTGAGTGTCACCAGCAGGAATCGGTAATTCCAACGGCGCGGTCTCTGATTATACGCTCAGGTCCGAGAGGGTCCTCTGTTTTATCGCTGTCGTAATTATGCTGACGCGATTATGCTCGCTAACGATTTCAGGCGTTATCGAAGATATCGCGGAGATCTGCCGCCTTTCACTGTGCATCGCTCAATGATCGAACGGGGAGACCGCCCCTTTCTCGTGCCGCCGCATTCTGCGCGGGGCAATTGAAGGCCTCCGGTGCGCACGCGCGAGTAGAATCTGCCAACCCAGCAGTAAAGGAATTTTTTTTTTCAATGTTATTTAACGTTCTCGCGCGATTCGTAAATAAGTGTCGTCTGAAATTTGGACGAAGATGATCGTACGGGGGACGTTGCTCGACGCGACCGACTAGGTTTAGGGGAGACCAGGGTAAAGTCAGAGTTGGGCAAAATGTAATCTAATTACAACTTACAAATTACGATTAAACTGGAATTGTGTAATTGATTACACATTATTTTCTGTAATCGATCATTTAGATAGTCGACAAAACCAAATGGTCAACTATATAAATTAACAATTACAGAAAATAATGTGTAATCAATTACACAATTACAGTTTAATCGTAATTTGTAAGTTGTAATTAGATTACATTTTGCCCAACTCTGGGTAAAGTGAGCCTAAAAAAAAGTTTGAATTGGAATAAAATTTTTCCCTTCCAATAAAAATGTGTGGAAATAGATTTATAATGTATTTTAAACATTACTATTGAGAAATGACGAATAGCAATACATAAAATAAACTTAGAGTATTTTGAAATTCAACTTGAAAGAAATGATGCAAGAGGGCTGAAATGAAATAAGAACTTTAATTAAGAATTATTAACCCCTTGCGCTGGGATGACGTGTATAGCACCGTCAGCTTCTGCCTTTTTTGCACCATGGTTGTCAAAAACTGTAGCGGATTTTTTTTTTATTTTTTTTTTTAGGTTAGTTTCTGTTCCATCACGCCGCGTGGTTATCTCTTAGGCCCTAACTTAGGGCATATATACATGGAGGTCTCATTGAGAGCTCGAAACTGTCGCCAACATCATGCGAGAGAGGTAGAACGAGGAACCCCCAATCGTTCGGAATACAGCCAGGGTTGCCACCTCTCCGGTTTTGGCCCGGAGACTCCGGGTTTTGAAGCAAATCTCCGGGCTCCGGTTTTACTGGAGAAATCTCCGGGTTGTAGAAAAAAAGAGATAATAAGAAATTGTGGTATTATACAATGGTATCATTTCTGCATACAATAAAAGTTATTAATTAAAAAAAACAGATACTTTTAAATTCTGAATTGTTTGACTTAAAAGAATTGCACATCTGTTTTCCGGATATTCGAGAAAAAAACTTTTCTTGCTCTTTCCATCTCCGGGTTTATATTCAAATCACCGGGTTGGAATGTGTGGCACTCCGGGATTTATATGGCGATAAGGTGGCAACCCTGAATACAGCTCGCACATGTCATTCTCTCTCGCGTGATGTTAGTCACCAACTGACTCGACAGAAGACAAAAGGCAAGGAGAGCTCCAGTAGTAAATGCTCTAAGGGTTTTCTAGCCAGCTGACAGGTTAGGATATTGCGCACTTCACTTGCGCATTCTTTGCAGCTCAGTTTACTCCGGTCACTTTACCCCGAATATGTACTCAGTGGAAAATTAATTATTTAATAATGTTGGGAGTAAATATATTCTATTTTTAAAGAACAAATTAAGAAAGCACATTTTACCCCGGTCTTCCCTACACGTTTTATTATATGTATAGGTACTGTGTATCTAAATGTCACGAGGTTCGCAGAAACTTACTATATGGAAGCATAAAATTTGTATCTATTAAAGTATATAAGCATTCTTTGATCGATAAGAGCAACTATCTGTATGATAACAACGTTTCTATTTCTGTTGCAAACCTCCTTCAGGAAAACAGTCAGCATTACAAGGCCATTAAATATAGATAAGCGTGCAAAGACAGGAATTTATATGTGAAAGTATTGAGACACTAATGGACAAGTAACTCGATCGTGTCAAAATACTTAAATTACATCATAAATGCAATTGAAATTTTTTTTCTTTCGATGGAAACTTAAAAGCTTTTTATGCAAAGCACTCTTCGTACACCCCTTCAGGTAATTTACCTTCCACGTATATGTTGCATAAAGACAATGGTCAGAATATAAACTAAAGTGACCTTTGTATTTTATTAGGCACATGGAGAGAGAGAGAGAGCCAGATATATTTCTCTTTCTCTCAGCGAACGTGGTCCAGCATGGCCGAAAAAAGGGTGGAAATATCGCGAGGTGCACGCGAAAATAGGATTCGCAGCTGCAGCCGCAGTCGCCGCAGGCTCGCTATAATTGCCATAACTTCCGGCGTCGCTAACAATCGCGTGGCGTCATTTTCACGATTTCATGAACGGCGTGGCGGCTCTAAATATAAAGTATCGGTAAGCAGCCCGCTTTCCCCTTCTTTCTCCATTGGCACTTCTTACCGTTCATCCGGTGTATTTCCAATCGTCACGTGCGCTAATGGGAAAAAGCTGCGCGAGCCGCGTATCGACGATTCGTAAACGACCGTGGCCGATTCTAGCAATGTGTTCCATATATGTAACCATCATTCTTATCGAGTGTACTTTTCAAGAAAGCAATTTGAAGTTTGTCTTCCGCATGAAAAGGGACATTTTGCATAACTGGCGAAAGGGATGCGCGACTTTGAACTGTGCCACATTAAGGGGAGATTCCGGGCTAAATATCGATTTTTTTTTATTTCATTTTTCGACTGTTCGATCTTTCAAGAATACGTATTTAAAGGGATATTTTGAAATTCGGAAAATTCCCGAAGTTATAGGCATTGAAAGGGCGTTGAAAGGGCGAAAAATGTAGGAGAAAAGTGACTTCAAACTTCAAGTGTCGTTATTTTCTCAAAAAATGATATTTTTTTGTAATTTCTACTGGCCAGTCCACGAGCGAGTTTCGTGCCCTTTAATAATCTGGCATTGTTTTTTATTTCAGACCAATGGTTTAGGTGCTACAGGTTCCACCGTTTTGGATTAATTTTAGACGCCTCGACTGTAACGATTCCCCACTGCCGTCTGCAATGATTAATTATAAAACAAAAATATTATTTCTATAGTTTAACACATCCTTCATACAACGCAAAAAGTCCCATTAAATTATATGTAGTAGTTTTCCTTTAATTAATTCTTAAAAATCACTTATTTTCATGGACTCTAGATCGGAACAGCCCCTTAAGGGGTTAGGCCACCTTGGACGGAGCAAAATTGCAGTCATTTTCGGCATTTTTTTTAGGAAGATAATAAAATAAACAGAAAATTTAATATGTAGCCTGTTATTATACAACTCTCGCCGGAAAAAAATCGTATTTTTTTTCTTACAAAATGGCGGCGGTAGAGCCGTGATACGCAAGATCTTGTGGAGCGACGTTTTCCACGATGTCCAATCTCACGGCTATACCGTTTGACTTAGAACAAAAAACCAAAAAGATTTATTTTCTGCATGCCTAAAACTATGGAAGTACGTAGCGGTTTTGCGATATCTTGAATATGTTCTGTGCAATTGACACTTTTATAAAAAGAAAAATGCACTTTTTCTCTCCATGGTCACCATTTCGAGACAAATTAATGCTTCTGGATTTCCCTACGTACTTCCATAGTTTTAGGCATGCAGAAAATAAATCTTTTTGGTTTATTGTTCTAAGTCAAACGGTATAGCCGTGAGATTGAACACCGTGGAAAACGTCGCTCCACAAGATCTTGCGTATCACGGCTCTACCGCCGCCATTTTGTAAGAAAAAAAATACGATTTTTTTCCGGCGAGAGTTGTATAATAACAGGCTTCATATTAAACTTTCCGTTCATTTTATTATCTTCCTAAAAAAAATGCCGAAAATGACTGCAATTTTGCTCCGTCCAAGGTGGCCTAACCCCTTAATCTAAATTATCTTCGTACACTTATATTCTCAACTAAGACAAAGAGCACAAACCCTTCAAGACAACAAACGAAATATTGTGTCTCCAAAGCTCTCTTTCTTTCACGTGACGCTTCTCTGACTTATCATTCGAATTTCAGACATGTATTAACGGTGCAGATGTAATTACATTAAAACTGACACCAAAAGGTAGGCGTCGCGTAGGTGCCTATACATAAAACACCAGTCGCGAGACGGCAAATGCATTTCCCGTGAAAGGGGCCCCGCGATAAAGAGCCTCCTACCAAGAACTTCGATATCTAACCCCCTTTTACGATATCGTAAAGGACTTATACAGAAGTATATTCGAGATTGGCGTATTTAAGAAACCGCATGCGACTCCTCGAATTTTCCCTTCGCCTGCTGCTGGTTCTCTCGCACGTCTGACGTTTTACAACAGTCCCCAGCGATGGCGTTTGCGCGTTTTTTAAATGGCGCCTTGGAGCTGTCGCTCCGTGCCCGCATTGATGTCACCAGCGTCGTCATTATTCGTAATGGAACCAGCTGCTGGCCAGACGGAAATAAATTTACGCGCGTGCGGACGCGCATCACGTGTTATTAATAAGGGCAGCGCGACTACGGTGCCGAATGTTGAGCAATCACCAGTACGATGATTAATCATTGGTCTCGCGCCAATTCTACTGTATCAGTTGCGTCTCTCGCGCCTCGCCGCCTTACCATTTGCGCAAACAGAAGGGGGTGCTGAGCGAAACTACGGTAATTGTGGCTGATTCTTCTCGGTGCTTCGAGTTAGCGGAACAGGGATAATACGAAGATTTTCAACCTTCGGCAGTGGTGGGCTTGAAACATAAAGTTGCCATTGCGTGGTTCTGCGTAGTCTTTCATTGGTCGTTGGAATATGAATAAAAAAAAATAAAATAAAAATGTGGATGATAGTTGACATTGTAGCTTCCTTGAATAATATATACATATACCTATGCATTTCGCGGCTGAAGAATTGATTGTTAAGATGGATAGAAGAGTGAAACAATGATACTACTATACCGTTAAGGAACTAGTTCTTGATCAGGCACTAATTTTTGATCAGTTCATGAAATAAATCGTTCTTTTGAGTTTATGTCAATAAATAATTGTTTGAAATAATTACTAACATAAAAATTGATAATTCAAAAATATATGTGTTGTCTGTGAAAGCAGTTAGTATTGTTAGTTTTAGATGATTAAAAACTAGTTCCTAGTCACCTTATTATTCCATACCTTATAAGTATTTAAATTATATATTTATTTTCAACTTTTTAAAATTTTTCCTTGAAGTTTAAACATTAATCCAACTTTTAGTATAAAAAAAAGTCTATGGTTTAATGTTTTATTAGGTTAAAAATAAATATTAAAGCGGGAAACCTTCTAAACTGATCAGAAACTAGTTCCTTAACGGTACCCCCTACTCGTGTAACTACTATTTCTTTTCAACGGTATCTGAAAAACTGAATTTTATTTGGAACGTGCTCACCACATTTAAATTCACCCGCAACGTAATCGATTTCGAAAATGCATCGTTCAAAGAAGAATTATTCTACAAGTTCGATTTATGGCTTGTCCGAAGATTCAAAGTTTCTACCACGAGTTCAATGACACCACCATTCGGTAGCTAGAAACATTTTATTGCATAGTAACGAGTTACTGTATTGTATAGTAGTCGATCGATCGAATTCTCATGCAAAGTTATTTGTTCCACTGACTCTCCTTGATTATACGCCACACCACCAACAGCTAATTAATTAACCCTTAACCGTGAGACAGCAGAAATAGGAGCAGCATCTTCTTTCCGCTTCCCCGTGTTACAGTGTCAGTGTCAACTCATACAACCCCTGGCTATTATATCGGCGCCTAATGCAGTCAGGCACAGCGCGTATAGATGAAAATCGAAACGCAGTCCACAGAAAGATTATTTCTATTTTCAACTCCGCGATACAGTTCCATAATGTATAGCACCGAGACGCACAGCGTGGAAACCACCATATGTTAGTTTCAATTTTTTCTGCGTTCCTGCGTTATTTGTGAACTGTTAATAGATTCTATAGCTTCGGGTCGTTCCACGCTGGAATACACGCGACCTTATGTTCTTTGAGGAATAGAAAGTTCCTACATCAAACGAGAAAGGAAGAAGGTGGCAGCCACGATAGTTACCTAATAATTTCACAAAAACTGTTCCAGTTTCACGGTAGGTATACACTTTTCTGTGGCTAACGACTGGAATTATGGATATAGGCACACTCGGGCGTTCACTTTGCAGAGACAGCGATGATATAAAATAGAAAACGTGTTTGAAAACTGTCTCGTGCGATGAGGCTGAGACTTTTCGTGAGACATTTTTATCGCGCGACAAAAATCTCTAAATGTAAATAATTGGAATAGCCGCGAGATGAGTTTTTGAAAATATATCACGAAGAGTCTAATTTCATGAAAGTAATGACCAAATAATTAAAGAATAATGGAATAAAAGTCTCGTGAGATTAAAGTCTCGCGCGAGACACGATATTTTTGTCTCGTCGTGGATTCGCACCTTAAAACACGAATCTGTCGAAGCTTACATCTTCTTTAATACAACCCCTAACTTAAAATTCAATTCGTTAGATTAGTGAGTCCAACGTCAGCATGGCAGATCAAAGTTATCGCCCCTCAAAGCAAAGACTTATCCGTACAAACTTTATTCGATGCTCTACACTTCTTTCGAATGATCGCTTCGCGAGCACCCCCTCGCATTGCACGCTTCTTCACCGCTCAGTTAGACGTTAATTAGTCCATCAGTAATATTGTTCAAAAAAAAAGGGGGGGAGGGCGGATAATTGCTATTCGCAGGGGTAGGTAATAACTATGCGCAGGGGTAGCTAAGTGCTTAAGGCCTAGCAAACTTTTCCAATTTCATGGAAAATTAAAGTGAGTATGAAGGGAGCCCGGAACGCGCGGTGCTGGGGCGCAATATTATTATTCGAATGTTTTTCAAAGTTGAGGCACTTCAAACGGTCGCTTTTACGACGTCCGCACAATGGCAGCTCCGATGGTTTTACATATCGTAAAGTGCGTGCACGGGCTAAGGAGCGCATATAAATCGGCTCGCCTGCTGTTATGTCTCCCGTGTGCAGACGCCCATTTACCATTTTATGCCCCCAGGCCGTTTAAGCTTTCCCCCTGTCGCCCCCTTTCTCTTGCTACTTTTTTTTTTTTTCACTGTTCTTTGCCACGAAGTCGGCGATTCTCTTGGAGCCACGAAACGCGAGCGCAGATTCCAGGGGCCCAAGAAGACTTCGCCTTCGACAGTCACGACCGTGTCCTTGGAGCGACTTTTTCACTTAATTCGGCCAATTTCTGGGGGAGGAATATCCCTGACAATCTGACTACCATGATTGCTTGTTCTGACAAGATACGACGCGGAGTGATTTAGAAATAACGGCGGCATCTTCATCCCGCGGGTCAGATCGGAAATACTCAAACGTAGAGGTAACTTTGACTGCTGGCAAAATAGTATCTGGCTAATTGTAAAACGATTTCGAAGGTAGTGAAGTAATTAAATCTCGTCGGACCAAGTACAATAAATATCCGCTTGAATGTGCATTCGAGGTTCTTCGCTTGGTTGCTACAGTTTTCCTTGTTGGCAAGCCCGAAGTTGCGGACCATAAGTATATGTCTAAACACGCAAGTCGTATCACCTATTTATTGCACGTGATTCTAGTTTTTTGATAGATGTAGAAATAAGAATTATAGAAAGGACTTTAACACTGTAAAAAATATTGGTCCCAAGAGAAAAGGAATCATTTAAATTTATTTATTTATTTATTTATTTATTAATTCTCTTCTATACAGCATAGATATCCAGATTTTCTGCTTCTTCTAACTCTAATTCACTCAATGGCGCACTCAGGATTTAATCTTGGCGGGAGCCGAGTTGAAGGGGTAAAAATATTTTTAATGCAAATTCAAAACAATTCATTAGGTGATTATGAAAATATATCCGAAGAATAAAATCCAGGTTTCCTGTCTTTTCACAAAACTCTTGAATTACTTCAGTCGTGGTTACATTAATCTCCCTTTTCCTTTTTCTTTGGGGGGTGCGGAGTCCGACTCACTGTATTATTTCCTCACGCCACCAATAATAATTCCCATTTGATTAAATCTCCAAGTTCGTGATCTTCCTGTCTCAGTATCTGATATCTATATTATTTTACTTAAAACAGCAAATGATCGATGTTGGAAAAGGGAGGATTCTATTATCTGAAGATTCTCTGAACCGAGCAATCGCGCCTGGCTACTTAATAGTCTTGGTAATGGAGAGTCTACCGTAATTAACATTCAACGAAGATCATTACCAACGAGTATGAGTGGATCGGTACCGCCAATCATTATTTCCCGATGCATCGTACATTGTTCTAAGCCGGAAGGAGAATAACGCGAATCGTTACGTAGCCTAGGAAAGGATACAACCGTATGAAGCCATAAGGAAGCATAGTATCGATTAATTAGTGCCGCTTCTTGAGAAATGGTCTGATGCATCGAAGATTAGAGAAACATCACCCCAATTGAAAGAAAGCAGCTACTTTGAACAAATATATGTACGTATTTCACCGAACTTATTTCACGCTTTGCCGCAGAACGTTGCATGCAAGATTTACTCCGTTGAAAAAAAAAAATTACGTTGACACTGTGAGTGGTGTTGAATAGCTGGAACGAGGCCGAGTTTAGACTAATTTTCGATGGGAGTATATAGAAATTGAAATTTTTATCAGTAGACGTCTCGTCGGAGGCTCGATTGTATAAAATGTAAAGTGAAGCACGAGACGAATGTCTTGCTCGTTTTGCTTTCAATGTAAACATTCGAGAACCCTCGAACAGTACTTTCGATGCTTTCGAGAAAATACGTCGAGGTCGTGCAAAGTGTTGCATTCATAAATGTCTAACGTAACTTTTGTCAATAACTATGCAATGAACGGTTGACTTTCCGAGAGTTACTTCTGTGACTTGGTAATGCTGACACTGTACCGAATATTTTTATTGACAAAGTGTCGAAGAAAAGAGGGAAATTCGAGATTAATTTCCCTCTAAACATCCGTCTAATTGCAGGCAACTTATTCTTCTATCGGAACGGATATATGCTGCATATTAATGTCCGCGAGAAATAAATAATAAGTGTCCAGTCACGGTGCACGTGCCAATTAAGAGAAAATGTTATAATGAGCGGGGAAATAACTTCATTAATTGGAAGACATGAAAGCGTGTTTAATTATTCGCACTGCTAATGATTACGACCATTGCTTTCTTTTCATATCTGGCCGAATCAAACGAACGTTTTAAGGATATTCGAGAGTGCGTCGAAAGCATTCAGCGAGAAGAGGGGTGAATATTAATTAGAACGCCGACAATCAGCTAATAATCTTGCTTGAGAATACGAAAAATATAAATCATTTTGCTTCGAATTACAATGCTGGACAAAGAAACAGTAGGGTGGATGTACCAGTAAATGAACACGTACCAGTGAATGGACATTTTATATTAAAATGAGTAAAATAAGTTATTAAAATAAGCAACTAATTAATTAGAGACTTCTTTCAATTTCTTGCTTCATATCCAAACAATTTTTGCAGCACGTGGAATCAATCGCGCTGCAAACATAATTTTATGAAAGTGTTCATTCATTAGTCTTAAGTGTTCATTTATTGGTGCGTTTACCCTACCTAATTTCACCTTGTCCGTCTAGGAAATTTATATTGGATTCTGCGCGCACAGTTTGCGCAACGGAGATTTTAACCATCGCCTCACTTTAGTTCAAATAAATTGCTACGTTTTAGTTGGCAAGGTACTGAACTACGATATTCTTAGAGAAGATTTCCAGACCGAGTTACGTAATACGCAAATATTAACGAAATTCTATATAATATTGGCATCAGTGCATTTCCTTCGTAGCTGATACTCAGATTTATATTTAATAGGGGTGCTTTCAGGCCCTGAAGAATGTCTGAGAATTATAGGATTATTTTATAAGATTATTATATAGGATGATTGTATATTACACGACTCCTTTGGCTTCAAAATCTGCAGTACTTTTATGTGCTTACTGGACATGCAGTAACGGTGGAATATGTTATCCCTCTATTTACAACCGTTCGCATGAACGAGATAAATTATTAAATGTAATTCCAAAGGAAGTATACGCTGATCCCACCATGGCCACGTAGCCTTACATGATTTGATTAAAATCACCCGTAACGAAGAGCAGTCTCGTAACTTATGATTATTGCAACTTATGATTATTATAACAAGTTCTCGGAGCTGGATTAAAATCCCCGTAATTAAACTGTATGCGATGCGCGGGGCGTAAATCTTTTTTGCATCGATAAGTAACGCGGAGCATGCATAAAATTTATTAAGGCGCCTTTTAATAATCTCGTATGAACAGGCACGAGAAATCGGATTGCTGAAAAATGGCCACCACTCCGATTTAAGCGCGATATAATTCAGCAGTGCGTGCACAACAAAAGCTACTTCGAACTAATGCAAACTAAACCATTGGACATCAACAATTTAATTTTCATATCATACCATCAAATTTAGAAAGCTTAAAGCAACCAAAAGTTTTATATATTCATAACAATTCAAAAGTATTATTGCTGTTATTGGACTTTTGTCGACAATGAGAAAAGTTTTTATGTTCAATGAAGATAGAATTATGCACATTTGACAGTGCTGAATTATCTATCGGAAGCTAGAATTAATTACTAAGTGGATCAAATTTATAGTAATTTTATCAAGGATTACCAGCGCGTTTACATTATTTTACTCTTAGTAATGTGTACGTTTGCATGAATACCGAAGTGAAGTATAAAACCTATTACTATAAGCTAACAACAAGAAAGGCTTATTTTTGCTGCATATAATAAGCATCCGGCATACGTAGCTCCATAATATAATACAACAGTTATAGCTCACGATACGTGCACGTTGATTTGTTGGTAATAAACAGAAACTATAGAGAGGTGTTCCGGAAACCACGAGAGCGGACGTGTTTCTTGCACGGTTTAATAAGTCGAGTCATTTTTTAGACAGGGAGCTTAATTACTTGGCATGTCGTGCTGGAATGAATCCTTGCCCCCACTACAATGCAACGGAAGTCGAAGTGAAAACTAAGGAGATTCAAGGGACCTTCCGGTAAAACGCTAAAAAATGCAATAAAGGCCGAAAACATGAAACAAAAATTTCATTTTTGTACCCTAACGAGTGTATTAATAAAATCTGCGAACATTTTTTAGGATGAGTGATAACGTCTCCTTGTAAAAAATCCATAAAGAATTACACCTATTTTCGAGTGTTTATTACAATAGAAATAGCGTTAGTTTAAAAAAGACAGAGAGCGCGTAAATATATCCGAAATACCAATTGTAATCCATGCTAATGTCCCGCATGAAAAGGGCCTTCGGAAGTTATTAGCTTTAGTACTCGGCTTCGCCCGAAATTTAGATTCTGATTTAAAAAAAAAAAAAAAAATTATTTTTATTTTCTTGAAAATGTCACATTCGTCTGGGTTATTCAGGCATAATGAGCTGAGGCACATTTCGTGATCCCAGAGTTTATCGTTCGAAAGTTTTTAGGCGACAGACAAACACACAAACATATAGAAGCTTTCTGCTTTATATATTAAGATAATCTAATCGATATTCACGTGACAAGTGCTACAAAAATGTACCAAGAGATTCTGTACAACAGGTATAAGTAAACACTATAGTTATTAAAATTATATACTAAACGCGCTTGGGATTATTAAAAACGCAGGCATAGGAGTCTAACGATTGAAGGAAGAAGGATTGATTTTAAAATACGTAATGAATGTTTGCTGGTACACCGAAGAATACGGATGACAACGAACACCGTTTCCACTGTCACTTGAACTTCAGCTGTCATAAGAAGCAACGGCTCATAAGGACCATTGTTTCGAACACGTCCTTCCGCGGCCGGTAACGATACAGTACTGACCGCTCCAAAGTTATTTCGACTTTGAAGGGGGATAGGTGGTTGTTTGAAAATCGGAGTGCTCAGAATGTTTGCGGCAGGTAATTAAGTAGAGTAGGGAGAGTAAGGGATTACGTGCATGGTTTCCACCACACGCTTACGAATTTATTACCACGTAAGGGCAAACAGCTGTTATGAAATTCACTTCCCGAATAAATACTCATATTTCCCCATACTTTTAAACGGAACAGACATTTCAATGTTTATTTCTGACATTTCGCAATACACTGTTCCTCGGACACTTTAGGAGAAATAAATGGAAAAAGAATATTGTTAGTCAGATCACAGCGAGGCTCGACTCGCGCGCAAAAACTGCCCGCGATTTGGCAGGCGCGCACAGAAACAACTGAAAGGAGAGAGCTCGCGACGCAGCAGGTATCCCGCAACTGTAACGTTAAATACATATCTCGTAAACTATTGACCGTCCACGCCCAAAACCATATGTATATCAGTAGCCTCAGAATTTCAAACTTTGTCACCCTGCAAAAGCTGTTTAAAAGGTTAGCGTTTCGCTTGGGGACATTCCCTTGTTAGTCAGGCGCATGCGTCTCCAAGAAAATTAAAAAGCCCTTGTAGAAAACACTGTAACTGTGAAATTATATACTAGTATTGCCAGTGGCACGTAAAACATTTTCCGATACATTTTTTTTATCATTCTGGCACTTACGGTGTTCTCTACCAGGCCTCTTTCAATACCGAAATCGATTCTCTTGAAAACTAATTCCAAGTCTTGGACGAAAAAAATTTTATTGCACACTTTTGATTTATTTTTGCATAAGGAATCTCCCTGCCCGCTTGTACCATCCTCTGGGCCGCACGCTGTATAATATTCCACCTGCCACCCATCACCGAAAGTCAGAATCTCTTGCGTCGGGCAGGCAAGACCTCAGACTGCAAAGTACCGAGCAGAGAGTCCGAAGAAGGAAGCTTTCTAGCTGGACAATTGCGATCGCGATCGTCGATGGCGAGTAAGATGTCACGAGAAATTTGTTGGACGCGAGGTGTCCCTGCCAGTACCGGCAACGGTTAAAACGTTCATTTGCATCGGTTAGAATGCACGGGCCGCAGGGGAGTGTCGACATGCGTGTCAGATAAAACATTCCTCGCGTTGAATCGGACAGAACGATCGAGCCTCCTTTTGCCAAATAAGTAGGCCTGTGCACGCCCGCGAAAGGCAGCTGCTAACGCATTCGAGATAAACGGCTGTTACGTAGGTACATTGTAGCGCGGCTAATGTCAAGGGAAACTAACCGGCGCCTCCCACGTGCTGCACACGCTTGCACACGCTGGCGAGGAGCGTGTACCTGCCGCGATCACCCTGGGGGATACGGTGCAGCAGCGATGGCAACGAGACGGCCACGATCCAGAAACTCTGGAACCGGTATTACTTCGGATTCAGACGCGTAAAACCGGAATTTTATCGTGTCGATCCGAGCATCTGAAAACCAGAACTGTTCCACTACGTATTGGGCATTTGAATATTTCTTGTTGCGGCGATGTGGAATCCTACAAAGCTGCTCTTCCACGCCGTTACATTGTACAGGCACGGCTTGCGAGCCAAAAGATATCACTACGGACTTCCACCAACGCTCGACGAAGAGTGGCCAACTTTTATGCGTTCTTGTACCTTGCAAACACTTGAACCTTAACACGTAAATCTTATTTACGAGGTATCGTAAAAGTTTTCGCGAAGAGGATATATCTCTGGCTCATGTCCCGTTTTACTGTTACTTAAATTTTTGTTTTAGTTTTAATGGAATTGTCGTGCAGGATTTATAGTGAAGCTAAAATATTAATTGGCACGCTTTCAAATAATTTTTCAAAGGGACACAAGCCTGAGGACGAGTCGTCGAATTGGTTTGTATTCCTGAGTGTATGGGATAAGGATACCTACTCGAAAGTATGCATTTTAAGGTGGAATCAGACGGCGCGTGGCTTGGCCAGCCCGATTCGGCGATCTACATATGACCGAACAGACGGCGCGTGGCTTGGCGAGCTGGCTCGGCTCGTCTAGCTCGTCAAGTCGGCTTGGCGAGCCTGGTCGAGCCGAGCCATGACCGATCAGACGGCGCGTGGATCGGCGATTCACGCGCCGTCTGATTCCACCTTAATATGAATTGATATCAATTAAATATTTATATGTATAGTAGGGTCTAGTGTGTGAACAGAAACCACTGAACTTGGCTCAAATCTTATTATGGAGTCGAAAAGTGTATCAAAATATATTACACACATATGTCATTGCAATTATAGCAACCGACGTGCATTATCCACCCCTAAACAGTTCTATTCAGAAATAAGAAATTCGATAATCATAAACTTCGACAACCATTATCCCGAATCTAAGAATCTTTCTATTGTGCTACATTCTATTTTTTGTCCACCTTACGTAAGCCAAATGAGACGAGAAATATTCAGGTGCATACGTCAAGGTGCATCAACACGTGCACTGAACTTGACCCCATCACAAGCGTCACGGGCGAACGACCCTCACTTCGCGACCTTTTCGGCCGCGTATGCAAGTGCGTGTTGCCCACGGTGCAATGGTCAGCTTGAGCCAGCAGGTTCGTTGTTATGCAAGTTCCCAGCGAGCATCGCCAATTCTCCGTCCAGATTACCTCTTCCCATCCTCGAGACTGCTGCCACCTTCATCCCCAGCTCCCCCATCATTAATCATCGTCCAATAAAAAAACCGGTTTTTTTCTCTCGCTAAAGCAGATCCCTGTCTTAGTTACACATATTAACTTGCCCGTGCATGTTGCGTAGACACGCGATCCCGACTCTGCTTCCGTTCTCCTCCGACCGCTTCGATCGTTCTACCTACATCGCACGCTGGTTTCCTCTTCTTCACGTCCCCTTTCTCGTCACGTGTTTCTTCCTTCCCTGCCCTATTTCCCGTCACGATACCGTACCCTCGGTGACCGGTGCATAGGCGGACCGAGCAGTGCTGAAGACTCCCGCGCGCGCATGCCCAGACGGAAAGAAGCTCCGCAGCGCGAATTCTGTGGACATGCGTTGCTCGCAGTCGAGGATTTTTCGGAGCATTTGACGTTTAATCTGTCTTTTATATTTCCAAACTCCTCTTTTGTGGCTACACGAACTACTCTTGTAAACCTAATTATCGCTCGGTATACCTATTGCTGAAGATCATCGCTGATATTTACTAGACTGCGGGAATCAGAAGACTTTTTCCTTCGTTTCGCCTTCGCTGGCCGATTTCTCTAGCCAACCGCCGCCATCAAGCTTCCACTGCTCGACCCTGCTGCCCAGGATCGCCTACCCGCGGCCCCACGATTTCGTGTAACCGAGCCTATTTGCATTCCCGATCAGTCGTGCTCGCTGAACGGCCAATAATGGAACCCCGGGCTCGAGCCAGCTACCGTGACGCGGATACACAAAGTAATAAACGGGATAGTTACGGTCATCGCGATTTAAGCGGGATGAGGGATCCTCGGCGAGGATCAAAGGGCCGCGAAATTCGCGTGTCTGGAGTGAAACGGTTCCCACGAATCGCGGTGCGCTGTCGTGAACGATTCGTGTTCAACGCCGAACGACTTTGTGGTCTTCATGGTGGTCACGTGGGGTTTACTCTGATCGGCGTGTCGAAATTCCAATGAAGTCGGCGATTCAATGGGGGCAAAAAGTTAGGTGGCTTTTGAATTTGAAGTACATATAGGGGAAAGGTGGGATAGTTGATCACAGTTTTGCTTTTTTATTGAAATAATAATAATGGTTTGCTTTGTTTCTATTTAATTATGTAAGCTGTGATTCTTAGAGTATTCTCAATATACTTTGACAAATTTGAGAGCTGAAAACTAATTTTAATGACAGAATTTCAACATTTTCTGGCAGTGACGTTATTGCACAAGTATCCCCCACTGAAGGGGAGACTTGATCAAACGGTTAGGGAGACTTGATCAGTGAACTTTCAGGGTAAATAACACATTAACTTTCTAAAAAATATTTATTATCTTCGTCAATAACATGAAATAAAGGGAATATCACGAAAAGTAAGTAAACTATAACAAACTTGAAGGAATTACTGAAAAAATGAAACCGAAGAATTAAACTGTATGACATAAAACAACATAAATGCATTCTTAAATGACATTTCACTTAGATATCATCTGATTAAGATGATGATAAAGAAAAATTTTTCCTTCTCACTTTCTTTGTCGTATTTTTCTGTTTCATTAGCCATTCTATGGTTCTTTATTGGAGCATTTTCAGCTGTTCAAGTATCCCACCTCACACACTGATCATGTATCCCTCAATGCACTCGATTTGAAAAAGATGAACAATTAAACTTCCCTTAAATATTTATATAAATTAATAAATACCATTAATTGACTCGAAATTGCCGTTTTCACTTAGTATATTTCAAATCGTTGAAAATGCAACATTTACTCGAAAAGGAGGAAGAACAAGCAGACCGAAATATTTACTTTTTGGCTGCAAATAAGATCGAAGCTTATAACAACATTATTTTATGCTCCCAAAAGAAAACTGCAACGTGAAGTGTTGCGATAATGTAAACATTACCACAATAGCGTGACAGCAGGCACAAATTGCCAATATATTAAGTAAAAAACTGATGTGATCATGTATCCCCGCTGATCAACTATCCCACCTTTCCCCTAATGTTTTTTTTTTTTTTTTTTTTTTTTTTTTGATGGAATAATAAAGTTGAGTTCTTCTGGAGGCAGACCAATTTCTTTCGTCCAAGAGCTTTTATTTTGGACGAAACAAACGTTAGAAGCAATTGTGTTTCTAGAGAAAAAAATGTTTCCGCGACGGGATATACACTGTGACGGGACCAAAAACTGTTGAAGCCTCCTACGCTTGCCGCTGGAAAATCAATCTATTAAATGGCAACTCTTCGCCCACTAACCTAACAATTCCTTGGACAAATGACCTATATGCAAGTATAATCAATAACCTCTTATCTGACTTTTTCCTGTGTTATTTTGCCCGCTAAAAAGTTTCTGCAACTGTTCCTCGACCGCTAAGGGCATCAACACTTTCAATCATTCAACATACGATATCCGGTTTCTGCAGCGCCGTGCTAGCAATTAGCTCGAAAAAAAATTCAGGGAGGAGGAGGTACCAGTGCAATTATGGGCTGATATCCAGGTATTTGTAATACAAGCTGTCTTTAAAGGAACGATCCCGTGTAATCAGAAAATCGTCGGAACGCCTCGAACAAGTCTAACCTGCTGTAAACTGAGTATTGCATTTTGGATGGGATGCAAGTAAGGCGTGGCGATGTAAAAGTAACAGAAAAAGGGCTGCTCGTCCATGAAATACATTATACTTTTATGCACCGATCCTCTCTCCCCCTACCCTGTTCCGCTCGGATTATACTTACATCGTGAAACGGTTATCTCGGCGGCTATCCTCGAAGCGAGAACACTTTAAATTTATGTCAGCCATGCTAAGAATGAGGCGTTGTTCTTTTGCTCCTGGAATCCTTTGAAACTTGAGTGCCAGATTCGTGTTGCATTTATATTATGAGATAGGGGACTGAGAAACTATATTATTATACAGCTCTGCTTCCTTAAAATTATATAGACGAAGCTGAATACATCTCAGGAACTTATACGCACGGATGGCCGACGAGTATTGCAATTTTTTTTATTCAAGTTTAGTTGCTTCTGGTCTCTAGAAAATGAAGCAATACCATTATCTTGTTGATTAGAAGCAAGCTTATTTAAAATTTCTTTTCTTCTTTCCTTTTTTCAAATTCTGAGTGAGCTAAATAGATAGTCGCTGTAGTTTAGCACTTGTTCGAATCAGATTTGACCGTTGAATTCATACGGTATAAATGGAGGAAAGGCAGCATAAGCGTCTCGTTGACAGAAATCTATTCTCCGACGTGACACGACGCTAGTTCAATTTGTAATTCTGTTCGCGGACTATTCCAATTACTTGGGGGAGATTTAGAATTCTCATCTGCCAACGTGCATCAATTACCGTCACTAGTTAGCAGTCGTTTCGGCCCGTTCTATTTCTGCTCCAGCGCGTGTTACATGCATTGAAATTTCACCAACTTTTGCTTGTAGCAATTACCAAATGTTACGCAAATCCTGGGATAGAAAAGTAAACAGTCTTGTATACAGCGAGGGACAAAAGTATTCAGACACCCTTTAAGGGGGGTCACTCAAGTGAAAATGAACTACCAGTTATTTTACAGATAAAAATTTGAAAATATGTATTTCCATATTATTTTTTACGCTGAAATGAATTATGTAAGAATTAATACAGTGACATTTTTTTTTCAAAAATTTAAAAAAATAAATTTCGAAAAAATTATTCGATTTTAAAATCCATACCCTTATTTCTGTAGAATTGTATACAAAGACTGCAAAAAAAATTTCAGCGCGAAAACTTCATTTTTGTCCGAGTTATAAAGTTTTTATGTTTTGGCGTAGTAACTAAAACGCTCCTGCTCCGTACGTTGGACCGACCAAAATGAACTACCAGTTATTTTACAGATAAAAATTCGAAAATATGCATATCCATATGATTTTTTACGCTGAAATGAATTATGTAAGAGTTAATATAGTGACAATTTTTTTCAAAATTTAAAAATAAAATTTCGAAAAAATTATTCGATTGTAAAACCCATACCCTTATTTCTGTAGAATTGTATAAAAAGACTGCAAAAAAAATTTCAGCTCGAAAACTTCATTTTTGTCCGAATTATAAAGTTTTTATGTTTTGGGGTAGTAACTAAAACATAAAAACTTAGTAACTGGACAACCATATGCAAATGAGCGAATAATCATTGAAAATTGTTCAAAACCGTCACAAAGTACGAGTACGCAGGTATAAACAGAAAGCCTCAGAAAGATACAAACGTGCAAGAAAAATGATACGAACTGCACAATCACGAAAAGAACAGGCATTGCAAGAAGAGGAAGGTCCAACTTACGGAGCAGGAGCGTTTTAGTTACTACGCCAAAACATAAAAACTTTATAACTCGGACAAAAATGAAGTTTTTGAGCTGAAATTTTTTCTGCAGTCTTTGTATACAATACTACAGAGATGAGGGTATGGATTTTAAAATCGAATAATTTTTTCGAAATTTTTTTTTTAAATTTTTTTAAAAAAAATGTCACTGTATTAATTCTTACATAATTCATTTCAGCGTAAAAAATAATATGGAAATACATATTTTCAAATTTTTATCTGTAAAATAACTGGTAGTTCATTTTGGTCGGTCCAACGTACGAAGCAGGAGCGTTTTAGTTACTGCGCCAAAACAAAAAACTTTATAACTCCGACAAAAATGAAGTTTTCGAGCTAAATTTTTTTTGCAGTCTTTGTATACAATTCTACAGAAATAAGGGTATGGATTTTACAATCGAATAATTTTTTCGAAATTTTTTTTTTTAAATTAGTGAAAAAAAAGTGTCACTGTATTAATTCTTACATAATTCATTTCAGCGTAAAAAATAATATGGATATAAATATTTTCAAATTTTTATCTGTAAAATTACTGGTAGTTCATTTTCACTTCAGTGACCCCACTTAAAAGAGAATAACTTTTTTAAAATTGGTTCAAACGACTTGAGTTTTGTTAGAAGCTAAAAGGATTACTTTACTAGGTGACGTGTTTCGTTGTTTTGAAAAAATTGCAATTACACTGCATTCCACATTAGGGCATCCCGACGCCCCTACCGATTTGCGACCGATCTGCGCAGCTCCCACTACTACCCACGGTTTGAACCGCGTGCGATTGGTCATGGTAATTTCCAAGCAATAACTGGTACATCCTAAACGCGGGACCTGACCGTTGTCAACGTAAACAGTCCCGCACGAAAAGTTCAAAACCCGGAGACTCTCGGAAAAACCCGGGAATTCTGCCGGAGAATTTTTTTGCTTTCTCCATCTCCGGGTTTATATTCGAATCTCCGGGTTGGAATGTGTGGCACTCCGGGATTTATATGGTGATAAGGTGGCAACCCTGGTCCCACCCGTGCTTTCCATCTCGGGCCCGATTCCGCTACCACGGGTCCCACCCGTGCTTTTCATCTTTGGCCCGATCCCGCTACCACGGGTCTCACACGTTGTTGTATGCCAAAGGGTTAAAATGCACACTCCCCATTTCTCACGTACCAGCCAACTATGCAACGCTTCCCCCGATCCTTCCTTCCTAACAAATTTCCCAAAATTGCCTGACCCGGCCAGGAACGCAAATAGAAACGCCGGGGGCGCAACAAATGCATCGGATGGAGTAACCATCGTGACTTGTCACTTTGCAAAAGATTAGCAACGACCGACTCGTTCGCGGTGTTGTGCGAACGCGAAGCCCGTGGCGCGACCTCCCCCGAGTCTCGTGAAAACGAAAAAGAGAATCCGGGCGCGAAAAAGTTGCTACTCTATCCAGGCAGATGGGTGGAAATCGGCTGGATATTTAACGGTAGCTGGTCAGGGGAATCGAACCCAAGCTCGAGTAGCAACAACGACGAGTGAACTCGTTTTCCACGTCTAATTCTGGTCTAGACGGACGTGAAATCATAGTGATTCCGTGGAAGGCCCCTGTTCTATCTCTCAGGAGCACGCTTATTAAGTCGATTACGTGACCGTGAAGATAATCGGCCGCTCGATAGCGCGCGATGTATAACTATGTACCGCGAGTGTTGCATACAACGTTTCTAAAATAGAAACTGTATAAAGCGAAGCGGCTCCGCCGCCGCTGCCGCGGTGGACGTTAGCGGATCAAAGTGCAGGGTATTCGCGTGTTGCTAGTCCGCAAGTCATATTGCATAAGTGAAAATTCAAGTCGGCCGTGTCGGTGTGTAATAACAAATCGACTGTTCGCGCTTGCGGATGCCAACGGTCATGCCTGCAACCTTTGCTAACGCGGGAAAATCGGCCGTGCGCGGGCGACATACATACATTTTAATAAACTGCAGGAAGGCGATTGGCGCGAGGCCTCTGCGCGATAGAAAGCCCCGGCGAAACTGCGCTTGAATTTCTTGGCGGAGCCTTGCATGCGATTCTGTCAGTGGAACCGCGATGGAGAATGGAGAATTGTGGACGGTACCGCGCAGAATTGTAGAGTAGAAAGTTGGGAAGGAATGCGCGGAGGTGGATGGTTCACGTACGGGGGATATTGCAACTTTCGGGCAGAATTCTACCGAATTGCGGAAATTGATCGATTCCTTTTTGGTAGAGTTGTATAAGATTCGTTAACTGAATAGTATAAAGGACACCGCGATTGTAAGTAAGAATTTTACAGAGTAGCATAGCATTCCTGGATAAGAATTGCGTAGAGTCGCGAAAATGTGGTAGATAAGAATTGCATACATTTGCATAAGATTTCTACCTACATAAACAGGCAGGTACATAGTGCATAAAGTTGCAGAAATGTGGTAAATAAGAACTGCATAGATTTGCATAAGATTCCTGCGTGAAAGCTGCAAAAAGTTGCATACGATTGCAAAATACGTATTGCATAGAGTTGTAGAAGTGTCCAGAATAAATATTGCATAGAGTGGCATAAAGGTGCTCGCTAAAAATTGTAAGACCTATTTTTCAGTTGCAATTAATGGAGATACTTTCACTAACACAAAATAACGAGGAAGTAAACGAAGTACAGTGAATCCTCGTTAGGAGCCCGTTTCTACCACGCGTTAGGAGCCCGGCGACTATCCCCACCATTTCTTGGGATCCTTCGGACGAGAGTGAGAAAACCCAATGAGCGAGCGAGAGGAAACGAACGAGTCGACACGAAGTTGCCGTCGGCTTTCGTTTCCTCTCGCTCGCTCATTGGGTTTTCTCACTGGCGCCAGTGGCCGCGCGGAATAGTGTCCAGTCGCGTTAGGAGCCCGCCGCCAGCCCCGTTCGACGGGCTCCTAACAAGTATTTACTGTAATCGAATAATCTCTAAACCTAACGTGAAAAAACGTCGCCCACGAAGTGGAGCTTCGATCGCGGGAAGACAGCCCTGCAACGCGATTGCGTTCCATCCATCTTCTTCTACGGGGTGGGCTTCTCTTCCTCACTCGCGCGATCTTCATCATCGCGGTATCACATGCACCTTACGTCGACGTCCTCATCGATCTGACCCGTTCCTCGTGATCTATGAATCAGATTATACGCCACGAGCTCTGTCTCGCGCGCGCGCGCTGTAAAGCCTGGTGTTATGACTCACAAATACGTGACTACTAAATAGATACCGATAAAGCCACGTTCCCACGTGGAGCAATTTCCCATCAGTAGGATTCCTTTCAAAATTACTTCGTAGAAAATCAACGGGGCACTGCTAGCTGACTGTGTGCTCTGACTAAACAGCTCACCACTGTTTCGACTGAGTTTCGAGTGAATTTCGAATTAACACGAAAACGGAACGGCTACAATTCGTGAAGCAAAAAGAGTACCCCAAGAAATGATCACGAACCATTCGAATGTACATACTCGGGCAAAGACTCTGATAATAAGCTAACCCGTTCCTCGTGAGCAACATTTCAAACTCAAACAGTCACCCACGGACAAAGCTGCTTACTACATGTGCTTTTAACGCAAAAGTACCATCAGCTGTTTCAATCTTCACGGCCGATGAAAGTGCACCACTGGCTGCGGCAGTACGGCCAGCAAAATTCTGGATGCCCCAACGGCGGGGATTAATAATTGTTTATCGATAAGAGTGCAGCTCCAAGGCTGGCAAGTGGCGTTGCGCGGCCCGCGTATCTGTTTATTTCTGCGAGTATCGGTGCATCGCGTCGATGCACCGACGTATCTTCGCATCGCGGCTCGCCAGCCCACGTTTCCACGATGCAACAGTTCCCCGTCTCTCCCGGTATCGTTGCCCTGCCTCCGCCCGTATTCCTGTTCGTCCACATGTCTATTTATGCATCCACACGACCACATTCCTCACTGTTTCTCTTTGGGAGACGCGCGTGCGATTTTCTTTTTTTTTTTCCTTTTCGCTTGACCCTGTTCGTTTACCTCGCGGTGGATAGGCGCGGACGGTGTCGGTGGAGAATTCAAATTGCCGCGAGATTGAAGATAACCAGACAGGCGGAGTAACGAAGACACGACTCCCCATTACGCGCCCTGGTTCGCCAGGGCCAACGCGCTGCCCGACACGAGCGCCACGCTCGCTGGAGGGACCTTAACGGTAATATTCGGTAATACCCGACATCATGACTGTTATAAGAGAAATTTTAAAAGTTATGGTATAAGAGTTAATAGGTATCTTTAATTAAATGATTTTGGTTGCGAATAAACATTGTGAATGATTAATTTATAGACAGAAATTTAATATTGGTTACCAGTAACCAATATAAATGCCCGGAATTTTTTGTGTTTTCCAGTAACCATCATCAATGAGCCGAATTTTTTCATATATTTTCATACCGTTTTTTTTTTTTTTGCTACATAAAATATATAAGTTTTGTATTTAATTTTTTTTTTTCGTGTTGTCAATGAATACTAATTATCAGTAACATTAATAAGAATAATCGACGATGATCAGAATGTAACCAGAGAAAAATAATTTTACCGTCGAAAAAAATTGCTGGTAACCGAAATTAAATTTCCGTCATTGATATTAATTAATGGTAATTAAAAATTAGTATTTCTTAATCATTTCATTTTTTGAGAAATTTCTTTTGAGATTTATTGACAACTGGTTTCCATTTAAATAAAAATTCATTTTTACTTAATGACTTCTTTCCATTTTTTTTTAACATAACTGTTATTTTGTATCTCTGGGTAATACGGAATATTCGCTGCTGCGCTTCTAATACTTCTCACACGCCAATTTTTCCTATCAGGCCACCATTAGTCATTAGTAACGTAATACAGTTGCTAATGACGAACGAATGAATAATTAAAAAAAAAAAAAAAAAAAAAAAAAACGATAAGTATGAATAAGTGTAGGTGTTCTCTAAAGTGTAAGGTAAATGTCCCAATACCTGGACATTTAAGGTACGGCGTACACACATTTGAGAATTTTTCAGGTATACAAATCGATTTATATAAAAACGATTTTGCAATTACATGGGGCATCGTATGTACTTTATCATTAAAAAAAAACACACATATTGCAGGAGTGAACAATTTTGTGAAATATTGAAAATTCATAGACCTTACAATGGCCCAATACATGGACAGCTTAACTAGTATGTCCCGGCGTCCCGATTTTACTGTCCCATTACATGGACACATAATGAAACATCAGCAATTTGGATGTTTTCTAGAGAAATTAAATAAATAAAAACAACACAATAGTTTTTTCTTTTTGCACATTTCTTCTGTATAAGTAATTTACTCAAATCAGTAAACAAACTTGAGTAAAAAGAATCTATTATTGAATGACTAATTTTAAGGTTATGTGTATTCGTGTGTAACATCGACTGCTTAGCAAATCAGATAAATCCAATACTAAAATGGTGTAAACCGGACAGTTCAAGAGAATAAATTGTTTTTTACGAAAGTGTTACAAATATACCAATATATGAATATATTTTACTAAATATTTGAATAATTGAAGAAAATAGTTCTTTTTAGGATAAAGCGAATAATAAATGCACTAATCAGTATTATTTGCACCAGTGTCCAGCTACTGGGACGTGTCCACGTATTGGGTCTTTTACCTTATACGACGCTCAAAAAAGTTTCCGGAAGATTGGAAACTGGCTAGAGCAGTCCGCGACACTGAATTCGACCTATCGTCGGGGGAGTTGCAGCTAGAGCTAGACCGAAGACACTGCAACTAGCTCTTAGCTAGACACAAAGGACACTTGATCTAGACATAAAAGTGTCGCCGTGTAGACGTGCCTTAAATGTGTTTACTCTCAACACCTATCCTGGGCACTTACAGAAGCCCGAATCTTCACTTTCCTCAGCCCCGACGTACCTACTGTCGCCCCAACATTCGCCACTGACCCCTAGGCGCAGATGAAGACCCGCTACCCGAGCGAAACGAGGATTCCCAACGCGATTTCCTCGCATAATTGCGCGCCGTTCTCCCGTCTGATCGCGGTCGTCTCCGCGCGTCATTGACGGAATTAGACCTCCACGCGAGTTTCTCGCCGGACTGTACAGGATCGCGTTCGCCTATCCGGATTCCCCAGCTTTCTTTGAGCGGTGACCACCAACGAGTGGCACTCGCAACTTTTGCACACTGTTTCAAAAGCCCGCGGGGCGGCGTCTGCACGCGATGCGCGCGTGCACGTGATAAAGGGACTAGATAGGCAGACACACCGATGAAGATCGCGAGAAAGCAGGGCTGTCGGCATTGCTGGCTCCTGGCGCCTCCTCTGACAGGTCGCTTTATCTTCGACCATTTACGCCGGCACCGGGCACTACGCGTTTCACCTTCCTCGTCGCCAGCAGCCTGGCTAACTCGATCTGAACTGGCGGAAGCGAAACTTTGGGGACGCGTTTGGGAGAGTGCACGGTGGCGTTTTCACGGAACACAATTTTGTGGCTCGTTTAGTTCGTCATTGGTATTTCTGACAAATTTATGTAGGTACAATCACTCGCACATTTGTCACCGCGATGGAATATCGCGTTTATTCCACCAACGTATGCGTGTAGATTTACTTTTCGTATTAAAATTCTGAATTCAACTGATGGCAATCTAATTATTCTTCTGAATCTGCATGAATGCTATCAGTGCCGCGCGAGTATGTATTAAGAAAATGACATTATCAAGAAATGCGTTTCTGGTTGTCAAAAGAATTTTATTTATTTTCTTGATTAGGGCTACCGATCTTCGCTTAGGTTTGCGACTATGCTGGCGGCCACATAAAAGAAAAGGGCGATTTCGAATTTTCAATTGCAACACACCTTGCTCTGTTAGCCATCCACAATATCGAATTCTGGTGGATCCTTTGATAATTTTGGGGCACTAGTATAATCCTTTGTTCTCCGCGAGGTGCCAAATCATTCAAATCAACCACTTTCTATTCGTCCACACAAGCGTGTAATTCGCACTTGTTTGCTGCCTCGGTACTTGCCCCCTTGGCACTCTGAATAATTATTTATACGGCTGGAACCGCTCTAATTAATTGCGACGCGATCATATCTCGCGCCATTATTTTCTTGCTACCGATCAGAGTTACAAATCGCCTATACCCTCCCTCGGCTCCGCTAATCACTCCGGATGAATTGCTTATATTGAACCGTCAACTTTGACGAAAGTTGCATGAGCATGCACTAAGTTGTCAGATTAAAATAACGACAGTGAGTGTCGGCGAGGGTCCCCAAGGACGGCAGGCGCAAATGCCAGACAATTTTCCTGCGAGGGAAATTAAATCTTAGGTATCGCAACGTTCACACCCTTCGCGCGTCAAATTAGATTTCTGATATTAAATCTTCCGATCTCTCCGGTGTGATTCCAAATTATTAACAACAAACAACGAACGTCCATTAATGGTGGTGACCAAGTTCATAATCCACTCATGAATTTTAATCAATGCGATACTTAACCTTTTATCTGGCACCTCGTATTTGTGAATTAACCAATTCAATTTATTATCACGCATGAGTGGAAGAATTCGATGTCACTTCATGCGTATGACCGATAAACCTGTACCATTTATATAGGTCTACTTTATTTATAAGATGTAGTGTCACGTCCCGGATGGAGACATAGTGGCGCGGAAAATAGTGGGACGTCGCAGTAGTTATGAATGTTTTCAAGAATTTATGAATAATTCGGAAATCTGAGAAAGATTAACAGCAAGCGTAAACCTGCTTCTAGATAGATGTGCAGCAGATAGGAACATTGCTCTTGTTATAATCAAGTGGTACCATAATTGTCCCCATTTTTCACATATTTGCAATGTAGGTACTGCCGTGCGAAATACTGTCAACTATTTTGTGGTAACGGAATGCTGTTTTCCATATCGTGTCTCGGGAGGCAGGAGTGGGGTCTTCAAGTATTTCGCAGTGTACCTACTTGATGTTATTCAGTTGTGTTCGCGGCCTGCTATTAGTACATGGAAGGTCCTATAACGTACTTCTACGTACATACTGTAATTTTTGTAAGCATCGAACATCTTCAGCCTTCGGACAGTTTCCTCATTGTCATGACACTTTCCAATGAAATCCATGGCGATTACGAGCTCCATTTTCACTGACAGTATACTTTCACATGAGCATACCCCAGAATAATTTTATTTCAGATAATTTATATTAATTTTACAGTATCGGTTTCTAAAGTCCTCATTTTTAAAAATATATAACACTAATACGCAACAAATAACACAAATAGCTTGATATCTTAATATATATAAAGCAGGAAGTGTTTGTGTGTTTGTCTGTCGCCTAAAAACTTTCGAACGGTAAACTCTGGGGTCACGAAATGTGTTCCAGCTCATTATGCCTAGCTAATCCAGATGAATGTGACTATTTTCACAAAAAATGAAATGAAATTTTTTGTATAAAATCAGAATCTAAATTTCGGACGAAGCCGAGTAGTGAAGCTAGTCTAGAATAAATCCAAATGAATTTCTGCGCCTCCTAAGCGAGGGTTACGATATCAGATTCGCAGGACAGACGTACCTATCACATTTTGAAAATCCAAGCAGGTTGCGATCCTACCTGAGATATACTCAGTCCCATCGCAAATGCTCACAGAACATCAACTATCTAATTTATTCTCTGGGCTCACCCATTGAAGTATCGACGCGCAATTACGGATCATTCTGTATAAATCATGTAAACAGCCCCGCGTCCATCACGAATACTAATCACGGAATGGCAGAATGCTCCTGCGATCGTTAATGCCTGGTGTAGCGTGACATGTAATTTTAAGCGGTTGGAGCGTAGGTAAGGGCGCGGTGCTCTGAGGTCGCGGCAGATAAAAACGTCGGGCCTCCGCTTCGCTGACCTGTACAAAGGCAGGTCGCTTTATGGCAGAAGTCGGTGTTGCCCGGCGTAGACATTCGACGAGTAATTTTACTAATCGTAAGCAGAAGAGAAGTTCCTCGGTGGCGATCGACACCCCTAGTGAAAACTCATTACGGGTTAGCTGAAGACCTTGGTTCTTGGAATCCTCACTTGTTCCATGGTAGGGGAAAACGTACCCTAGCGGCGCTCACCGTACTAGTAGTGGTAGCAGTATCCCTGCTATACACCTCAGAGGAATACGCAATCCGTACTTGGGAAGCCACTCTTGGAAATTCTGCGAAAAGGTCGCGGAAACGTGAGATTTCCTCAAACTCCTGTTCGCTCTGTTACTCCTGCCGGGACAGCGCGAGATAAAGTGTTTTGGACGAAATCGTTCTCTTCCACTTCGTGCTACGACTTGTGACAGCGGTATATTTTCAAATGACGCCATCGACAGTAGAGTCACGCAACGCTGGTTACTTTGTGCGTTGCAAAGGGACACACAAGTCTCCCCGGTAATACACGCGACGCGCTCGTAATTTGCCATGGAAATTAAACATGCGCGAGGCAAACAGCCGAGAAAGGAAACGAGTAATGGCAATGACAAACAGAAATGCATCGAAGGGACAGCGGGTCGGAAGAAAAAAAATGATGGTGTGGAGAACCGCGTGACCGCCGTTCTTCGAATGTGGCGCGCGCACACCGATGGACAATCGATCCTCGGCCTGGAAATCTTCGAATGATTGAGTGGGACGAAAGTTGTTCGGAAGTCAGCAGTTGAAGTAAGATGTTTGGAGAAAATTTGGGGAATTTTGAACGGTTAAAAAGTTCTGGCAGCCTCGCAAATAGAGTTATTAATTATCGAGTGAAATTACTGTCTATGTACGACTGAGGATAGCTTCGAAGTGGTAGCGTAAAGTTTCACGAAATGAGGAGAGTATTCCCTCCGCTGCTTATGTAACAAGGAAGTCTTATTTAAACTTATAAAACACCTTCAAACTGCTTGTGAGTTTCGAGAACCTTCGAATCAGTTGGATCAGACAAGGTCCTAGGGTAGATGTCCCAATTACTGCCAGTGTCCCAATTACTGCCACTTGATTTATTATATGTAATAAAAACGTAACGTATAAAAAGAAATGTACAAAAAATAGTTATTATTAATTGGAGATTCTGATTTACATTAAAATAAAAAAATATATGTACTCATATGTACCTAGGACAAGATGATTTTCGAGGTGACAGTTATAGGTACACTAGGATCGCTCGCGAATTTTAATTAATTATTAATAAATTCTTCATATTTAATTCATAAAACTATTTTTTTTTTTAATGAAAGAGATGTTAAATAATATTATGTTTCAAACTGAAACAATTTTTAGGTTACACAACACGCGAAATGATTAAATGAAGTTCGGTTATAATCTTAAGGTGGCAGTAATTGGGACATCTACCCTAGTGCCTCCGAATATTATTTGTATTTCCATTTTAGAGGCCTCCTTGGATCTTTGAGCCTTTACTTTTCAACTTGGTATACGACAAACTGGCAGTAGAAAAATTAATATTCCTGAGATTAGACTTAACATCGCAAGCAACACGAAATATTAATCACGTGTCGAAATATTCAAAACCGTCGATACTCTTCAGAGTTCTAAGAATTTCTGGCCAAACTAATATGCATATTTGTACGCAGCTCGTCGACTCCGATAATAGTGAACACTATATTGTGAACGGAGTGAAACGAAGACAATGGTCGAGTAGCAAGCAGAGGTGGATTTCATTATCCAAGACAGTGTAATCGACGGAAAGTCGGTAGTGCGCACTAGACACACGCGGTGTGTTTAAATGTGGCTCGATATACCTCGAGACTATCGCTACTAGCGCGTGCACGTGCGCGAGTAACGAGACGCGCGTGTCGGCGCTCGCTGGCGGCCAGCAAACGCTTGGACGCAAAAAGCGGTTTGACGCTCTGTTACGTAAGTAAATTTCAAACGATAGAGGGTACGTCACTTCTTGACTTTGCATTAACTTGTGGCGATCGCTCGCGGAACATGATGCGCGCGGCCGGCCGGTTCGCGCGTGCAACATACGAGAGCACACGGTTTTATTCAAAGGAACTCGTCGGACGATTAACGACGCATTCGGAACGAAGCGGCTTTACGTTGAATTTATTGGCCCGCTGGATTTATTGGGTAGGACGTCGCTATGCGTGCGCAAGCAGTACCGGCGAAATAATCGCGATCGAGTTTTAGAAATTGCTTTGAACTTGTCATCCCAAGGCAAACGCGGCAAATGTGTCGCGAGACGTGGCTATGACGTTCGCGGCAGAATTTTTTGTATTAAATAGATTTTATGAAGTAGAGTGCTTGGTTCCATCCAGTAACCGAGGAATTTGGGTTTCTTCTAGCAGATTGAATTAGTTGACAATCTTAATATATAAAGCAGAAAGCTCCTTCTTAATAGGGTAAAGGCAGGTAATATGGAACAGCACGTAATATGGAACTTCGTAAAATTTCGATAAAGAAATAATGAACTCTTCAGGTAATCGTTTATACTAGATCCATAGACACAATAGACGATGATACTGAGAATTGAGCATCAGTCGGGCATCTATCATTGAAAGAGAAACGTTTATATTTTTCGTGGGGTGTAAAAGTTTCTGAGAAGTGCATGAAACAGTTAAATATTGTAATGAAGGTATGTTACAAAGTATTATTTTGATATAATTCATCATTAAATATGTGTGTTCTTGATTATTCAGCAATAGTTTACCAATAAAGTTACTTTGTTCTTAGTATAATTCTTAATTTCTTGTCGGAACATGTGTGTACGTAATATGGAACATACCGAGTAACATAGATGAAGTTGATAATGACGATGACGACGATGATGCGGAATGCTTATTTTGCGATGGTAATTATAAAAATAATGACAATGAAAAGTAGGACCCAATGTATTCGCTGCTTTCAGTGGGCACACGAAGAATGTGGGGCTTCCGACGTATTATTCACGTGCCCAACGTGTAGGACACGCAGAAAGCAGGAATAAATTCCAAAAATGATGTGTATTTATTTATTTGTATCTTCTACTTAATAAATCTTCAGTTTTAGTAAAAAAAAAGTAAAGATTTTTGGGTTTTCTTTACAAATTTCCTAGGTGTTCCATATTAGGACCCATTTTTTCGAACTGCCGATTTTCACTCTTTTTAGTTTTTTTACTATAATTGCAAAACAATTGGATTTTTTTACATTTGACTATGTAAATATGATTACGCATTAATTCCTTCGTCCCCTCATGTCAGTTTTATTAAAAAAAAACGAATTCCCCTACTTTTGACAAGCTTTTGAAATCAGATATTCCATATTACCTGCCTTTACCCTATATAAAGCAGAAAGCTCCTATATGTTTGTGTGTTTGTCTGTCGCGTAAAAACTTTCGAACGATAAACTCTGGGATCACTAGATGAGCCTCAGCTCATTATGCCTGACTAATCCAGATGAATGTGACCATTTTCACAAAAAAAAAACATAAAATTTTTTTTTATAAAATCAGAATCTAAATTTCGGGCGAAGCCGAGTAGTATAACTAGTTTAAGATAAAAGGGAAAGTTTGATTTGTCTTTTCTCCATTCTTGGATGCACAATTTAACACGTACTTTTATTGAAGTTCGCATGGACTAATTTTTCTTCGCTTCTAGACAACACTATGAATCTATTGTGTGCATTCATTCCAGGTACGTAAGAAGATTTGGTATATCATTTTTCTCTACATGATTAACTAACTAATAAAGAAGTCGTAACATGTGTACCCTCTACCTGGAAAACTATTGGTTTCGATATCCTCATTTATTAATGTCTTTCTGTCTGCTTTGATGAACTCTTAATTCGAAGTACGATTTGATGAATTCCCTGTGCAATAAATAATGGAATGAAACTAATAAAGTGTTTGAATAAAATCTAATGATAGAAGTTACGAGACTCTGTCACGTACCGAAAGTCAAACTAATTGTAAAGTGGCTATTAGGTAATGGTAAGGGTCAGCGGTTGGATCAGACTTGGTCCATACCCGTAGAAACATAGAAATTGTTTGGTGTGAAACTTGGAAAGAAGTACTATGTAGCGAACTTGGACATAATATGCATACGCTCATAATATGCATCCGCTACAAAAGAATCTATAGACTGTTTAAAATTCCTAGAAACAATAGCGCATATGTGCTCCACACTTACGCACGTCTTTCTACCACTAATGCTCAGACATCACTCCTACACGTGTTGCTTCATCAGCACAAGTTATCAAAACGATAGATCAATTCTTTCACATTATACAAAGTTATGTACAGTAACTCCTCGTTTGGAGCCCGTTTTTACCACGCGTTAGGAGCCCGGCGACTATCCCCACCATTTCTGGGAATCCTTCGGACGAGAGTGAGAAAACCCAATGAGCGAGCGAGAGGAAACGAACGAGTCGACACGAAGCTGCCGTCGGCTTTCGTCTCCTCTCGCTCGCTCATTGGGTTTTCTCACTCGCGCCAGTGGCCGCGCGGAATAGTGTCCAGTCGCGTTAGGAGCCCGCCGCCAGCCCCGTTCGACGGGCTCCTAACGAGTATGTACTGTATCTCGCAAGGAAACGTTCCCAACCCGAAAGCTCTGACCTAATGAAACTTCATGCGAGTGTAGAACGCATTCTGCGGTATGCAATCAGCAGTGTTCTGTTTTTATCTAACATTATAACGGTATGAAATAAAACAAAACTTTAAATATTAGAATTGTTCAATTCTTTTTTCTCTATCACACTGCCGAACGAAAAATAAAGTCAAATTGTCCTGCAAAAGTACGGAAACTACTTCGGATTTAAAAGAAACGCACGAAAGCGTTCAAATATTTCCACAGCATAACAATTAAGGCAGGATACCACCTTCGCACTTAAAAAAAATTGAAATTTTTTTTTGTTCTCAAAGTACTCTTTCAAGTGTATAGAATCGAAATTCATTCATTAGAAAGGTGACCGGAACCTTTTTCTTGTGTAAAAACCGGATTGGAACAGATATATAAATCTATATAAAACTTTAAACGCGTTTTTCTCGAAACGATGTTTTCCAAATCGGCGTGTCAGATTACTCCTATAATTTTCATCCGATTGACTTGAAACTTTGCACAATTCTTCCCCGTGGTGTAATCTAACGATGTACGTAGGACTTTTGCTGTAGCGTTGTTATTTTTCTTTTGGTGCGCAATTTTATAAACTTCTTTAAACTTTTTTACCCTAAAAAAATTGACCTTTTTGTTCAAGTGGCCGTCATTTTCTTAAAAATCGAAATTTCGTAAAATCCCTACGTACAGCATTAAAAAATATTGTTGCCAATAGGAACATTCTTTGGTTTTTTTTCTAAGAGCCACGTACAAAGCGGAATTTGACACGCCGTCTAACGATGTTCCTCCAAAGGAGTGTATTTTGGCGCCACCTACAAGAGATTATTTTTCACTTTTTCAGTTTCAAAAAATGTGTAATTACAGATTAAAGTTACATTAATGAATGACTGAAACCGATTTTGTTTCTGCGTATTCTTTGTATGCAAAAAAAATTCATGAAAAACGCCTCCAAAATCGCAGTCAAAGGTGGTATCCTGCCTTAAGTACGTATCGCTGTAATTCAACCAGAAACTAGAGCGAACCATTCATTTAGTCATTACGATTAAACAAAACCCGCCGTTTCCGTAATTCCCCAGCGGGTCAGGGAACAGGCGGCAAGGCAGTGTGATACTCTGCGCGCGCAACTATTAATCCATTCGCCCCCGCCCTTACGGATCACGAGTCGGCCCAGATCGTTACGATAATGCTCGCCACGAATTAGTTAATCGCGGCGCATCGGCACGACGAAACACGCCGGTTTTACGCGTATAATTGGCAATTAAGAGTTCAAGTAAACGTAACGCAACAAATCTGATCCCTCCCCGACGACGGTGGTAAAATCCCGTGGTCTCGAGTTGAGGGGCCCGGCGCGGCGTTCCAGTCGCTGTAGGATACATCTGAACTGGGGTGAATGTTTAATCGCCCTTCAACGTCCCGCGCGAGCGGGGAATCTGGCGCTAGAAAGCTGAACTTTAATGGAAACGTCATGCGCGCTATGCCTGTTGCCAGTGCATTCCAGTTACCGAGAGGAGGGAAAGAAGTAAACGCTTCGCAGAGGCGAAGAAGGGGAGTGCAAGAGAGAAGTACTGGTCATCCTTAAGGCCGCTTCAAGGGCGCTGTGTGATCGAACTCACCGCGGCGATTGTTCCCTTTACGTTCGAATTTCCATCCAGACACCGCGGTAATCTGCATCCATTCAATGGATTTAATCTTCCGTTTAATCTGCACAGTGAAATTGACCGGCCGCCCCGTTCCTTTTTGTTTTCCTGCCCACTTTCCGGTTAAAGGCTGCCCCGGGTACACACCACCGGCTCGTATTTTAGACCCCTCGTGGATTTCTCTCTGTCGGTTTTTATCGCGAGCGCTCGCTCGCGGGAATCGGTTGTTAATCCTTATGGTAACGTTAATTGCCCCGTCGTTCGGCCCGCTGCACGCGTTGCCCTCTTACTTCCCGCGCATGCGCTCCGGCGAAATATTAACCCTTAATTGACAGGCCGAGGTACGGAGTGGATGATATAATTGGCGCGATCGGCTCGATCCTGATGGAGAGGGCTGGGCGGTGTGTGTGAGTCGGGTGATTAATATAAGTTATCGCGAATGGATGGTGGATCCGCGATGATGCTAGGTTACACGGTTTATTAGACTTTAAGCTGCTTAATTTGAAGGCAACGGGAAAGCCCGCTGAATGGCAGATCGCCATGGGAAATTGGAATAGGACGTCGAATGGAGGTGGGAACAATTACAACTCTCTGTGGGGTTTAATTATTTTGGAAGTGGGTTTTCTCGAGGTCATTTCGTGTATTCTAAATGACGTGCTATATTTTCGGTTCGCTGCTATAAACGCACTCGTTTTGACATCTCCTCCGACCAAGAGGAAGTTCGAAGGATTTGCACATTCGGCTTCTGGAAGTGTATGATAGTGCAACTCTTTCTTTGTTTCGATACACTTATACTATCACTGGGATCATAATAGATCGATAGTTCCAGAACTTATAATCAATTATTTAATTACATTACGATTAGCACCCCTTTTTTAATAAATTGTAAAAATTGCTTCTGTTTGCGTACTGACATAATGAAGGCCAGTCACTACTTCACAGGAATATAATATTCGATTAAAGAAGGAAAGTGACGAGATGAGTTTAGATGGCTTTGAAGAACACAGAAATAACGTGCGTAGACACACAAAATATTTTCTATTACTCTCTGATCCAGATTTGCACTCTAAAAAATTGATAACTGCACTTCAGAATTATTTAATTTCAAAACATCCACTTGCAAAGTATGAAAAATTCCAGTTAACCTATAATCTCAGAATCCACATTTAATTTTTCGAAACTAAACACTCTGCTTGTGAAAATAACTAACGCCCACAATACGCAGTAATTCTACCTTACAACACGTCCGAACGAAGTGTTGCTGTATATCTCAAGCGTTCGTTTCCCATCGACAACCCTAACGCGTCCCAAGATCGAATACCTAATGAAGATATTAATCTACACGGCAAAACACCGAGTAACTTACGAGGCAAAATAGTTCCAGTCAAGACAATCCATCTATTTCCGTTGCTCGAAAATCCACCCTTGTATCGATAGCAAGTGCCCGCGCTGCGGAGAGGCGTTATTACGGCCGCCAATTAGGACACCGTCGGACATTAATCGTGCACCAGCGAAGATTAACCGCGTAACTTCGAGGAAAGAAGAAGAACGAAGCAACGAAATTACCTGTTTTGCCGCGGCTACCGTGCGACACTATCATTGCGGCGCACTCAATCATTGTTCCTTCTTATAATAATAATTCACCATTCGGGGTGTCCCCGGTTAGTTTATAAATAGAACTCGTCATGAATTACTGTACGAGACAAAGAGCAGAATATGCAGTCATTGCAATTAAGTGGAGGATAATTACCAAGCGAATAAGCAAGTGATAAGCAGTAAAGCTTTTCCCCTCTGAGAAAACTCGAAAACAGGCCACTCGACGTGCAATCCCTTGTTGATATTACATTACGGCCTTTTTCTCTTTTGATGGGACAGCCCCGTATATGCAAAGAGCGTCGTTTAACGTGAAGCGTCGTGTTGCATGATTGAACAACCCGTGTTGGTAATAAAACATAATGAGTGATCGGTGTGCTAATTTTCGGTCGTAAACGGCAAAGCTTACGAAGGGCGGGTAATATTTACTGCATCCGAAACGAAGAAGACGGCCGTGGTCGGGCGTTTTAATAGAACTTTTTTGCTGGTCGATCGAGAAGGTGTTGTTGAATCGACAACATGAGGGTAACGAGAATTAGCCTGTTATTTTGTCCATTACCGATCGACGCTCAGCGTAAAAAGCATCGGAGAGAGCTGGTCAGAGGGAATTATAGACAACCTGATTCTCATCCACGTTTTAACTCACGATGATTATATAACAGGCATGAAAATTGATGTATGCGAATGATAAGAGATGTTACCGCAATGTTTCTACGATTTCGAGCGGAGTGTAAACGTTAAAGTCCTAATAAAATCCAACGACCGCTCAAGATCGCTTCTCCGACTGTGAATCACGTTAGACAGGGCTCTCGCTTACACCACGCCAACTCGATTCCCTGTTAGAATGGTGAAAAAGTAAATGCTATCGCGAAAATAGCCTCCCCATTGCCTCCAGCGACCATTTGGTTCAGCCCCGACCACAGCAGAGTAAACTGATTTTACACCACGTCTTCGATCGGAACACTTTGCTCGATCTAGTATTCCAAATAGACGCGTGGTATATCATTAATACTATTTCGCATAAAACGAAGCATAAAAAGCCAACGGATGTAGAAACAGAATTACCTACGCATTGAAATCGAAACATGCACACGCCCGCTGTAAAGCCGTTCGACGTGCGCAGCAATTTCGCGCGGCCCTTGTTCTGTACATAGGGGAGACCGGGGCAAAGTGAGACGAAAAAAGTTTGAAGTCGAATAAAATTTTTCCCTTACAATAAAAATGTGTGGAAATAGATTAATAATATAATTTGAACATTACTGTTGATAAATGACGAATAGCAATAGTTAAAATAAACTTGAAGTATATTAAAATTCAACTTGAAAAGAAAAAGCCGAAACGCATCACTTTACCCCATATATGGGGTAAAGTGAGTTACTATCCGGGGTAAAGTGAACTGCAACGAAAGAAGAACTTTAATTAAGTATACAGCTAATTATTAACCCCTTGCGCTGGAATGACGTGTGTAGCACGGCAGCTTCTGTCTATTTTGCACCGTGGTTGTCAAAAACTATGGAAATTTTTTTGAGGTTAGTTTCTGTTCCACCACGCCGCGTGGCTTTCTAGCCAGCTGACAGGTTAGGCTATTGCGCACATCACTTGCGCATCTGTTCTTTGCAGCTCAGTTTATCCCGGTCACTTTACCCCGAATATGTACTCAATGGAAAATTAATTATTTAATAATGTTAGGTTTAATATTTTCTCAAACGCGTGTACATGTATGTTTATAAGCTTGTTATAAACACGCAGAGTTGGGCATTATTCGACTAAATTTTTATTCGACTTTTTTATTCGACTAAGGTTTTATTCGATGAACTCGAATAAATTTTTAGTCGACTAAATTTGTATTCGACTAAGAATTTAGTCGACTGAACTCTTAAATTCTTAGTCGACTAAATTTTTAGGTGTTATTCGTTCCTCGATATTCGTTTAGTCGAAGGCCCGCTGTGGCGACTAAACGACACGAACAAGTGGGGGTCAGAACCCGAGCCGCCGCGGCTCGGCTCCCGAGGCCCGACTCGGGCCGGGCCGAGGGGGGTATCATGAGGCAAGGGAAACGCTTTTCGAGTGTATCTACCGCCCCTACCAGGGGCTGCTCGGTATTCCGTACTATACATATATCGTCAATTTTAACAATTTTCACAAGATTGTAAATTCCGTTCTGTATATTGCACAACAATAGAGGTCGAAGATCTTGTAATAACGTATAATATTACAATAACCACCGTTTAGCCGTCTAAAATCGAGAGACTTTCGGATATGTATCCATAACTTCCGAAAAACAATAGTTTTTTAACTGAAACTTTTTTGAGTAGTTGATAATACTATGTAAAGATAGTCAAAAACGGGAAATCTGCATCAAGCCGTTGACTTGTAAAAAATCCACAAAATGTACACATTTTCCGAGGGTTCAAACAGGTCATCTGCGCCAGTCGAGCGTTTATTTTCGTTTGCAACGATTACAAATTCTCCTAAGGCGAACAGACTATCGGACAAGCTGTTTGAACAACGAGTTGTACTGAAAGCAAATTTGTTAAGTACAAATAAATAATTACTAAATAAATTATTTTCTAAGATCATTGTTATACTGCCTGAAATTTCTCACTTCTTAATCGGTTTTTTTCGCTACGGGGTATCGGGCGGATCACCTTAAGCGGGATTCACACTAGCCGTCTATTTGCCCCGTCATGCATCTGTGTCTCCGTTGCGCTAGGGGTGACGGCCGCCGGCAAGCCGTCGGCCAGACGGCTAGTGTGAATCCAGCTTTACACTCGACAAGCGTTCCCCTCGGCCCGACCGGAGGTCGAGGGCCACGGGACTCTAGTCGAAGCGGCCTATTCGAGACGCTTAGTCGCCACGGAGATCCTCCGACTAACGAATAAGGAGGAACGAATAACCACTAAAAATTTAGTCGACTTAAAATTTAGTCGACTAAAAATTTAGTCAGTTCATCGAATACAAACTTAGTCGACTAAAAATTTATTCGTTAGTCGCGAATAACTTCATTTATTCGAAATTCGTATTCGAAGGTTCGTCGAGAACAATTTAGTCGAATAATGCCCAACTCTGTAAACTAGAGCTCTTACTTTTTGACCCGTCGGGTACCCGGGTACCCGGACATTACCCGGGATAACTTCAAGCAATTGAATGTAGTATTGTCTGTGATTGTTTGTGGTATAGTCTGATGTTAGCCAGAAATGATCGAACAATACCACATTCAATGGCTTGAAGTTGTTTCGGGTAGACGGGTACCCGACGGGTCAAAAAGTAAGAGCTCTACTGTAAACACGTAGGAAAAATTTGGAGTTAAAATAACACATTTAAGACTCATTTATCCAAAAAGCTAATTTGAACAGAAAACCAATCGGAAGTCTCTAAAACTTCATTTTTAATTTTTTAAATGAATTTCCATTTTTCGATATCTGAATGTGCATAATTATCATTGTGGTATTACACACATTTATTACGTCACCAAAATTTGTAAATATATTCTATTGTTAAAGAATAAATTAAGAAAGCTCATTTTACCCCGAGGTTCATTTTGCCCCGGTCTCCCCTACAGCGACGATTGAATATAAGAATATCGTAAGACGCCAGCGTGCGCAGCGCACTATGTATAACAGCGGCAGAAATATCATAGTTTAATAAGAAGAAGCTGTATCTCAGAACCTATGTCACGTGCAGTGGGAGGACTCAGAATAGATCAGTGATGCCAACCTGATGACTAAAGCCTGGTATTACAGTTATTTATATGCATATGCAAGGAGTCGTTAATTTCGAATTCCTCTGCCAGATTTCGCGGACGGAATTGCCACCGTGGTCTACTGTACTCATTACCGGCACAATGAATTAGAGTCATTTGGAATCTTATTCCATAGCGGAGAGCGACCGGTCTTGCTATTAGATTTAATTTTAGCGTCCCGCTATGCGAGACGGCAAAGCACAGAAAATCTAGAGAAACATGCTTCCGTAACCGGTCGGCTATCGCGACCACAGTCGACCGCCGGACCGCTTAATTAATTGCACTTCGAGCGGTATGTCGATTAATTAAAGCAGGGCAACAAGTTTGCGCCGCTCGCTGGGAACATAAAAGGCAGCGCGATTAATGCACATCGTGACGTAGAAGGGCCCCCCCTCCCCCCTCCGATAAATCATAAATCTGGACACCTGTCGCCCAGGGAACTGGTTCCCCCGGTCGCGGGCTACACCGATACAGGGATTTCGCGTACCTATTTCCACCCGACTTGCACCGTCGCGCAGCAAGAATCCTGTTTTCTCCGGCCCGTCCTACCGATGGGGTGAAAATTAGCCGCGGGCGGAGGAGCGCCGCGACGCGCGATCCACGCCCGTAATTTCGCGGGCGAGGCAGCCCAGAGATCACGCGAAACAACGGCATTAATTATACGGTCGCATAGGGTAACTGTGGGTATTACTGCGGACTTTTAAGGTAGGTTAACTTTAGAACCCTCGATACGGCGTTCTAATGAATGAAAGTTCCTCCTTCTTTTTTTAAAAGAAAGGGGGACCTTAATAATTCCATAAAAAATATAAGGGCGGGGTAATAAGCACAGTTAATTAAAAACAAAGAGATTTGTCGATCAATGTCATTGCATGAGTTACTGCGGACATGCATGTATTACTGCGCGCCAGTTACTAACGAAACACCAGTTACCCCGCATGTATTACTGCGGTCTGATGTCAGGCCAAACATAACCTTAGTACAAATTTTTCTTTTATTTCTTGATTCTTTATTATCGCTTGAATTTTTTCTCGGCATGCTTACAGAGTTACACGTGATTGCACGCACCGTTGCGTACTTTGCAGGTTATATATACCTAGACGGCAGTGAATACAGTCGTAGGTCCGCAGTAATACATGCACATGGTGTCAAGTAGTGCACCTAATACTGCGGTGAGAAATAAAAATTAAAACTAAAATGTAGACGACTGATTTACTGTTTTTCTGAAAAAATAACTCTTATTCTATCGAGCAATACCGCTACGGTACATGTATTACTGTTAATAACAAAAATATAAATGTTTCTCAAGTAGGTGTTCATGACCGCCATATCGGAAATCGACCGAAGTTTCGCCTTGACGAATTTCAAACTACGATAAAAGAATTAATAATAACTTTGCTGTGCATACTTATTAATAATTATCTGTAATAGAGTTTAAAGTAATTTTATCAAAAATTTTCAAGAGGTTATGTACTTTCCAACACTAAATATGATCTGTTTTAGAATATCCGCAGTAATACCCACACCTACCCTTACTTTGTGCCTGACAATTTGAAATACCCGATCGTTGGAACGGGGCCGGGCTCTCGGCGATGCTTTATCCGCTGGATATGATCGGGACAGTAAACGTTCCCGCAGCTAAGCATCACCGTCGCCACGCTGACAATATAATTGCCGGTACCCCGGACAAGCGCATGTCTCGCGTTTTACAGGTTAAAAATCGCCCTATCGAGGGCAACAACCGATTATTAAAGCCAATTCACAGTGTAGCCGCAGCATCATGAATGAAACGTGAGAATCTGGCTCCCTCAGATCACTGTTTCGAATTCGCTCCACGTTCTGTGTTCCCGCTCCTCCTTCGTTTTCTCCTCCGCCGTTGGCCCGACACGAGCCTCCATCCCGTAAAGCCCATTTACGCGAACGTCCCATCGCGAAACACCCGTCCCGCAGTCACGTTTTATAGTCCATCGTAATTACAGGCTTTGCAACAGTGAGTTATGCGTAAAACTTCTGAACGGGGCAACGAGACCGTATACGCAGTCGTGTTTAAGGGTAACATTTACCGGACGAGCGGGGCCCCAGATATGGCACGGTGCTCCCCGCGTGTAATGAGGCCCCATGGTCATTATCATGCACCGCGAACGTATACAGGGTGATCCTTGTAAGGTGACCGATGGAAATGATGGGATTATTATTATCTCCAATGCTAAACGAGATACGGGAAATTTCTCGGGGCGAAAAATCCTCTGTTCGCATTAGGGTGGCTCTTATTTACACTTGGTAAAAATTTTTTTCAAGATTTTCTTCGGGGCACCCTCCAGAATAGTTCCAAATAGTTGAAAAAAAATCTGTGTAAAGTTTCAGCTCGATCGGATAACGGGAAAGGGTGCCCCTGGGCCGTTAAACATTTAAATCATTATTTAACAGCTCGCGATGTCGATTTTATATAAGGTCTTCCAAGTTATTGATTAAATCAAAAAATATGTCAAACAAAAGTTGTAGATCCGGACAAGGAGCATCTTTTTTTGGCGTATTACTATTTTTCGTGCGACAAACGGTTTTCGAACAAAATCCGAAAAACTAAAAAAAAAAAACTTTTTTTTTTTTAAATTTTTGAATGTTTAAATGCTTCTAGAACGCTTTTTATTTATGAAGGTGAACAAAAAAAATGGAATTTTTATTTTCGAGGACTACTTTTTAAACATTTAAGGAGGGGGCATATACCGAAATATGCAAAGATAAAAAAAAAATTTCTTCTTATTTTCAGTGTTTGATATGCGATGAATGTTTCCTGAAAAGTTGGGGTCGAAATTCGCCAAAATATCGGAGATATAGACGTCGTGATTTCGGGTAAAATGATCATATCTGATGTCTATATCTCCGATATTTTTGCGAATTTTGACCCCAACGTTTCAGGAAACATTCATCACATATCAAACACTGAAAATAAGAAATTTTTTTTTATCTTATTTGCATATTTCGGTATATGCCCCCTCCTTAAATGTTTAAAAAATAGTCCTCGAAAATAAAAATTCCATTTTTTTGTTCACCTTCATAAATAAAAAACGTTCTAGAAGCATTTAAATTTTCAAAATTTAAAAAAAAAAGTTTTTTTTTTTAGTTTTTCGGATTTTGTTCGAAAACCGTGTGTCGCACGAAAAATAGTAATACACCAAAAAAAGATGCTCCTTGTCCGGATCTACAACTTTTGTTTGACATATTTTTTTATTTAATCAATAACTTGGAAGACCTTATATAAAATCGACTTCGCGAGCTGTTAAATAATGATTTAAATGTTTAACGGCCCAGGGGCACCCTTTCCCGTTACCCGATCGAGCTGAAACTTTACACAGATTTTTTTTTAATTATTTGGAACTATTCTGGAGGGTGCCCCGATGAAAATTCAAAAATCGAAAATTAGATCCACCCTAGTCCGCATCCTTTGGTCGACTGGATTTTTTTATGAGATCTCGTATTCCCTTCTCTGTAGCCTAATAGAGCTTTTTAAGGCAAGTTTAATGATCTATGATACAAGGTAGCAAAAATGAAGTTGACCTTAAAATGTCTTTGGCCCCTCCACCAATTGGCCGCGCAGAGCATTAGATATCCCCCTCCCGAACAGAACATTTTTCCTCCCGTGGAATTTATCGTATCTCGTTTAGTATTGCAGATAATTCCATCGGTCACCTTGTAAGGATCACCCTGTATATACGGCCGGTGATGGGAACGTTAACCGTAGGTGCTGCGCTCTATATCGATGGTCAGCGGCTTCGTTAACGCTTTTCGATCATTTACGATTCTATCAAGCCCCCCCTTCCGTTACTTTAGCTATAATCAGATAACCAATGTGCCTCCGGTTTCTTAACTGCCGCGTTTTTTTTTCCATATCTGAGCATTCATTATTTATGCTCTTCACTTATTGCGTTCTCCGAAACGAAAAGGAGGCGTTGCACGACAGTCGGGTGTTTCGGGTGTGGAGAACCGGGTGAATATTAGGTTCAGAAGGGTGAGAAATAGCTTCCCAACTTTTAAAAAAATTTAATGGACCACTTGTTAAGTCAAGGATGACGTCTGGAATTATTTGAGGTTTTCATTGGACTTCAATTTCGTTAGGTTCGAATGAGGGGAATTGGTGGTGGAAATGGAAGGAAGATAATGGTATTCAGGAATATTGGGATCGTTCGTTTTGTAAGGAGCGGTAGTATGAAAGGCAAAAGTGTTAACGAGATAGTTGAAGTAGTGAATTATAAAAACTAGGATCATAGTCCGCCGATACATCGATTAATATATAATGCTGTTTTGCAATGCGTTCGAAAAATGCTACTTTTACCGTTCTTTGCGCGAGCAGCAAGCACATTGTCCTCGTTCATTATTTGATTGTCCACTTGTGGATCATATAGATGGTTCAGTAATTGCTGCATCAATAACTGCCTCTGTTTCGACGATCTTGGCGGTTTGTATAATGAAGTTCCTGACTTGAGAATGCGGCAAACACGATTTATGGGTTGCTGCACGAACAGGGGAAAATTTTTCTGAAGGACATCCCAAAAGCACTAATATAGATAAAGGCAATAAGAAGTTCTTTACTCACAGATGAAAAATAAATAATACCACCTTCGCGTTCACTAATGCGCCCCCCTTTTTAACATAAATATTCTTTCGCATTAAACTGTGACTAGTTTAACATCAGCAATGAAACAGAATGTATCAAATAAATTGGAAGTATGGTGTGAAATCTTCGATGAATATTTAGTTTGCATAGCATATTGGTTATCTCGTTTAAACAGGTTTTCTAATTATTCTACAATTATACGCCTTGAAAATATGTAATTTCTGAATGTTTTTCTGGCATTCAGAGAATCTAACACTCGTATATTGCAAGGATACAAAAGGTGATTGATACCCTTTTATCCTTGCTCACAAACATATTACACGATTCAACCTGTAGAATACTGTGACTAGACAAACGAATACAATAAATTGAATTTACTCGTTCGAAATTTCACCCAGGTGACCGACGATAAAATTAATTAACTTCGAAATTCTCATTTTCAGTTAATTCTCAACGTTAGTAAAAATCAAATCCCTTGTACCAAATTTCCAGACCAATTTGATATAACCAATTTACAAATCAAAATCAATAATAAAATACTGATTACTATGGGTATCAATAAATATCAATAATGATCATTCCATTGTTGCGATTAATCAATGAACAATAATAACAAGACCCGTGCATGTTACCTCCTCTCTCTCCTTTGGCATGGAAAAAATATGACTCATCGTAGCGTTAGCACGCGCGTTCATTTGCCACGCAATAATTCGTATACGTTTCAAAGTGAGCATCGCTGGGAGTGAAGTTAAATAGGCACGATGCGTTATCGTTGAACATGTCTGTTCGTACTAAAAAGCACACTAATCGTGATCGTTTGAAGGCGAGTCGTCCAGTAGCGGACGCGTTATTAATCTTTCTTAAGTCGCATTAACACTAGTGGCGCGTATCCGCGAACGTACACTCCGCTGCAATTGTGTGCACACGTGTGCAACGTGCATCGCACTTTGACAAACACGCGAGGTCGGCGCCATTTCCCGAGAAAATATCACTTTTTTCCGAGTTGCCAGAACAGGTTGTGTAATTCATTACGATATACAAAGCATAATGAAACTCGCATCGTGGGATCTTTCCGTAACGTTTGATACCAGATAAACCTCTGATACGATATTTTTAACAACGATAAATATGGTCCAATAAGGTATACATAAGAAATTAGAAGGCTCTCTTTTTGTGTCACTTAGGAACCTGATTCTCTACTTACAGCAATTGATATTTCGAGCTTCAGAGATCGTATTTTAAATATAAATTAAAAAACATTCAGAATGAAGAAGCCATTTGGAATACCTATACCTGTGAAAGAGGACTGTGTTCCTTCTAAACAGGTGAACAAGGTCGTGAGTTGGGAACTTTAATTGGAGCGGATGCAAAATCGTTACACATTCTCAGAATTCTCCTAACGTCGTTAAATTGAATAGGAAATAGATTTTAGACGAATGTATGCATAAATAATTTCAGGTATATTGGTTTTCGAAGAGACTTTGACCAATGACATTCTCCTTTCCTTTACTCACGAAGCATTAGTTATCTCTCGTGTCACCGTGTTCATCTGTTAAGGATATCCGTAGGTATACATATGAATATTTTTAAAAACTCGAAACTTTGTATTTTGCATACTCAAGCATTGCAATCTTTCTAGAACACTGCGATATCTCTGGTAGGCGGGCAAACGAGTACAGTGTGTCAGAATTATTAGTTTTGCAGGAAGACACTTATTGTTAGAATATTTAAAGTGCAATGTAAGATCAGGTGTTAAATATTTGTCGTGAAAGTTGATAACATTATATCCTAAAACAAACTTTTATTTTTATCTTCGATTCACAAAAGAGAACAAGAAAGAAACTGTTTAAGCTTGAATATAAAAGAGTTATAGGTACTCGTACATGCTAGTTTCTGTTCTACTTTCCACTCCTCCACCATTGTCGCCTGATCCTTTCAATCTTATAAAAACATAACAATTTCAGATACCATGTTCGATATTAATGATCCATTTGTTTACAATGATTGCCATTTGTAACACAGTTTGACGCTTAACGCCGAGACGCGGCCACAACGTGAGCTATTGATGCGTGTCTGATCGCATGCAGGGCTTTTCTACTTGCTTCTTTAGTCTGCTTTGGAAACACTCCGCAATTAGAACCGATGCAGAATTTTCTCGCACCCTTCACCCACATCCATACGATCTTCGCTCAGCGATGTCAAATTAGGGGAGACCGGGTATGGTTGTCTCATTTTCTTATTTTGATTTTTTCACGGGTTATAGCTCCAGGGAAGTTCATTCAGACTTAGATTAATATAAACCATATACGTCCGACTTTATAAAAAAAATTGGTCCCGCGGATTTTGTCAATCAGATTAGGAGCTAATTCACAGGAATTAGGAGCTAATTGCAGAAACTATTTTGTGACAATATACCTCGAGGCTGGGTTGGTTGCCACAAATTTAGATAACTAAGTAGTTTATTAATAAAAAGCCGATTCAATGAAGGAAGTCATATCATTTTTGTTATTGTAATTATAAATGTCTTGAACACAAAATTACACTTAAAAACATTATTAACAAAGAATTTACAACTATATCACTGAACCCCAATGTCTCTAGATTTGCTTTCTAAATACAGAGACAAGCACACAAGGCAAAAGTCTTCTTCATTTTCTTTTTCATCTTTATTAATTGTTGATACTTTTTTTCTCTCCTTTATCCGATAAAATAACTCGTTTTGCTTTGTTCTTCTTTCCAAATGTTCTGTGACAAGTGTTACCATTTTCAAATCAAGCGCATCCATCAACGGGCAACTGAACTTCACCGCGAAATACTCCAGAGACCATGCACCCTCGCAGAAAGCCCAAAAAGTTTCATACACGCTTTCAAAACCGTCACGTTCCAACCTCCTTGATTTTACACCTCGCAGACACTAGTTGGCGAGCCACCGTGTGCCTCTACCAGCACCAGGCGAGAAAGGGGGGCGCGGTGCTGTGCATTTCGCGCGGAACAATTAGTCAAGAAGTCCAAGTGCAAGCAATTTGACAAACGTGCAACGGCCGGTCGCGCGCGCGGCTTGCGGCGTCGCAGGAGGCATTCACGTTGCAGGTGCACGCTGCACGCCGAGCGCCGGCGTAGAGAGAAGGAGAGGGAATCGCTGCACTCCGCGCTTACAAGGCCATACGTTCTCCGCGGCGAGATCTCGGCATGCATAACAGAGAGCGGGGAGGGCTGACATTTGTAACAATGTAGCCGTCCGTAAGAGTCGGCTGCGGAGCCGTTAATCGCTCGCGTCGTCTCGTATTTTTAGGCCTTGCGAGCACAATAGCGTGCCGCCGAGATCGCCGGATCGTGTATGCCGCAGCAGAAATGGATGAGACAGAGCGCGGCCCTTCCCGCTGCATCGTGCTATAGAAAACTTTCGTCGGCGGCGAAGTGCAATTACGCCCGTAGAACGGCCCTACACGCGCATCTTCCTTTTCCCTTGCAACCAGTAGGAGACGGAAGATCGAATGATACACCGTGACGGATAGCGGTGGCAAATGGAGAGAAGTGCCCCCCCTTATCGAGAAGACGATGACGACGTCGAAAACCAGAATATATCCAGGGTCGGTTTGAATACTTTTGCCAGAAATAGCTGGAGCTATCGCCTAATCGAATGATCGTGTTCTACGGCGAGGTGTTCGACGCGTTCGCTGCGGAAGTTAGCTGCAATCAGGGTTGCCACCTTATCACCATATAAATCCCGGAGTGCCACACATTCCAACCCGGAGATTCGAATATAAACCCGGAGATGGAGAAAGCAAAAAAAAATTTTTGTTCTCGAATATCCAGAAAACAGATGTGCGATTCTTTTAAGCTCAAACAATTCAGAATTTAAAAGTATTTTTTTTTTTAATTAACAACTATTATTGAATATAAAATTGATACCACTGTATAATACCACAATTTCTTATTATCTGATTTTTTCTACAACCCGGAGATTTTTTCAGTAAAACCGGAGCCCGGAGATTTTCGTCAAAACCCGGAGTCTCCGGGCCAAAACCGGAGAGGTGGCAACCCTGGGGCTGCAATCCTTCGCGCTCCAAGTTAGGCGGCGGGTGATTGGACCACGGGGTTCTGGCTCGACGCGTCGCGCTTGTCAAATAGACAAATTTTCAGATAGAGAACCGTGGCAGAGTTTAAAGATGTCGGAATGTAGTGTCATCGCTTTGGCGTGCCTAAGAGGGATGCTTGGAGTCCAAAGGGTTAGTGCTCCGTCGTGGGTGTGGATTGGAGCTCACGTTTCGCATATAGCTTGCCGAAATTGTTTAAAAATCGCCAGTAAGGGTGCTGTATGAGATCAGGCCCGGATTAAAGGGGGGGCTAGGGGGGGCTGCAGCCCCGGGCCCTACTTTCCAGGGGGGGGCCCGTTCTAAGTCTTCAGTTCTAAGCAATTTAAACTCGTTATTGTTTAAATTTTTGTTACCCCCCCCCCCCCCCCGCCACCCCCCGCGGCTTTTCAACCACGGGGGCCCACGAAGGTTGGATAGCCCCGGGCCCCAAAAATCTTAATCCGGGCCTGTATGAGATAAGTCTCCCGCGGAGCTTTATAGAATGAGCAGAATGTATGCAACGTCGTTATTGTAATTGCGGAGAGTTCCTGATGAAATATAGAGAAATGTGGAAGTCGAGACTCGTGTGAGCTAGGGCAAACATTACGTTTGTGTTGATGTAACACATGAAATTTGGAAATATAAAGACTCCGTGGTTTTTAACACTAGTCAAGAAAGTCCGACCCCAATTCGACGTGGTTTGGAAGGTGCAGAAGAAGCCATAACCTTTTTTAACATCTCTATGAGGCAAATAGAGGAATTCCTCTGGTCTAAATCCGATTTTTAACACCCAATGAGATGTGGTGTTTATGGAACACTCTCAGTCGAAAGCTCTCGCACGGTCTCAGCACTGGTGAGCTGGCTCAGTTACCCCGGGATCGCCAGTTTCCATTGTGGCAGCTGCGTCTCTGCCATCCAGTTCATTCTCTTCAGTGCTTTTCTTTCCCTACGTTTGTAACTTTCACATTTCTAAATTCTCTTACTGTTTACAACTTCCTGCCCTTTCTTCTACAGTGCGTTTCTCGAGGGTTTCGCCTGGACCTGGCGTTCGTCAAGCACATGTGGCGACCAGGCCCGCACGAGCCCAAGCGGAGCCGTTTCTCGGGTAGCTTTCTCTTCTACCGATTTCAGTATTTCTTCAGTTTTCTGCCTTGCTCTTTTTCTATTTCTTTCTTTCACTTCTTCCACACCTTGTTAAGGGTACAGGTGTGAGGAGACAGCCAGTCGGCATGGAGCAGTTCTGGTGTAAGCTCGCCGATAACCTCACGCGAGTCTCTGTGTATCATCGCAATTATTGTTTTAAATAGGGTAAATCCGGGAGACGCGGTCGGGCCGGAGAGTTGGTCGTGTCGCTATATTTCAGAGTCTATACGTAAAAATGCATTAAAGTGCAGACCAATTACTTCTCTAGAAGCCAAATAGTTGAATGAATAGCGTTATTTCGCTTCCTTCTGTGTTTTCTGGATTTATAGGCTATAAAAGGTAAATTGATGTTACATTTAACCTCTTTTGTCAAACAGCGGTTGTACAGAATCGTATTTAAAATATACTTCTAAGTTTATTTTCCTTTAATATTTGGAATAATAAGATAGTAGAGATATTGAGGGACAATGCACCCAAAGTATTGGGCCATATTAACTCTTCCTCTCAAAGCTAACGAGAAGACCATATCTCGCTGCAGAAAGGTGAGATGGTCGAGTTATGATTTTTTTATTATTTTTGTTTATTTTTTTATTTTTTATTATTATTTTATTATTATTTTTGTTTATTTATTCACTTTTGTATTCATTTGCCTTGCTAATCGCCAGTAGGTAATTCACTTTTTCTTTGATGTGTTCTTTACTTGTTTAGCGTAAACAAATTAAATATCAATAAATCCGTAGTTGTATTCACTCATAAATAATTTTGCTTTATCCTTTGTTAATTTTCCATGAATAATTATGCGAGTGGTCTCTGCCAACGACAAAAACCATTTCTCCCGGCACCTCGGGAGAGGTGGTCAGATGTCATGACTTCAGTTTTCAACCCGATTTACAGTAAATATTGTCTTAAAGCAAATTTCGACCAGTTTTTCTGAATCGGCATAAAATTCTGAACATATTAGGTTTGTTCTGATAAAATAAGTAATATCTATATTAGTTTTAATAGCCATTTTATATTAGGTCGACCGCGTCTCCCGGATTTACCCTAAATTGAGTGTGTGGTAGACAGAGTTGTACTTTTCTTTACTACATACCACCTCACCATCTTAGGGACTGTTTCTGAGAAATAATCGCGCATGACACCAAGCCCCAAGTCCAGGGGGATGCGGAAGTTTCAACGTCAATTTAATCACTCTCTGGTGACGATTTGTCGACGCTGTTTGAATACGTGGGTCCTGCGTTGCGTGAGGAGCACAGATGACAGTAGAACTTGATCGGTGCAATTACCACTAACGTTGCACGTTAAAAATTTGCACATTCTTTTCTGTACAAAGCTTTACCATTAAGGGAAAAACGAGTTTGAATCTTCGTTGAATACACGTGGCACTGACTAACGCGACTGATGTAACACGCCACTTACATAACACGAGTTGATCGGCTGACGTACATACATAGTCAAGCGCACGTGTACCTGACAAACGTTTTAAGTCACTTGTCTGGAAAACAGGGCTTCGTACAAAATACTCTTATTCCGCCTTCCCAACCTCCATTTTCTCATGTAATCACTAAATTCTTAAATAGACCACCAACACTACTTACGTTTACCTTGAAAGATCCAAAGCGCACGAGCGAACAGTAACGCGTATATTATTTCGACAGTTGTGAATGCATTGCTATGTCTTCGAAATCCATTTACAGATTATTCCATACCCAGCAATAGTGACGTTCCCAATGCGCATGTCCGAACAAACAAAAAAAAAAACAGGAAAGTGGATGAAACAATCACCCCCAATCCATCCCACGGAATGCGAGCCCGGAACCCGGACTTCCAAAATTATCCTCTTAGACCTCGTATAAATACATATCACTATTGCTCAGTACACCTGCAGGTGTAAGTGACAGTTATTGTGTCTGCAGCTACTTCTTTCGAACATTAATCACTGTAACGTCAGACGGTAATTAAAATGTAACCTGTGTGCTCTAACATTACAAGCTCGTTATTATTTGAACGCGGCTGCCGCTGTGTGAGCGTTGACGGCCACCGTACAGCCGCAGCATGATGTTTTTGCTGGCAAGGCATTTTTACTTTCCTCAAGCACCATTAATCTCTGCCACGAGTGGTTAGGTGCGAATGTTCGCCATTCAGTTCGCGCGTTCGCTGGACTGTATTTGCAACCAGAGCCGGGCACAATAATTTCGTTCGGATGATGAATGAGGGATAAGAATAACGAATAGGCTTCACAGGCGTATTAGTTATTACCGTTTATGTTGCGACAGGTAAATCCAATTTGTTGTCAAACCGGTGATTTTGAAGCAATATTGTTTAAGGCTCTTTCATTCAAAAGGGAGGAGGTTGAAGCAATAATCTCGAAATTCTTTCGGATGCTTTATAGGGTCATTCCACGCGAAGTCGGACACTTTTCGGAGTAACATTTCGGATTTTGGTGCAACTTGGATATGTTGTAGTCTTTAGAGGTATATAAACATATCTCGAAGGATTTTTCGAAATGTCAAAAATTGTGGATGTTACAGCTCTTTGAAATATAGTGTTTACTATTTTTCAAAAAATTATAACTATTGAACTAATAAATTGATAAAAATGACCTTTTGGGTGCTGACAGTGGAGATATAAGAGTACCTAATAAAAATAATTTCACTTAATAAAAACGAATATTTGACCATTTATTTAGCAATTGTTCTTAACAAATGCAATATTATAGTTGAAGGCACCTTTTTAAAAATTTGGAAAAATAGGAGGATAAAGCCCTGTTTTTCCTCTTTACGGACATGTTTCGAAAAACGTGGACGTTTTAAAATTGGCTAAATGAAAATTAATTGAATGTAACGCGTCGCCCAGCACCGGCTCGACTGGTCGGGCCGTGCAGTACTCGCAGCGGCCAAGCGGCTATATCTGCTATTCTTATAGAATGGTAAGTATTTGTAAAAAAATGAAAGAGGAAAACTTTTACTGTTTTTTATACCCAACATAATACAGTATCTCAATTTTTGGTGTTCGCAATATTTTCATTGAAACGAGGGTGACCTTCAGTGTTTTAAATGGAATGCTATATACTTGATTACCCAAAATGAAAGTGACTGTCAAGACAAATTCAACCATATGGTATACTATGACCTTCAAAGCCACACAAGGTTATAAATATATTGAAATAGTAGATTGAGTTTCTTTCTTTCATTCCTAACCTTGTGTGGCCTTGAAGGTCATAGTATACCATATGGGTGAATTTGTCTTGACAGTCACTTTCATTTTGGGTAATCAAGTATATAGCATTCCATTTAAAACACTGAAGGTCACCCTCGTTTCAAGGAAAATATTGCGAACACCAAAAATTGAGATACTGTATTATGTTGGGTATAAAAAACAGTAAAAGTTTTCCTCTTTCATTTTTTTACAAATACTTACCATTCTGTAAGAATAGCAGATATAGCCGCTTGGCCGCTGCGAGTACTGCACGGCCCGACCAGTCGAGCCGGTGCTGGGCGACGCGTTACATTCAATTAATTTTCATTTAGCCAATTTTAAAACGTCCACGTTTTTCGAAACATGTCCGTAAAGAGGAAAAACAGGGCTTTATCCTCCTATTTTTCCAAATTTTTAAAAAGGTGCCTTCAACTATAATATTGCATTTGTTAAGAACAATTGCTAAATAAATGGTCAAATATTCGTTTTTATTAAGTGAAATTATTTTTATTAGGTACTCTTATATCTCCACTGTCAGCACCCAAAAGGTCATTTTTATCAGTTTATTAGTTCAACAGTTATAATTTTTTGAAAAATAGTAAACACTATATTTCAAAGAGCTGTAACATCCACAATTTTTGACATTTCGAAAAATCCTTCGAGATATCTTTATATACCCCTAAAGACTACAACATATCCAAGTTGCACCAAAATCCGAAATGTTACTCCGAAAAGTGTCCGACTTCGCGTGGAATGACCATATAGCGATGCAGCATTAGTGGCTAATAGTTCAGGATTTATTTATACTCCGGAGTCTTTAAACTTTAAGATCTACATGATTCCAGATCCATGAAGGTGTTGAGCTAAAAGCACTTGAGAATTGTTCAAGAATACCTTGAACACACCTGATCACTGCAACAAGGCATGCTACGCTGTCAAATGATTCTCCCTAGGACTGAAATTTCTTCAGTTCGAGATTCAACTTGTTTGAAGCCGTTCCAGATGCATTCAACGGACCTCTTTTACAATTTGCTTTTCCTACGCCCATCCCTTCCCAAGAACAAAACAAAAGCAAGTCAAAACTCACCAGCGACTGCACTGCCCTCGATACAGCACGTCTCACAATTACCCAGAACATGTTGACGCTCTCTTAACGTCCCCACGTGACCCATTCGTTTTCTCACACCGCGACACAAACGTCTGAATAATCTCATGTCCGTTTCCACCGGTCGTGCGCTTACACGTGTCGGAATACCGCGCTTTAACTTTAATCTCGCGTAGAGATCGATTCCCGGCCACCAAACGGGACAGATGTGAACGTAACCGTATGTTTCGATCGTGTTCCCAACAGTGTATCCATTTGGAGTCCAAGGCGAGGCCGTTAATCGTCTACCGGTTCGCCTGGACAGACCAGCAGGAATGCCACTTTCCACATCGGCTTAAAAGTATCCAACCGGGCGGACAGGCTCGGTTACCCGCCAGCGAGGGCATTTATCCTGAAATGGTGTTGGCACGCGTGAAACACGACGTCTTCACCGTAATTACTAGCCACCCCGATCGCGACCCCAGCTAGGCCAATAATCCTCGCCGCCGCGAGGGCGCTCCGATTTCTTCCCTTTCCATGTAGAACTAGGCTCCGCGCTCGAAGATCTTACTCACGCGGACTCTCGCTGGTGTTTTCTTCTAGCCTACATCGAAAACTGGTTAACGAGACCGGCGCTATCCGAATCGGAAACGCTTAAGGGTGGCATCGCGCATAGTAGCATACGAATGTTACAGCAACGGGTCTGTGCATCGTTACTTCACTATATTGTAACGGGGACGTTGATAATTAATGAGACGAAGCTGTGTAAGAAGCGCAGGCAAACCTTGCAGCGGTGAAGCTGAGGGAATATGTTGACTAATGGGTGATTGTGGGGGATAGAGGTGCGTGGGATTCATTAGAGGGTCGAGGACAGTGGATGAAATGAGGCATTGAGAGCAAAAATGGACTAACCAGCATTCTTTGCGAAATTGAGTTAGTAGGAATAATGTATTCCAACAGACTCTAGACTCTACTATTCGTTATCAAATAGGAAAAATTAATTTTTTTCCAATGTGGGTTGGTCTGTCTTTTCTCTCAATGCCTCAAATATTCTCGCGAAGACTTAACGAATGCTTGTATTCAAAGATTCGCGGCACTACGGCGCGGCGCTCAAAACGCACGCCGCAAAGCGACCGCGTCGACGCATGGCCTGGCCAGAAAATACCAATTTTTTTTCAAACTTGTGGGTTTGTACGGGACCTCGATAGAAGTATCAGACATCTTTTTCTGCTACTCTTTGTTTCTTCAGAGCGAAAACATACCCTTAATTAACGTGGGGTTAAAATAGATTAACTTCTGTTTTCCTACTTTCATGTATACCTTGAAAACCATAGCAGATATAAACAAAATTGTTACGATGAAAATTAAATGGTTTTTTATACTCTATTGAACTACGCGATCAAATTATTTACAATTTGTAGTTTAAACAAAAAGCGTGTCTTCACTACAAATTTGAAACAATTCCACTGCATGATTTTATACAGTTTCATTCGTCTAACCCACACACACACACCAGCACGGTCCATGTCATCCCCCTACTCAACAACCAAAATCGCCTTCCATTCTGTCGAGAATGTTTCCGCAACGAGTGTGGAAACCGCGCTCGAATCGTCTGCCGTGTAGAATGTCGGTATTGAAAGAAGTAGAATGACCTGACATTGCGCCCAATGTAGACGACACCTTACTAGACAATAAACCGGCAGTTTGACCCGTTCGTTTGCAGCTCATTAAGACCTATTGGATGACGGCTATTGCGATCGAGACGATACGCGCCTCGAGGCGCTAGCGGTGGGGTAGCGTTCTGACGAACGGACCGTAGCCCCGTTAAACGATTTATAATGATCAACCCGTGCAAACACAGTAGCCACGTAGGTAGGCTGTTTAACAAATTATGCTTCCACCTTTTTCACGCCTACTTGAACGCCCCGCTCCCTTCGAGCACGAAGAAAAGCCACGGGGATACCGCGGCGTCCCTGTCATTAAACCACGTCTAACGCTATACAGGGTGTCCCAGAATTTCAAAACACAAGCACGCGTCGACGTATTCGGTGCGAGAGAAGGTGGGCCTTGTGGAGGAGATATCGCTGTGAAGAGGGCCTCTTAAGGACAGTGGCCGTTTGGGAGGGATGCAGGGCAGATTGGTTAGTTTGGGGCCAATCGGACCTCAAGCCCACAGTCTCTCGCACCGAATACGTCGACGCGTGCTTGTGTTTTGAAATTCGAGCACGTGTTTATACTCGAGAGACAAGGGATCCGTCTTTAATTTGAGGGTAGGACGAAGCAGGCGGGACTACGCGCAGTCAGCGGACTATCCCTTCTTTTCCTGTGTCTCTCCGCGAGACGTATTGATGCTGGATAATACTCTGTAATTTCTAGTTCTCCAAAATTAATCAGGCTGATCAGCCAGAGCATTTCGCCAGGGTCGCGGTTTATGACCGTATTGTCCCGCAAGTCGGCGGTAGAGAACGGTTTCCTACAGTTTCGGATAATTTATGACTTACTTGGTTCCGCCTCGTAGCAGACGTGAACTCAGGGTATCGGAAAAGGGAAACAGGAAGCAGGATTTTTTTCTTTATAGCAACTCGAAGACTTTCTGTTTCTCTTCTCTTCGGACCCTTTCGAACCGATACACGTGGTGTCTGTTTTCTATCTCGAAGCAATGGGTACATTGGCAGTAGAAGGACGGAGCGCGGGCTTTTGTGAAGGTTTTCGTTGCACTTGTGCAAAACACGTGTGTTCCGAAAATGTGCTGGCTTCTTTTTACCTGAAGCCTCTTGGCCTGGTGGGGGTCAACTCATAATGGAACGAGAGAAACTATTTGGGGGTAGAAGAAGTCGCTTGGAAAAAATCTTGTCAGTCAGCAGTTAGCAATCGCGTCGCAGACAAATGTTCTCTGCTCGAGAGTATTACGCGATGTTCTGTGTGTACCCCCCGAACAACGAGGACGCAAGTGCTGCAGCGTGAGAATTTGCGCGGGAATTACCCACGGCTCCGAACGCCAAGTAAAAATTCATTTCCACCAATTTTTATAACGTGGCAACAACACGTTCCATGAAAAATAAATTAAGTGATCAGTGTTAGTAGCCGTGCAGTGAAGTGAATATTCGGTGCATTAACCCGGACGCACTTGACGTTGCGACCCTTAACTTTGGATGGTGTCGTGTACCTGAGATCAGCTGTGCACTCGGCGATGACCAGGATCGGTTCAGTGACCTAGTCACCCAGGTTTTTAAGCTGCAGGTGAATTTCCGAAAGGGTGAGTTTTAGTTACATTATTGGCGACTATTATTTTTTAAATTTAACGCAGGCTACGGCTCATTTCCGGAGATAATTCTCCAAATTTCCGTACGTAAATTTTTCTTCCGAGTTTTTAAACCAACTTATTCATTATCAACAACAGTGTTGGCCGTTATTCAACTACGGATTTTTATCACAATAACGAACTACGATCACTTTTCGTTCGTCATCCATTTATCCTTTATTCATTATTCACTTTAAATGGCAAACAAACCATGGCAAAAGGTTGGATTTTTTGTTACGTCTTTTTCATTTACCATTCTACGCAATTTCCTTCGATGCATGCCGCCTTGCTTGTTCGTAGTCGCAGCGCGGCCCGGCGCGCGGCCCGGCGCGCGGCCCGGCGCGCGGCCCGGCGCGCGGCCACGCTAGCGCGGGACCTCCAGCGGAAGGCGCGCGCTCTGATTGGTCGGGGTTTTTTGTTAATATCTCGAAAACCAAACCCCGGATCCCAAAACGGCTAAGGACTTTTCGATGTCTTTTTGCATCAGGATATTGCATGTTCCGGGATGTCCCTCAATTCTGGGACACCCTGTATTTGCCACGGTACATGTATAGGATGACCGTGCCGTATGCCACTCGAGGAAAAATATTAATTTACTATTCTCTGCAGTGTGGTGTCGTAGAAAGAGCGAATTGGAAATCCGATAACTACTTAGTGCTCAGAAATTGCAGGGGGCGAGTAATGGAAAAAATGTGCGGGGAGAAGATAGGGATGTGTGCGTGCGTGTAGTTTCCACTAGAAAAGAAAAAGGGGTTGTTTAAAGTGCTTCCATTTTACCCTATTTTATTCATAAACGTAATAACCTTATTACGCCGCACAGTGGTCCGAATAGGGGCAGTAGAGGACATTCGTGTATAACTTTTGAACTATAAAAGATATCGGAATGAAATTTACGCCAAAAAATAGGAAAAAATTATCCCCTTCTAATGATTTATTATTTAATATATTGTACATTTATTTAATGTTTTTTTTTCAATTTTTTCAACTTGATTGTTATTAAAAAAAATTGAAAACTGTGTATTTAGTGGTTTATTTAATGCTCTTTAAGCGATTTAAATCGCATGTTGGGGAAACTTTTCGTTTCCAAGTTATAAGGAATAGTCGAATAGTACAATAAGAAATTGTGACGAAATCTACGGTTTAGTTAAACATTATTATTCATATTTATTATTAATTTATTCGACGGACTAGAGCCCAATATATACATAAATATTTGTAAAAACCCTTTGTAATATAATAATAATACGATGGATACAAACTTATATACGTAAAATGACGTAACGCTGACAGTTTTAAAGATTAATAATTTGAAGAGAGGGATGAAGTGGGAAATGATTTTTGCATGATTCTGTAGAGGAACGTATGCTGAAAATATTCCAATAGGTTACAACGTGGGACTCGGTGGGACTTGAAAGATATTCCTTGTCAATGGTACAGAACTTCGACAATTTTCTCTATTTCATTGAACATTACTTTTTTAATACATTATGAACAGTAATTTTTAGTTAATGGTGTTAATCCTTAACGCAAAAGTTCTTCATTCTAGAAAAAAAAATGGAGAGAAAATATTAAACAGGGTTGTCAGGGCATCGCTAAGGAAGCAGATTTTTCTGATGAAAAATGTTATCTTTAAAATATCCAACTTTAAGCGTTCGTCCTAATTACAATTTTTATTAAATTTTAATAATATTTTCAGTTTCGAGACTGCTGGACATTTACGAAGTAGGATATATTCATTAGATTTCGATAGGGGAAAGTGCATTTTTCGGCCGAATGTCCTCTACCACCCCTATTCGGACCACTGTGCGCCGTTATGTTTAGGTATAATTTTAGGTGGTTAAGCATGAAGTAGGGATGGATCCTTCGCAATTGTTGCCTCGTTTATAGAAAATTATATTCGCGCTATTTTTCTCGTATTTTCGATTCGTTATTCACGAACCAATTCTTCCATTCTTCTCATATCTACCCTATTCGCTCCCAATCGCCCCTTGCCATTTTATCAAACATAAAAAATTTCAGTTATATATTCCTATACATGTTCCTTTTAGTTTAACCACCTTCCATTCATCATTAGCGATCTTCCAACCTACACTTTCGCCAAATTCATTATCCTCGAACACTTTTCGGGATCTTCCTCTTTCTATTAAGGGGACATTCCTATCAAAATTTTTCAGAAAATCGATTTTTTTCTGCATACATCTATAGTATAGTATCTGAAGAATACTCAGTAAATGTTGTAAGACGAAATTCGAGAGACGCATCTCGACCTCCGAACACCGGCAACATACAAGCAAAACTAAACGCGTTTATCTGGAAACATGATTTTTTCGAACGGTAGACAGCAGATCAAAAGACATTTACGACCCGACTCCAAAAATCTTTTTTTTTTTTTAGCTATTTGATAGGAATGTCCCCTTAATAGCATCGCTATATTGGGTTAGGTTACGTTTAAATAATCAATTATCCAAACCATTTCGCATCTGTGATAATTCGATTCCTATCAAGGTTCTAGAATTATGCAGTGCTTCGAACTTAATTTGTGAGTTAAACTGATGTTAGATAAACACGCGCATCGCCTCGATTTATTGGATCATGTTTAAAGCATTGTATAACAGCGTATCGTGTATTAGTTTAGTTATCTGTAGGTCAACTGCACATTATGTTAATGGAAGTATGCCCCCCTGTTTAAAAAATACCGACGACCTTGAATTTCGGGTGACGCGACAGGGCGAAAGGTTACAGCAACTGACTTTTTCTTTTCTAATTATCAACGCATATGGATGTTGCAGCTTATCTCTCCACGACCAGCTAATCTGCCACAGATGCAGAAAAAAAGTCTACATTTTTAGTTGGACAAAGTCGACACTTCTGTAATCATGGCTGACCCAATTCCATCTTAACCGTTATGCAACAAGCATTCCGCTACATTAGTTGAAACTTCACATTCGTGAGGCAGAATGTTTACTGTGAAACATTTATAGCCTGTCCACGTGGACTCACTGTTGATTCTTGTAGATCTAACACATAGGTGGCGAGGCTTTGCGAAATATTACTGTTTGACTGGCCAGCTATACGCGCTTTTGCTCGCAGATAATATTGCCTTGTCATGGAACAAGAGGCTCTATCGCCGAGGAAGAAGCCACAACTCGAACCGACGAATTGCGCGCGTTAAAATATTCCCACCAAATCATCCAAGGGGGAAAATTACGAGCACTCCAAAAAGCTAAGAGACTCGATGTAGATAAACGTTTCTGAAACTTAGAATAAAACGCTTAAAGATTGTGTCTTATTACATTGGAGCAGCGCGAGGCAAATCTAAAGCGCCGCCGAAATGTTTACCAAGGAGGATGCAAGGTAACAAAGAAATTTCGTGCAGTGTAATTGCACGCAGCTTGGGACGAGGTAGGTAATAATAGAACACGCTGTGCATACAAATGCATTCAATTTATCGTGCACCTGGCTCTAAGTTGCCTCTTCCTGGGAATAAATTAAGCTCCAGTTCTGTTATCCAATGAAGAGAAACAAAATGAAGCGAGCAGTCCCAGGGGGTATTAATATCGCGTTAAGCTTCGTCGCTTGCAAGTCGCGCGAAACGGGAAGGCGGCAACAGCGAAGTGCGTACATTTTTAACAGGATTGGCAGCCTTCCATTGGACGCATTTAGTGGTTGTCGGCAAGTTGACACAAGATCGTAATAACGGCTACATAATAACTGCAAAAATATCCTGCTTGGCAACTGGCGCGAATTCATTATAACTGGTAATCTCGCGCGTGTCATGGCTACAATGATCGCCGCTCTACTTTGTACGTATATCGCCGATTTTAATGGGGCCCAGGAACAACGAGAGGCGAGCCGAACAGAATGATTAAGTGGGCCAACACACCTGAGAATTTATAACCCCCATGCGAATTTATGTCTGCATAATCAGTGGAGGTGGGCATAGTGAACCTGTCAATTGTCGTCGTGTCTGATATCTCTGCTTCGACTACTGAATTCGAAAAAATACGGTAAAAGGATCTCCATGAGCGAGTTATTCTTTTTTATTTTATTTTTTTTTTTCAAGGTTCGCTACATATCCCTTGCACCAACGATGATAGAGTGGACCACCGTTTTCTTTGCTTAAAACATGTGGGCTACTAAGTGGTTGATTTTTTCCCTTAAACTGATTAGTGAAGGCGTTTTTTACTTTGCTCGATTAAAGTTTGGTATATTTTCTTAGAGAAAAGTACTTTTCGTCGAAGGGTTCTTTTGCTCCGTTAGAGCTAATAAATGAAAATTATTCTATATCTGTTAACCCTCTACAGCCCCATGCTATAAGTGTCAAGTTCATACAATACTTCTGTGTTTTATGTTGCATATGCTGGTGTATGAATTTGTACACTGACATTATACATTTACAAGCCTTTTTTGTAATATAATATTTGTTAAATGAAATTGAAAGTTACTTGCTAATTTATAGAGGAAATGCAGTATATTTGGAATACCAGTTTGTTTAAGACGAATAAAAAATTACGACAGAGGATGGGATCAAATTAAACTACATAATATCATAGGGAAATTAATAAACTTTCATATTTCATAGTCTCAGTAATAATAAAAAACAAAAAGTAACTGAAACTTTGGTTTGAATGAAAAATGACAAGAAGTATCGATTTCGTTAAGGTGCAGGTAATTTAGAATACCGGTATTACAATTTGCGTTCACTTTATAAACTTAAACAAATACTCCGAACTCCACTGCTCCCTTGTTTCGTATGTGTTTACCGTTGCCATTTCTAAAATAAAGGTATCTTGAGGAGATATGTATAACAGAATATTTATAATAATGATAAGAAAGGTTACTGAAAAAGTTTTGCAGATTGACGTTTTCTTCCTCTGCAAATTAAGTCGAAAATGTAAAAATGGCGGTTCATCCACAAATGTCATTAATGAACAGGTCATTAGCCCCTATAATCTACGGGGTTACAAATTAAATAGCATTAGTAGTTTATTAGATACTTAGATATTCCAAATTACCAACAGTATTCCAAATATGATGCACTTCCTCTATGCAATAGCTAATGATTAGCAATAACCTGATGTATACAAGTTTTTGAGAGATAACAAAGAGGTTTAAACAAATTACTGGTCATTGGCTTTAATTTCCTCCAACAAACTATGTATTAGCTGTACGATTTACTTGGCTGAAGGAAACTACTCGTTTGCCCCATTGCATCAGAACAGGCTACTGATCGTTTGTTTTCCTTCGCGCGTGTTGGATACCTGATGTTTTTGTCACTTTTTTAAAGGGGGATTACTAATCGTTCACTTTGCATTAATAGAGCAACCTAATTATCATTTATTCCGCTTGATCGGAGTAGGTGATTAACTGCACCTATTCATAAGCGCGCATTTGACTTCTTCGAAATTGACTTTTTTGAAACATTGGCGTTTAACAAGAGACTTTTTTCTACTTATTCGATAGAGAAATACGTGAAATTACTAGTCGAAATATTAGTAATAAATATTTTACAGTCTATACATTTTTACAGCTAACTTCGAAAATAGACTTTTCAGTATTAAAAGTTTTGTGACAAAAGTCCTACGATTTTTATAGTTTTTTGTACGTATACTTTCCTGTTGAACGGAAAACTCTATATGTACCCTTAATTTACTAAGAGTCTACAGGCTTTACTGCGTCTGCAGGCTTTTAGACAATCTCGACTTATGTTGACGTCGAAATCCTCGGCGTTAATACGTTCTCAGGCGAGAAACATCGATATCGATGATCTATTCGGACATATCGCCTTCATTTGCACGCACGGAACATGTGGATGTCGATCGTCCGTTTCCTGTGCAAGTCGTTCGAGCGCGATACTTTCTCCGATACGTGTCCCCCTTTCACGTCTCCTTTGGCCGTTATCGACGAGCAGCGCGAGCAAAATTCTAGAAATAAAGCAGCAAGGTGGGATCCTACCTTGATATCCGGCGGAGGCTGCATCTCGACTCATAGTCAGCCGCGAATTAGATTGGATCTTCCGATGAAGAGTATCCAGCGCTATTCACGCGACACCCGTGACATTCGCGGACACAATTATGAAAAAAATAATTTCTTTCGACGAACGACGACACCTGGTCGACCCGTCACTTTTGTGAAAACAAACTCGCTGCTGCGCCCGACTTTTCGGCCAACAAGCATGGCGTGAACGAATTATTCTTCGGTTTATCTTCATGATGATCTTCACCAGTCGGCTTTTCTGTGGACCAGCGAACAGATCTTCGAGGGACGAGACAATCACCCCTGGACCATCGAATGCCGTTTCCTCTATTAATCTTCGAGCACGACGATTTCGTGGCGCAGCCGTGGCAAGACGCGACATTGCGGGCACTTTCTTTCAGCGCGAGTAGGAAATCGCAGACCGCGAAAATTGGCACGAATCCGGGGATCACGATGGAAATTTCGGCAGAATGGCACGCACGAGAAGGAGATAGGGGCCAGAGTTAATCGTCAAGAGCGACGGCAAAGTGGAATGATTATTCAGGCTGCTTCAACCGAAAGTATCTCCTCGGTGTAACGATTCCAGAGCCTTTACGCACTGTCGACCAGTCGCCGGCAAGAGCCCTTACGCACGTGGTCGCTTAGAGCGACGAGGTGCCTTGATGCCAACGCACGTGTTCAGACTACAGGCAACTTTGCTGGAGACCAAATGCGACGAGCTTCGATGACGGAGATATTTATTTTGGAAATTGAATCTTGAAGAGTAATTTGGTACTTGTCGTATAGTGACTGTTCCAATCGTGACATTAAAAGAAAGCAATGCGTGGAAGTAATCGACTCAGTGGCGCACACAGATAGGGGCCCTGGCACCCCCCAAAGAAAAAGGAATAAAAGATTAATGTAACCACGACTGAAGTAATTCAAGAGCTTTGTAAAAATGAAAAGAAAACTGTATTTTATCCTTTAAATAAATTTTTATAATCACCTCACGAATTTTATTGAATTTGCATTAAGAATATTTTTATGCCCTCGACTTATCCCCCCAAGATTAAATCCTGATTGCGCCACCGAATCGACTTATTTGGGGTTGAAGGATTTCCGGACATTCCGGTTCTCCTTTCTTATGGCGCTCCTGCAATACAGGATGCACCCAATATTCCCTTTCTCCCTTTTGATTTCTTTCAAGGCACTTAATAATTACAGCAGTCTCCAGGACGTCCATTCTGCTGGACAGTCCCTGCGATACTGAACTTTCGAATCGCCCAGTTTGGTCTCCTCGTTTGGTCGCCTGGCTTCTGCTCGACGGCGCGTAACGGCACTAAAACGCGCCTGTCTACCAACGCGTGTAATTTTACAGAAAGTTCCACGGTTAATGAGCTTGGAATAAGCGAAGGGACTTTTTGTTGTCTCGGAAGGATCGATGGGAGAAAAATTCTCGCAAAAATTTGAGAAATAAGGCCGGTAGTACTTTACCAATAAAGAGAGCGATAAGGCTAATTTACATTGGAAATTCGTGGCCTGAAGGACGTTAATTTATCGATTTATCAGTTTGATCATCTTACGTATATGCATATCCATTAATTTCAGAATTAATGGACGCTCTCGGTTCTCGACTTCGATTCTGAGTACACAGAATAAAAAGTTCACGAGTTGGATCTTATTTTATGCTTAAGAGAGCTTGACTGGCCTACAATATTCCTACGTTCTGGTTCTGCGCAAAGAATTAGATGGTTGAAGGAGACGTTACAATTAGCTGCACAAACAAATTGCAAGACTCTGTACGGCTATGAAAAATGTGCAAATGAAATGTAAATATTAGCAATTATGCAGGAATATTGCAAGATAAATAAGGAACGCTGTTAAACGTAAAGACAGTCCTGATAAATTCCGACTGGATATATTAAAAAATATGTCAACAGACCATTCAGGTACGCGTGCAAAAGTCCTTCAGTTGTATCGCGAATTCGCGGCGCGAAAGTGACGCAAAGCTATAAATTGCACCGAACGCGTTGCCAATTTCGTAGAGGCGCGATTTCCGCGTTCGCCGCTGAATTTAAGTGCCCGCGAGAAAAGAAAATTGTCTTCCGACCGTGGAATTGCCAGAATCAAATACATATATCTCCGTTGTTGCTCCAACCCGAACGATGCAGAAGCTTGTTACTTTTACGGCGCAGAATTGCAAAGGATCATCTACAATCTACAGTGACGTAACTGTGTTCACTTCAAGTAAGAATCGTGGCGAAAAAATATCATCGAGAAAGGACATTGAAAAATTGTTTAAAAGTTTAAAAACTCTACGACTCTTTCAAGTCGGTAGCAAATGTACGATGAACGAACGAATGTTGTCCAAAATGGTACCCCAACGGAAAATTTTCGGGTGTAAAGCTATCGCAGCTGGAGGAAAAAATTTTTAGTTACTTTCCACCCACAGGAGGTGTAAAATACGGATATACATAGTATTGAAAACTGATACAGTAATCAACAGTGAATTAATCGTGATTTGTTTTGAAAGTAATATAGGGTGACCTGTCCAGTGAACGAACAGCCCCCAGTGAATGAACGTTGCTCATGTAATACGAAGAAATTAACGCCACTCGCGCTCATTTCACGGTGAAACTTACACCGAAATTTAGAATGGAGACCCACAGACGTCTCGCAAAACTGTTTTTCTTTTTACTTCTAACTTATACGGCATTAATTCCGTTTATTCAACAGTTGTCCTCACGGCCGTTCACTGGCAAACGTGGACATTTCTTGCTTTACCAATGAATGAACAACTTACCCGGTCTTTTTCTCTCTTGACACTTTCGCCGCCAGTGTGGACATCAGGTTAACCCACCCCAGAAACCAAATTTCAACTATGCGTAATTATGATCTTCTAAGACTAGTGAAGTATCAAATCAATAATATTATTACAATTGGAGAGTGAAAAATTATTTACACAAAAAATCCACTGTTATTATCCCGTTCATTCACTGGGGTACCCCTGTTCATTCATTAGAAATTTATGTCCATTCACTGGTCATTGGCCCATTTTTTATTTTTAATCCTCTGCCAGACTTTTAATGAAAGTTATAACTATCAAACATTGCTAGAATTGTGCACCGGGATGTCTCATTTTAGTAATAATTCAGGGGATTAAATAACAACTTTTGAATACTAATTTTAACAGACATGCAGCTTAAGTGTTTATTCACTGGACAGGTCACCCTATAGAGTTTTGTCAGGCGTTGGTAAAAAAAAACACGGAGCATGAATTTTACGAGTAAGAAGTGAAAAAATAATGCCCATTACCTGCCACTATGCGCTTCACAGCCTCCTCGAAGTTTGCGCCTGCGTCCTTTAAAATCACGTACATCAGTGGTAGCATTTCCCAGGAGTACTGGAAGATTCTTAGGAGCTTGGTACTGTATTCCAACAGAAATTCTATACTGTCACCTGCAACATGACGGAAATAAGACAATCGTTAGTACGGGTGCCAACTATCAAAGCGTAGGAACACGCCAAGTGGACATTTCGCTACTTCAAAGTTTCCGAAATACTCTGCTGTCACGAAGGAAGTGCATTGAAGGAGAACACTGAAAAGATTTCCTGTTATTTGCCAAGTGGAGGTTCAAGGGTTTCAGATGTACAATTATAAAACTGTGTGACACCATATGCTTGTAAAAAAGGCTGCTTGCGCAGAACGCTTCATTTGAAAATGTTCCAAACTCAAATTATAACACGGTCGTTGCCAAAATATTTTCGGTCCGAAATTTTCAACTGCAGATGCCGCTTCGATGCTCGCGACATTTCTTTTGCAATTCATTCCGAAGGCATACCATCAGAATAGTGTTTATCGTGATATCAAATGTGCTATTAATTTTATCCGAATTTTACTACAAATCAGATAGAGTAGCAGGAGTAATTGCGTAACAATTAGAAAAATTCCTTGTGAAAGTGAACAAGGCTTTCGCGATGTTGCATTTAATGTTAGATTTCACTCTTCTTACAGAGAGAGTTAAATAAGCCTTTACAAAATTCATTTTTTACAGCTTACATTCTCTGCGTTGATAAAAACAGCGACTCCTTTACTTTTTCCAGCAACGCGATTTACGGAAAAGATATAATAATACGCATAGACATAGACTATTATTGAATTATAATTTCATACTGTTATCAGTAGTATTTTCTTGCTTCGGTAAGTAGAAAATACCTGCCGCGCGCAGACCAGGAATCTGGGGAAACATTTAGCATTATCTCTGTGGACATGCAAGTGAAAATATTACGTATATTAAGCTGGCGTAGCCATTTGAAAAGGCCAGCGCAAAATTAATACGATATTTTGTTGCTATTTATTTGCTAATTATTTGCCAAAGAATTGATTTTTTTGCTCCAGCCGTTTTCGAGAAACAATGGCTACGCTACCGTAATATTAAGCTGGCGTAGCCACTTATTGTATCTCTGTACCTAAGAAAGATATCAATCCCATTCTTGCAGCATATTTTTTTGCTAATTTATTGCTCTTAATCCACTGAATATTAATTTTTTTGCCCCAGCCGTTTTCGAAAAACTGAGGCTGCTCTAGCTCAATATTAAGCTAACGTAGCCACATGTTGTATCACAGTACGTAACAAAGATATCGACGCCATTCCTGCGGCATATTTTGTTGCTAATTATTTGCTCTCAATCCCCCGAATATTAATTTTTTTGCTCCACCCATTTTCGAGAAGCGATGACCGCGCTGGACCCGCGTTAATCTAGCGTAGCCACGCGTCGTACCTTTGTACCTAACAAAGCTATCGATGCCATTCTTGCGGCATATTTTGTTGCTAATTATTTGCTCTCAATCCCCCGAATATTAATTTTTTTGCTCCACCCATTTTCGAGAAGCGATGACCGCGCTGGACCCGCGTTAATCTAGCGTAGCCACGCGTCGTACCTTTGTACCTAACAAAGCTATCGATGCCATTCTTGCGGCATATTTTGTTGCTAATTATTTGCTCTCAATCCCCCGAATATTAATTTTTTTGCTCCACCCATTTTCGAGAAGCGATGACCGCGCTGGACCCGCGTTAATCTAGCGTAGCCACGCGTCGTACCTTTGTACCTAACAAAGCTATCGATGCCATTCTTGCGGCATATTTTGTTGCTAATTATTTGCTCTCAATCCCCCGAATATTAATTTTTTTGCTCCACCCATTTTCGAGAAGCGATGACCGCGCTGGACCCGCGTTAATCTAGCGTAGCCACGCGTCGTACCTTTGTACCTAACAAAGCTATCGATGCCATTCTTGCGGCATATTTTGTTGCTAATTATTTGCTCTCAATCCCCCGAATATTAATTTTTTTGCTCCACCCATTTTCGAGAAGCGATGACCGCGCTGGACCCGCGTTAATCTAGCGTAGCCACGCGTCGTACCTTTGTACCTAACAAAGCTATCGATGCCATTCTTGCGGCATATTTTGTTGCTAATTATTTGCTCTCAATCCCCCGAATATTAATTTTTTTGCTCCACCCATTTTCGAGAAGCGATGACCGCGCTGGACCCGCGTTAATCTAGCGTAGCCACGCGTCGTACCTTTGTACCTAACAAAGCTATCGATGCCATTCTTGCGGCATATTTTGTTGCTAATTATTTGCTCTCAATCCCCCGAATATTAATTTTTTTGCTCCACCCATTTTCGAGAAGCGATGACCGCGCTGGAACAGCGTTAATCTAGCATAGCCTAAAGGCTGTACAATGTTGGTTGTAGGTAAGTGCAGAAAAAAGAATGAAAGATTTTGTATCATTTCATTTTATTTATTTATTTATTTATTCATTTTACGAGACGTACCCTTTTGATGCAAAGAAGCATATAACTATGTAAGGTACAGTGAGCTATAGTTAGCATGTGTGACGGACGAGAAACATATATACACAGATTCAGAAATAGATAAAGAAAAAGTAATAGTAATCGCAAAAGTACAGATAACAACAACGCTATGAACTTCTACGCTCCAGCTCAGAAATAACTTGCGCCTCGAGTCGTTGAGGCGACCCATTAAAAATGTCTAAAGAAGAGAAGAAAGAGTTCGCTGTTTCGCGGCATCTATGAATCTGATCACGCGTACCATAATGAGACTTGGGGCGGCCTATCCGAAAATATAACATTCGACGTACGTTACGCTACATTGCACATAAATTGATAGACCCCAATAAATCCTTACAATCGATTCGGCTTTTTAAGATGTTGTATAGAAAACATATGTCAGCTAACGTAAACAGATCACAAATGTTTAGCAACCCAAGCTCAGTGCGTATAGCCCCGTAATCATGCTCATTGTCAGTACGGCTCATATGCGTTCCCCTTTTATTCCTATTTTATTATTTTATTTCTTTTATGTACATTAATAGTCGAGGGACAATTTTGTAATTGGCCTTCCTACTTATACTATGATTTTTTATATCATCGAATTCTGTCCAATTTGTTGATGGACCGCCCTTCCGATATATAATTGCCGTGTAATGGCCTGTTACATTTTTTAAAGATCCTTCCGCGTGCCTTGTCGGGAGGCCACTCTTACCGTAGTAATTAACCGAGCCCACCAATTGTAGATCTTCGTTTTCAGATAATGGGTTCGTAATTTTTTTATGTATTTCTTCTAAGCTTATATACAAATTTTCTTCTGTAGCATTAAATACTTGAAATAATACAATGTCACCTAGAAATGAAAATGTATGATTAATTATGTTAGAAAAGCATTTTCAAATTCTTTAAAACTCAACAGAAATTGCAATAAAACCATGTTATTAATTTAGTTATAAAACGTGTTATTTACCGATTTCTATTAATTTATTTTGTACGGTACCGGGACTGCCACATTTGGGACAGGTACTATTCGGTACCGTACAAAATTCTGGAATAAAACTTTCGCTGTTTGATTTCATAAGTTGTACGTCCTCTATCTGTATTCCTGTTAGATTTTTAATATTTATATATTTACATATTGTGCATTCTGATTTTTCTCTAATGCTAGGTAGTTCCTTGAATAACTTTTGTGCCAACCACCCAACATTTGTATTACAGTTTATATAGTGCAATTTGTCTATTAATGTGGACTGTTCCACTGGAAATATTGTTGCTAGCAATTTTGCCCGCATCACATACGTATAACTCCTCAACCCGTTGTTAAGGATGTCTTCAATCATTTTTGAGAACAATGTATCTATCGATTTCATCTAATATATGAAATATAAGAAATAAATATATATAATAATATTTTGATACATTTGCTAATAAAATGTATTGTAATCATTTGGGGTAAAAACAATATTTTTACATGAAGGAATGAGAAGAAAAAACAGTATTTCTATAGGTACAATTAATAACAATTTAGAATAATTGCAAAACAAAATTTATAAGAGTTTTCATTCGTTATATAATACATTTATGTACATCAACTATGTGTAATTAAAATTATGAACTTACTTTGTCTCTTATATTTACAAAATCGATTGCGGCCAACAATGTTAAATAGAATATGCTATCAAAGGAGCATGTATTTCGCAATGAAACTGTTTTATTGTCGATTGTTGTGGGTGCCAGTTGGGGACTGTTTCCGTTTTTAATTATGGGTATGGCCCGATTTCTATCCCACTGCAATATATCTTTAACATCATTTTTCCTTTCTCCTAAATATTTCGCAGCTTCTCTATATGTTTTTTTCTTTTTCTGTACATTTTCCTTGTTTGCTTGATCTAATTGTATGTCTATATTGCTTTGTACATGGCCATGTTTATCGCAATCATAGCATATACGTTTCTGTCCATAACCTTCCTCTTCTCCCTCTAAGGGAATAGAACACTGAATAAAAATATGCACAGGTTTTGCGCATAAGTAACACTTATGCGCATCGCCTGGCATATTGCCATCTGCACATGCGGGGCAGATTGGTTTATCAGATTGTTGGATTTCTACCGGACTTGTGTTATTATTGTTTGCTGTTTTTCGCCGTTTTACCCGGGGATTGCCTTTCCCTCTCCAATTTTCGATTTCTTTTAAAGCAGTATTTCTATTTGCGTTTTCTAATAATGTTATTTTATTTTCGCTGACATTTACAGCTTTCTTATTTAATGCTGCATTGATCAATAGCATTTTTCCTTTTAAATATTCAATGTGGTCTGATAGAAATTGATCCACCCTCACTGCAGACTTATATGATTTCATTAATATTGATTTAATTTTATTTATTTCTCCTTCCACGGATGCACTGGATGCTGGTATGCGTCCGAAATTAAATTTATTGCTTAATATATTTCCCCATATGGGAAATAATTCTAAATCTTTGAGCAACTTTTTCGAAATCTTATTGGAATGCAAATAAAATGCATTGATTTCAGAACCTTCCTGTTCGAAAAAAGGCTTTGCATTTTCGAAAAGTTTATTCGCCCATTGTCCCCAATAATTCAAGACTGTCGGTGTATTTTCCTCTGCTTCAATGTGGCATTCCATATCTCTTTCTTCTTCAATTTCAGCCATTTCCATTTCTTCATAGCCTAATAAAACATCAAGAGTGATTGTACTTCGCATAGGTAAAATAAATTTTTTTCAAAGAAGATAGATCTTCAAACTTAATATTTCGGATTCACTCATGAAAAGTTTAATGTATGATAAAAGGTTTTCCAATGAAAATTGTACTATATTTAACCGAAGCATTTATTAAAAGTTAGTTAAAATATATTAGTTAAAAGCAAGTTATTTACAATATGAAATTTCGCACTTACTGGTTACTAACGTAATTAGCCATGTTTTCTTTTTCAGGCATTCAGACTTTTCTCCATTTGGTATAAACCCTTCTGTCTCGCAATTTTCTAATAAAAAAATAGCGAGAATTATATCCTCTGCCTCGTTTAAATTTTGGGTCATGAGCAACTGCCCAATCGCAGCCATATATAAACAAAATACTCTGCGATTAATATTTTTTAGGTGTTTCCTGTATTTATTTTTAAAGTGCGCCACATCCATGCGAATGCGCGTTTTTATGTTTTCTGTATTTTTCATTCCGTCTGCATACTCTTGTATGTTGGATAAGCGAGAGTATGTCAGTACGGCAGCATTTAATAATGCTCTCGCCCCATCACAAATAAATTCCTTTGGAAAAGGTGCACCAAAACTATGAAAGTCTATTAAAAATTGCATTATGTCCCTTGTCGTGTGCCGCTCTCCTAATCTTTGGGCAACTGTAAACTGTCCTTCCTCACAGTTAACACTGAAATTGAATGAAACAAAAATATGTCCATTGTTAGTGCTAAATATTGTCGATAATATATTTTTCACCTAGAATCTGTATTGAATATTATTTATGTCGTGAGAAGTGCTCAGTAAAATATCACAGTTAATAAATTGTATCATTTTTCAGAACTAAAATGTCAATTAATAGCGAGAACTGAACTCTGAATGAACAGTATATATAAATGCAAATAAGTGCGGTTTATAGGACAACATTGTAATGCAAAATTCGTGCAGTACCTTCAAGAATATCACCAAGGGAACAAAATATGGTTATCAAAAATTAATGCAAATCTGAAAAAGTGGCAATATTCGTGATTGTGGAAAGTAATTTTGACAATATTCTCGCCGTTTTTTTGGAAAAGTTATTTCAACACTATTCGCGTGTTCAATGATACTCTTACAAGTACTGGAAGAATTCTTTCTTTCCAAAGTGTAACTGGGAATGCTGAGAGGTGATTATGTTTCCATTATGCTGTAAGTAAAATTTCTTTTAAAAATGACCGTGCTAATTACGGTAGTATTATATGGTAGTGTAAAAGATTCTGCATACAACACAGTAAAAATGAATGCACCTTCCTTTAACGCATTTGTGGTGTGCCTATAATTTTATCGTGCTGTATCTAGAATTTTTGTCGTTGATCATAATACTTAACGATTATCGTAATTAACACGGTATTTTTTAAAAAAAATTTCTCCTTACACGCACATATATTCCTGTATATTTCTAAATTTTATAAAATATTTCTAAAATTCGGAAAACTGTTTATTAATATGTACTAATAAGAATTACTGCATTACCTAATTATGTACATAAATATCGATCGTTCTAGGTTAGTGTGGACTCTTCTGATGGGCTGCATTTTCAGTCCCGTCGAATCGACGCACACACTTCCACCATATAATGAGCATACTTTTTTGTAAGCGTGTAGCTGCTCATTTGTCCAATAGTCAACATAAAACGGATTTTGTCCTATATCGTGTATTTCATTAGCATGCATTGTGCATTTCATGATATCCAATGCTGCAATTGGGTCAGTATGCAAATATTGTGATTTTAAAACATTGGACTTTGCAACATGTAGTACATTGCTACTGTGAATAAGTGCTGGTTTTGGATCTCCAGTTCTCATGAGATCTTTGCTACAGGTAGCAGTGTACCGATCAACTGATCCATATTGATCTATTTTTTTCATGACTGCGTTTCTTTCATCTCCTCGAAGATAACTAGGTCCGCAACCTGTGCCCGACCCAGGAATAATTGTAAATTCGGCCAACACGTCTTGGTCTGTACTTGTTCTTGACAGTACGCACTCCACACTTGTGTTACAGTTACAAAATCCTAAATATAGGAAAAATAGCAGGATGAGAATTAGAAAATAATAAAAATAAATTGGCGAAAGAGATATTATTTATTTATTTTATTATTTAATAATAATAAAATAAATATTTAATAATAATAAAATAAATAAATAATATCTCTTTCGCCAAACGCATATACCCTCTCCGTTCCGTTACGGGTAAAAAGATGGGATTAAAATTATGCAAACGTGTGTTTAAAAACTATTCGTACCTCGAATAAATCGTGCATTTTTTGTTTCTTCTCCTCTTTTATTGTAAAACTTAATAGTGAATAAATTAACTTACCGGAAAATTTTCCTGTTGTACCATGTAAAGATAAATTGTGACTTCTGTAATTGATCCCACATTTCAAGCGTGTATTTTCCCAAATATGTTTGGTGAAGTAAGACTGCCACACACCCGTCCTGAATTTTAAATATTGTCGTTTTCGCTCTTTTGCCTCACGAGTGCTTCTTTTATAATATACAATATTAGTTATGTCGTCAAATTTTTCACGTGGTATTAATATTTCAAAATTAATCTGCCTTTCGTTATAAATGGCTGAATTATTTGAAATATCCTTTCCAGGATTAGCTTCGAATGTATCTGATGTGTTTGGTGCATTTATAGTAGAAGTATTTGGGCTGGTGGAAGTATTTAAAACCTCCTTTATTTTGTCCAAAATTTGATATCTATTAGTTACCACCAAGCTATATAGTGATGTAGCCCTTAGTTTTCCCAAAAAGCAACGGGCTATGTCTTCCCAGATGATATCATTTTTAGATACCACCACTGACAGAGAAGGGTTATAAATCTTTTCACTGAATGGTAAAATAGTTTGCACAAAAGTGTCCTCTGTAATACTCGTTGGCCGACCTCGTGGCATATTTATATTATATATTATTACTAATCTTATATTTAGTTACTTATTTACACTCACTAACAATAAGACACTAATAATTCGCACTAATACACACTAGTATGGCATTAATATACGTGAATATAACACAATAATACGCGCTACTAATACGCACTACTAAGACGCATTAATTATTGAAATTAATGACACACGTATAACAGAAAATGAATATAACTAAATTTCAAGACAATTTTATTCGATTTCAAGACACTGCGATGTAAACCTTCGGAGCACTGCTAACGAAATGAGCTCGCTAGAGTTCTCGAACCAAAATTGTCATCTAGATTTTCAGCATGGCTCTTGTTAGAGTCACACGTTTGGGTTTACGCTTCGTCGACATAAGATAGCGCCGTTTTCGAGGATGTCGATTTGTCACGGCTTGTATATTGTATTAGGACTTGGGTCTGGCTGGAAGACGACGTCAACTTTCTCAAAGTGAGATTTTCCAGCCAGCTTACCCTCAACGGCAATTGACATATCGTAGGCCCACCCGCAGTTCAAGAGGAACTTAGAATTTATTAGCCCTTTCCGTAAACAAGGAACCGTGGTGAAATGCGTCCCATGTCCTGTTCTCAGGATGCTGCGTAAGAACTGTGGGTATTGTGCAATTGGAAAAACGCCCTTCTTCCTAATTAAATAATTTTCATCATTATAAATATTTATTTCTTATATTTTATATATTACACGAAATTGATATATGCATTATTCTTCAAAATGGGTGAACATACCCTTTGTCAAAGGTTATACATATATACATGTATACATGTATACGTATATGAGTGACTTCTCAATCCTTTGTCAAGAGTTCCTTCACCTATTTAGTAGCGCGTATTAGTGTGGGGTATTCACGTATATTAATGCCATACTAGTGTGTATTAATGCGTATTATTACTGTCTTATTGTTAGTGAGTGTAAATAAGTAACTAAATATAAGATTACCATTTAGTGAAAAGATTTATAACGCTTCTCTGTCAGTGGTGGTATCTAAAACAGATATTATCTGGGAAGACTTAGCTCGTTGCTTTTTGGGGAAACTAAAGGCTACATCATTATATAGCTTGGTGGTAACTAATAGATATCAAATTTTGGACAAAATGAAGGAGGTTTTAAATACTTCCACCAGCCCAAATACTTCTTCTGTAAATGCACCAAACACATCAGATACATTTGAAGCTAATCCTGGAAGGAATATTTCAAACAATTCAGCTATTTATAACGAAAGACAGATTAATTTTGAAATATTAATACCAAGAGCAAAATTTGACGACATAACGAATGTCGTATGTTATAACAGAAGCACTCGTGAAGCAAAAGAGCGAAAACGACAATATTTAAAATTCAGGACGGGTGTGTGGCAGTCTTACTTCACCAAACATATTTGGGAAAATACACGCTTGAAATGTGGGATTAATTACAGAAGTCACAATTTATCTTTACATGGTACAACAGGGAAATTTTCCGGTAAGCTAATTTATTCACTATTAAGTTTTACAATAAAAGAGAAGAAGAAACAAAAAAATGCACGATTTATTCGAGGTTGCAAAATCAACATTTTTAAAATCACAATATTTGCACACCGACCCAAATGCAGCATTGGATATTATGAAGTGTACAATGCATGTGAACGAAATCCACGATATCGGACAAAATCCGTTTTATGTTGACTACTGGACGAATGAGCAGCTACACGCTTACAAAAAAGTATGCTCTTTATATGGTGGAAGTGTGTGCGTCGATTCGACGGGACTGAAAATGCAGCCCATCAGAAGAGTCCACACTAACCTAGAACGATCGATATTTATGTACATAATTAGGTAATGCAGTAATTCTTATTAGTACATATTAATAAACAGTTTTCCGAATTTTAGAAATATTTTATAAAATTTAGAAATATACAGGAATATATGTGCGTGTAAGGAGAAATTTTTTTTAAAAAATACCGTGTTAATTACGATAATCGTTAAGTATTATGATCAACGACAAAAATTCTAGATACAGCACGATAAAATTATAGGCACACCACAAATGCGTTAAAGGAAGGTGCATTCATTTTTACTGTGTTGTATGCAGAATCTTTTACACTACCATATAATACTACCGTAATTAGCACGGTCATTTTTAAAAGAAATTTTACTTACAGCATAATGGAAACATAATCACCTCTCAGCATTCCCAGTTACACTTTGGAAAGAAAGAATTCTTCCAGTACTTGTAAGAGTATCATTGAACACGCGAATAGTGTTGAAATAACTTTTCCAAAAAAACGGCGAGAATATTGTCAAAATTACTTTCCACAATCACGAATATTGCCACTTTTTCAGATTTGCATTAATTTTTGATAACCATATTTTGTTCCCTTGGTGATATTCTTGAAGGTACTGCACGAATTTTGCATTACAATGTTGTCCTATAAACCGCACTTATTTGCATTTATATATACTGTTCATTCAGAGTTCAGTTCTCGCTATTAATTGACATTTTAGTTCTGAAAAATGATACAATTTATTAACTGTGATATTTTACTGAGCACTTCTCACGACATAAATAATATTCAATACAGATTCTAGGTGAAAAATATATTATCGACAATATTTAGCACTAACAATGGACATATTTTTGTTTCATTCAATTTCAGTGTTAACTGTGAGGAAGGACAGTTTACAGTTGCCCAAAGATTAGGAGAGCGGCACACGACAAGGGACATAATGCAATTTTTAATAGACTTTCATAGTTTTGGTGCACCTTTTCCAAAGGAATTTATTTGTGATGGGGCGAGAGCATTATTAAATGCTGCCGTACTGACATACTCTCGCTTATCCAACATACAAGAGTATGCAGACGGAATGAAAAATACAGAAAACATAAAAACGCGCATTCGCATGGATGTGGCGCACTTTAAAAATAAATACAGGAAACACCTAAAAAATATTAATCGCAGAGTATTTTGTTTATATATGGCTGCGATTGGGCAGTTGCTCATGACCCAAAATTTAAACGAGGCAGAGGATATAATTCTCGCTATTTTTTTATTAGAAAATTGCGAGACAGAAGGGTTTATACCAAATGGAGAAAAGTCTGAATGCCTGAAAAAGAAAACATGGCTAATTACGTTAGTAACCAGTAAGTGCGAAATTTCATATTGTAAATAACTTGCTTTTAACTAATATATTTTAACTAACTTTTAATAAATGCTTCGGTTAAATATAGTACAATTTTCATTGGAAAACCTTTTATCATACATTAAACTTTTCATGAGTGAATCCGAAATATTAAGTTTGAAGATCTATCTTCTTTGAAAAAAATTTATTTTACCTATGCGAAGTACAATCACTCTTGATGTTTTATTAGGCTATGAAGAAATGGAAATGGCTGAAATTGAAGAAGAAAGAGATATGGAATGCCACATTGAAGCAGAGGAAAATACACCGACAGTCTTGAATTATTGGGGACAATGGGCGAATAAACTTTTCGAAAATGCAAAGCCTTTTTTCGAACAGGAAGGTTCTGAAATCAATGCATTTTATTTGCATTCCAATAAGATTTCGAAAAAGTTGCTCAAAGATTTAGAATTATTTCCCATATGGGGAAATATATTAAGCAATAAATTTAATTTCGGACGCATACCAGCATCCAGTGCATCCGTGGAAGGAGAAATAAATAAAATTAAATCAATATTAATGAAATCATATAAGTCTGCAGTGAGGGTGGATCAATTTCTATCAGACCACATTGAATATTTAAAAGGAAAAATGCTATTGATCAATGCAGCATTAAATAAGAAAGCTGTAAATGTCAGCGAAAATAAAATAACATTATTAGAAAACGCAAATAGAAATACTGCTTTAAAAGAAATCGAAAATTGGAGAGGGAAAGGCAATCCCCGGGTAAAACGGCGAAAAACAGCAAACAATAATAACACAAGTCCGGTAGAAATCCAACAATCTGATAAACCAATCTGCCCCGCATGTGCAGATGGCAATATGCCAGGCGATGCGCATAAGTGTTACTTATGCGCAAAACCTGTGCATATTTTTATTCAGTGTTCTATTCCCTTAGAGGGAGAAGAGGAAGGTTATGGACAGAAACGTATATGCTATGATTGCGATAAACATGGCCATGTACAAAGCAATATAGACATACAATTAGATCAAGCAAACAAGGAAAATGTACAGAAAAAGAAAAAAACATATAGAGAAGCTGCGAAATATTTAGGAGAAAGGAAAAATGATGTTAAAGATATATTGCAGTGGGATAGAAATCGGGCCATACCCATAATTAAAAACGGAAACAGTCCCCAACTGGCACCCACAACAATCGACAATAAAACAGTTTCATTGCGAAATACATGCTCCTTTGATAGCATATTCTATTTAACATTGTTGGCCGCAATCGATTTTGTAAATATAAGAGACAAAGTAAGTTCATAATTTTAATTACACATAGTTGATGTACATAAATGTATTATATAACGAATGAAAACTCTTATAAATTTTGTTTTGCAATTATTCTAAATTGTTATTAATTGTACCTATAGAAATACTGTTTTTTCTTCTCATTCCTTCATGTAAAAATATTGTTTTTACCCCAAATGATTACAATACATTTTATTAGCAAATGTATCAAAATATTATTATATATATTTATTTCTTATATTTCATATATTAGATGAAATCGATAGATACATTGTTCTCAAAAATGATTGAAGACATCCTTAACAACGGGTTGAGGAGTTATACGTATGTGATGCGGGCAAAATTGCTAGCAACAATATTTCCAGTGGAACAGTCCACATTAATAGACAAATTGCACTATATAAACTGTAATACAAATGTTGGGTGGTTGGCACAAAAGTTATTCAAGGAACTACCTAGCATTAGAGAAAAATCAGAATGCACAATATGTAAATATATAAATATTAAAAATCTAACAGGAATACAGATAGAGGACGTACAACTTATGAAATCAAACAGCGAAAGTTTTATTCCAGAATTTTGTACGGTACCGAATAGTACCTGTCCCAAATGTGGCAGTCCCGGTACCGTACAAAATAAATTAATAGAAATCGGTAAATAACACGTTTTATAACTAAATTAATAACATGGTTTTATTGCAATTTCTGTTGAGTTTTAAAGAATTTGAAAATGCTTTTCTAACATAATTAATCATACATTTTCATTTCTAGGTGACATTGTATTATTTCAAGTATTTAATGCTACAGAAGAAAATTTG